>PVLA01000137.1:0-670775 GCA_004027455.1 Hydrochoerus hydrochaeris | reverse complement strand
ATAGGTGAGCTGTATCTTTTCTCTGACAGCTTTTAGTATTCTGTTTTTATGCTGTATGTCTGAGATCTTCATTATTATGTCTCTAGGTGTGGATTTACGTTGATTGTTACCGTTTGGTGTTCTATATGCTTCACTTATCTGCATATCAGATTCTTTCCCCATGTTTAATAAATTTTCTGCTATTATTTCTGTAAATACTTTATGTATGTCATTTGCCTGGACTGCTGTATCTTTGCTAATGCCCATTATTCTTATATTGTTGCTCTTTGCATCATCATGAAGCTTCTGGATTGTCATTTCATGCTGTTTTGTTATTTTTAAATGTTCTATCCTTTCCTGATCACTAATTGTGATCCTGTCCTCAAGGTCCAAAATCTTATCTTCAGCTTCCTTTAGGCAGTTTTGCACGCTTTCAATAGAATTTTTTGTTTCTTGGATGTCTCTTTGAGCTTGTTTTATGAATTCTGCTTGTTTTTTATATTGTTCATTCAAAGTTTCAATCAGTTTCCCATGCTCATGTACTGTTTTCTCTATTTCTTCTTTAGCTGCATTCAACAACTCCTTAAAGTTGTTATTTCTATCTTTACATGGGAGACTACTTCTAATTTGATTTCCTCTATACCCTGATGGAGTTGTTTTTTTATTTCACTTGCTGTCTTATCAGAGATTCCTGGTGTGTTACTTTTGGGGTCCTCTATTTCAATGTCTCCTATACTTACTTCTGGTGAACTATATATTTGAGACTGCATTTTGCTTTTTTGTTTTGTCATTTTCACTCTGCCTGATGTTTTCTATGTGTAGGAGGGGATCACACATACCCTTTTCAGGCTCACCAAAGTCTTACTGTTAGTTGGAGGGGGTTTTACTAATGGTCCTATTTATCCACTGTACACCTCTATTTTAGTGGTATACTCACCACACTAATACAGTTAATCCACTGTAGTCCAAGGTTTGCCACCTCGGAGCAAAGTCCCAAATTTTTTACACTAACTGGAGCCTGCTGAGGTCTTCTGATGTTCCACTTGGGAGGATGGGCCCAGCAGAAGCAGTCCAGGGCAGTTTTCAGCCTGGGTTGGGTTTCTGAGATGTTCTAGGTGCAGGGTGCACCCACAGTGGAGGTTCCAGGCAACTTATGCCTGAGGTGGGCTTCCTAGATATTTCCGGTGGCAGGGTGGACCCACAGAGGAGGTTCTAGGCAGCCTAAGCCTAACTTGGGCTTCCTCAATGTTCCCGGTGGCAGAGTGAGCCCTCGGGGGAGGTTCAGGCAGTTTTCGCCTATTGCAGGCTTCAGCCATGTTCCCAGTGGCAGGGCGGGCCCACAAGGTAGGTTCCAGGCATCTTACACCTGATGCAGGCTTCTGCTAAGTTCCCAGTGGCAGGATTGGCCCATGGTGGAGGTTCCAGGCAGCTTACCCCTGATGCAGACTTCTGCTAAGTTCCCAGTGACAGGGCCAGCCCACAGTGGAGGTTCCAGACAACTTACCAGTGATGCAGGCTTCTGCTAATTCCAGGTGGCAGGGTGGGCCCACGGGGGAGGTTCCAGGCAGCTATACTTGACACAGGCTTCCTCAATGTTCCCGGGGGCAGGGTAGGCCCTCGGGGCTCATCCTCTTAATATTGTCTTTTCACTTATGATCATGGGATTCTTTCCACTTATTCAAGCCATTCATTCATTAATTTTCAATAATGTCTTGTAGTTTTCATCTTTGATTTTGTAGTATTGTTAAATTTATTTCTAACTATTTTATTCTTTTTGATGTTGCTGTTGATAATTTTTTTTCCCCTTTGATTGTTTTGAGACAAGACCTTGCTATGTAGTTCAGGCTGGTTTTGAACTCACTTTGTAGCCTCAAACTTGCAATGATCCTCCTGCCTCTGCCTCTTTAGTGCTAGGATTACAGGTGTGACCACTACCTGGCCAATAATTTTTTTCTTAACTTGGTTTTCAAAATGTGCAGAGCTAGTTTACAGAAGAAAAGGTAATTAATTTTTGCATATTGATCTAGTGTCTTGCAATCTTTCAAGGTTTTTAATCCATTTTCTTAGTTTTAATATAATAATTTCTTGTGTAAATTCATTACTATACATTTTAAATATACTTAATTAATCTTTTATTGTCTTGTTTATAACCTGCTATGTTTTACATTTTTTGATCAAAAATTCTCTTTTTTTCCTTTTTTCTTTCATTTTAAAGAGGATAAAACAGAATAAAACCAATCAAAACAAACCAGTGTAAGAGATACAGGACTTCAAAACATTACAAAATCATCAATAGTTAACATAATGCCTTTTGATGTCTTCAAAATAGCTGCATATAACTTCAGACATAGTAAAAATCAAACAGAACAAAGTAAAATAGAAACAATAAAAATAAAATAATGAATGTAATAAAGGATTTCAAAATAAGCCAATAGTAAATCCAAAATTGCTATCATAATATATCTTGCTATCTTTGAAACAGCTGCTCCTGCCATCAGGTTTGATATAAACAAAGGAAAAGAGAAAAAAAAAACCCAATCCAACAAAACAGTGGCAATGAAATAGGATTTCAAAACAAGACCATAGGGAATCAACAATGGCTACCACCCTCAGAAGGAGATCCCCCTAGATGCCACACAGTGTACTGCTATCCTCTGAACCTATGATCAGACTACTGGCCCTAGACCTGCAAGGTCAGTGAAACACCAAATCACCACAGGGGCCCAATTGCATTTCACCTCCATAGCTATCATTGCAGCTTATGTTTCTCTGGATAAGCTAGTGCTTAGGGAGTGGGATGGGTGGGATGGAGTTGGTACTTCTTGTTTGCCAACCTGTGTGTCAGAAGGGGCTGGGATCTGGTTGTTCCCAGTCTGGCAGTGACCCATGCATGGCACTGGTTCCCAGACTGGGCTTGTTTCCTGGTGTGGCCTTGTTCTGTCTCCCCTCAGTTGGTAAATGACTCTAAAATTTTCTTTTTGTAAAGTTTTATTTTTATTAGTACATGTTTTCAGTACCTAATTATTACATTCATTGTGGGGAATTGGCACATGTATATAACACATCTCAATTCCTTTTAGTGCCTTCCCTTCCATCCTTTATAAATTTTTTTTCAACCAGCATGAGGTTCACTTATTTATTTTATAAATGTCACATTAATTATCATAAAAATAGGTTAACAGCTAGACTAAGGTGCCAAAAAACAAAAAATGCATGACAATTATACTAAATCAAGGTACACTTTTTGATACATTGTCCATGCTGAATTATAATAATATTTTTCTTTCTTTTTTTATTGTTGGTCTTATACTTTGTGTTTTATTTTTATAATGGGCTTCTAATGTAAGATAAACCATGTAATAGTCAAACCTGTTTGTTTGATTTACCCCACTTAATGTTATAGTCTCAAAGTGTATTCATTTCCTACAGATGATTGGAGCTTATCCTTGATTATGGCAAAGCAGTACTCCATTGTTTATAAATATCACATTTTTTCCTTTGTTTATCTGTTGAGGAACATATAGGCTGATTCCAAGATTTAGCAATTATGAATTGTGCTGCCATAAACATAGGTACCTATGTATTCCTATAATATGATATCTTTAGCACTTTAAAGAAGATGCATACAATCTAAAAAAATGAAATACCTAGGAATCAATCTAACCAAGAATGTGAAAGACCTATTTGCTGAAAATTATACTACCCTAAAAAAGGAGATTGAAGAGGATATTAGAAAATGGAAGGATATTCCTTGATCTTGGCTAGGAAGAACTAACATTGTGAAAATGACCATACTCCCAAAACTGTTATACAGATTTAATACAATCCCAATCAAAATACATACCTTTTAGATCTAGAGAAAACATTCCTAAAATTCATTTGGAAACAGAAGAAACCTTGAATAGCAAAGGCAATTCTGGGCAACAAAGGCAAGGCAGGAGGCATCACAATTCCTTAGTTGAAACTATACTACAAAACTATTGTGATAAAATCAGCATGATACTGGCAAAGAAACAGACCTGAGGATCAATGGAACAGATTAGAAGATGCTAACACAACTACAGAGATGCTCAGCCACCTTATATTTGACAAATGGGCTAAACATGTTCACTGGACAAAGGATAGCCTCTTTAATAAATGGTGTTGGAAAAATTGGCTCTCCACATGCCAAAGACTGAACCTAGACCTATGTCTATCACTATGCACTAAACTAAAGTCAAAATGGGTCAAAGATCTAAATATTAAAACAGAAACACTAAATCTACTGGAAGAAAGGTAGATAGAAATCTTGGAGACATAGGGGTATGCAAAATGTTCATGAATAAATGGTGTTGGAAATTAATAAATGGGGTTGGAAAAATTGGCTTTCCACATGCTGAAGACTGAAAATAGACCCATGCCACTTGCCATACAATAAATTGAAATCAAAATGGATGAAGGATCCAAATATTAAAACAGAAACACTAAATCTACTGGAAGACAAAGTAGGTAAAAATCTTGGAGACAGAGGGGTAGGGAGAGAATGAATAAAATGCAAACTGCATGGGAAATACTTCAAAGAATCAACAACTAGGACCTCATTTTACTAAAAAGTTTTTGTAATTCAAAAGAAATCGCCAACAAAATGAAAAGAAAACCTGCAGAATGGGAAAGAATTTTAGCCAACAATCCTCAGACAAAGGACTTATATACAGAACATATGAAGAACTGGAAAACACCAAGCCCCCCAAATTCAAAGACCCTCTCCAAAAATGGGCATCAGAGAAGAACACACAGTTCTCAGTTGAAGATACACAAATAGCAAATAAATATATGAAGAAATGTTCACCATCACTGGTCATATGAAAAATGAAAATTAAAATAGCATAGAGATTTCATTATACCCTGGAAAGAATAGCTGCCATCAAGAAAACAACTGATAACAAATGTTGATGAGGCTGCAGGGAAAAAGGAACACTGCTCCAATGTTGGTGAGAGTGTAGACTGGTGCAACCACTGTGGAGGTCAGTATGGAGATTGTTCAAAAAATAGGATTGGAAGTTCCATTCAATCCAGCTATTCCCCTCCTGGGTATTTTCCCAGAAGAACTGAAAAGTTCATATAACAGTGATATACATGCACCTATGTTCATAGCAGCACAATTTGTGCTAAATCTTGGAAACAACCAAATGCCCACCAACCACAGAGTGGATGAAAAAAATATGGTATTTTTACACAATGAAATACAACTCAGCTATAAAAAAGGATGATCTTGAGGCCTTTATTGGTAAATGGAGGCAACTTGAGAATATCCTGATTAGTGAAATAAACAAGACTCACACTAGTAAATATCACATTGTCTCTCTAGTTAAAAAAGAATAAGAATGGACAGAATATTGGTATCCAAAAACTATAATAGATATAAAATTATAATATATATAAAACTATAATAGATATAAAAGTATAATAAATATAATAGATATTGTAAAAGTGAAAGAGAAGGAAAGTGCTCTAAAGGATATAATGGTATGTATAGTGTGTAAAATAGATAACCATATTACTGAGTTTTTTTTTAGATCATGGAACAGAAGAGTCTGTGCTGTCTATATTTGAGTGTCTAGCCACTTTTTATGCTTTGACTTTGTAACTTTAACAACTATTGTTAAGTTAACAAGATGTAATGTATCACCTGTTAATTTTTTTTGAACTCTGCATTCTATGTTTTCTTCTTTTTTTTCTATTTTGTCTTCTTTTATTTAAAGAAAAAAGTGAAACAGAAAGAGGGTAGAAATAATACAAAATTTAAACAAAAACAAAAACAAAACCAGTAAGAAATCACTAGTTGACAATTACATACTTTCCTCCTAGAAGTAGTTGTTCAAGTTACAAAAGTAAAGCATACAAAGTAGACATTTAAACAGTGAGACTGCAATCAGCTTTGTTCATCTACTCAACAAAAACTTAGTAATATGGTCATTAATCCTACACACTCAAACATACATGCAGTTATATCCTTTAGAATACTTTCCTCTCCTCTCTCTTTTTTTACAATAACTATAATCAATTCTCATATACTGTTTAGAAGTTCTACACATGTATAAGTCTCTACATGCATACCTCGCCTTTCTGTATTAGAGGAAAAAACAAACCAAAACAAGTCAACAATACAAATTCCTAGAGAAACACGAAATGAAAAGGACATATAAAACCACAATACTAGGTGGTCTATGGTAGTCACCATGATGTCTCCTGTTATTTTCAATAAAATTTTCTATATAATATGGCATAGTATAATTAAACTTAGTAGTACATAACACTATTAATAAAAACCAAAAATTGGAGACATTATAGGACTTCAAAGCCAGTTAATAATCAAACCAGAATGGGTATCCTATTGAATCCTGCCATCCCCAGAGTAGTTGCCCCTACTTCCAGACTTGACATCCTTAAGCATACCAGATTCAAATAAAATCAGTCAGGACAAAACAGCGATAGAGCCAATCTTCTCTGCCTCATCTCTGCTATGCTATTTTTCTGTCATTGTTTACTTTTCTCCTTCTCTGTCTACCCCTTTCATTGAGGCCTTTCTGCCATTGTTCCTGGAATCCTGGTGATTTTCTTCTCCCTCTCTAGAATGTCCTTCAGTATTCTTTGCAGGTTTGGATTGGTGGTCATAAACTCCCCCAGTTCCTCTTTGTCATGGAAATATCTTGTCTCTCCATTAATTCTGAGAGACAGTTTTGCAGGGTACATCAATCTGTGTTGGAGGTTATTTTCTTTCAGGGCTTGGAATATTTTGCTCCAAGCTCTTCTTGATTTGATAGTTTGCATCAAGAAATCTCTGTGATTTTGATGAGTTTTCCTTTATGGTAATCTGTTTCTTTTCTCTGATCACTTTTAATATTCTGTTCTTGTAATGGATTTCTGGGATCCTGACTATTATATGTCTTGGTGTAGATCCATTTTGGTTGTAGCTGGTTGGAGTTATGTATGCCTCATATATATAAACATCACTTCCTATGCTTGGGAAGTTTTCCTTAATTATTTCTGTGAATAGCCTTTGCATTTCATTTGTATTTGTCCCTGCTTCTTCATTCACATTTTTTATTCTTAAGTTATAGATCCTCTTATCATCTTCTAGTCTTTGTATCGTGACTTTCTGGTTCCTTGTTACTTTTAAGAGATCCTTCCTTTTGTGATCATACTTTGCAAATCTATCTTCAAGTTTTGAAAGTCTGTCTTTAGTTTCTATTAAGAGGTTTTGCCAGCTTTCAATGGAGTTTTTAATTTCCTGATATTCTCTTTGGATATGTTTCATGTATTCTAGATTTTGTTTATGTTCTTCATCAAAGGCTTCTCTCCTTTCTCTGGGTTCCTCTATTCTTCCATTTGTTTCTTCTTGAGGAATACACAGCATTTCTTTTATTAATCTTCTTATATCTTGCTCCACCTGAGTTAGAATTTCAGATTTAAATTAGTTGATGAGGTCATGGAAGAATTTCTTTATTTCCGATGAGGTCGTGTCTGATATTGCATGTTTGCTGCCCTCAATCTCCTCTGTATTTACCTCTCCTGGGCTAATTTTCCCTGAGTCAGTGGTTGGAGGCTTTTTGTTGTTTCTCTGTCTTGTCATGCTTCTGGTTTCTTTGATACAGGTGAATGGTGGAGGTATCTGGACCTTTATGTATTGCTTATAGTCCCTCTGCAGCTTATTGGCTAGGGCAGTGCTGCCCTCTCCTGTGTGTTGTTAATCTGGGAGGTGTATGCAGGGGTGGTGTGGACTGGCCCCTCCCGTCTAAGCCAGTCAACCAGGGAGTGTCTTCAGCACATTAGTCTGTGCTCTGTGGATGTCACAGGTTTGGGACAGCTTCGTCCCTGGCTATTGGGTTCCAACCAGGGACATGGCCCAGCCCAAGCAGATCCCACCAATCCACTTTGGGCCAGGAGTCACCAACTGAAGTCACCTCAGCCATTGATTAAACCTGTCCTGCCCAAATCCAATATGTGTCTAGCTGGTCATCTTGTTCTGGGGAATCCAGTTCCCTGCACTCACCAAGTCTGTGCATCTCAGCTTGCCATTTCCACTCCCTGTTGCAGCACCTCCCCTTGCCAAGGGTCTTGAGCTCACCAACTCCCACTCTTGGTGGGGATGTGACCTCAGCTCGATCATGAGTTACCCAACTCTAAGATGCACCCAGCACAGCTACTGGAGCGTGCCCAGCTCCAGCCCTCCATCCACACTTGTTTTTTTATTTTTTTTTATTCTTTTTTTTCTCAGTTTCTTTCTGGGTTGCGAGAATTCCTCTCCTTTCATCTGGTCTTCTCCATGGTGTCAGATTCTAGCATCTGAGTCGTTTTTCTCAGAGAGGCTCTCAACATGCTACCTATCAATTGGCCATCTTGGATCTCCCCTCTATTTTGTCTTAATTTTGTTTCTTTCTCTATTAAAATAAAAAAAGAAGATGTATACAAAGAGAATAGCTAGATTGCATAAAATTTTTAGTTTTGCTTTTTTGAGGATTTGCCACACTGATTTCCATAGTGGTTGCAATTGAATGTTGGAGGGATTTTTTTTGCCATAGAATTTTTGACTGCTGATTATTTCTCTCAATACTTTGAGGACACAAGTCTATTGCATCCTAGAATCTGTTACTTCTATTAGGAAGTCAGGTGTCAGTCCCATGGTTGCTCCTGTGATGATAGTGTTAGTTGTCTCTTAAAGTTTTTCTTTTTTTTTCTCTTCATCAGATTAATTGCCATGTACTTGTATATGAATTTCTTTATGTTTATTCTGTTTGATATTCATAATTATTTTATATTTGTGGCCACACTTTTTAATGTTTGGGAAAATTGACACTAATGTTTCTTCACCTATTTCCTCTTTCTCAATGACTGTGTTCAAGAAATATGACCCCAAGATATTTCTTAAACATAATCTTCTTTGAGGCTAGAAGTATATACACAAGGTGTAGCAAATATTTTTGTTAGTGTTTAGAGAATGTTACACAATTGTGATTATAATTTATTTAAATAGCTCTTTAATTATGGAAATGTATCTAAACAACATCACACTTCTAGTTCTTTGAATATATTTCTTTTGATTTTACCCCTTTTTATTTCTTCTTGATAACTTATTCCATCATTAATGACTAAGATTAAATGTGGACCCCTAAAAATACTTTCTTGAAATGATTTTGCATTGCTTTTGTGAGCCCCTCTTTTGGCAGTTATTGAAATAGGTTGTGATCTTTTGTTTGCATGTCTATATACTTTTCCTTACAATGTGGAAATCTTATGATCAAGGATCATATCTCAGTTATTTTTGTCTGTCAGTTGCTTAGTGAGATTTTTGAAATCAGTAAACACTCAATAAAGACTGAATAAATAGATAAATCTCCTCGGAGATCTATCCTTCCTACTCTCCACTCTCTGTGCATTAATTAAATCAATTATCTTAAGTGTTCCATCACTGCTTGCTGAAACAGCTCACAGGATGCAAATAATTTAACTTGTGAAATACTTGTATGACAAGCAAAGGATTCAGGAACAATATCATAGAGCGTATATATATTTGAAGTATCTGGAGACTTCATGTCAATCCCTCCCTTTTTCTTTCCACTGCTGGATCAGATAAGACATATCTTTGTCAGATAAGACAACAATGTGTGCAAAACACCTTCATAGCAGGAGGCCGAAGGACTGCTCCTGGTCTAGGTTATATATAATGAGTTGGTCACCTAAGATCATCCTAGTTATATGACCAGACTTAATTGTCAAAGTTGCTTGACTCCACTAAAATCAAATACAGTTGAGTCTCTACATTTATGGATTCCACACTATAAATTCAACCAATCATAGATAAAAAATACAGTGACACTTCAGTTTGCAAACTTAATTTGTTTTACAATTTTGTAGACAATGGCAGAGTTTGTGTTTGTGTGAGTAGAGGGCCATGGTTGTGTTTTCACCTGATGTGGAGTTTGCAAACAGAAGCAAAATTTTACCAAATGCTTTTGTTTGCAAACCAAATGATTTCTGAACAGGAATGAACCTATACTGACCATGTGCAGACATTTTTCTTGTCATTCACTAAACAGTAAAGTATAGCAGCTCTTTGCTCTGCACTATTTATGTTGCATTAGTATTATAAATAACACAGAAATTATTTAAAGTATATGGGAGAAGGTGCACAGGTTATGTGCAAATACTACATCATTTTATATGAGACTTAGGCATCTTTGGGTTTCGCTTTCAATGGGAGGCTTAATCTTCCAAGGATACCAAAGATTTGGTACAAGTAATAAGTCCAATTATTATTGTTGAGAAATGTGGACAGGCTGTGTGACCTGCCCTGTACAGCTCACAGACTCATGGTTATAAAACATCATTTGTCTGTAGTTGATATGACATCATGTGGAACAAAGGTCACTGTTTTGCACCAAGAAGATTCAGAGACAAAAATCTCAGAAAAGCTGAGATTATTTTTAAAAACTGACAAGAAGCATAATGTCAAGATAGTTCTCCTCAGTTTTCAGAGCATCAGATTTTCTAACCCTACACATGTGAAACATCAGTTTTCAGCTAGGCTAAACATAAGCTTCCTTACAAAGAATTCCAGCCAAACCTTTAAAAAATTAAAAAAATTTTTTTTTCTTTTTAGCAGTACTGGGAATTGAGCCTAGGGTTTTCACATTGAGCTATATCCCCCCATCCATTTTTATTTTAAGATGAGGTCTCAGTAAGTTACCAAGGCTGAACCTGAATTTGGGATCCTTTTGCCTCAGTTTCCCAGACTGTTGGTATTGCAGGCATGCCCCACCATACCTGGCCAGGGTAACTTTGAAATAAGCTTCTGAGAAATAACTGTGCATTCTTGAAATCACAGCTAGCTACTATAATCAAACTAAGCAGACATTAAGTGAGTTGAAAGAAAGTAAGTCAGAACCAGAGGAAGTTAAAACGTAATTTGACCAAACTTCAAGTATTACTTAAGTATGATGTCCTTGTCACTGTTCTCTTCCCTGTCATATCATTTCAGTTTTCATCTAATTGTAGAATCCCAGCACTGTAAAGAGCCTTGGCTTATCTGACTCTTTCTTTCTTTTAACTGAGATACTTGTACTATTTAAACAGTTACTAAAATGCTGGTCAATTTCCTTTCCACTGTGAAAAACTTCTTAAAAATTTCTCAAAGTCCTAATATTTCAATATACTTCTGGATCCAGTTGTATACGATCCTCTTTCACTCCATTATGTACAGTTCTGGCTTACAGTAGGTGTTTAATGTTTGCTAAATGAATTAAGAAATGTGCAAGTAATTGCCATGCTAGATAAAACTCAGATCTTTCCCACTGTTAAATTTCCAAACTTGTCCTCCAAACTGGCAAACATTGCTAGAGGACATGATCCAACTAAGTTGATATGGCTGTTTTCAAATGCACACTGTTTAATCCAGCTGGGTTTTTATTGCTATCAAACAATCTTTTTAGTGATGTCTTGTTGTCTTCTGAGAACATTAACTATAATAGTTTATTCATTAAAATCCTTGTCCATCCTGATCTTCCTTATTCTCAGCAGCAAATCTTTTAAGAAAATTCTAACAGCACTACCAACTCTGTGACTTGTTGGTTGGTTTGCCCGGTCAAGTAGGGTTATATGACATGTCTAATTTTGACTTCTGATCAACCAGCAGTCATCTTTTACTACTGTTTCTCCCAGCCTGCTTCAGAACCTATTAAATATGGAACAGTATGTTTCTAATAAACTAAGGTAGTTTGTTTTGGTTAGTTCTCATAACAAATGATTTCAAAGTTAGTGATGCAAAACAGCAGCCAGCTCAATTTTTGTGAGTCAGGAATTTGGGAAGGGCGCAGTGAGTGTGATTTACCTCTGTTCCATGATATACATGTGTCTTAGCTGGGAAGACTTGGAAGCTGGAATCATTGCAAGAGTCATTAATGCACAAGCCCGGGGTGTGAGATAGAAGAAACAACAGCAGTACTGTGGACTGGAGGGCCTATGTCTTAATTAGTTTTCTCTCATTGCTGAGACGAAATACCCAGACATCCAAAGTTAAAAGGGAAAACATTTATTTAGCTCACAGATTGCAGAGGTTTTAGTCCATAGTTGGTTGGCCCTAAGGCAGAGAGGCACATGACAGAGAAACATCACAGAAGAGAAGAAGTTTATGGAGTCCACAAGGTAGCAAAAACAATAAGAGGTCTGGATAGTGTCTTTCCCTTTTATCTTATCCAGACTATCAGGATTAGGGTGCTAAACCAATCAGTGGATTGAGTTGGTAACCACACAGTCTTAATCCCAATATTGTACTATGAATCAGTCACACACTCTAGATCTGGCTACCTCTGAAAAAGCCCACCTATGACCACATGAGGCTTTGGGGAGACATCAAGACACAAGCCATAACAGCATACATGTAACTTTTCCATTTAGATTGGCTTTCTTGGCCCTTGAACTTTTTGAATACTGGGGATTTAAGGCATTGAATGTGAGTGCTACAGTGAGCAAAGAAGAAGCTGCATTTCCTTTCATAGGCTAGCTTCTTACCTAGCCTCCATACCTGATGTACTACTGTACTAGTTGAAATACTCACAAACCTCACTCAAGTTCAAGAGAAAAGGGCTTTGCTCCTACCTTTCAAAGACAAGAATGTCAGGAATGAAATTACAAGAAAAACATGTGGTGAACAGTGTTGCAGTCACCTGAGGCCATATCACTTGCTACATTTTCTCTTTGTCACCTTAAAAAATTCCTTAGTCTTTGACCACAGTGTTAAAGGCAGAGGTATATCCTTTCTTTGCTAAGGCTAGTAACTCCCTATTAATATTTTTTAACTTTAAAGAGGATAAAACAGAATAAAATCAATCAAAAAAACCAGTGTTATTGATACAGGACTTGAAAATATGAAATCAACAATATTTACCATAATGCCTTTTGATGTCTTCAAAATAGCTGCAGATAATTTTGGATATAGTGAAAATCAAACATAACAGAGTAGAATAGAAACAATAAAAACAAAACAATGAATACAATAAAGGATTTCAAAATAAGCCAATAGTAAATCCAAAATGGCTACCATAATATATCTTGCTATCTTTGAAATAGCTGCTCCTGCCATAGGATTTGACATAAACAAAACAAAAGAGAAGAAAAACCGAACCCAACAAAACAATGGAAATGAAATAGGCCTTCCAAAACGAGACCATAGGGAATCCACAATGGCTGCAACCCTCAGAAGGAGATCCCCCCTAGATGTCACACAGTGTACCAATGTCCTCTGAATCCATGATCAGACCACTGGCCTTAGACCTGCAATGTTAGGGAAACATCAAAATATCGTAGACATCCAATTGCATTTAACCTCCATAGCTATCATCACAGCCTGTGTTTCTCTGTTTAAGCCTGTCACTTACAGCAGCGTGTGTGTGTGTGTGTGTAGATTGGTACTTCTTGTTTGCCCATGCGCTGGAAGGGGGTGGGGTCTGTCTATTCCAATCCTGTGGCAGCCTGTGCGTGGCACTGGTTCCCAGTCTGGGTTTGCTTGCTGATATAGTTTTGTTCTCTTTATCCCAA
This sequence comes from Hydrochoerus hydrochaeris, assembly GCA_004027455.1. Lineage (NCBI taxonomy): Eukaryota > Metazoa > Chordata > Mammalia > Rodentia > Hydrochaeridae > Hydrochoerus > Hydrochoerus hydrochaeris. The sequence goes on along the minus strand of PVLA01000137.1, from coordinate 657,224 downwards.
ATCCATGAATGGCGCTGATTCATGGGGAGAGGTTGGCATCTGTCTGTTCAGTCCTGCAGTGGCTTGTGCATGGTACTGGTTCCCAGACTGGGTTTGCTTGGTGATGTGTAGTAACTCCCTGTTTATTCTCATTTTCTTATTGATTTTTGCTTCACCAAATCTGCCTCTTTAATACTTTTCTTCCTTTTTTCCATGTGCCCATATTTCCTTTTGTTTGAAATACAATAAAACCCATTGTCATAAACATTACCTTCCTAACAAATTTCTTTCATTAATACTGTTTTCCCTTTGAATTACTTGGTTGTAAATTTCTTTCTCATTTCAAGCACATTCCCCTATCTCATTTACATATCATTCATTCATTCTTTAAACTCTTGAGTCCTAGCCTTTCCCCCCTATACTTCTCCTGAAATTCCTGTCAAGCCCATTAATGTATTCCCAGTTACCAACTCACTTAGTCTTCTCAACATTCTCATGCCTTCTAACATAGTGGTATCATCTTGTATAATAAAGCTGCATGTTTACCTGTATAATTGATCTAATTTAGGACATTCCAAAGCTTTATTTTTTTCCTGCCCCTACTCCTATGCATAAAATGTTCTCTTCAAAAATGCTCTACCATCTTTTCTACCTATGACATTTTTCTGTCCTTTAAAGCATGACTCCCTACAGCCTTTGCCAGCCTTCCAGTCTTCCCTGTTTGACTTTTTCTTTCTTGTTTTTTTAAGTTTAAAGAGAATAAAATCTAACAAAATAAAACAAAATAAATCTAATCAGAACAGAACAATGAAAGTGATACAGAACTTCAAAACAAGATAATAGGAAATCAACAATAGCTACCATAAGGTTTCTTGTTTTCTTCAAAATCAGTATCCATACTATCAGACATAACAAAATCAAATAAAACAAAGCAGAATAAAACCAATCAAAACAAAACGATGAAATCATCATAGAACTTTGAGTCTAAATAATAGGAAACCAACAATGGCTACCATAGTATATCTTGTTAGCTTCAAAATAGGTTTCCATACCATCAGACATAGTAAAATGAAACAAAACAAGACACAATAAAACCAATCAAAACAGAACTATGAAAACATTACAGGAATTCAAAACAAGATAATAGGAAATTAACCATAGTTACCACCTTCCTTTTACACATTTATTCCCCTATCACTTTCATAATATTGTACATTTTGGATCCCACTAACTCCTTCAGTTTTTTATGCTAGGGAGATAACATCATGCTCACTCATATGAGTCTGAACCATTTCACCCATGAGCTTGATCTCAAATTGCATCCATTTACCTACAAGAGGCACAAGATTATCCTTCTTAATAGCTGAGTAGCTTTCCATTTTATAAAAGTACCATGTCTTTGTTATCCATTCTGTGATTGATGAGCAAGGTTTTTCTGGTTTCCAAGCACAAGAAACAGTTGTTTTCTCTCCTTTTACTTTCAGTCTATGAATTTCAAGTTAAATTTCAAGTTTCATATATACAGCGTACTGATGGATCTTGTTTCTTGATCCACTCTTCCTATATTTCTTTATATTGCTGAATCGAGGCCATCTATATTAATGGTTACAACTGGCATGCACTGGCTTATCTCTGCCATGCTGTCCTCCTGCTATTGCCCCCGCTCCGTTTTGCCCCCTTCATTCAATTGCCTGCCCTGTTTGTCAATCCCCCTCTCCTGCTGTTCCTGAAACAGTGGTCATCTTTATCTCTCTCTAGAATATCCTTAAGTGCTCTTTGTAGTGTTGGTTGGGTGGCCATGAATTCCTTCAGTTGTTCTTTCTCATGGAAGTTTTTTATTTTTCCATCAATTTTGAATGATCATTTTTCAGGGTATGTCAATCTGGGTTGGAAGTTATTTTCTTTCAGGGTTTGAAATACTTTACTCCAAGTTCTTTTTGACTTGATGGTTTGTGTTGAGAAGTCTGCCATGATTTTGATTGTTTTTCCTTCATGGATGATCTGTTCCTTTTCTCTAACAGTTTTTACACTGAGGCCTCCTTGATGGCCAGGAGTGCATGGTGGCCCAGCTGTTTCTTCTCTCAGCCTGCATGGCTACACCAGGACTCCCTTGATAGTGGCAGGTGCACAGGGGCATGTTTGATTCTCCCAGTCCACTCTAGCTGCCCATGAGAAGCAAGCATCTTCAGTAGTGGCCTGCAGGTGCACGGGGTGTATCTGACTGTTTCTCTTGCCCATGCTGATTACCTGAGCATGGGCAGGGAGAAAGTCAAGCATCTAGTAGTGGTAGACATGCAGGGGCCAGTCTGGCTGTTTCTCCAGGCCCATGCTGGCTGTCTTCAGAAGCAAGTATCTCTCCTTTTTCTGACTTTTGCAGTTCATTGCCTGTGGTTACTGAAAACCATTAGGCATGTTAGAATTATTTTTGATTCTTTATCTTTTGTCCCTTTATGATGTTAGACAAGACAGTGTTGTCTAAGCTGTTTTTCTTATCACACAAATCCTAATTTAAATGATAAAACAAATTTCATAAAAACTTATTGTAACAAAATTAAAATTTACTTTAAAATATTGTACTTTAAAATTTCACTCTTGCCAGATTTCACTTATGTTATGAGCTTCCTTTGCATCCTTTAAGATATTTTTATATTCCTACATATATATAAGCACATAGGATATATATATTTATCCCTTATGATAATGAATTTATGCTATATAACTTTTGTGGCTTTTTAATAATAAGAAATATATATATATATAATTATGTAATATCAACCAATACATGTTCAAAATATAGAACATTTACTTGATACCAAAAACTCATGTGTGAAATTCTTTTTTAGAGTGTAAACTTCTCAATATCCACAACCTTGGCCCTTTTTCAGACTGTTGTATGAATGGAATCATATAGTGTATAAGAGTTGGAGATTGGATTCATTTACACAATATGATATGTCTACATAGAAAATTATGAGGGCTCTATGAGAACTAATCTATGAATTTAATAAAACTAGAATACAACATGAGCATAAAAACAATATTATTTTATTATTCTAATAATGAGCATTTGAATAACGAAGTAAAAGACAACTTCCAATAGCTATATAAAAATGAAATATGGGTATAAACCTAGTATACTTGCCAACCTTTTAAAGTTGGGTTGTTTGTTTTCTACTATTTATTATCTCACCCTTTATAAATTATTTTATTAACTGATACATGAAAACATAAGAATTGCAAATATTAATAGGACACCATGCTTTGTACTGGACAGTTTTCTGTTGCTGGTATAAAATACCTGACATTCACAACTTGAAGAAGTAAAGTTTACCTTGGTTCATTGTTTTAGTAGCTCCAGTCCATTGTTGGATGGCTCCGAGGCAGAGATAGTTAGGGAGAAGGATGTGGCAGAGAAAAGCTGCTGAACTCTTGGTGATTGGAAGCACAATAAGTTGTGAAGAGCTGGAGAAAGGGATCAGAAATAACATTCATTCCCTAAGGGTGCATCCCCCATGATCCACTTCTTCCAGCTAGGTCTAATACCTAATAGCTCTTAATACTCATTCAACAAAGAACCCATTGTTGAGGTTCATGCCCACAAAATTCTATCACCTCCCCTTGAGTCTGATAACACAGTGAAGTTGACAAGCAACACTAAGCAGCACATGCTCAAATTAAATTAAATAAAAGTACCTCCTACCTCACTGCCAACTTGATTGGCTTGGGAACTGCCTAGGGGACAAGTAAAATGTGCTTGTGTATGTGTCTTGGTGAGTCATCAAGGTGTGACCTTGGGGTCTATTTCTGGTCTCTGGCCTTTACTCTGACCCACTTTCTAACCTGCTCCATTTCCTGACTGTCATAAATTGAGCACCTTTGCTTTGCTACTCTATTTGGCTGTGATCATTCTCTCTTGGAGCCAGCTGACCAGGGATTAAACTCTGAAAATGTAAGCCAAATTAAATCACTCTCATTGAAGTCATAGGTATCACGTAGTTTGTCCCAGCAGTGAGAAAGCTGACCAAAATAGAAAATTAGTACTGAGAAAGAGAGCCATTGCTGTGACTATATTTGACCATGTGGCTCAGAAACTCTTGGAACCGGTTTGTGGAAAGAATTTGGAAAAGTTTGTGGATGTGGGTTAGGGAAACTATAGAATACCATAAAAATCGACTGAGAGATGATTCTGGTAAGAGTGCAGAGGACTAGTAATAGCTGATAAGAACATGAAAAGTAATGGCTAGGCTCATGTCATTTCAATTGGGAATGATTGTAGTGTGAACTGAGGTCATGCATATTACATTCTGGCAAATATTTGTCTGCCTTTTCCACATGTCTTGAGACTTTGCTGGATGCTGAAATTAAGGGTGACAGACTATTGATCTGAAAGAGGAAATTTCAAGCATCCCAATGTTCAGGCTGTGGCATGAGTATTCCAACTGCTATTAGCCAGATATGCAATGAAAAGTGGGAGCAAAAAGCAGAGCAAAAAAAGATGAAAAAATTAAAATTAGGCCTTAAAAGAACTGCATGAGAAAAAAGGAGGTTTAGTTGTTAAGAGATTAGTGCCACTAAAAAGAAATCAGGTATTTTGAACTAGGTAAGAAAAAAAGATTCATTGAAGGTATCCCAGGAATTAGCAAAACTCCCACCTCCACAGGATTAAAGGTGTAAAAGTATAAACCTTTCATTTGAGAAGAGAGCCCCTTAGACTCCTGATTAAGAAAGGCCTCCTAGGGAATTTGTTCCCTGGGGTTCATTTCCACATACTCAGACTCCAGACTCTCAGAAGTTGCTGAAACTATGGCCAAATGGGGACATGTTACTGCTTGATAAAATGGTAGTCTTCTGAACCATCTATGTGTAAATGGTTGCTCAGACATGCAGCATGCTGGAGTTGAGGTTCGTGGAGGCTTTTGTCCACATTTCAAAGGAAGACCTGGGAGGCCTGGCAAGAAGCCCCTGAGAGGTGGGTGCATGAAGTTGGGGGAATGAAACTGGAAATTCAGTGGAGGTCCCAGGAAGTTGGACATGCCAGAAGTGTGGAACATCTGCTGAGGAAAGCTGCAGACAGCAGGCATAGCCAGCCTAAGGGAGAGATCATGCCACTGGAGCTCACCCCACGCCATCATGTACCCCAGAGTTGGGTACAGAATGACAGGACTTAATGTTTGCCTGCTGGGGTTTGGTCTGGCCTCATTCCTACTTTTTTTCTATATTCCTTCCTTTTGGAAGGGGAATGTTTACCCTGAGCCATTGTATATTGTGATTATGTAACTTGCTTTTGACTTTTGCTACTTACTGTGGACTGTTCGTACAACTCATCTCAGTTTTCCAAGCTTTTGGAATACTGTTTGAATCCATCACATAAGTGCTCCCCCCTGTGAGAAACGTGGAATCTGGATGGTATTCTGCTCCATTGTCTAGTTCTTAAACCTTAGAATATTAGTAAAGGATCATTTCAACACATACAGATCTCAAGAGTGACTCCACAATTTTGTCATGTTTTATGTGACATTTTTAACAACTTCCTCTCTTCAGTCTCCCAACACTCTCTGGTATCAAGGAGTGCTTCTTTCTTATTCTTTGACTGTTTGACTAGAAAGCGGAGGATTTGGTTTCCCCATGTGACCACACAATTCCTGTATCTGGATCTGCCTCCATACCTGATATATTTTCACCCTTTCAGTCTTCAGATCATAGTTCTTCTGAATCTCAAATATTTACCTATATATCTATGTATATTGATATATCCATTTATCTATGTGTATATGTCTGTCTGTCTATCTATCTATTATCTTATCTATCTCTTTCTCTGTAAGTATATACCTGCTGCTTTGCAGCTTTGATAATTTGGCTTGCCTTGTATCATGATTAGAAATGAGAAAAAATAAGGGAAGGAAGGAAGGAAGGAAAGAAGGAAAGTAGAAAACAAGGGGGAAAAATAAACAAATGAACTAGGCCACCTATCCTGTTTGCTCTGTCCTACATAAAACTCCATTTCTCACTCCTCAGAGCAGAAAGGGAGGATATCTCTTGAAATGTTTGCTCTTTGGTCTGCATTTGCTGCTCTAGGGTTTGGATTAATTTTCATTCCAGGCTTAGAAATAAGAAAAGAACAAAGCAAACAAAAATATCCAAGAAATTTATCAGATTGTTTCTAATTCTAGTCCTCTTTCCTTAATCTTTAGGATTCCATTTATTTTTCAGTATTCAGATAACTTCTCCATGCATTTTATTTATAACTTTAGTTGTATTTAGTTGAGGGTTGAAATACAAGACACTCTGCATACTTCTTTTCATATAAGTCTGTCTTAAATATTGCATAAGACACAATTAGACTAAAAATTCATTGTTTACCTCAAAATAAAATTTAACTGGGCAACTTGTATTTTTGTTGGATAAATCTGGCAAAATCCTAACTCAGTGGTAAACAGGATGGAAAGTGATTACTCCCTTTTACCCAGAACAGAAACTTCACCTCATTATTTTAACAGCTGCTTCTGATTTCCTTTCAGGCAGGAACAAAATGTATTTAGCCACTTGACTATTGATAGATATGTAAGCAATTTTCAGTTTTCTCCTCTTATAAGTAATGCTATAAGATTCATTTGCATTTATCTTTGCACACTTTTAATCTCAGTTTTTTTTGCCAAATAGGGAAGTGCAACTGCCTATCTTGAAGGGTTGTTGTGAAACTCAAATGATATGATGAGTGTGAATTTGCTTAGTAAGCTGCTAAACACTATAGAAAGTATTTCTCAGCATTTGCCTTTCAGTTGCAAAGGACTTATAAACATATATATTTAGCATCCTATCAGATTAAAAAAAATTCCTTAAGTGGATAGATTTTGTACCATACTGCCTTGTAATCAGTTCTATTAAGTTCTATCACAGTATTTTGTTTCTAGATGACTCTAAGTAAATAAGAATTGAATAAGAGAAGTAAATTTCTGTTCATTTGCCTTCAGCTTCTAACATTTCCTTTTTTTCTTAGATATATCTCATTATGTTTATCTTAAATCCCTTTCTCAAATTACCTATGCTTTTGTTAAAGTAATTTCTTAAAGTCATTGCTCTTCAAGTTTAACATATAGATATATTTTTTTTTTTACCAGGTTTTCAAGTGACTCAACCAGGCCCAGGAGCCTCTGACCTAAAACACTAAGCAATATAGACATTGACATTTTTTTCTACTGACTCCCAGATTGGCAGTCATCTGATTTTGCCCCACTATATCCAGGATTCTAAGGGTTGCAAGTGACAGAGCACAACTTCAATTAGGTAGGGAATAAAGGTATGCAGGCATGGCTGAAAAATCCAGAGGTAGCACCTAGCTTGTCCTAATTGCTCAAATGATGTCACCAAGTGATTGCTAACACTCTCAATCTCCTTTTCAGATAGTAAAATTTGTAAGATAACTCTAGATCTTACATCTTCAAACCACGCATTCCAGAAATATAAAATTTCTCTAAGTAGCTCCTTAAGAGGAGAGTGACTTTCTTCTTTATAGAACTTCCAGCAAACTATTCACTGATTCTGACTCCTAATCAAATCACCATTGCCAGGGGATTGGAATGTATTCATTGGTTGAAATCTGGAAGACAGTGCCTGGGTGTGGGGTATGAGGGGCAGAAAAGGTGTTAGGAGTCAAACAATGCTAAATGCTCTCTAAGGAACCTTCTGTGTTTCAGTATCATTTCAAATATCCACTGAAAACACTTCATTTTTCTTTTTCATCTCTGTTACTCTATTTCCGTGTGTCAAAATCAAATTCACAGCATGAGTGGAAGGTCTGCAAAGCAAACTCCACTTAGCCATGCAACATCAGTACCTCACTTGGAACCTGGTAGAGCCTTGCCCAGCATCCCCAAACAGCCAGGGAGTGTCAATAGGTTTCTCCAGGTCCTGGTTGGGTCCCACCCAGCAACCCTGAGTGGCAGGGAACCTCCAGAAGGCTCACACAGTGAAATCTACCTAGTTCTGCAATCTCAGCACCTTGCTTGGAACCCCACCTAGCAACCCCAAACAACTGGGGAGCATCAGGAGGTTATTCCAGGTCTTGGTTGAGACCTGCCCAGTGACCCCAAGTGGCAGGGGAACCTCCTGTGCCAAGTGGTGTGAGCAGGAAGGCCTGCAGCAAGCTCTACCTATCCATGCAACCTTGGCATCTCTCTTAGAACATGTTAGGGCTCTGTCCAGCAATACCAAGCAGCTGGGGAGCTTTGGTGCACCATGTGACATGAGCTGAAGGCCTGCACAATGTACTCCATCTAGCTGTTCAGCCTTGGCACACCACTCAAAATCTGGTAGATCCTGGCCCAGCAACCTAAAGCAGATGAGGAGCTTTGGAGTGCCATTTGAGGTGTGCTGAAGGTCTGCCCAGCACACTCCCCCTATTTAAAGAGCCTTTGAGTGCCACTAGGGACCTGATAAGGCCTGCTAACAACCCCCTACTCAAGTGGAGAAACTCCCTGCAGTAAGGACAGACAAACTCAACCCAGGAAACAACTGAGACATTGCAGTCAGCTTCCCCAATGGAATACAGGAAAATGCAAAGTAAAAGAGAAAAGTGCAATCTCAAACCTCCAGCCCATCCCAAACAAGCCTAGGAGACATGGACAGAGAAGAAAGTGTAAGCCATACACCTGAAATTTCCAAAATGATGGCAACTGAAGTAAAGAAACAACTCTACAAAGCTGTAAAGGAACTCAGATCAGAAATAATCTCCCAGGTACAAGAAGAAATGATAAATGTAGTAAAAGAAATGCTGGGCACATCTAAAAAAGACATAGTTAAAAAAATTGAAGATCACTGCAAAAAGATAGAAATCTTGGATGAACAATATAAGAAAGAAATAGAATGTGTGAAACAGATTCAAAGAGATATCCAGGAAATCAAAAATTCAACTGAAAGCTGGAAAAGCTACCTGAATGAATCTGAAGATAGACTTTCAGACCTTGAAGACAAGACAGCAGCTAGTGAGCAAGAAAGGAAAGATATTTTTAAAATAACAAGGGATCAAGAAATAAAAATTCAACAGTTGTAAGATGATGCAAAGAAAAACAATATAAGTTTGACAGGTGTAAATGAAAAAGTGGCAATACAAATGATATAAAAAGATTATTTACAGAAGTAATAACTGAAAATTTCCCAAACATAGGAATGGAAACTGACATACAGATAAGTGAAGCATATCAAACTCCAATTAGCCATAACCAAAATAAATCTACTCCCAGACATATAATAATCAACATCCCAGAAATTCAACATAAAAACAAAATATTAAAAGCTTTTAGAGAAAAGAGACAAATTACTTATAAAGAAAAGTCCATCAGGATCACAGCAGACTTCTCAACACAAACAATAAGGTCAAGAAGATCAGAGAGTAAAGTATTTCAGATTCTAAAGGAAACCCAGACTGAAGTACCCTGAAAAACTGTCCTTCAAAATTTTTGGAGAAACTGGGCTGGGGATTTAGCTCAGTGGCATAAGCACCTGCCTGGAAAGCATGAGGTTGTGAATTCAAACCCTAGTACTGCAAAAAAAAAAAAAAAATTTTTTTTTTAAAAAAAAAAAAAAAAAAAAAAAAGAAAAAAAAAGCCACCCTGGGATTACACAGGGTAGTTGTGTAATCCCAGCACTTGGAAGGCTGAGACAGGTGGATTGTTGCAAGTTTAAGACCAGCCTGGACTACAAAGTGAGCCCAAGGTCAGCCTGAACTGTATGGAGAGAACCTGTCTCAAGAAGACAAAAAAAAAAGAAAGAAAGAAAGAAAGAAAGAAAGAAAGAAAGAAAGAAAAATTGATGGAGAAACAAGATACTTCCCTGAAAAAGAACAACTGAAGAACTTCATGACTACCAAACCAATCCTGCAAAGAATACTAAAAGATATTCCATATAGACATAAAAATAACAACTCCAAGAATAGCAACAGAAAAAAAGCAAGGAAAACAATTAAACAAAGGGGAAAGGTAAAGAACCAACAGCAGGAAGATAACATGACAAAAATAAGTTAGAACATACCATTATATACATTAATTTAAATGACCTCAATTCACCAAGAAAAGAAATAGACTGACAGAATACAACAAGAAACAACATCCTACCATATACTGCATAGAAGAAACTCATCTGACCCAAAAGAGAATTCATAGACTGAAAGTCAAAGGATAGCAAACAATGCTTCATGCAACAAGACCCACCCCCCAAAAAAGCATGGGAGTAGCTATTCTGTTTGCAGACAATGTGAACATCAATCCAAGAATGACCAGAAGAGATAAAGAAGGTCATTACATACTAGTTAGGGGAAAACTTCAAGAGGAAGAGATAGCAATCCTAAATATATATGCACCAAATATGAGAGCACTCAGCTATGTAAAACAAATATTAGTAGAAATAAAAATTCAAATAAGCAATAACATAATTATATCGAGAGACCTTAACACCCTTTTGACAGAGAGATCAACTAGACAGAAAGTCAGCAAAGAAATAACAGAACTGAATTACACCTGTGAACAAATGGACTTGGTAGACATGTACAGAGTGTTCTATCAACATCAGAATATGCATTCTTCTCAGCTTCACATGAGACAGTCTCTAAAACAGACCATATATTAACCCATAGAATAGAATTAAGCAAATAGAATTTGCTTAAATAATGTAAAAGAGTTAAAATTATCCCATGCATATTATCTGATCATAGTTTCATGAAACAAGAAATTAATGAAAAAAGAAACTTCAAAACTCCATAAACACATGGAAATTAAATAATATACTCCTGAACAATCAATGGGTCACAAAGTAAATTAAAGAAGAAATTAAACAATATCTACAAGCAAATCAAATGCAAATACAACTTACCAGAACCTGTGGGATGAAATCAAAGCAGTCTTCAGAGGGAAATTTATTGCAGCAAATTCCCACATCAGGAAAACAGAATGAAGACAAATAAATAATCTGATGCTACACCTCAAACACCTAGAAAAAGAAGAGCAAGTCAAGCCCAAAGCCAAAAGAAGGGAGAAAATTATAGAGATCAGAGCAGAAATCACCATAGATACTAAGAAAACAATACAAAGAATTAACAAATCAAAGAGTTGGTTCTTTGAAAGAATAAATCAAATTGATAAGTCACTAGCCAATCTTATTAAAAAAAAGGGAAGAAAAAAATTCAAATTCATGCAATAAGGAATGAAAAGTGTGAAATCACTGCAGACCCTGTGGAAATACAGATCATTAATACCTACTTTGAAAACCCTTACTCTCATAAGTTTGATAACACAGAAGAAAGGGACATATTCCTAGAAATATATGAATTACCAAAGCTGGATCAAGAAGATGTAAAACTACTGAATAACTCAATTTCAATTAATGAAATTAAAAATATGATTAGAACCTTACCAACAAAGAAAAGCCCAGGTCCCGATGGCTTCACTGTGGAATTCTACAAGAAATTCAAGGAATATTTAATTCCAACAATCCTCAAAATCTTCAAGGAAATTGAAAGGGAAACAAGTCTCCCTAACTCATTCCTGGAAGCAAGTATTATCATAATACCAAAACCAGAGAAAAACTCAACCAAAAAAGAGAATTACAGGCCAATCTCCCTAATGAATATTGATGCAAAAATCCTCAATAAAATATTGGCAAGCAGAATGCAGCAAGTCATCAAAAGATTATACATCATGACCAAGTGGAATTCATCCCAGGAGTGCAGGGATGGTTCAATATATGCAAATCAGTAAGTGTAATACACATATCAATAGAGCCAAAGATAAGAATCACATGATTGTAATTGAATCTGGTTTGTTGGATCGATGTTTTGTATTGATAGATTTTATTCAAAGCTGTTATGATTGATAGTATCAAGTCTGAGAGTATAGGCAACTGCACTTAACATGACAAGATCCACTAGAATATCCACTATGGTTTGATTATTACCTGCATTTGAAGTTTTATACTGTCTACAATGTTTTATCTTACTAATATTGTTATGTACTGCTATACTCAATTATACTGCTATATTCAATTATGCCTAATGATATAGACATTCTATTGAAGATAATAAGAAACAACACAGTAATCATTGTAGATCACCTTGTACTGTGGTTTTATATGACTTTTTGGTTTCATGTTTTTATAGGAATTTATTTTGTTTTGTCTTGCTAAGTTTTGTTTTTCCCTCTAATACAGAAAGGATAGAAATATACGTAGAGATTCATGCATGCATAACTGTTTACACTTTCACTGTTTGACTATCTACTTTGTAAGCTTTAATTTTGTAACTTGAACAACTATTTCTATGAGGTTAATATGTAATTTATTAACTAGTGATTTCTTATTGTTTCTTTTTTTTGAATTCTGTATTATCTCTACCCTTTACATGCTTTTGTTTCTCTTTAAATAAAAAAAAGTGGCTTGCAGTTAAAAAAAAAGAATCACATGATCATTTCACTAGATGCAGAAAAAGCTTTTGATAAAGTCCAACACTCATTCATGATAAGATCCCTACAGAAAATTGGACTAGATGGGCTTTACCACAATCTGATAAAAGCCATCTATGACAAACCAATAGCCAGCATCATATTAAATAGTCAAAAACTGAAATCTTTCACTCTCAAATCAGGAACAAGACAAAGATGTCCATTATCACCACTACTATTCAATATAGTGCTGAAAACACTATCCAGAGCAATTAGACAAGAGAGAGAAATAAAAGGAATAAGGATAGGAAAGGAAGAAGTTAAATTATCATTATTTGCAGATGACATGATACTCTACATAGAAGACCCCCAAAACTCCATTGAAAGATTTCTAGGTGTAATAACCAAATTCAGTAATGCAGCTGAATACAAAGTCAACACTCAAAAATCAATAGCGTTCTTGTACATAAAAAACAAACTCACTGAGATAAAACTAGGGAAACAACATCCTTTAAATAGCATCCAAAAAATGAAATACTTAGGAATCCATATAACAAAGGGAGTAAAAGATCTATTCAGTGAAAATTACAACACTCTGAACAAAGAAATCGAATTGGATCTCAGAAAGTGGAAAGACATTCCCTTTTCATAAATAGGAAGAACAAACATTGTGAAAATGGCCATTCGCCCAAAATTGTTATACAGCTTTAATGCAATTCCAATCAAAATACCATTAACATAACTCAAAGATCTGGAGAAATCATTCCTAAAATTTATCTGGAATCAAAAGAGATCTAGAATAGCAAAGGCAATTCTGGGCAACAAATGCAAGGCAGGTGGCATCACAATCTTTGACTTGACATTATACTACAAAGCTACTATGATAAAATCAGTGTGGTATGGGACTAAAAACAGACATAGATCAATAGAATAGATTAGAAGATACACCATAATTACAAACACACCGAGCCACTTTATCTTTGACAAAGGGGCCAAACTTGTTCACTGGAAGAAAGATAGCCTCTTTAATAAGCAGTGCTGGAAAAACTGGCTGCCCATATGCTGAAAGCTAAAGCTAGACCCATGCCTATAACCTTGCACTACACTAACATCAAAATGGACCAAAGATCTAAATATTAAAACAGAAACACTAAATCTGCTGGAAGACAAAGTAGATAGAAATCTTGAAGACATAGGTGCAGGTAGAGAACTCATGAACAAAAATCAAACTGCATGGGAAATACTTCTCAGAATCAAAAACTGGGATCTTGTCTTATTAAAAAGTTTTTATGTGTCAAAAGAAATCTCCAACAGAGTGAAAAGAAAATCCATGAATTGGGAAAAAAATCTTAGTCAACTGTCCCTCAAACAAAGAACTTCTGTTTAGAACATATAAAGCGTTAAAGAAAATCAGACCCCTGAAATTCAAAGACCCAATCCAAAAATGAGCATCTGAGATGAATACACACTTCTCAGTGGAAGAAATACAAATGGCAAATAAATACATGAAAAAATGTTCAGCATCATTGGTCATTAGAGAAATGAAAATTAAAACAACACGGAGATTCCATCTCACTCCAGAAAGAATGGGCAGGATAAAGAAAACCACTAATAACAAATGTTGTTGAGGCTGTGGAGAAAGAGGTACTGTTCTGCACTGCTGGTGGGAGTGTAGACTGGTGCAACCACTGTGTAAATCAGTCTGACAGTTCCTCAAATAGCTGGGATTGGAAGTTCCATTTGAACCAGCTATTCTACTTTTGGGCATATTCCTAAAAGAATTGAAAACATCATACCACAGTGATGTATGTGCACCTGTATCTATAGCAGCACAATTTGTAATAGCCAAATCTTGGAAACAAGCTAAATGCCCATCAACCAAGGGATGGATAAAAAAGATATGTTTTTTTTGCAATGGAATACTATAAATAAGGATCACATTAAGGCTTTTATAGATATATGTATGTGACTTGAGATCATACTCATAAATTAAATAAATCAAACTCACATGTTTAAATACTGTATTGTCTCCCTAGTGTAAGAAACTGAGAATAAATACGATACAAAATCTTCGGTAAATGTTGTGAAAGGATAAGAAACTGCTCAAAGAGGAACAAATAACTCATATAGAGAAAAGGAGAAAAGCAAGGGAAAAGAAAAAAAGTTATAAATTTGTATATATACATCTAAGAGAGCAAAAATGATTGTACTACTAATGTTGTTAGTTCTTGGAAAAAAATAGTTGACATTCATAGAATTAGATCAATTTTTTTGTGTTTATATCTGGTACTCTGAGTAACTCTTTTGAAGATAACTGCAAAATAATAACCTTAGTTATGTTTGAACCACCTTGTTCTGAAAGCCTATATTGTTATTGTTTGGGGTTCTTTGTTATTGTTATTTATTTGTCTCTTTTGTTTTTCTTTTGTTTTGTTTTTCCCTTCTAATACAGAAAGGATAGATGTATAGGCTTATACATGTCTAGAGCTTTTTCTAAAGAATTTACAAGAATTGATTTTATTACGTGTGATGGTATGAGCAGCTACTTTTAAGAGAATGAGACATTATGGTAGCCATTGCTGATTTTCTGTTGTCTTGTTTTGAAGTCCAATAATGCTTTTATTCTTTGTTTTTTTTAATTGGTTTTAGTCTATTTTCTGTTACTTGATTTCAGTCTGTGCAAAGGTATGGACAGTTATTTTGAAAAGAACAAGAGACATTATGGTAGCCACTGTTGATTTTCCTATTGTCTGGTTTTGAAGGTCAATAATGCTTTCATTCTTTTGTTTTGATCAGTTTCATACTGTTTTGTTTGAATTCACTGTATGTGAAGATATGGAAACCTATTTGGGAGGAGAACAGAAGACACTGTGGTAGCCACTGTTGATTTCCTGTTGTCTTGTCTTGAAATCCTATGTTGCTTGCATCATTTTGTTCTGATCTGCCTTGTTTTGTTTTATTCTCTTTAAAACAAAACAAAACAAAACAAATTCACTTGGTAGAAGCCTGCTTAATGGTAGATTCTGTTTTATGAAAAATTTTTTCTAAGGGTCAAATAACTTCCTTTCAGACACATGTGATAGTAATTAATCATATTTAAAAAGAGATAAATCCTTTTAACTATCACCATTGAAAATCTATCATTATGCATCTTTGCATTTAATATAAAATGAAAATACCAACCTTTTTATACAAATGCAGGTTTAACATATGGTTGCAGGTGGAATTTCATTTTTAAATTGAATTTAATTATAAGGATTTCCTGAGCAACAATTATCTGAACTGAATGAGAAAAGGATAACACTTTTCATTAAAATGAAGAATCAATCGGGCAACTGAAAGCAGCAATCTTGGATGGGGGCAGACAAAACATCGTAGATTTTAGAATGGCAGAAAGCCAAGAATATGAAGTAAATATGTTCCCTCATTCCTTCTTAGTAACATCTTGAAAAATACTTAAAAACAAACAAATAGACAAACATACAGCGACACCAGCAGGGATTTGCAGACCTGGGAAAGGGTGACTCTTGTCAGTATGTGAACAAGTCCTCCGGCTCAAGCAGAGGGAGAATGAGCTGCTGATAAGAAAATTGATGCAAATTAAAAGCATGGGAGTTCTAAGGCTAACCTGTGATTTTTCTCTTCATTCCATTTTTGTTATTCCTCAGATCCATTAGATTTCCTAAGGCGACAGCCCTACTCTTCCTGTTTATTAACAAAAAATGTCACTGAATTTGACAAAGAGCAAGCTAGTATGGTTAAATCAGCCTCCTTAGAGTATGTTCACTGAAGCACATTGGCCAGTAGCCCTTGTTTCCAATGGAATGTAGGCTAAATAGCTTCCAGGTTATTGTTCTCTGGTTACTGAGCAACTACGAAGTGTTTAGCAGTCCCCCACCCATTAATTTTCTTGCATAATATCAAGCAGTTCAATCTATTTTTTTCATTTTTTTATTATTTTGAAGGTTGTAAAATACAACAGAACTAGACAGAACAAAGCCAATTGAGACAATGCAGTGAGATTGGCACATAACGTCACAGCAGGTTACTGATATAACAGTAATAGGTACGGTAGTATATCTCGTTATCTTCACAATAGTTGCCCTTTCAATCAGGTATAACAAAACCAAACCAAATACAGAACCTTATAGAACTTATCAAAACAGAATATTGAATAGAGCAGTACAATTAATCAGAACAAAGCAAAAGAGTGATAACAGTATTTGCTTTCAAAGAGATTGCAGAAGGAAATCCCCCATATTTGCTATATCGCATATGGTCAATCTCCCAAGAGATGCTCAGACTCTGGATCCCATTTGCTAATGGCAGGGGGAGGGATGTTTGATTCTCAGCCCACATGCTGGGAGGTGAGCGGGTTGCTTGGTTTCGCAGAGCCTTAAGTTCCAACATGGCTGGATCTTGGGAGACTGGCTGGTTCTCCCCGCCCCCGCCCCCCAGGGGCCGCTGCTACTTGCTCGAGCCACAGCTGCTTACTAGGGAGGCTAGGCTAGTGGGTTGCTTTCTTTCCCAGAGCCCTAACAGTCTTTTTGTCCCTTTGCTGCCTTCTAAGTCACTCACTCTCATCTACCATCCAGTCCTCCAGTGGCAGCCTCTCATACCTTCTCTCACCTCTCATATTCTCACTCTCTCATATCATCTCACTGCTTCTGTCCCCTACAGTGTTTTTTTTCCCTGACTGGCTGTCTTCTAACAAGTGTAATTGTGCCTGAACCTTTGCAAAGGGAACAAACGCTTGGATGCAGAGAGTTGGTTCCTGAGTTGGGAATAGATATGGGTAGGGGCACTTAACTGATACTTGTGAAAGAAGAAAGAAAAAAGGAGAAGTTCAAGTAGAAAATCTTTTACTTTTCCCAGAATCCTCCTGAGTTACTACATTGTTTCTTTGCTCTTCCTTGTTTACCAAAAATATAGCTAAGGAATTTGAGAATACATATGTGCTAAAACTTCCTCTTAAGTGGAAAATTTTCAGTGCATTGATATTAGTTTCTGCCTCTGATGTGGGAGTTTTAAGGGGTTTGTTCAAGTACAAATATAAATCAATTAAAACATTAGATTGGTTGGATTCATTTACAACATTTCGTCCCTAATCATACAATGAATTTGATAGTTTCTGGCCACCTTTTTTTGGTCCCTTTTCTGTTTTCTTATTCAAATTTTCCATGTTGTGTTAATCAGAATTTCAGTAGGAAGTAGATTCCCTTAAATAAGGAAAATTGGAGGAGAGTTTAATAAAGGACTGTTTATAAAGATGTGGGAAGATGTAGGGAACCCAATGGATGGTGCAGGTGTTAGGGGCTCTCTTACCAGCCACAGGCTGTGGCAAGCAAGAAGAGGGAGCAGTTACTAGAACTCTCAGGGAGAGAGTCAGATAGAAAGAAGGCATTTTGTAGGCATTGTGGCCTTCTATTGAGGGATTCAGCTTTCTCTCTAGACTCCTTTCCCTCCTGATCTTATGTTAGGTTTCCCCACTGGATGAGCCCAACCAGGCCCTGGAGCTCAAGGGAGCCCAGTGAGTAGCACACACAACTCAGTCTCTCTAAGACACAGGTGAGGTCAGAGAAAGGGGAACAGCAGAACTGGAGGGTGGCACAGAAGAGACATGGCTTGCAAGCTTTTTATGTGAGAAACTGCAAATACATAGAAATTGTACAGAACATTTATATAAGTTTATCAATATAATATTTCATAATTTAGGAACCAATCAGAGACATATATATAAGAAATTTTGGTCTCAGTTTTTGATTTTAATGTTAGATAATTTTGGAAAGCATTTTTATACCAGTGGGAACCCAAATCTTTAAACTATGTGCCAAGATTTAGGTCATACATTATAAGGGGAAAAGTGCAATTAAAAGTAAACTCCTAAACATTTTGAGTGTCAGCACTGAGTAATTTTAGTAAATGCATGCAATTACTTTGGTTTATAAAAAAATGCAATAGAAAACATCTATTGTTTTTAAACTTTGTTATGGTTTAGAACTAAAATGCTCCCAACCAAACTCTCCCATGTTCACAGGGGGAACTTTTATAAGGTAATTGGACTGTGGGAGTGCTATGCTTATCAGTGGATTAGAGCATGGATGAGTTTGCAGCTCAGTGTGCTGTAAGAAGTGGGGCCTGCTCAGAAGCTGTGGGTCACTGGGGTTGTGACTGAGAAGGATATAGTCTTATCTCTGGCTCCTTCCTTCATTCTCTGTTTCCTGGTTACCATGGATTAAGCAGCTTTCTTTTGCCACTGTCTTCCACTGTACTATTTCTGACTTAGAACCAGGTGACCATCGATTAAACCTACTAAAACCATGAGCCAAAAGTAATCCTATCTTCCTGATACCTTCCTCATACCAGGTATTTTGTTCCAATAATGAAAATGTGACTAGTACAGAAAATTAATACTGGAAGTGAGGCCATTGCTGTTATTGTACCTGACCATGTCATTCAGAAACCTTTGGAATTGGTTTGTAAGAGACATTTGGAAAAGCTTAGATATAGGCTAAAGAAGGCCTAAAGTGCTATAGGTAAACTTGATGGGAGATTCTTGGTGGAGCATAGAAAACCAAAATGTTGATAGAAATGTGGACGGAAAATGCCAAGCTCATAAATCTGTACCTAAGTTCATGAGCTTAATTTGATTTATGATTTTGTAAAATGGCCATGTTTATGTTTGTGTGGGAAAGATGTCATGGTTGTGTTTGTCATCTAATGAAGAGTTTGCAAATACAACCAAAATTTTTCCAAATGCTTTTGTTTGTGAAGCAAATTGTTTATAAGCAAAAGCTTTCATGAAATGAGGTACCACTATAGTTAGGAATGAGAATTCTATTGGAAACTGGACTAGAGATCATGTATGTTTCATTCTGGTAAAGTACTGTCTATGTTTTGTCCATGTTCTAAAATTGAATGAGATTGAATATAAAGGTGACAAATCCATTGGAAACATTTTTTTTTCTCATGCAGTCCAATGTAAAACCTATGGAATGGGTACTGGTGGCTGCTACAGTGAGAATCAGCAGCAAAAAGCAGAGCTAGCCGATACAATTTTTTTATAGATTGGCCCCAGATAACATGCTGTTATGTTAGGGTCAAGGAGAGTGTGATTTCTCAAAATGTTACAGTCATTTTAAAAGGTCAAATTTACGTTAAAACAGTAGGAACATCTCAGTAATTGACCTGACCACACCCATTATTGGCTCAAGATTGTAAAAGGGTACACTTTGGACATTGGTCATGACAGAAACATAAGGGAGAGAGAACCTGGTAGAGACAGAACAGGTTCTGGTAGCAGAGTTTGCGTCCTTGAGTTCATCTGTACCAGAAGCCATTTCTAGACATGTTCCCTTTTTACTCAAACTAGTTTGGGTTGGCTTTTTTGTCACTTGGAACTCAAAGATTCCTAAACTCATACAAAGTATTCTAACCAAGTTAGTGATGTGTTTTCCTGAAAGGTAAAACCATTGTCCCATTAGCTTCTATTTTGAGGTTATGATTTTTTTCTTGTCAAAAACAGTATCTCTACACTTCATTGGAAATACCATAACCCAGTGACTAGCAGTTTGTTCACAAGCATTCCTTCTTAGCTTAGCTTCTTAGACATCTCTTTCTTTAGAATGGTGAGTTTTCCATTCAGTCTTATGCATGCAGTTTCACTTGACTTTGATCTTGTTTTATTGTTGAGTAACAATGATTAACAATGGGGTTATATCCAGAGATAATGCCACATACAGGTACATCTTAGACAATAGTAAAGCATTGCATAATGAACAGTGAATTCCTTCCTCTCTTTTCACAGATCCTGTAGGCTCAGCCTTTGGTGTAGTTTACATGTACGAAGCCTGTTTGTGTTCAGGCACGTATTTAGTGAACTTGAATCTGGTCACCTTGCAACTTAAGGACAGGGGAAGGAAAGAGAGTTTTGAAAAGCCATGAGCATGACCCTCAGAACCACTGTGCTTTTGGATGATGGTAAGAATGAGCTAAGAGTTAAATTGGAGTGCCTGGTTCTCAGTATTCTAATTGGGAAAAGGAATGAGAATATGTGTGTTGTGATGCTCTGGCCAGGATTCGTTGAGACAGGGGCACCCCCAGGGAACTTCTCCACGCACGGTACAAAAACCATGACCCTGCTCATTCTGGTCCATATGAGACAACTCTGCTTCCCTGAGTAATCTGGGCCCTGTTCTCGGTGATGGATGTGTAGGATAGTGAAGGTTATTAGGATATGAATCTTTTCAAGCAAGTGACTGAAAGTGGAAAGGTGACTTATCCCTTCTTTGGCTAGAACAGCACAGGGATTTGACTCTAAGATTCAGAGAGACTGGGTTCAAACTCTAGCTCCATCTTTATAAGCCCCATGGTTTCTGTAAGGCAGAAACAATTATATCTACTCCACAAAGTTGTTACAATTAAATGAAATAATTCTCACTAGGGTGATTAACATTGTACCTGGAATAGTATAAGTCACCAGTCAGTTGTATCACAAAAAGAATAACAAGGCACAAAATAGAAAATTTTTTTAAGTAAAACATCTTCTGTGATCAACTCCCTTCAACTCTCCTTTAAGAACAAGCTCCACTGCAGGCTCTTTCTTGTCACACAGTTGAAAAATGACTGCAGATAACATTGCATTTTAAATAATTCCAGAATTGTGCAGCAAGCTTAGAATCTGAAATTAACTTTGTATTTATATTGTTCATGCTAGTTGCTCTTCAAGCATAAATATAGTCAGAAAGCTAGGCTAAAAATAGCTCCGATCCTCATTTCTCTCTCTCTATCTGCCCCCTCCGTGTGTTTCAGGCATGTTTATTTACCCTAAAGGGAACCTTTTTTCTTATTAGCCTGAAAGCAATGAGTTGAGTTTCACAGCCAATGCTCAGTTTGTGTAAAACCTCTGTTTCTGATGGATTCAGCGATTTTCCTTGGGAATCTCAGTGGAAGTATAGGTTTATGCGAGAGATGTGGGAAATATAAGGCAAACATACATAGAACCTTCACCTGGGTAGGTCCAGAACTTTTCTTTCTCTGAGGAAGATGATAGCGTGTTCTTTAGATTTCCTCTTCTTCTATCCTTCCTGCTCATATGTGCTTTGTGTACAGGTATGAATTTAGTGCTGGGCAGAGAGGCCAGATTGACAGCTTCCTGTGTGTCTCACCCTCTCTCCGACGTCTCTCACTCACAACTTGGCAGTAAACTCTGAAGTGTAACCTGAAAGCGCCATTTATAATCTTTTTGATGATTAGATTCCACACGTTGACTGACTGGGTGGACCAAAATGCTGTAACCCTGGAAGTATTTTACTCTGAAGTATTTGTGTGTAACTTAGAACGAACCACTTTAGGGTTCATTCTAATGGCTGTTAGTTCTAGAATTATTCAGTTCTTTCCCTCTCCCTGACACCTTTTCTTTATTAAAGTAAAGGAAGGAAGAAAGGAAGGAAGGAAAGGAGAGAGGGAGGAAGATGGAAGAAAGCAAGAAAGCAAGAACAAAAGAAAGAAAGAAAGAAAGAAAGAAAGAAAGAAAGAAAGAGAAAGAAAGAAGACAAAGGAAGGCAAGGAAAGAAAGGGAAGGGAAGAAAGGAAAAGAAGGAAGGAAACAAGCAAGCAATTCGTCCATCCTGTCCTAGGGTGAAGCAATGAGCAGGACAAAGCTGTGTAACCTGTGATCTCCAAGTGTTGGCTGTGATTTGCAGCCAAACCTGCGAGTGAAGCAGCCTCTGAAATAAGCCAGGAGGCAGTATGTGTGGGGAGGGAGGTGGAGGCAAGTGAGGTGGGAGGAAATGGATATAAAATGAACAAAGGGAAACAGGAATGGAGGCAATAAATAAATAAGACAAAGCAAAAACATGAAAAAGCCAGCCAAACCAAAGCAAGTATTCTTATATTACGATGCTTTCAGTCTTGGGAAAGAACCCTGTGCTGCGACTGGGCCTGTGGCTAGAGGAAATGGAGAGGCTGAGAAGCTCTTACCAAGGCACTAACAATCACTTCCCGCGAGAGCGCCAGTCTGGCTCTGGGCTGTGTTAAGCATGTGGGTAAAATGGGGGATATTACAGCTGTCCAGGTCATCTTCCCGGGGGTGGGGGAGAAGATGAAGTAACACGAAACATATGAAACTACTTTACAAACCGAAAGGGCTAACACCAAGTAATATATTGTCTGTTCTTTTCTGAAGAATGTGTATCCAACGTGCTCAAACTTCTCTGTTTCTTGCCTTCTTCAGAAGACATAGTGCTTACTTTAAGGCATCTTAGGCTCTGTCCAGAATCTTCCACTGTCAAGTTATATGCCACTTTAGTCTTAGCAAGAAACTGAAAGTGTAGAACCTTCTCTGCCTCTAATTCTCAAAGATAAGGATAATGTCAGGTATTTGATACCATTTTGTCTCTGGCAGGGCTTTCCCGCTAATCAGAGAGAGGACTAGAGATTATCGTCCAATTGTCAGTCACCTTCCATCAACCCCTACAGAGGACATGTAGGGTAGTCAACCTTTTGCACCATGTACTGACATGGGGTCAGTTTGGAGGGATGTAGTTAACATGCCATAGAGCTCTGTGGTCCTGGAGGAATCCAAGCGACTTAGATTGGAACTGTAATGAAAAACATCCCCTGCATTTTTACAAGTAGAAGTTCTTAGCATACTTAATTATTTAGTTACAACCAGACTGTGTTGAGGTCAAATGTTTAGAAAGTCTGCCATTTTTATTCCAGAATATATTAGGGCTATAGTAACACTTTGGTCTTACTCAGACTCATAAATATAACAGGGAGTTTCATAATTTTTCTTGGTATGAATACTTGTAAGATTTGGGGAGCTTCTGTAATTCCATGAGAATTATACTTTCAATGGTATGCTGAGAAAGAAAGATATAGCACCTCAGATACCAACTGTTTTTACCCGTCATGGCAAGAGAACGTTGTGTGCATCGTAACTGCCTCAATAATGATGGACTTCCTTCATTGTTTTGTGTTTAATTGCTTCATTCACTCACATTACATCCATTTACTGAGTGTCTGTAGCATGGAGGTACCCAAAACAAGCAAACAAATAAACAAACAAGCAAACAAAAGAACCCAACAAATATTTATAAAGTATCTGTGAAAATTGCTAAAAAAATGCCCTCAAAAGATTTTTAGTGTGAGACCTGTGACTTGTATTTGTATGAAAAATATTGTACAGAACATCTCCCAGTGCCAAGTGAGTGGTAGAGAAATAAATGCTACAGAATGCAGAGGAGGAGGAGCCCCTACACCTCAGGGTGGAATAGGAAGGGTCTACAGAAGAGGGGGAGCTTCAGCTGGGCTTTGAGTTTGAGGAAAATTGAGAGACCTGAGGCAAGTGAAAGACAAATACACTGGGATCCCAGAAGGAGTGAAGGCTACCCAAAGGGAGGTAGTACAAGGTGGATGGCAGAAAGCATCTCAGGGTAGTGACTAGGCACAGACACTTCCACGTTAGCTGTTTACCTCCATCTGTGAACGGGGAAAAATTATTAATCGCTTCTTAGCTTTCATTTTTCACTTACAAAATGATGATAATAATTCTTACCTTTAAGAATTTGTCATGAGGTGTAAATCAGATAACTTTTACAGTGCCTGGCACATAGTAAGTCCTCAGTAAATGATAGTGATCATTAGAAATTCTGATAACATTAACTACATTGTGGAATTTGCCTTGTTTCTGTGGAAAATGTTTCTGGGGAAAATGAATCTTCAGAGTTCCTAAAGATTTTTGTGTAGAGATGTGCAAGACCAAAGCAGTCTTTTTGAAAGACTAATGAGACAGTGGCGTAAAGCATTTGTGGAGAAAGGTTAGAAAACAATTTCATCCATTCAGCTGTAAAGTCAAGACCTTGATCACAGTGGAAGCCAGGAGGAGATAGAAGACATTCACATCAATTTTCTGATTGAGTCTGGGGGGATAAAAGAATGGAAATTTTCCAAAATCAAAGTGTAAGCTTCTTGAGGACAAAGCTATGTTTCAATTCCCTTCATCCCCAATGCTTAGTACAGTACCTAGGATACTGTAGTCATCAGCAAGCATTTTTGAATGCATGCGTATTGTACATGAATGGGTGAAGGAAAGAAAAGTGCTTTATAGGTTGCAGAAGGAATGCCAGTTGCCTTTGACCAAACTCAGTCCTTTCTTGGAATATTTTGGCATCTATGTATACTTTACCCATCAAATTTAAGCATAGAAATTTACACACTATTTACACAGAGTTCTAATATCAGTCTGTAACTGTTCTTTTTAAAGGAAATGGTTCCAACTTTCATTAGTGTAGCTGTCTGGGGTTAATGATCAGAATAGAGCTTTTGTTTTCTTTCTAGTACTGGTGATTGAACCAAGAGCCTTTGTGTTGAGTCACATCCCTACCCCTTTTTTATTTTTTATTTTGTCCCAGGAAGTTGTCTAGGCTGGGCTCTAAATGGATCCTCCTGCCTCAGCTTCTCAGAGTGCTGGATTATAGGTTTGTGCCACCATGCCTGACCACTGCAGAGGTTTTTGTTTGATTTATGTAGCTTAACTTGTTTAGTGATGTTACATATCAGATGTGTTCTTTTTAGGATTACTAAAAATAAAAACCATGCATGTTTCCATGCAATTTTAAGAAATTTAATTTAAGCTTCAAAATTTGTAAAGTAGAATTAAGAGACTGTCTCCATTTTCATATTTTTACAGTTTGCCCCTCTAAATTGTTTCTTTAAGGGAATAATTGAGGAAAACTTGACTTTTTTATTTTGAAGAGAATTAAAAAGCAATAAAAGTGATGCAGAACTTCAAAACAAGATGATAGGAAATTAACAATTGTTAATATATTGCATATTTTTGTCTTCAAAATAGTTGCTCAGATTATCAGATACAGGCATGCAACATTGATCAAACAATATAACTACTGACTGTTCCTTTCAATGAACTAATAGAATGAGTAGTACAATTATTTTAGCTATCTTGTGTAGGAATATATATATATATTTTTTTCTCTTCCTTCTTTTTTCCTTTTCCCATTCCCATTGTTCTTTCCTTTTGAGCAATTTCTTTCTCTTTTCCTTTCACATTATTTATTGTACCTTTTGGATCTTACTTACTCTTTCAGTTTCTTAGACTAGGGAGACAATGTGATGTATCTACATGTGAGTCTCATTTATTCCACTTATGAGTATGGTCTCTAGTTGCATGTATTTACCTATAAATCCTTTAGTTTATCTTTCTTTATAGCTGAGTTGTACTCTAATATATAAAAATACATCTTTTTTATCCATTCCTCAGTTGATGGGCATTTGGGTTGTTTCCAAGATTTAGCTATTACAAATTGTGCTGCTATAAACATGGTTGTATGTATATTGCTGGTTTTTTTTTAACTCTGTAAAAATACCCAGAAGGGGAATAGCTGGGTCAAATGAGATCTCTAATCCTAGTTTTCTGAGTAGCCTCCACACTGACTTCCACAGTGGTTGCACCAGTCTATAAAAAAGACCTGAGGACCATTGGAACAGAATAGAAGATGCAGCCCCAACTACAAACACACTCAGCCATCTTATCTTTGACAAAGGGGCCAAACATATTCTCTGGAACAAAGATAGCCTCTTTTAAAAAAGGTTGCTGGAAAAACTGGCTTTCCACATGCCAAAGACTAAAACTAGATCCATTCCTATCACCATGCACTAAACTAAAGGCAAAATGGATCAAAGATTTAAATATGAAAATAGAAATACTAAATTACTGGAAGATAAAGTAAGTAGAAGACATAGGGGTAAGCAAAAAGTTCATAAACAAAAAACAAACTGCATGGGAAATACTTCAAAGAATCAACAACTGGGATCTCATCTTATTAATTTTTCACGTCAAAAGAAATGAACAGAGCAAAAAGAAAACCTATGAGTTGGCAAAAACTTTAGCCAACTCTTCCTCAAAGGACTTCTATGTAGAACTCATAAACAATTTAAAAAAATCAGACCCTCTAAATTCAAAGACCCAATCAAATAATGTACATCTGAGATGAATACATACTTCTCAGATGAAGAAATACAAATGGCAAATAAATATATGAAAAAGTGTTCAACATCATTGGTTGTTTGAAAAGTGCAAGTTAAAACAACCCTGAGATTCCATCTCACCCTGGAAATATTGGCTATCATCAAAAAATCACCCGATAACAAATGCCAGCAGTGCTGTGGGGAAAAAGGAACCACTTTCCACTGTTGGTGGGAGTGTAGACAGGTGCAAACTTGACTTTGATTTCTAAAAAATGGAAGAATTTCTAATATGATAAGAACCAGGAATTTTGTTCTTATCCAAAGATAAATATTTACTATCTATCTCTGGTCACAACCAGAAATGATTAATTGAAAGACACCAACTTCTAAAGCTTTGTACTTTGTTAAAGTACCAGTGAGATTGAAACACACTGACACCTGGCATAGGACATTTAGTTTTATCTGGGATTCATTTACTGTAATGACCATGACATTTTAAAGTTCTGTAATTCATTTGCTGGACATTTACTAAGATCATTTCTCCTTTTCACTTACAAACCAAATTAGTTCCCAGACTTGTGCTGAATGGAACAGGTGGAATTTCATCATGTGATTGCGTGAGCTTTTACTGAAAACAAGATGCCTTCAGGGGCTGGCTCAGCAGTATCCACCTTTTTGTGCACGAACATAATAGAAAATGATTTTGTTACCTGCAGTCTTCTTTGCTGAAGCCTGAATTGTGATAATTATGTAAGATTCCAACTCCTTTATCTCTGGTACAAATTGGGATATTATAGTCATTTGTAGAGGAGTATAAATTTTTTAAAATATTGTAGCAGACATGGTTATATAATGGTCACCCCTGTCCTTATAAGGGCTGGGAAAAGGCCTTGCACATAAGGCCACAGACCACAGGGTACCTAATTTCCTGAGAAATCTATTACAGGTCTCTTCATCTTCATCATCTCCTCCTCCTACTGCCGCAACCAAACTGATACTGACAGTGCAGATTTGACATCCATGCGATAAGAGCATACAGCAGGAGGAATAGGAAGAGCTTGCATCAGTTAAACCAGTATTGACAGAGACTTAACTTCTATCTGATGTTAGCACTGATCTGGGGAGTAAATGAAAAAAAAAAAAACTTGATACATCAGCTTCCCTGATCTCACTATAAAATGAGATTTTATCATCCTGAACAACTCCATCCTTCTGGTCCCTGCCCAGTAGAAGAGCAGGGATCACTGTCTCTTGAGGAATCTTTGGGGGGGTCAGCCTTGGGCTTCCATCCAGCTATCAGAGGAAAGGATGTCTGCTCTTAATTTAGATTTTTTAAGCAGTTAGGAACAAAACCAACTCAAGGTAACTTACGCAGGAAAGGGGTTTTATGGGGAGAATATTAGAATATTCCACATAATTTAAGGAAGAGTTGAAATTCACTCTCCAAGAAGGGTAGGGACAGGGCAGTTCTGAGGACATCAGCTTAGTGATAGATTTCTTTCTAGTACATTACTGTTAAGTAGAGTGAGTTCTCAAAGATTTCAGTCTCTGGGTCTCCATTTATAATTCATACTCACTATAGACAGATTGCAATTGTCCAAGTGGTACTAAGTATGTCTGTTCATAGACTAATTGGTTGTGGCCATAAGGACAGAGTAAAATAACAGAATGATGGCTATTAAATATCAGCTTTGTGGACATTTAGAACAATTTGATGAGAAGTTAACATAAATTTATATTACTGAGTCCCTATTGTGTTGTGATAAATCTGGGTAACTGAAATAAAATTCCTCAAAGGTAAAGGAAGATACATCATCCCCAAGACAGTAAAAATGGCTTCTGATTTTAGGAAATCTTTACTATTCCCACAAAATGCTGAATCATGCAACCCCCCATCACTGATGTATTGATGATAACAAATCACCCTAAAACATAATACTTAAAATAATTACTGCTACTTGTTTATCATTCTGTGAATCAGCAATTTGGGACCATCTTAGCTGGGAAGTTCTACCAGTGGTACTTAGAGTCACTCGCGTGGGTCAGTCACCTACTGGTCTAATTGACTAGTCCACTTACCTGGCGTTAGATGTTGGGTAGAGATGGGCTGCTTTCCACAGACTCTCCATCCTCAACCAGGACAACCCAGATTTCCTCACATGGCATCTGACATCACCATGTTCCAAAAAGCATCCAGAGGATGAGGCTTAGAAGGTTCACTGTCACATCTGCTGCATTCTGCTATTCAAAGCAAGTCACAGGCCAATTGAAAGACTATACTCTCTCTCTGTATGTATATAAACATTATATAATGTCTGAATCTACCTGTGTTAAGAAAAAAAAAAACTCAAGCATTTAGAACAATCATCCAGCCACCAATAAAACTGGATGAACTATACTACAAAAACTCTGTGACGATAGTAGCGCCCCCCCAAAAAAAAAGTCCCTTAAAATTTCTGTAATTCACAAGACAGTCTGAAACAAGGCTCTGCAGAACCATGGTGAATTGAGATATAGAAGCATGAGACTACACACCCTTTCTTATTTCCGATTTTCTCTTATTTCACAAAACATTTAACATTTAAGCCTTAGATTCCTTGTAGACCAAATCAGGAAATATGTAAGTCACATGACTATCATATAAAGAGTTGTGTGAACTATAAAGATGCTATACAAATGAGAAGTCACTGAAAATAACTCAAATCATGCAATCTTGTTTTCCTCCTCTCCTCTAGTTATGTGGTTTAAGACGAGGAATAATTTCAGGCTTATGTTGCGACAAAAGATGTTTTTACAAAAATTTTCTTTTATCTAAATGCTTTTTAATGATTTGCCTGTGAATGCAGTGCAATCTATGGTTTGTCTAACTGTACAAAAATGTGTGAAATTAAAAGGCCCGAGAGGAGAGTAATTGCATGTATCCATTTGGGGAGAAAAAGGAAAGCACGTAGAAAAGAAAATGAGCTTAAAAGCATAACAGAGACTGTGTCTTTTAGACTATGTAAGAGTAATTAGGTGAGATTCCTCTGTGTGGACAGTTTTAGGAGGAAATTGTTTGAAACAGGAGAGTGTATGCCAAGCTTGGTATGGGAGCTGAATACATGGCTAACTCTGAGGAAATGAAAGAAGAAAGCTCTTAAAATGTAATAACTAATTTCATTAGGGAATGATTCATACCAAATAAAACTAACAGATTTTCGTGTTTCCAGAGTAAAGGTGGAATTGGCAGAAAGTGTGGGGGTTTAGGACCGATTTGTGTGGACACTTCAGTAAATAAACAAGGATGTAAGTCTATTCCCCTGAGTTTCATAATCTCTGTTGCTCCTTTGTGTAGATATCTGTGACTCCCTGATCACATCTCCTTGCTTCACCTGATTCAACCTCACTTTGCTGTGTCCTAGACAACCAGTGCCCTAGTCAAGCACACACTGGGTATCCACTTGTGCTTTCACAGTGTCTACAAACATCCAAACATGGGCACAAGAGTTTTTGTGGAACCGCATTGCCCCAACCTCCCTCCCAAGCAAACTCAAGCCCAAGGGTCAAATTCAGCCCCTCCCATCTTAGAAATAAAATTTTATTTGAAACTCAGTCATGCCCAATCATTTACCTATTGTCTATAGCTACTTTCACGTTCCAAAGGCAGAGTTGAATGATTACTACAAAGAGTACTCAGACTGAACAGTGGAAAAATAGTTAATATCTGGCCTTCAACAGAAAATGTTTGCCAACTTCTGCTTTAGTGGACAATTTCGAGGCACATACTATATAGTTTCTTGCAGGTTTACCAGCAAGATTGAGACCCAATGTCTACAGGGGTATTCAGCACTTTAACTCACTCTACCTTGGTTTTGGCCCTTCCCTCTATTTTTGCTCACTGATGCAGAGGCATGAAACTCCCAACCCAGTATGAGTTTATGTTCTCTCAAATCAAAGAATGAATTTTAAGAACAATGGAGGTTAAGAGCAGAATATATTTATTGAGAGAAAGAAAGCTTCTGTCTGAGAGACAGAGGGGGTCCCAAGTGGGTTGCCAAAGACTGTCTTTTCTAGATACTTTTATAGAGCAAAACCACAAAGTGAGGCAGGTCTAAGAGGAAAAAATGAGAACTCACAAGGTGGGCATGAGGTGGGACAGAACTATGGCCAACCAATAAGATTAATTGTTCAGGTAAAATTGATTAAGTCAGCAACAAATGGGGAAGCAACTCATGTAGCAAGGGGCATGCTTACAGAGCAGTGACTCTTCCTGTAGCAGGTTAGGATGGCGACTCCTGGCTTTCTCAGGGTGATAGAGAACTATTTAGAATATCAATCCTTAGGATGTGAGTGTATTTGCTTGATCTTTTGTCCTGAGGCCTGGCCCACAGTGGGAGATATTTGTCTCCTCCACAGTTGAAAGGTACCTGGCCTTCTGGACTGGCTCCTTTGAGGACCTGGCCCTGTCTAACTGCCTATAACATTTCTTTCTAACTTATTGCCTATAACAGCACAACCTCACTTCTGTTTCTTAGGAGCGTATTGCAGTTAAGCTATCTGTATCTGGAATCTTGTCTACTATGGGGAAAATAAAAACTAAGACGGAATTCAATCCCCTTTGGTAGTCTTTTCTCATGTTACACATAGAAGATCTTGTTTTATTATTTACATTGTGATTCATGCATAAAACTTGAACACACTTATTCTGATCTATCCCTGAAAAAAGTTTTCT
Source organism: Hydrochoerus hydrochaeris (assembly GCA_004027455.1). Lineage (NCBI taxonomy): Eukaryota > Metazoa > Chordata > Mammalia > Rodentia > Hydrochaeridae > Hydrochoerus > Hydrochoerus hydrochaeris. The sequence continues at coordinate 626,120 of PVLA01000137.1, read as the reverse complement.
GATGTTATGTTTACCTTTTCTTGTATTTTCTATTTCATTTTATTCTCATATTCCATTTAAAAAAAATAGTCCAGTAATGACCAAGTAAATGATTTAGCACAGCCCTAGTGAACTATTTACCTATTTTTGAATCCATAGGTCTCTCAGTTCACACCCAGGATAAGGACTTTAGAAACCCACTACTGCTGATGTTTACAGTTGTCTGTTCCGTATACAGCAGGGTGAGAAAAACCTAATAGCTACTGACACTCACATGTCTGCCTGCCACTGCTGGAGGAAAAATTGTGACCTTTGAGTTCTTTCTATCTTCTGAACATGGCAAGACTCCAAACTGATTGATTTTTAAATTGGAATAAAGCTAACAAAGCATCTGAGCAATGTGTTTCCAGATTTGCAACACATGCTATTACAGAATGGTGGGAATGGCTCTGAGAACCACAGATAATCTCGCACTTACAGCATAAAACCCAAACTGCTCAACACAGATAAACTGTGTTCTACACGAGCGAATGCCTTTCTACTCCAACCGCCTCTCTCCCCTGTCCTTTCTGCCTTGGTGACCTTACTGAATGACTCTCTTGCAGTGACATGACCTGTGATTTCAGGTTCCTGGACTGCTGCATAGCATTTTTCCCAGGAATGGAAGTCCTCCTCTACCTCTCCCAATAGGCTTCTTGAAAAACTTCTACCTATTCTTCAGATCCCAATGCAAAGATTTCCTCTTTTTTAAGTTTCCTTGATTGTCTGCAGTACTGCTGGCTCTCCCTCAGGGTGTTATTGTGCCTTGGTTTTACCTCTTTATGTAGTAGATGCAACATCCATTTCTGTGCCTGTCTGTCCTGTCACACCGGAAGGTCCTTAATTGTTTTTTCCTCACCTTTAATCCCTATTGCCCTGCCTAGGGTTTGGCCTGTAGTAAGTACTCAGTTCACATGCAACCAATGAGTAGATGAAAGCTTCCATAAAACACTGTGCCTCAAGGTCACAGTATCAGTAAAAATTGCTTGTAAAAGATACAAGAAACCAGACTCCTTGTAATAGAGATGCATCTGTTGTATTCCACCCTATGGAAAACAGTGTTAATAAGGTAGGTTCCAGCTGTCTTTCTATTCACAGCCTGTGTTCCTTGTCAGATCTAAATCATTATTCAGCAGCTCTCTGTGTTTCTGTGTCCCAAATAGCTTTTCAAATGATTATCAATTTGCAAGTAGTTTTGGACCCTGGCTAGATACTACTTGGATTAAAAAAATTGCACTCACCTAGAATGCTTGCTTCCTTTGTTAGACTGTGGGATTTCTGAAGAAGGAAATGGTAATGGGGTTGGGGATAGGAAAAGAGAAAGCTGGCCATCTTTTTGAACAGAGAATGAGGAGGAGTGAATTGGTTTCCTAGGAGATAAGGCTCTTCTTCATTTAAAGTTTTCCCACAGAAAGGTTTCCGTACTGCTGTCTTCTTCTTAGTCATAAGGACTACACCACTGAAGATGCAGCTCAGAATTGCTTTCTGTCAGGAGCTATCAAAGGTGAGCCTAATTTTCTTTGGTCCTTCACTTTCTTTGTCATAGTCTAATAAAGGTAACTATAATGCTAATTGCAATAGATATTTTAGTTACTTGGTATCTGAATCACTAGGAAAGGAACCTTTAACATTTGATGTACTGGTAGAACATGAAGTTATTTTTCCTCCAAATAATATTTAAAAGGGCCCCTCCCCCACTGCCTTTGCGCCATTTCCTCCTAACCAGGTTTCCTCAGATTCCCTAAAAGGAAGGGAGCACATGATACTCTCCATTCAAGAAACTTTGATATCATTAGCATTTTCTTTCCCAGGGACTTCGTGGCTTCAGGGGAACGAACAGTAGCACCTTATTAAAAAGCGATTGTTCCTCTGTCTCCCTACATGCACGTGAGCCAGCAGAGACAGATTCCTTTGCCCACAGTTTTTATTTGTCTCTGTTAGTTGGGGGTAATTGAGACAGTCTTAGGTAAGACTCTGCCAAAGCTAGAGGTCACGCCTATTTCTGCATTTTCCTCACTTTTGATGATGATCACTTTTCCCCAAGGTCAAAGAAAGTTGTAGACAGCACTGACATATTTCATGGCAGTAAACACACTTCTAAGTGTCTGTCCTGCTCCTGTCTCTCTCCCTGAAAACAGTTATCCTCCTTGCCCTCCCAGGCACCATGTCCCTCACTGTTCACCTTTGTTCTGTGAGTACCTGAGATTTAGCCAACGTTTAATTCTTACTTGAGGTGGGCAGGGTAATTCCTCCTCCCAGTGAGGTAAGTTGAGAAAAATGCTAGTTTCTCTCTGAACTGGATCTGTGAATGAGAATGATGTTGAGAGTGGTACAGTGGCCCTGCAGTGAACCGGGAGATGGGAAGATCAGAGGTGTGAAGACTGCGGTGCCCAGATGACGAGGGAGTACCATGTGTGGGTTCCTGGCTTCTTCTGGCTCTAGCCTCTCTCTAACTCAGAAGGGCTGAGTTGTCTGGCTCTCTATTTTAAGCCAAGTTAAAGTTGCATTTTGTCATTTGTAGACAAGAGTTTAAGAAAGCCATGCACAAAGGAGAGGAGCTATTCAAGCATTTAGTAACTCATCTTCTGTATCAAGGCATTAAGGTAAGGAAGGCAATCAAGGAGAGTTACAGAAAAGGATGGTGTAATTATAAGTCTGGGATTCAGAGAAGCCGCCTGAGCCTTGATGGGAGAGACTGCTATGATGCTTGCATTGTGTGTGTATGTGTGTGTGTGTGAAAGACACACATGGAGGAGAGTGGAGACATTTAGTGCAGCTTATTCAAATCCCTCAGTGAAGAGGTTTGTTGTTGTTACTGGTATTTCACTTCAGAGTCACACTGCAAACTGTGAAGATAGGGAGGTTCCTTGCCGAGAAAAGGACTGTGGTTGGTACATTCCTTTCCAAACCTCCCTAGCTCCCCTTATTTTCTAAGGTCTTGGAATAACAAAGTAGAACTTGACACCTTCTGTCTTAGAAAAAAAAACATAGCTTAAGAAGGAGGATGTCTGTATCCCACTTATGGGCAATTTAGACAGAAAGTTGCACCACTTAGTGAGCCTCTAAGTCTTCATCTGGCCAATGTCAATGTGACTGTAGGGACAGCCCTTATGGGACTTGAGATGTACAGAGTGCAGCATATGCCATGGAGAGTACTATTTCCTGCACATGTAGAAGGTTTTCTGCACTTTCCCCAGCCAAACAGACCTATGATGGGTCTTTTCTCTGGGGGCTTCTGGCCTTCCCCTGTAGTCCATCATGTCTATTTTTAGGTACCTATTGCCTGTGTTCTTCCTCTCATCTTCCAGTAGATCAAAGACCACAATGAGGTGAATTAGTTCTATTCTCCAGTGTTAAAACTGTGTTAGATTTAGAGCCACCAGAAGCACATTGCCAAGGACCATCAACATAGCGCCTGTGCTCAGAGGGGACTGCTTCCTTTGGGTGGGATTCAGGACCACAATCCCATTCTGCAAGAGTGGGGCTCCTCTCATATCCTGCAGCACTGTCTTCTTTTACACCATTTCATTCTCCTTTCCCCCCAAGATGCTTTGTGCTCAATTGCTGAAACACATCCTCTCACTTCTCCAATGGCTGCTTTTGCCCAAGCATTCAGTTTCCTCCCTAACCTTTCTTCTTTGTCTCTCTGCATCATTCTGTTTGAAGAGTGGTGATAAAGTAGCACTGTCCATCCACAACTTGTTTCAGAGTTTCTGCTACTGATCTCCACTGGGCAGAAACTTGAAGAGGGAATTGTGATCATTGACCTGTTTGGCAAAAAGTCAAGGATGGTATAGAAAGTAGTAGAACTCAACAATGTGACAAGAAGCAGCAAACACCTCAGCCTTGGGTTGGGTTGGGCTGAGTTGGGTTAGGTTGGGTTAGATTGCCTTGGGTGGGGAAGGAACAGTAGGATAGAACAGCTTGTGGCAGTTGCTTTGGAGCAATAATTTCAATCTTTTAATGTTGTAGGATGGGGGGGTGTATGAACATTTATAAAGAATTCTGAGAAGATAGGAATATTGGTGTAATTTTTAATATCAAATAATAAAGTGTAACAGTTCTGCTAATTTTAGTAATTTATGAGAATAATTTACCCTTTATAACTAATTACTACATACATGGTAGCTATTATGCACATCATTAAAAGGTGTCATATTAATTTATGCTAAATTTTTTTTGATCACAATGCTACATCTCACAGATGTGCATACAGTCTTCTCATCTGATATAAGCTCTGCTTACAACTTTCAACAATTAGTAGAACTATTGGAGACTGAGCTAGGGCAAGGACCTCAATCTGATCTTATCAAGATCATGTGAACATGGTTATGCCATTGTTGATTTATTTTGCAATGAATTTATATTAGAAAATAATGTAGATGCAATGACTATATGTTTTTCCAATTCCTTGACAAGATCAGATTGGACCTCTGTAAAATTCCTCTAGGATTATTCTGTCCTCCAGTAACTAGTGGTGGCTTTTTAAATCTTAATGTAAATAAAGAAATTAAATTAATTCCTCAGTTTCAGGGGACATTTCAAGGGCTAAATATCCACATAAAGCTACTACCTACTAAACAGTGTATACAGATAGCCCTTAACTTCCTATTGTTTGACTTTAGAGTGGGGCTAAAGTCCACAAGCCTTAATAGAAGCCATACCTCAAAATTAGGAGTTAGATCTTTTTCTTTTTTTGACTAGTTATGTATGATACAGTATTCTCTTGCTGGTCAGCCTTCACTTTCCAGTCAGCCACATGATCACAAGGAAACAACTCATGCTTTATCTAATAGTATATTGCTAAGCGAGCACATATCAAATGCATTTTCATGTGTTGAACATATGATACTTAGAATGAGTTTATCTGGATGTAACTCCATGGTAAAGTGGAGGAAATCTGCATATAGACTGTTTCCATCATTGCACATATTCTACTGGACTTTGCAGTCAGAATCTAGATAGGGGGAAAAGTTTGAGCTGTCATGCAATACCTGGATCACCTGGTTCTAGAATTTTCTTCATAGAGCCAAAGGCTAGGTATTCTTAGAGCCCAGATGTGGGGAATGGCAGTGAGTGTAGCAATAATGAGAGATATAGACTTTTATATGAGAAAAGTGCAATGGCATGTCAAGGTAATCGGACAGGAAGTGGGAAGGAGCCACTGTAGGGGATATGGATCCCATAATGTTTATGGTACCAGGCTGCTACTTCTTACAGTTGCTTTGTTCAGTGGGCTACAGAGACATCCCATTCAGATCAAAATGACTGATGGTCTTACAGTAGCTGGGTGAGTGTTGTTCAATAATTTGCAGAATGAATGGATGAGTGAGATGGCTAACTGTACAGCATATTTTTATAATGTCAACAACTTGCAAACATACAGAGCTTTACAATTTATATGCGACTTTTACATATTTTCTCATCTGTTCCTCATTACCATGCAAAATATGCAAAAAGCCTATTAAGCTTCTCTTGCTGTTGAGAAAGTCTCTGCTCAGAAAATTTAAGATGTTTGTTCAGGGTCACTGAGCTAGCAAGTATCAGAGTTGTGATTCAAATTCTGGGTTTAGGATTTCAACTGTCATATTCCATGGCATTGCATGATCTCTTAGGTGATTTTCCAGAAAGAGTATTTCCAGCAGCATAATGATGATGTGATAGGGTTCAAAGATGCCTTTGACATTTAGGGTTTTCCAGAGACCAGCTGATTCAACTTTGGTAGACTTTTTTCAAGTTTCTGCACCTGGCTTTTATTTTTCATAAATTATGCTTTCAGGCTTTCTGAGGCAGAATGCCTGGCATTCTGTAGCAGTGGCTTTCACACTGTGTCCAATCAATTGCAATAGCTCCACGAAGGGTTTGCAGAGGCTCCCAAGGAGGTGGAGCACAGTAGCAAGACCATGTGGTTAAGTTCTGAGCTGTTCAGGGCTGATAGGCTTTCAACTATTTTTATATATTGACATTCCTCAAAAAATTTACTTGAAAAAAAGATTCTTTTGCTAACCATTACAAAAAAAATCACCGTTCTAAAGGATTTTTATGGCAGGTTGCTTCCTAGGACAAGAAAGTGGGGCAAGCTGAACTCTGCCCAGGCATCATCCAGGAACAGCATTCATCTTCAGATCAACTCTTTCTAGTTAGAAGCAACCCCTTGAAGTTCAGAGATTGCTATACTCTATGTAGCCACCCTGAAGCCAGGACAGGGGGTAGAGGCCACTGTGCTTGGATCAGAGCAGCCATGTTGTTTGATGGTGCTTCCCTACTGTCTTATTGTACCATTTTGCTCTCATTCTCCTCTCAGGCAGGGTTCCTCTTCATTGCCTGAGCCCCCTGCATCTGCTGGGTCCTTCCTCTGTGACTACACATTTCTAGCTTTAGCTAGAAGCATCAGCCAGATTGCTTTAACTCAACAACCAGCACTTCTGGGCTCATCTGGCAACTGCATGTTGCTCACCTATTTGCAAGACTAGGATATTTACAAAGGTTGTAGAATTTCTTGACATCAGCCTTTTGGATTCCCTGTATATCCTTGGAATGTAAACACACTAAATTTGATTGAATAAGCCTGGATTTTTTACATTATAATTCACTCTCTGCCTAAAGTTTATTGTGTAATTAATCTTAAAACTTAATTTTTCACTGATAGGTTTGAATAAGCATGATGGTGCTGTCAGCACGAAAAAAGGAAATGAGGTGTGTCTCATGGGAACTGAAAAATAATGTTGACTTGTGACAGTAATTCTCAAAACCCCCACACATAATAGATGAGTTCAGCCATCCTTAAAATTTAAATACCTTGAGAGATAATCAAGAGATCAGTGTCTAAAGGATATCTGTGTGGCAACATGTATTTTATATATAGCAAGGTGAAAAGAAGGGTCTCAAGAAGAGAAGATGGTACCACAATTTATTTTTTTCCTGTTTTAAAATTTTTAATTGTGGTATACATAGATGGATTCTTTCTGTCTGTCTGTCTGTCTATCTATCTATCTATCTATCTATCTATCTATCTATCTATCTGTTTCTCCTCTTGTTACTTTTAAATGTACAGTTCAGTAGTGTTACATGCATTCACATTATTGTGTAGTCTCTATAACTCTTGTTACCTTGCAAAACTAAAACTCCCTACCCACTGACTAATACCTCCTCTTTTCTTTCTCACTGGTCCCTGGAAGCCACTCCTTTACTCTCTGTCTCTGTGAATTTGACTTCTTAGACCCAGTATTTGAATTTTTATTTGATTTCATGTCATATAATAGTCTCAAATTTTATATATGTTGTATTGGTTCTCAGAATTTTCTCTATTCAAGGGTGTAAATATTCCACTGGGTGTGTATACTACATCTTGTTTATTTATTCATTCATTCATTCATTCATTCATTCATTGTCAATGAATACTTAGATTTCTTCCACCATTTAAGAAAAAACAATCTACAGATGGGGAAAATTAAAAATTGAAAAAAGTTGGAATCTTCTTTGAAATGTAGTAAAATCAACAGTCACCTAGTAAGTTTGGCTGTCAGACATTGTGGCTCAGAGTATTAGTCAGATTGATCCTAAGGGGTAATAGATTGTATGTAGGTACAACAGACTAGGTGGGCAAAAAGCAGATATTTCCAAATATTTTTATTATTGATTTATTTAGGATACTTGGGATTGAACTCATGACCTTGTGTCTGCCAGGCAGGCACTTGTGCCACTGAGCTAAATCCCTGAAAGATTTTATTTTTTGTATTCATTTCCTATTGTTCATTTAAGAAATTTTGAGTTAGTGCCTTAAAGCAACAGTACATTATTCTATCACCATTGCTGTGATTCATACTCATTAAGTAGATTTAGTTGAATTTAATTAAATCTACAAGATGATCTGATACTAAGACGGTTTCCTGGCTTACAGACATGAATTTTTTAATCATGGGAAAGAAATGTCCTAAATTTGAATTAATAAATCAACGTTATGATTTATGTCAAGTCTCTCATAATTTGGTTAGTATAGGTCAGTTCTCCTGAATTCATTCTACTGCAGGGTTCTAACAACTCAATTAGTTGTCATTTGCAGTTAGTATTTTCCCTCTTCTTACTAAGTACTGAGACACTCAATAGTTCATTTAATGTTTATTGAAAACTCTTAAGATTCTTAAGGTTTCCTGGGGGAGTCATATAGATCTTCAAATAGGTTTTTAAAAAAAGACACTGTGATTCAGTATTATTTAGGGTTGATGCTTAAGGGTGATCTGTTGGATGTGGGTACAAAAGACTAGGTGGAAAAGAAGAAGGTATCTCCAAAAGTTTTGGTTTTCATATTCATTTCCTATTGTTGCTTTAAGAAATTATAAACCAATAACTTAAAACAACAGAGATTTATTATCTTACAGTCCTTAATGTCAGAAGTCTGAGATGGGTTTCCTGGATTTCAAATCAAGGTATCAATAGGAAAGCATTCCCACTGGAGGATTCAGGGAAGAAGTCCTTTCCTTTCCTTTCCTTTCCTTTCCTTTCCTTTCCTTTCCTTTCCTTTCCTTTCCTTTCCTTTCCTTTCCTTTCCTTTCCTTTCCTTTCCTTTCCTTTCCTTTCCTGGCCTGTAGATACTTTTATGCTCCTTGACACAGGATTCCCTGTCAGCTACCAGCTGCGTCTGTTTGACTTCTGTGGTCATGATCACACCTTTGACAGACTCTCAGGCCTTCCATTTATACACACCAGACCCCGGAGATTACATTGAGCCCAACCAGATAATCTAGGATATTCTTTGCATTTCAAGATCCTTAATTTACTTGTATTTGCTCACACGTGAAGTAACAGATCGATCCATGGGTTCTGCGAATTAGGATATAGATATTTTTTCTGGTGAGTATAGAACATTATTCTGCTTACCACAGTTATATTTCTTTCTAGTTACACATTTTCAACGAGTGTTTCGGTGTTAGTCAGGATTCCAAAAATTGAAAATATAGAATTATGTAGAGCTATATTTTAAAAAATCAATACATGACATCACAAAGATACACAAAATCACCTGAAAATGATGGAATTTCTTATAGGCAAGATTTAAAGTCTTAATTACTGATAAAATTAAGTCAAGTGAAAGAAAAAAAGGAGAATGACATAGGTTCATATTAGTAATGCTTCAGCATTAAAAAGCGAGAGGGAGACTCAGATACTGTCTTAGTTACTTTTCTCGTAGCTGAGACAAAATAAACAACATGCACAAGTTAAAGGAAGAAAGACTTATTTTGGTTCACAAGTTTGTAGAGGTTTCAGTCCATAGTCAGCTGGCTCCTGCCCAGGGTGGGAGGGCAGTGGGGCACCACAGAGCAGAAACAGTCCATGACAGGGCAGGCAGGAGGAAACAAAGCAGCAAGCAGCTACCCAAAGCAAGCCTGTCCTTCCCCTTTATCTCTTCAGGCTTTAAGCCTTTTGGGGGTTCCACTAATACCCAAGGTGGGTCTTCTGTCTTCAGTAAATCCATTCAGCTATCCCTGACTACACTAATTCCAGTCAGTGGACTAATTTACTACCATATACCTTTCATCTCAGTATCATACAGCCTAGATCCAGCAAGCTCCAAAAAGCACCATCCATGAGCACACGAGGCTTAGGGGGTTCATCTAGACACAAACCATAACAGACATTGGACTTTGAGTTCTCATGGTAAGTGTATCTATCCCTAGTGTAGATGATAAAGGGCCATATCCTTGCATTTCAAGTGTGCTACAACCATCGGCAAGTCCATCCTCATGGTTAAGATTATATATTTGGCTAAAGGATTTGGTGACTATAAAGATCTATCTGTAGAACGCTACTGTTTCATGAGATACTAGGATGTATTCTACAAAGACAGGAGTCATGTGCCTTATTTTAGGAAACCTGCTAACCTGAGCTCTTGGGGATTCACAGTGCACCTCTGCAGGCCAAGAGAAATATCACATCTATGTGATTTCAACAACACTTTGTTGTTGAAATATCTAGTCAAACATCTCATAGAACATAACACATTTTGGGAAATAATGCATTAAAGATTTGATTTACCGATATTCTGTTGTTTTGACTCTGTGCTCACAAAACCACTTTTGGATTTCCACATGGTTGGGTCACAAATTTAAAAAAAAATGCTTTGATCAGACCAATGTGATAATTTTCATACATGGGGTGTTACATTTTTCACTGTGAATTAATACAACAGCCTTTTGATGTTGACTTTTTTCTCATGTGCCTCTTCCTGTGAGTCAATCATTTTGTCATCTTCCTTCCACTTACTACCAATGCCTCTCGACTCACCATTATCTACAAAAGGAAAGCTAGGCAGAGTTTTAAGGACTATCAAAACAATGCGTGGAAAATTATAATGCCTTCTGTACTCCGAAATCTTGTCCTGGTGGCCTGATACAGGAATTACCTGGACTACTTTGGGAAATGGCTGGATCTTGAATCTGAAAATCGAAAAGAAACCCTAATATTGCCATTTTTTTGGCCTTAGGAGTCACTTTGACTTTTTCCTTATCAACGAACTGATAGGTAACAGTATCAATCTATTATTCATTGTTGCTATGCAGTATACTCATACTACTGATCATAAAAGTGTCTTACACATCTTTGAGAGAATATGCATTTAAACACCTCCAAAAACAGGTCAGGACTAGTATGTAGTTTTGCTTTAAAAATCAATCTGTAATACAAAAAGATTTTTTTTTCACAAGAGCAAGGTGAAGTTTAAAGTCTTGAATGCTTCTCTTATTGCTCTTAGCTGTATCTAGACTCTTAGATATATTATAACTTGTGCTAAAATCCTCAACAATGCAGAAGAGAAAGAAAGGTTAGAGAAATTTCAGATGAGAGTAATCAAGTATTGGATTGAGAGTCAGGGGAAAAGATGAAAAGATACAGCATCATTTAATCTTTAGAAAATAAAAATTGTGATCATAGAAATTTATAATGACATTCTATAATTCATTAGAATGAGTACACTTGAAAAAACTAGGCCAAGGATATAGCTCAGTGGCAGAAGCACCAGCCTGGCAAGCACAAGGTCCTGAGTTTGATTCCTGGTATAAAATAAAGAACAAATTCATGGTAAATAACACTTCATAATAGCCCTGTAAGTTTCCTTCTTATTTTCTTCCATCGTCCGTGTCCTGTTTTTTTAAATAAAAAGCAGTGGTTTTCTTCTCCAAAATAGTATATCTCTCAATTTTACCTTCTCAACTTTATTAATCTTCCAATATTTCTGTTTTAAAATTTAGTTTTTCTTTTTAAATTAAATATAATAGTATATATTTATGACAATAGTATGATATTTCAATATATGTATGTAATATGCGATGATTAAATCAGGATAATTAGCATTTCTGCCTCATCATTTGTTATATTTGGAGATTTTTAAGCTTCTTTCTTCTAGTACCTCATAAAATGTATACTAAAATTTATTCCACCATCTAATTTTATTTTGATACCCATATTCCAACCTTCCTCACTTCCGCTACCTTTTAACTTCAAATGATTACCATTATGTTCTCTTTTATTTTGAAATAAACATTTTAGCTTTCACAGATGAGAGAGAATATGCAGGATTTGTCTTTCTGTGTCTGTATTATTTTACTTATCATGACTATCTTCCACATTCTGCTACAAAAAATAGGATTTAGTTTTATTTTAAAAGCCAAATAGTACTTTCTTGTGTGTATATATATATATATATATATCCCAAATCCACTTTGTCCATTTTTCTGCTAATGGACATCTGGATTATTCCATATCCTGGCTATTGTGAACAGTGCTGTGATAAACATGGGAATTCTAGTATCTCTTTTTATATACTAATTTTATTTCCTTTGAATATATACCCAGAAATGGGATAGCTGGATCATATGGTAGGTCTATTTTTATTTCTGAGGGATCTCCATACTGTTCTCCATATGGTTGTACTAATTTACATTCCTACAGCAGTGTATAAGAGTTCTTTTTTCTCTGCATCTTCACCAGCATTTGTTATTTTTGTTGTTGTTGTTGTTTTGATAATAACCATTCTGATTCTTCCAATGAGTTTGAATTACCACTGCATGGATTAAGATCTTAGATTGTTCTTTATCTGTTTCTTAGGAGATGAGAATTTCCTTTTCCATCAATCCATATTGGCCTAAGCTTACAGTTCCTTTTTGTTTAGTGCTTTGCTAAATTTTGTCCTGGTTTTCATCCAATGAGATAAAAAGTCTCTCACTTTAAAAAAACAAAACTGTCGGAAGAAAGGAGGTTGAGCAGGGAATTTTACAAGGCACAGTCCTCAGAGGCAAGACAAAGATGTACAGGAAATAATGTAATGACACAAGGTCAGAATTAGATCAAAGTGAACACATACTTCTCTAGGAAATGTTTTCCTTACAGTTCTTGGTTTTCATGCTTAGAAGTCTAATTTTAATGGTCCATTAATAAATTTTCTCATTTAATCTGTTTAGAAAACGAACACACATAAAGAAATCTACATGAGACTTTAGTGTCATAGCCCCAAATTATACAAAAAATTGTTAAATATTTATGCCAAGTTTCCACAACATTTAAAAATCATATAAATAATCAAATGACCCTAAATCAGCAAAAATTTGGTGCAAAACCTGTGAAAAAGCTGTACTTTCAACTTTTTAAGAAGAGATTTGTTTAGTACCTTCTTTCTGTGATCTAGACATGGTTCCAAACTTAAATCTTTTAAAATTCATTTATTTGAGATTTACAACTTTGAAGATTGAACTTCCTCTCTTATAAAACTCAGACATAACTGTATAAATGGTTTTAAGTGTTCAAAATTCTCCTTCTGCCTCCCAAATTATGAAAGAACTATAGTATCGAAAATGACATTTAATTTCTGAGGCTCAAGAAAATTCTGCAGAGAAAGTTTCTTTGTAAATCTAAAATTCTAAGATTCTTAGAATTGTTTTTTTCTCCTCATCGGGAGTTAATACTGACTTTCTTTCCTTGGTAATGGCTTTTTTTTTTAGACGTGCATTAAAATTTTTCATCCTTGCCTGCACAGCTTCTGGAAGAAATTCTGGAAACCTATGTGGCTTGATGCCTGTATTTCTTCTAATGATTCTGAATATTGGATTGGAATGTTGTGATTGTGTGTTCCATTAATTTTAATTTTCAGTAAATCTTTGCTTTTTGATAGTTGTGCTGTTCAATATGGTAGCCATTAGCCACATGTGTCTACTGAGTACTTGGGACATGTCAAGTGTATAGTGAGACATGCTTTAACTTAAGACACATGCCAGATGTCATACAGTTATTATAAATAACATAATAGAAAGAAATCCTATTCATAATTTTATGTTGATTACAGTGAACATAGTATTTTGTCTACATTGGGTTAACTGATATTTATTAGTTGAATTAATTTTAATCTTTTAAACTCTCTACTCAAACATGGCTACTTTAGAAAGCTTAAAAGTACATATGTTCTATTTGTGTCTTTCATTTATATTTTAATGAGACAGTGGTGATCTACAGCCATTATGCAATGAAGTATTTTACATGTTTATATTTTCCAGATCTATTTAAATATTAAAATTTTCACTGTGTATTTTGGTAGTAGCCACTTTAAATATACTGTTTCTTCAACCTCTTAATCAGAGCAAGCAGATACATATAGTACTTTTTGATAAGCTAGTGTCATAACTATAAAGCTGTATTTTATATTATTTTTTATTGCTACCTTATGTGGTAGTGAGTCTTATAAGGCTGTTGCTCTCACGTAAAATGACATCAGGCTTATGCCTGATTATAATTGTGATAATTTGACCGTGTTTCATCAGTTCTTATAATTGCTTCATAGGGATAACTTTATGCTCTTTCCTGTGCAATGTGGATGCCCCTTATAAATTAAGAAAACCTGGCCATTTTCTAGAGAAAGCAGACAAGCAGCTTATGAAGTCTGTAAGCTTTTACAAAATTGTAGGTCACAGGGCCCAAGCTAGGCTTTGCTTCTTCTTTAGATACAGTTTGTGGGCTGCATTGTAGCTAGTTTCCTTGCAAGGCAGAGATCTTTCTGGCTTCTGGATTAGTGGTTATGGATGAGATATCTGTGGCTGCCAGAAGTCTTCTTACTAATCTATTACCTGCAGTGTGTGGTATTTCAAGTGATGTTAGAATTTATAAATACAATTACTGAGAAAAATCACGTAACATATATATAAATATGTATATATATATACACACATAATATTTATTATATTATACATATGGTTATAGACTGAACATATATATACATATATATACATATAATTAATGTATCTATCTATCTATCTGATTAATAGACTATCACTGGAATTACTCTTTTAGTTTCTGTTTTTTAGTATGATACTGTGGGTACAAGCCACAGTTGCTATGCTCAAGTGTAGTTAAGTGGGCAGATACAGTGTGAACCGTGCATATATGAAATTTGATCCTGAGTTAACAGGTATATCCTTTTCGTGTATTGTTACTCACCTAAAGACTTTTTTCACATTTTATTTTACAGTTGTAGCCAGGGCTGTGTGTACTGCTGCTGTTTCACAGCAGTTCACAACTCTGTTGTATTGCTTGATGCTGGGCTCCGATTCGTTCGTACAGCATTTATCCTGTTCGCCTCACTTGTGGTTTTTCTGACTTATACAATAGCTCCTTGAGTGCCCTGCTGTCTTCCATTCTCTACATACACACATTCAAAGTGTACATCAATATAAGGGCTACCTCAATCCAAGACTGACAGTACTCCTTATGATGCTGGTGAGAGACTGATACTCAAGTTAACTGTCTTAGATGTGAGGTGATATTGCTCCCCAACACACAGATGTCTATGAAAGCTCACATCACATTATAAACTACTATTCACTGAAAAATTCTACCATTAAAGTCAAGAACTCAAAGATGCTTTTTCCTGCTTTGTAATGCTGTGGGTATTCTGTTTTAAATGTTACTGAATAGCACTTCTCAAGAAGATCCATGTTGTTTGTCTAAAACATACAAGTCTTGCAGCAAAGTGGGAATTTAGAATGCCTTCTTGCTAATGGAGTTTCATTGTGTAGTGCTAGAGTAATAGAGGAATTGTTACATTTAAACTTGTTTTATCAGCTTCATAAAACAATTAATTTTTGTGTACTTTCTATTTAAATGTCAATAATTCTTCAGAAACAAATGGCTTTTTAAGCTTCATCTCAGTCCATTGCCTCCTTGACAGACTTTCATGATAAATCCATACCACCTGCTTTTTTTTCCCTCAATGTATTTGATGAGGTTTATAACCAAGATATTACCCTTAAGCCTAGATCTATTGAAAAGGTTGTACAAAGCGGGTCATGTTACCACTTTGTTTAACACAGATAAGATTAGATAGACCATCATTTATTATTAAGTGACTGCAGAGACCCATATTGCTATGTAACCAACAATGCCAAAAACCCTGTTGCTTGTAATAGTAAATATTATTTTTTTTTATTCCTCTAATTGTAGGAGTAGGGTTGCAGCTGAGGTTTGATTGAACTTTGCTGAGCTCAGCTGGGCTTGTTTTGCAGAATATTGGATACAGGTCTGGTTTATATTTATATTGCTTTATTTTAGCATCTATGTTTATCTAAGGTATGTTCTTCTAATGATCAATCAAAGGAGTACAAGAGCCTAGCCAAATCATGAGATTACATCTAAAGTCTTTTGTTAATATATCAATGGTTAAAGTTAGCCATGTGGCCAAGCCCAATACCAATGGGACAAAGAAAATACATGCTTGCTAGTCTAAGGAGAGATACTACAAAACTACACACAGAGGCAATTCTACCTATAATATTGTGAAGAAGTTAAGTGAATCCTTTCTGCAAAAACAAATATAAAACTGGACAAATTTTTCAATAATAACCATTTTAGGGGTATGGAAAGTGACCAAAGAGGGTTAATAATTGACAAATATTTATTCTTGAAACACTTGCGAGTAGTTTGTGTAAGAATTATGAGTGTCTTTTTTACTTGAGTGTGCTCCGTTACACAGACTGGTTGATGGAACTATGGTTTTACAGTGGTATCACTGGCTATGAACATAGGCAGATTTGCTTTCTCAGAAGGAAGCCTCAATTTGGCAGGAAAACCCATAGGTTCTTTATATAAAAATGGCAAACTCAGTCAAAAACAAATTCAAACTCCAGGGTTTGGAAGCTTGGGTTTCATTTCTAGTTGAGGAAAGTGGTGGGTCACTGATAATGTAACAGAGAGATCTTAGAAAAGAAAGACATAAAAGGGCTAAAGAAAATTTCCACACATTTCTGGTCAATTGACAAATTATGAAATAGCCATATGTATGGGGATCAAAAAAGAGTCTAGCAGAAACTAAATGCCAAGGCATGCTTGTGAACTTACTGAGCTTTGAATATATTTCCTAATATATGAGCAGATTGGCAAAGCATGGAAGTACTTTGGGGTTTAAGATGTTTAAGTAAACTTCTGCCTAAATCATGGGCTAATTATTGCTGAGGTATTAGTGACACATGAGTGAGCTCTAATAATTCAGGTTGAAAAATAATTTAAAAGACACAATTTCATACCTGAGCAAAAACATTAGCATCTATTCCTAATATAGGAGACAGATTCTGCACTTTAAATTCATTCAAGTTGTAAGAAGAACCTTCAAAAACTAAATCAATAAATAGAGAAATTTCCCGATTGTTAAAATATACTATATAACATTCAATTTTCAACAAAAATATGAAATGTGAAAGCAAACAAACAAACAGGGAAGGTGATATATGTGACATATATATAAAGAGATAATATACAAATAAATATTTTTGTTTGTGCATATATAAACAAAACTTTGTATACATATATAAACAGATACTCAGTAGAAACTGAATCTGAGTGGGCAAACATTTTTGAATTGAGCTAATCAATGCACCAAATCATCCATTCTAATTATATTTGAAGAGTTAAAAGAAACCATATCCAAAGAAGTGAGGGAAAAGATGGTGACAGTGATTAAATGGATAGGACATGTAAATAGAAAATAAGAACTATTTTATTATTATTTAAAAAGAAACAAAAGGATAGAGATAATACAGAATCTCAAAAAAAAGATAAACAACAAGAAGTCACTAGTTGATAAATTACATATTGTCCTCTTAGAAATAGTTGTTCAAGTTACAAAATTAAAACATACAAAGTAGATATTCAAACAGTGAGAGTATAAACAGCTACGCATGCAAGGTTCTCTACATGTATTTCTATCCTTTCTGTATTAGCGGGAAAAACAAAACATAGCAAGACAAAAAAAAAAAAAAACCCAAATTCTTATAAAAACATGAAACCAAAAAGTCATATAAAACCACAGTATAAGGTGATCTACAATGATTACTGTGTTCTTTCTTATTATCTTCAATAGAATTATTTATATCGTTAGGCATAATTGAATATAGCAGTATAATTTAATATAGCAGTACATAACAATGTTAATAAAAATAAAACATTGTAGAGAGTATAAAATTTCAAAGGCAGGTAATAATAAAACCATAGTGGATATTCTAGTGAATCTTGTCATCTTAAGTGTAGTTGCCTATACTCTCAGACTTGATATTATCAATCATAACAGCTTTGAATAAAATCTATCAATACAAAACAGCAATCTAACAAACCAGATTTGATTACAATCAGTCATGGTAAAAGTGTAGGTTTTACAGAGCTTTAGATTAAGTTAATAGGAAATTAAGGATGAGTACCATACTATATCCTGTTATTTTCTGTGCCCTCAAATCTAGTACAGGTAGAGTGACTGGAACAGAATATAATACATCTAAGCAGAGTGGTGTGAGTAATGTGGGTTTTAAATCCTGGTACACTATTAACAATATAGGGTATCAAGGCCATCTATGTTAGAGATTCTAGCCATCCATCTCTGCCTCATTTCTGCTATGCTATTTTTCTGCATTTGTTTGTCTAGCTTTCTCCTTCATTCTACTGCTTCCCCATTCACTGAAGTATTTCTGCCACTGTTCCCAAAATCCTGATTTTTTTTCTCTCTCTCTAGAACATCCTTCAGTATTCTCTGTAGGGTTGGATTGGTGGTCACAAACTCCCCCAGTTCCTCTTTGTCATGGAAGCATCTTGTTTCTCCATTAATTTCTAGTGACAGTTTTTCAGGGTACATCAATCTTGGCTGGAGGTTATTTTCTTTCAGGGCTTGGAAGACTTTGCTCCAAGCTCTTCTTAATCTGATGATCTGTGTTGAGAAGTCAGCTGTGATTCTGATGAGCTTACCTTTCTAGGTAATCTGTTTCTTTTCTCTGATGGCTTTTAATATTCTGTTTTTATATTGAATTTCCGGTATCTTGATTATTATATGTCTGGGTGTAGATCTGTTTTGGTTGTAGGTGGCTGAAGTTCTATATGCCTCACACAACTGAATGTCATTTTCTTTTCACATGCTTCAGAAGTTTTCCTTAATTATTTCCATGAATAACCTTTGTAATTTGCCTGTTTGTATTTCTGCTTCTTCATTCACATTTCTTATTCTTAAATTGTAGATTTTCTTGTTATCTTCTAGCCTTTGTATTATTACTGCCTGTTTCCTTGTTATTTTTAAGAGATCTTTCCTTTCATGATCACACATTGCAAACTTGTCTTCAAGTTTTGATAGTTTATCCTTAGTTTCTTTTAAGGAGTTTTGCCAGCTTTCAATGGAGTTTTTAATTTCCTGGTAGTAATCTTTGAATCTGCTTCATGTATTCTATATTTTCTTTATATTCTTTATCGAATGTTTCTCTCCTTTTTTTGTGTTCCTTCTTCCATCTGTATCATCCTGAGAGATGCTTCCTAAGAGCATTTCTTTTATTACTCTACTCATATCCTGCTTTACCTGATTTAATATTTCAGTTTTGAGCTCTTCTACAAGGTCCCGAAGATATCTCTTAATGTCGATTGAAGCCATGTCTGATATTTTGTGTTTGCCACCCTTAATCTCTCTTGTTTTTCCTTCTCCTGGATCAGGGCTCTCAGGGTTCTGGGCTGGGGGCCTCCTCTTGCCTCTCTCTCCTGTCATGGTCCTGGATTTCTCCCTATAGGTGTACAGTGCAGGTCCCAGCCCCCTTCCCTGTTGGCCACATTTCCTCCAAAGCATGCTGGCAAGGGACCTCTGCCCTATCCTGCCTGCTCTTGTCACTAAGATGTTAGAAGATTTTTTTTTTTTTTGGTGGTACTGGGAATCAAACCCATGACCTTGCACTTGCCAGGCAGGCGCTTATGCCACTGAGCTAAATCTCCAGCCCTCTTGTCACTAAGATGTAAGCAGGGGCTGCGTATACCTGCCCCTCCCCACTGGGCCAGCCAAACTTCAGCGGCCTTCACCAGGTTAGTGTGTGCCAGGCGCAGTGAATCAATTTTGGACAGCTCACTGGGTCCCAGCCAGGAGCACAACCCAGTCCAAACAAATCACAGGAATTTGCCCTGGGGAGGGAGCAACCAACTGAAGTCACTGTCACTCCCAGTTCAGGCTCCTCCTGCCCGAATCCAACATGTCGCCCATTTGGTCGTGCCCTTCCTGTGCAGGGGTGGAGTCTAATTCCCAGCACTGACTGTGGATTAATGAAGGTCCCTTAGCCGGCTCCACTCTCCTTTGGGCTCACCAACCCTCAACTTCAGCACTGCTGTGGCTCCTGTGAGTGATGGTGGGAATGAATTTGGGCAGCTCTGCCAGCTGGCGCAGATTCAAGCTGGCACAAATTCAGGCTGGCACTAACTTGGTGGGTCACAGCGAAAATGCTGTGTCCTGTAATTTTTAACTGTTCCAGTTGTAGTCCTGATGTGTTTGATGAGCTTTTTTACATTGTAATTTCTTCCTGTGTCAAGAGGATCCATCTCCCTCTGTCTGGATCTCTCCAGGATATTTTATTCTGGCATATAAGTTGTTTCTCCCAGGAGGCTTTGTATTTTGTTGCTCACTGATCAGCCATCTTTAGCTCCTCCTCTAAGAACTATTTTAAAAAGCCAAAGGGAATTGTAGACTTGGAAAACACAATAATTAAATTAGAAATTTTACTAGGTGAGCTTAATAGAAAATTTGAGATGTCAAAAGCAATCAGTGTACTTGAAGATGGATCAATATAAATGAACCCATATAAAGTATGAAAAGAAAATAAGATTATGGGAAAATGAAGAGACTCAAAGTCTTTTTTTAAGAATTTGATTTAAAGAGAAAAATAGCAAAACAAAAAGGGAAGAAATAATACAGAATTTCAATAAAAATAAACAGAAATCACTAGTTGATAAATTACATATTGTCTTCTTAGATATAGTTGTTCAAGTTACAAAATTAAAGCATACAAAAGTGGACATTCAAGCAGTGAGGCTGCAAACAGTTCTGTTCAATGATCCAATAATAAATTAGCAACATGGTTATCAATTCTACACTCTTAAACATACATGCAGTTATCTCCTTTAGAGCACTTTCTTTTCCTCTTATTGCTTTTTAAGTCCATTATCTGTTGAGTTATATCATGTTTCAGCTTGCTCAGTACCTTACTGATCTGTTTTGTTGTTGTTATTTACTTTTAAAAATTTATTTATTTATTTATCTTTAAATTTTTTTAATTTAAAGAGAAAAAACAGAAAAAAGGTAGAAATATTACAGAATTTTAAAAAAAGGATAAACAGTAAGATCACTGGTTGATAAATTACATATTGTCCTTTTAGAAATAGTTGTTCAAGTTACAAAATTAGAGCATGCAAAGTAGACACTCAAGCAGTGAGACTGTAAACAGATCTGTACAACAATCCAACAAGAACTTAGAAGTATGGTTATCAATTCTATTATTTATTTATTTTAAAGTAGTAAAATACCACAGAACAAGATGGAACAAAGCCAATTGAGACAGTGTAGTGAAATTGGTACAGAACTTCACAGCAGGCTACCAGGAGAACAGTAATAGGTACCATATTATATCTCATTTTCTTCACAATAGTTGTTCTTTCAATAAGGTATAGTAAAATCAAAGGAAATACAGAACATTATAGAACTCATCAAAACAGAATATTGAAAAGAGCAATACCAGTAATCAGAACAAAGTAAAACAGTGATAAAAAATGTTTGCCTTCAAAGAGATGGTAGAAGAAAATCCCCCTTATTTGCTATATCGCATATGATCAACCTCACAAGACATGCTCAGATCTCTGGCTCCCATTTGCTAACAGGGGAGCGGGGATGGATGTTTGAATTTCAGCCTGTGGGCTGGTAGGCTCACAGCTGCTTACCAAGGTGGCAAGCTGGCTGCTTGGTTTCTGAGCACCCTAAGTTCCAACGTGACGTAGATCTCAGGAAACACTAATGTTTCTTGGCCACGGCTTGCCAGGCCATAGCCACTTACCAGGGCAGTGAGCTGGTTGCTTGGTTTCCCAGTGCCCTAAGTTCTAACATGACGTGGATCTTAAGAGATACTGATGGTTCTTGCCCTGGGGCGGCTGCGACTTACTGGGCCACAGCCACTTACCAGGATGGTGAGCTGGTTGCTTCGAGACTCACAGTCTTATAGGACAATGTTAAATCTATCAACAGTCTTGTAATGAGATATCCAGGACCAGTGGATATAGAGAAAGGGGGTAAATGTTTAAGACTTAACATTTACAAGCCATATGTGGCAATACATGTCTGTAATCTCAGCACTTAAGAGGCTGAGGAAAGAGGATTTCCAGGAGTTTGAGGCTAGCCTGAACTACATAGTGAGTAAAAGGCCATCCTGATCTACACAGAGAGATCCTGTCTCAAAAAAGAAACAAAAATAATCAACCAAAAAAGAATAGCTATGAATTCAGATTTCCTGAAATACTTCAACTTTTATATGCAGAAAGATCAATTAACATATGTAGGATAAACATGAAGATATCCACTCTGAGGCCCATTATAATAAAAATGTGGTCATGATGTGTGTTCTCTTAAAAATCTAATCAAACTTGATAAAAGATCTAGATGTAAAATCAGAAATACTGAACCTGCTCAAAGTTAAAATAGGTAAAACTTTTTAAGACATAGATGTAGGTAAGGTCTTTCTGAATAGAATTCCAATTATAAAAGAAATAGTACCAAGAACAAACAAATGGGATTATACTAAATTAAAGAGAAAAGAAACTGAGTGGAAGTAACAACTAGCAGAGTGAAGAGACCAACTACAGAATGAGGAAATTATTTTTCCATTTGTACCTTGGATAGAAGAATAATATCTAGAATATAGAAATAACTAAAAAAAATTAGAACCATAAAAACAAAATATTCAGTAAACAAAATGGCAACTGAAATGAGTGGCCACTTATCAAAAGAAGTATAAATGAGTGATAACTGCATGAAACATGGTTCAGCATCTTTGTTCATTAGAGTCATGCAAATCAAAACAGCACTGAGATTCCATCTTGCTCCATAAAGAATGGCTATCATCAGGAACCCAAAAGATAACAAATGCTGGCAAATTTGTGGGGGAAAAGGAATTTTTCTACTCTATTGGTGGGAATGTAAATTAACAAAGCCAGTATGGAGATTACTCAAAAAACTCAAAATAAAAATTTCATCTGATTTTGCTATACCTCTTCTGGGCATGTTTTCCTAGATTTAAAGACATCATATTATAGTGATCCATGTATACCCATGTTCATAGCAGGACAATTTGTAATAGCTAAATTATGGAAACAGCTATATGCCCATCAACAGATGATAGATTGAAGAAATATGGTGTATATATACACAATGGAGTACTACTCAGCAATAAAAAAGGATAAATATGATTCATTCATCCAAACAGATGGATCGTGGGACCAGAATATCAGGTGGAATAAATTAGACACAGAAGGATAAATATCATGTATTTTCTCTTACATGAGAAAATAGAGAGTATAGATAATTTAAAAAGCAAAATAAAAGTGATGATAGGAAACAGGGACATTGATTTTGTAGAGACAGAAAGGGGTTCTGGGAAGTGGGAGAAGGGGAGGATGGGAAAACGAAAAGTGAATAAAAAATGATTAAGATGTGATATGTATTGTATTAATTCCCCAAATTACTGTAGTTATTATGTAACACAAACATATATGAATAAAAGTTTGAAAAACTGAAGGTAAAAGAGATGTACTCAGAGCTCACCACTCTGGTAAGTGGCTGGGGCCTGGCAAGCCACGGCCACCCCAGAGCGAGAACCATCAATGTTTCCTGAGCTCCGCTCCATGTTGGAACTTGAGGCACTGGGAAAACAACCAGCCAGCTCACCACTCTGGTAAGTGGCTGTGAGCCTTCTGATGTGTGGGCTGAGATTCAAACATCCATATCTCCCCCCACCCCGATTAGCAAGTGGGAGCCAGAGATCTGAGTATCTCTTGGGAGGATCAACATATGCAATATAGCAAATATGGGGGATTTCCTTCTACCATCTCTTAGAAGGAAAATATCTTTATCACTGTCTTGCTCTGTTCTGATTAATGGTATTGCTCTATCCAATATTCTGTTTTTATAAGTTCAGTATTTCCTTCCATTTTGCTGTCGTGATGAAAAGGAGATATACTATTGTATGTATTACTGTTATCCTGGTAAACTGCTGTGAAGTTTAGTACCAATTTCACTACACTGTCTCAATTGGCTTTGTTATGTCTTGTTCTGCTGCATTTTACTACCTTCAAAATACTGCTACTACTACTAATAATAATTTTTTAAAAAGAGAGATAACAAAGTAACAAAATACCTCCAAAAACCCCCAACTCCCCCAAAGCTGATCCATGGGGAATGGATGAGGCGAAACACAAAAACAAAGCAACAGAATTATACAAGTTGATTAAAAAGTAAATAACAACAACCAAATAGATTAATAAGGTATGAGCAAGCTGAAACATGATATAACTAAATAGATAATGGACTTAAAAAGCAAAAGGGGAAGAAAGTGCTCTAAAGAATGTAACTGCATGTATGTTTAAGTGTGTAGGATTGATAACCATATTGCTGAGTTTTTGTTTGTTGAACAGAACTGTTTGCAGCCTCACTGTTTGAATGTCCACTTTGTATGCTTTAATTTTGTAACTTAAACAACTATATCTGAGATGATAAGTAATTTATCAACTAGTGATTTCTTACTGTTTATTTTTTTTGAAATTCTGTACTGTTTCTACCCTTCTTTCTGTTTTGCTTTTTTTTCCCTTTAAATACAATTTTTAAAAAAGGGACATACCCCGATAAATAAAAATGGACCTTACCTACACGAGATCTAAACACAGTCCTTTAGACTACCAGGAAATGAGACAAGGTGATAACTTAATTCTACAGGAAGGAAATGGAAGTAATAAAAACGTTAGACTTAAGGGTAATATAAAAGACTACCCATAGTTTTCTCTTAGTTTTGTTAAAGACAAAGACTAATTACAGCAGTAATTACAATGCTGTATTTTGGTGTGAGCATTGCACGCAGAGATGCAATGTGAATGATACCAGCACTAAAGTGAGAGGAGAAAGTGGAATTATATTGGAGCTAAGTTATTTTTAGTATCATAATGAATCAGACTATTGCAAATTCATGATGTATATTTTAATTCTTACGAGAACTATTAAGAAAATAAAAATTAAATTATAGTTGAAATACTGAAAAATAATTAAAAATAGTTAAAATACTGAAAAAAATCCAACTATATGTTACCAATAAGACACACTTTATGTTTAAAAACACAAATATTTTGCAGTAAAAGAATAGAAAAAGCAAATTATAACTATTAATGAGTAGGATTGTTTTATTAACACAGAACTAAACTTTCATAACAAAATAGACTA
The DNA here is from genome assembly GCA_004027455.1 of Hydrochoerus hydrochaeris. Classification (NCBI taxonomy): domain Eukaryota; kingdom Metazoa; phylum Chordata; class Mammalia; order Rodentia; family Hydrochaeridae; genus Hydrochoerus; species Hydrochoerus hydrochaeris. Next base: position 601,315 of record PVLA01000137.1, on the reverse strand, counting down.
TGACAAAAAATACTATAGAAAAAAAGAAAAAATTGACAATGTTAAAAATTTTAGCACATTAGAATGAAAATCAATTATAAATGCATAATACAACAACAAAATCCTGGAATACTTACAGAATGAAAAGATAGAAAATTCAATATAGCACCAGTTGGAAATTTATATTCTTCTCTTAGAAATTGACAGAAGAACTAGACAGAATATTAGTAAGGATAATGCAAGCATGGCCAACACTACCAACCAACTTGATGTACAGAACATATAGAATGATCCATTCAACAATAGAATACTCATTCTCTTCAAGTGTACAGGAGGCAGCATTGTCTATATATTATGAGCCATAAACCAAATCTTAAAGTAGTTTTTTTAACTGAAAAAGGGAAGAAGGAAAGGAAAGAAAGAAACCAATAATAAAAAGTAATTTAGGGTTGCCCAAATGTTTAGAATTTCAACAACATGCTTTTTGAAAAACAATGAGTGAAAAACAAAATCTCCAGGTAAGTTATAAAATATATTAAATTGAATGAAAATTAAAACCCAATTCATCAAAATGGATGTGATATAGTAAAATCAATGCTTAGAGGGCAATGTACAGCTTTTTTATTGATTGATTGATTTTTTGTGATAGTCTCACTATCTAGACTAGGCTGACCTTGAACTCACAACATAGGCCTCAATGGTAATACCCCTGCTCCAGCCTCCTGAGTGCTAGAATTATAGGCATACGCCATCAATGCCTGGCTGGAATTTATAATTTTAAATGCTTAAATGAGAAAGGAGAGAAGTCAGAGAGAACTGATCTAGTTTGTACTTTAAGCAGCTAGGCAACAGCAAATCAAACCTCAAATAAGCAGAAAGAAGGAAACAATAAAGACAAGAGAAGAAACAAATGAAATAGAATTCAGGCAAAAAATAAAATTCAGATGAACCATAGATAAAATTCACAAAAACTAAAAGTTGATTCTTTTGAAAGAGCAACAAAATTTATAAACTTTCAGGTGTATTTACAAAGGAGAAAAAGAAGGGAGACAGAGTAAGAGAGAGAGAGAGAAGAGATTAACAAAGGAGACAGGTAGATTAATAAAATGAATAAAAGGCAACACATACAGAAATTAAAAGGAGTTAGAGGAATATCATGAGCAACTTTATGCCAACAAACTAGAATATGTAGATGAAATGATTAATAATCTGGAAGGATGAGAATTGCCAAAACCATCTCAAGTAGAAATATAAATCTAAATAGATGAGAATTTATAATTAAAAACCTCCCTACAGTGAAAAGCCCAGGCCTAGATGGCATCAACAGTAGGTATTGTCATTTAGAGAAGAAATAATACCACTCCTATATAAACATTTCCAGAAAGAAAAAAAGAGAATACATCCCAACTTGTCAGTACAGTGCAACACCAAAAACAGGCAGAAGTATCATAAGAAATCTAACCACAAAAAATTATTCCTCATGGAAACAGATGAACATAAAAAGATGAAAACACTTGGTAAAGGAAAATAAAACTGCAATGAAATATCACTAGAGACCAATTGGAAGAAATATGATTAAAAGGTCCAATAATATCATACTTGGATAAGGATATGGGCAAACTGAAATTTTTATGCAATGCTAAGAGGGATGTCAAATTTTTATATCTGCTCTAGAAAAATAGTGTGGTGTTTTGAGAAATGATGAGTGTATTTAGTATGAGTATACCCAGCATTTCCACTCCTCAGTATCTGCTCAGGAGAAATAAAAGCCTGCACATATGTGCCCATGGCTAGGCATAAAAACGTTATTCTATTGGCCAATTCGAAATTCCACATGAGAAAAGGCTATCTGTTGTATAATTATGTAAGTAGGAAGTGAAAAAACTGAAAAAATAATATAATTTTCTATGGTAACTAAATATTCTTTTAAAAAAGTAAATGTAATGTGTCAATGAATCTCTTTGGACAAACTTGAATGGTTAATTTCTACAACTCAAATCTGATATTACCTTCAGATTGTACTCATCTTCACCTAATTCACATTTTTGTGATTCAGCACTGGATCCATAGCAATTGGCATATAGTATATAGTAGGTGCTTAGTAAAATTTTTTTGAATGACATAAAGTAAGGATATCTTGAAAGTCTATGCAGTATGTACTTCATAAAGATCTTTCAGTCCATTATGGATTGCATCTATGATAATGACCCCATTATATTATAATGGAGCTGAAAAATTTCCAGTGACATAGTTGTAACAAATGTCAACACATTACTCATTTGTTAGTGGTGACGTTGATCTAAACAAACTACTGCTCTGCCAGTGACACAAAAGTACAGCACATATGAATATCTGTGATGCATAATGCTTGATTGTGATAAGAAATGACTATGCTAATGGTTTACATATTTACTATTCTACATTTTTAATCATTAGAGCATGCTTCTGTTACTCATAAAAATTAAATTTACAGTAAAACTGTGCAGCGTGCTACCCCAGCAGCAGCCTTGTATGTCTCAAGTTTACCATGTCTCTACATGGCCTCGAAGAGCCATGACAATGACTGGACCTATATCACTCAGGTTTGTATAAGTACATTGTACAATGGGCACCAAATATATCCCTGTTAAGTGACCTATGAGTAGATTTGATATCTTCTATGCAGCAAAGACTATATTCCTCTTCCTCAGTAGTACCTAAAATTGCATCACAATTTCAAAATATTTTCTTTTTCTTTTTTAGTTTTGATGTAGGCATAGTTCTTGCCAGGAAAATTATGTACATAATCCAAAATATCCTAACTATGAACCACTAACCATGCAAGTGTTTATACCTATATAAAACCCTGCCATCAGTCTCTCAGCCTAGGTCAAATTCCAGTAGCCCAGAGGATATGCTATGCGGTTTTCTGCCTTGATATCTCTTCTGAGTAGAGTGATTTTCCAGTTTTGGGCTATTTTCACTTTTCCAGGTGCAGCAGATTGTGCTGCTTCTCAGTTGGCTTCTGCTGCACTGAAAGTGTCACATGTCTGTTTAATCAAGCAACTGTGCCTGACAGAGTGGCTGCAAGCAAGTTCTGTGTTTGTCTAGGCTGTCCCACCATTGGATGTTGGATGTATCAGTTGGCACGATAGTGCTTCAGGTGGCTGCTGTGGGATTGGTGAAGACACTTTCCTACAGTAAGAGTTGCCTTGTACTAGATGTGAGTTTAGAAAGAGATTATTCAATTTTTCACCCAGCTTTCTTTCTCCTTAGGAGCCACCAAAGAAACAATGTTGAGGGAGAGATTATTTTGGTTTCAACCAGACTGTTTTCAGAATCCCTAGTATCCTGTGTCATCATAAGTCAGTCTTGTCATACTTGTCTCCCTCCTTGCCGCTAAAGATTTCAGACCCCTGTGGGTGGGGTGGGGATCAGGCTACTCCATCAGTATGACAAAACATTCAGACATGCCTTAAAGCACAGCAATGGACAGTGGTTCATTATTAATCTCTGTTACTTTTGGGACTTTACTATTGTTATGATGAAGGCCCAATCTGGGCATGGGTGGTACACATCTGAAATACTAGCTTTTTGGGAAGGTGAGGTTGGAGACTGAGAGTTCAACTCCAGCCTGGAAAACACAGAGAGAGCTTAAAAACTAAAGTCCTAAAGCAGCACCTTAAAAAATGAACATCTTTTACTTTGGGTAATTTCTTTTCTTCTTTGGGTTGTGGATGCTCAAGATGATGACTAGAACACAAGTAAGTATCACAGTTAGAAGTATGTTTTGCATAATTACTGAAATTTTAAGCCAGACTTTGCTCAGATGTTGACCTGTGGCATGTGTACTCAGCTGTGTCACAGATTTCTATTTGTCTTCTAAAATCTATTCTCCTTTTGTTGCTTGCTAACCAAATCCTTGAAATGGTCTCAGCTTAAAATGCCACTTCCCAGCCTTCCTTGGAGACTGGTGTGGCCAATCAGATATAAGTGTAAGTGTTTGCAAGACCTAGGCAGCCTACTTAAAACTATGGTCATTATCACTTTCCTTCTTCATGGAGGTGTGACAATGGGAACTGATCAAGTGTATTGGAACAAAGAATAAATCTTGATAATCAAAGCCATGTTTTGGGAGAGTTTAAAAGAAAAATATAAAGAGCTTGGACCCTGAAGATGTTTCAGAGTGAGCATGGTACCTTGGTCTATCCATGGAAGATTTCTTCTCAGGGTTAATTTAATGGAGATAAAATTCTATTGCTTAAATCCCCAGTACCAAAAAAAATTCTATTACTTAAAACATTCTTTCCTGCAATACATAGTCATGTATTATTTCTAAAGAATATACCTGCGAAACATAAGAGAAAGATGAACAATCTCTGTTATCAGAAAAATAAAGCATCTGATTATCAGCTATTGATTCAGGAATTGTTCTCATTATGGAATGACATTCAGAAGAGCAGCTTTTATAGTATCCAGCTTATCTGACGCATTTCAGATATTAGTTAAAAATAAATGTTTATGTTTATGAGTCACAGAATCATAAATGGCTCTAAAATGAAGCTGGGCTAAATACCAAATTTCTAAGATTAAAGTCAGAGCCAGACAATTTAGTTTTCCATGCTGTGTCTCCTGGGAGCGTTGTTGAATACTATGATAAATAAACCATAATTCTGATCATGAAATGGATCCTGTGTTACTGTGTGTCGAGTGTAATAATTTTCATAAGTCTTTTGCTTCTAAAAGAAGACTATTTATGAAAAAGTAACATACCAATATAACAAGAAGAATTTATACTGCTATAGGATACAATGGTATCTTTAACCTGGGTGTCTCCAGTCCCTGGGCCATGGACTGGTATCAGTCTGTGGCTTGTTAGGAACTGGGCTGCAGAGCAGGTGAGTGGAGGGTGGATTAGTGAAGCTTCATCTGTATTTATGGCCATTCCCCATTGCTCACATTACTACCTGAGCTCTGCCTCTTCTCAGATGAACAGTGGCATTAGATTCTTACAGGAGTGTAAACCCTACTATGAACTGCAAATGTGAGGGATCTAGGTTGCATTTTCTTTAAGATAATCTAATGTAATAATAATAGAAGTAAAGTGCATAATGTAATAATATTATAAAGTACACAATAAATGTAATGTGCTTGAATTATCTTGAAACCATTTACTCATGGAAAAATCATCTTCCATGAAGCCAGTTCTTGGTACCAAAAACTGAAGATCACTGTTTTAAACTACAGAAATCTCTATTCTGTTCTAATAGACCCTGATCAATATGGTTGTGTGTGTGTGCATGTGTGTGTGTGTGTGTCTGTGTATGTGCGTGATAGAGTGCCTGGTATATTTTAGCCTATTAATTAATCAATTTATATGCAAATTATGATAACACATATTATTCCAGCTGGATTGTAATTTTTGTCAGGCTACTCGATCAGCATGGCAAACCATCCACCCATGCTTCACAACACAGCAATAGGTGATGTGAAAAGAGCTATGACTCAAGTTTACAGCTCAAAACACTGGCCTATAATAATAATAATAATAAATAGTTAATATTAATAATAAAATGTCAGAGATAATTGAAGTATGATTAGAATTAAATGCCCACACAATGATTTAACAAGGTTTTTGGAATTCTGATATTGCAGGGTTTGGAGAAGCTGCATCCATTTATTTCAGTTTGAATCCTCCAGCAGTAGAACTAGTGCATTTTTCCCAACAGGTCTCTTTTGTTGTATCCACAAGTTTATAAAGAGTGGAGGATTCTCTTGGGGGAAATCAGCTGGTACCCTGACCACCATCTTCTTGCAGAGGTTCACATATATACAGTAATATCAAACATGTTCTGTAGGGTGATTCCAAGTGAAACTGATTGCAGGAAAGGACAAGGGGACAATTGAGAAAAGCTGTCCAAGATGAGGAGGTGAGTTTGGGACAGGACTGGATTTGGTATCTAGATGTAAGTTATTAAAGAGCAGTGATGGCTCTTGGAAAGAGTATAGACTGGTAACAGAACTCATTTTTACCCAGGATATTAGTTTCTTAAGGATGCTGAAACAAATTACCACAAACTTGGTGGCTTAAAACAATAGAATTTATTCTCACAGTTCTGGAGGCAGGAGTCTGAAATCAAACTCTTGCAGGGCACATTCTGGGTTGTAGGAGAGAAATCTGACCTGCCTCTAGCTTTCAGTGACTTCTGGTATCTATCAACTGTGACAGTATAATTCCAGAGTCTGTCTCTATTTCACACGGATTTTTTTTTTCTTCAGTCTCAGTATCTGTTTTTCCTTCCCTCTTAAGAATTTGTTATTGAATTTGGAGCCCATCCTAATCCAGAATGACCTTGTCTTGAGATAATTTGGTACATCAACAAAGACCCTTTTTCTAAACAAGGTTAAATTTATAAGTTCTGGTAAATATATCTGTTATGGATTAAAAACTAGTGGTCAACTTAACACCAGCTGGATTAAATTACCATGGTGCTGAGCATAGATGTTCCACCTGAGGAAAGTTGCCAGCATAAATAGAGATGTGGAGAAGGAGAAGAGAGGCATTGAAGCATTGTGGATTCTCCTACATGTTGCCGTTTGAGCCGTTGGTTCTCCTGGAGAATCTCTGGTCCTCACATCGAGCATTGCTTCCTGGCTCTGGAGGAGAAGATGTGTGCTGCTTAGTCTCCAGGATGAACTCATCATGCTGGCTTCCTGGCATGTACTCAACTGTGCTTATCATCCATCGGAGGAGCTTGGGGCTTCTGTGATGCTGAGGATGGCTGTGATGCTTTTCAGGACAGCCCTGGTCTTTGTTGTGAGTGTGACTTCTTAGCTCCAGCATAGAACCCTCAACCTACCAGCACAGCTCCTTCACCCTGCTGGCATAGACTTTCTGGCTTCCCCCGCTGACCTTTGGGCCTTCCCAGCACAGATCCATAAAAGAGACTGGCATGCATCCTTCTTGTGAGCTCGAGACCTCCAGTTGGACTCCGGGGAGGCATTGTCATGAGCTCTAGATTTTCATCTGGACTCATGTAGGACATTGCTGTGGTATTAAGGCCCTTGGCTAAATATTCTATGTCTTTGGTGTTGTGGACAGTTTTTTGGGTTAATTCTGGGTGACCATCATAAAATAATATTATAAATTCCATGTCCTGATTTTAATTGTTCTCTGTACAACCCTGTCTACCACAGTATCTTTTGGGAGATCACAATTCAATTCATTATAATTCACTCTTTGCTGGCACCCTGGCAAATTTATTTTTCTCATGGAAAATACATTCATCTTTTTTTTGACATTCCCCCCAAATCCTAACTCATTAAGCATCAATTTTTAGCCAAGTCTTATTATTTAAACCAGGTGTGAATTAAACTAGGTATGTTCTGTCCGAGGACATTTCTCTCCATGTATTGACCTGTGGGCCTAGAAAACAAGTTATCTTCCAAACTACAGTGGTAGGATGTGTGTAGTATAGGCATTTCTCTTACAAATGGGAAAATCTGGAAGAAATTAAGTTAACAGTACCAAACAAACTTGAATCCTGACAGGGCCAATTCCACCAGATTTCAAGGCAGGAGGATAATTCTGTGGCTTGGGGCTCAACACTCCGTGCTTTTGGCTCAGTCACGTTTTGTTCCCCGAGACAGCTCCACTTGCAGTGGGCTCCACTGTCCTCAAACTCTGGGTCAACAGTGTGTTTTGCCCTCTGAGTCATTCTTTATTTCTTGAATGGAACATGTTTGCACCCAAATAGCTCTATAAACTCATTTCTTGCATGTAGAGTTTTAGGAATTCAATAACCTTCTTTTATTTTGTCCAGTTTTAATGCATTTTGGTAAAGTCTCTGCTTATACAATGTTCTCAGATATCATATGAGTGCTCAATATATGTCAAGGGGAATCCATACTGTAGGTAAGAGATTTCTTTAAAGAACTTTCCTGTTTAACCTGAAACGTTTGATAAGATTCATGAGCCACACATTTGATTTCTTTACCAAAACTTTGTCCAGCTACACCCTGAGCTTTCTCTTTAGAAGAGGCTTTCTAGACAATGGAATTCCAAATTTAGCTTCCTTTTCAATATGAGTAGGCTGAGAACCAACCAAATCATCAAGTGCTAGTTTATTTTTGCTTAACCTTTTGATTACTAGATTCCCTTCCTTCTTTTCTTCCTTCTCTTCCCTTCCCCGCTCCCATTTCTTTCTTTTAGTGGTACAGAGAATTGAATCGGCCACCTTGACACTAAACTCCCTCCCTCCCGCTTTTAAATTATTTTTTTTAGACAGTGTCTTATTAAACCACTGAGTTGTCCAACATGGGCTTGAATTTGTGATCCTCCAGTTTTTACTTTCCAGATGGCTGGGATCACAGTCATGCACCACCATGCCCAGATTTTCTTATATTTTTTTAAGCAACAAGGATAAACAAGGCAGCACTTTCAGCCTGAACATGTTCTCAATTTAAACATTCAAGTTTATGTTTTGCAAGTTCTACTTTTCCAAACTTACAGAACACAGTTCAGTTAATTTCCGTCGCTTTTTAACAAAGATCATCTTTTCCCCAATTTTCAATAACATGTTCTGCATTTACTTTTAAAAACCTCACTGAAAGTATCTTTAGCATTCAAGTTTCCAGCAGTTATCTCTGCTAGGTAATCTAGGGTTTTCTATCAAGCATGATATTTTTGAGACTCTGCCCATAACCCAATTCCAGTCACCACCACATCTTCAGGTATTTATTATAGTGCATGCTTCTTCCTGATACCAAGACCTGTTTTAGTTAGGGTTCTACCAGATAAACAGAGCTCATAGGAAATATAAAAATATGTTTATCTATCTATCTATCTATCCAGCTATTTATTTTGAGGAATTGATTTATATTATTCTAAAGCATTTCAATAGGAGCTGAAGCTGCTGTTCATATATATATTTTCTTCTTTCATTTTGATTCAGTTTAACTTCATTTTTTCTTTAACACAGACTTTTGAGGATTTAACTTACATACTACACAATTTTACTCACCTTAAAGAGCACAGTTCAATGGTTTTTGTATAGATACAGATGCATGCATCTATAACTATGTTCAATTTTATCATTTTTATCACTACAAGAAGAGCCCTTGTATCTTTTTGCTTTCCCTCCCTGTCTCTCCTCCTGTATCTCTCCTACCAGCCCCAAACAACTACTAATCTACTTTATTTCTCTACAAATCTCCCTGTTTGGGGCACCCTGCCTCAATTCATGGCATCCTCGAACACCTGGTCTCTTCAATCAGAACTTTTAGTCAACTTTATTCAATTAATAATAAGGCTTAGAGACTCTCTCCTCTCATTTTCTTTTGGCCTAATGACTTCCTTTTTGATTCCTGTTGTTATTGTTTTAAGCCAATCTCTAAATGGCCCTTTCTGCATAAGATTATATTTACCTCTGGTGGATCCTCCACTCCATGGCAGAATGATTTTTCTAAATCTTAACCGTTGTGCTTAGAACCATCATTCGCTACTCATTGCCTAGGGGAAAAGCTTCACCCCTCCGAGGCTGATGAACAGGACCACCACAGCCTACGTGTCTGAGGCTCCCTCTACTTTCTCAGCACCTGGTCCTCATCTTCATCTCCTCCCTCCTGCACAAGCTTCAGTGCTTCAGCTACATCCTAATGTTTGTACTTCCCTAAACACTGAACACCTATTCATATTCTGGTGTTTCTGCCCTGGTTTTTCCCCATCTTTTTAAATGCTCTCCTCTCCCCACTGGTATTTCTCCACTGACAGAGGAGGACACTTGCTATCTTTAAAAAATTATCTTAAAGATTACTCATCTAAAAGAAAAGGAGGGAAGAAGGAAACTTCAAAGACAATTGAGGAAAAATATATATGAGATTATTCAAGAGAAAGTACCATGTCCTGGATAGTTGAGGATACGTGGTTACTTAAGAAAGTGATTGAGATATTTAAAAAAACATTCCCGTGGGACTATAAGAATTTGTTAAACTTTTATTTGCTTTTAGGCCTGCCCTTTATGTTAGTGTATTCTCACATACAAAGATAGACACATACTTCATAATACTCTGCTATAGTTCTTGAAGGTTTAATAATTCAAAATGTAGTTATGGCAGAAGCAGTGTGTGTGTGTGTGTGTGTGTGTGTGTGTGTGTGTCGCATAAAGTCAAAAGGAATTTTCTTCTAAAAAGCAACATGGGATTTAATACCACAGCAAAAGTTATTTATTGTCTTCTTATCTGTGATGGTCATTTGTGTTACTTGTCACAAAGCCTGCAAAGAGTGTCTATTAGTCTAACTGCATAATATGGTTGTCCTGGTGTTTAATAAATTCACTTTTGAATTTCTATGTTGGTGATTTCTATCACAACCCCGAAGTAAGTCATTAATGAAGCAGAATAACATACATAACAGGCTTTATAAGACCTTGTGTGTATTTATGTGTGAATATATGTATGCCTGACATGTATCTGTGCATGTAATCACTGATCTATGCATACATAACACATTTATCTTTTGCTGCAGTTTTAAGTCCATTTTTTTCATCCTTTACTGAGTAGAATGTAGTTAAGCTTGTCATCATCTTTCTTACACTAAACATTTATATCCTTGAACACTGTTACTAAGCCATCTCTTGCCTATTCACTGTGAAAGAAATATATAGTTCTTTTCATTTGTCTTCATTCTAGCTCCAAATGTGAACTCATTGCATTCTAAGGAATGCTGTCAAATTCATGGCACACCAAAATGGGGTTCCCCAGCTCAGGAAATAGCACTGAAAGGTACAATAGTGTAGGAGGATTATTTTCCCCAGGGTTTTCTAGGAGGTGCTTGTATTTATTCAAATATTAAAATGACTGCAGCAATAATAACACCATTTTCTGTGTCAGATGTCTTTTGAGGAATTTTAAAACACTTAAAAATTCTTTGAACAGCACAATAAGATCTAGTTACTTTGCAGTGCAGAAAACTACAAATTCTAAATCTAAAAATTCTTAAATTCTTGGTGTTTTCTTTTTCTTCTTCTTCTTTTTTCTTTCTTTTTTGAAACAGAAAAATGGCCTCTGGCTTTAACAGTGTGCAGAATGTGGTGTTTACTGATAAGCAAGCTAGACTGAAGGACCTATTATCCTGTAAGATTGCATTTCAGTTGCTGCTCAAGTATATATTTTTATTATACAAATATGTTTGTGCATATATATATAACTAGTTTTAATATCAGAAGTACTTTATGCCAAATATTTCAGTTTCAGCAGAACTTTCTTAAAAGAGGGGATATTCTAAATGACAGGAAGGTGCCCTTAAATCTGTGTCAAAATGAGCAGACTTCAACTTTAGCCCTGTACAATTGTTACATACCAGGAAGTGGGAAAGAAGGATCTGCTATCTTTTTGCCATTTGTCAACCCAAAATCCATACATTTGAATATTTCTCTTTGGATACACAACAAAGGCAAAGTAACCTACAAAGCACTGTACTATTACATTGGCCACATGCATTGTATTCCAGATCCAATTTGATCTACTCTGCCCATTAGTAGAGGGAGGTATATCTGGATGTAGACTGAGAAGCAGAGGAGGAGGAAGAGAAACATAAACAGTTGTGTGTTTTCATATTTTTAGATCAGTTCCTGTTATGCTAGGTGGTCATAATAAGTGATCCCCCAGACCCAATACTTACAGCACAAATACTTTGCCAAAGAGAAGGGCTATGTATGGAAGAGTGGTATAAGGACACAGGTTTGACACACAGCTGTGAGTATATTGGTGCACTCATCTTCCAAAAATGATGTGAGGAAGTTGACCTAAACAGTAGGCAATGGAAACTAGCCTGCTTTCTAGGACTACCAAATGACTATCAGACGCCTTCTGATGAAAGTAGTCTACCTTCCTTTTCCACTTGAATATTTTACCAGCTCTCTTTGTGATTTAGAAAAGATCATTAAAACATGAAGTACCATAAAACTATTGAGGCTCTCTTTTGCTCTTATAAAATGAGATTTAAAAGAAAATGACCTCTGTCCTGTTTCTACTTTTGTACTGCCTGCTCTTAACTAGCATCACTACTATTGTGGCTGCTACTCACTCAAGTTTCCTCTCAGCAAGGTTCTAGTGAAAGGCTTAGGAATGCCTCAGACATGCAAGAGCAAGGGTAGCAACCCATTCAATTCCCCAACTTTGAAAATTATTACAGATTTTTAAGCTATGTTCCTAAATGCAAGCACTCCTCTTTCATGCAAAAGACAAAAATCTAATTAGTATTTTTGTGAAATGTGTGTACATAGCTCACTCCTTGTGCTTTTTCTCTTAGACCCCTTCCCTCTTGCAAGAGATCCATCTCCCTGTCCCCTTCTACCCATAATATTCTTTTTGTTTGTACCTTGTCTCACTAAAAAAGAAAAAAGTGCAATAATAGTAGAAGGCTTTATAACTTGAGTTTTGGATAAATTTGTAATTACATCTTTATAAAAAATTGAGCCCCAAATCCCCATCTGGATAATAAAGCAAGAGCTGAAGTTTAGAGAAAATATTTTTGGAAGTTTTTCCTTTCTGTAGATTCTTTGCGGGGAGCGTATCAGTCTCATGGTCACTATCTCTGCCTGCATTTCCTTGTCTTTCAGCAACTCTGTCACTTGACTTTTTAATATGAGTACAAGGAAGGAAAAATAAAAGGACAAGGAAAAGAAAATCCTACAAAATTTAGGATAAGCCTCCATCATGTGTCTTTCTTGGGTGCACATTCAGGGAAGGGTCATCCTAAAGATGCCTTTGTGTATTCAAAAGCTTAAGCACAAGAAGAGGTATAATCATATTCTATCCCCAAATATGATGGCTCTTTGTGTAGGTTTTATTTAAGCCATGAAATACTGAAATGGAAAACAAACTGTGGAGAGAGAGAGTGAGTCTTGGGAATGATGTTGGAACAAAATTTGATGGAGGAGAAGGGCATTTTTGCTGTTCAGTAATTAATAGTATTTTCAAAGAAAAATTTCATGTGTGTAATTGTTAATACATCTTGAAGAACTTATTATTAAAATATGAAGAAGTCAATGAAACAGTCAGTTCACCAATTGTTTCCAACTTTTTTCCTTTTCCTTTCAAGCTTAAGTTTTGATCAAAAGAGCTTTGATTTTTCTTTTGTCATTGCAAATAGTGTAATTTTTGAGGCATGTGATACCACTATAGTTCAGATGCTGCCATGAGCTAGATTTAATGCATCTATTAGCATCTACAACATATTTCATGGCCACAAGATTAAAACGATTAAAGTTCAATGCATTGCTAAAAAACAATGCATTGTGGAGTTAATAAAAATCATTATTGCTTATATAGATTTTGCAAGCTGCCCACCAAAAAATACAGAAATTGGATTAGAGAACATAACTATTTCCAAGTTGAAAGTACAGAGAAATTTGGCAGATTGTCATAAACTATACTGCTATTTCCATTTAGCCACATAAGATCTGTGCTATTAACTCTAGCACCAGTCACATGAGGGTATGATAGATACAGTAAATTCTTTATTGTAGAATCAACAATCCAAATGTCTGTTCGTGGTAGGATTTTGCAAATAGTAAACATCCTATGTGCATTAATGCAGTGATGAGAGAGTAACTGAATTTTTTAAATGAGAAGAGACATGATTGATATATGTTCCTGTAAAGATCCTTTTGGTGTTTTGTGTTTCTGAGTGGAGGTAAGTTCTGGGAGATGGAAGAATAATGAAGAGTTTATTGTTATTACTAATCTCAAAATATGTAAGGAACCCCTGAAATTAAAAAAAAATGATATTTGGAAATTATCCTACAGTGACATCTAAAGCCATGACAGCAGACAAGTTCAACTAGGAAATAAATTGCATAAATGTGTTAGTATGCTTTTGGGGAGCTTCCTAAGGCAGTGTTTTTCCTACAATAAGAATGAGGCTTCAAAAGGTAATGTGGACTTTTTGAAGATGAAAAGTTATTGCTCCTTTAATGTGGAAGGGGGTGGATGACCATTGCTATCATAAAAGCAAGAGAAAGATAACAAGAAGAATGTGGCCCTTTCTTTAACAATGCTCAGTCAAGGTGGATTATTATTTATCTCTATTTCTTGTGAGATCTTGGTCTGGGGCCTTCCGGAATGATTCTGAAAAGTACTGCCCACTAATGTATCCTTGGAATGTGTAGAGTGATTTTTGGCTGCTGTGTTGTACCACAAATTATATGAGCTCTGCTCTATGGAAAGCCACCACCCATATTTGCTAACTTTATTACAGCATAAACCTGGTTGTACAGCAAGGTTAACCTTGCCTGTCACCCATATTACTGGTCTTTTGGGCAATTCATGAAGTGTAAGGGCTAAAGCCTCACTGTATGGAAAGATAGAATTGATCAACATTTCACCACTAGTTTGAGGCTAACTTAAGCCAATGGAAACCAAGATACTGGGAGTTTGGAGTATGGTAGGAATTTCTGTAATAAATACTTTAAAATAGTTTTGTAGGAAAATCTCAAAATCAGAAGATGATACTGAAAATGTATATAAAATAAATGTGATAGATATAATTTTAATATACAATGTAACAAGAATGATTATAGGTATATAAGTATTTTCTTTACAAAACAATTGGGTAAAGAAAAGAAGAGAACCATTTTCACTAATCTGTATGTTAGTTTCCGTACTCATGTTTGGGAAGTTTTCAGCTACTACTTCTGTAAATAGCCTCTTGATATCGTTCTTTTTCATTTATCCCTATTAATCTTATGTTGTTTTTCTTTGCATCATCTCTCAGCTGTTGAATTGTTATTTCCTGATTTCTTGTTATTTTTAGATCTTTCCTTTCCTGTTCACTAGCTGCAATCTTATCCTTGAGGTCTGAGATTCTATCTTCACTATCTTCACAGGCAGTTTTTGCAACTTTCAATAGAATTTTTGATTTCCTGTATTCTGTTTGTTTCTTTTTTTAAAAATTTTATTTAAAGAGAAAAAAATAGCAAAATAGAAAAAAGGGAAGAAACACTACAGAATGGCAAAAAAAAAAATAAACAGTAAGAAATCACTAGTTGATACACTACATATTGTCTTCTTAGATGTAGTTGTTTAAGTTATAAAATTAAAGCATACAAAGTGGACATTCAAACAGAGAGGCTGAAAACAGTTCTGTTCAGTGATCCAACAATAACTTAGCTACATGGTGATCAATCCTACACACTTAAACATACATCAATTATATCCTTTAGAGCTCTTTCTTTCCTCTTTTTTCTTTTTTTTTATTTAAAGAGAAAAAAAGCAGGAAAAAGGTAGAAATATTACAGAAGTTCAAGAAAAGAAGATAAACAGTAAGAAATCACTAGTTGATACATTACATGTTGTTCTTTTAGAAATAGTTGTTCAAGTTACAGGATTAAAGCACACAAAGTGGACACTAAAGCAGTGAGAGTGCAAACAGATCTGTTCAACAATCCCTTAAGAACCTAGAAATATGGTCATCAATCCCACACATCTAAACATACATGCAGCCATATCTTTTATAGTGCTTCCTATTTCCTCTTTTTTTACAATAGCAATTATACATTTTTAAATTTTATTTAAACAGAAAAAAAGGTAGCAACAATACAGAATTCTAAAAGAAAGAAAGAAAAAGGAGAATGAGAAAAAGCCCCACTAAGAAATCAGTAATTTATAAATTACATACTGTCATCCTGGATGTAGTTGTTCAAGTTACAAAGTTAAAGGGTACATAGTAAATATTCAAATAGTCAGACTACAAACAGTTTTGCTCAAAGATCCAACAAAGATTCAGCAATATGGTCATCTATTTTACACACTCAAACATACAGGCAGTTATATCCCTTAGAGCACTTTCTTTCTTAAACTGTTTATTCAGGGATTCTATCATTTTGCTTTGTTCCTCTAAGTTTTTAGCTGTGTCTTTGTTGGATGCATTCAGTATTTCTTTCACTACTTTGATCATTTCCTCTTTTACCTGGGAGATTATTTCTGATTTGAGTTCCCTCATAGCTTCCTGTACTTGCTTCTTTATTTCAGTTGATATCATTTCAGGCATTTCAGGTATATGGCTAGTATTTTCTTCTATGTACATGGCTCCAAGGCTTTCTTGGGATGGGCTGGAGGTTTGAGATTGCATTTTGGTCTTTTTCTCATTTTCCTATATTTCCGTGTTTCCAGTAATATTCCAAAGCTTTCCCTGGATGTGTTGGAAATCACCCCCTATGCCCTCTGCTACTGGGATTCACTTAGTTTTGGCTCCCCTCGTGCGGTGGGTGGGTCTGGTTCCCCTGGTTGAAAGAAGGTCGCTGGCTGTGGTCTACTCAGGCCTGCAGAACCTCTGGGGTATAGTCCAGTGTCCCAGGGGGCTGGGCAGGCACCCAGCCACCAGGATCGATGGTCCAAACTTTTCCCGGGCCTGTGCTGGTGAGCTGCAACTCACCCAGTGGAGGCAGCCTGGGCCTGGCTCCCCTTTGGGCGGGCCTGGCTCCCCTGGTTGAATGAAGGTCACTGGGTGCAGTCCACTCAAGCCTGCAGAATCTCTGGAGCTTAGTCCAGTGTCCTAGGGGCTTGGCGGGCACCCAGCCACCAGGATAGATGTTCCCAAACTTTTTCTGGACCTGCGCTGGCGAGCTGCAACTGACCTTGCGGTGGTGGTGTGGGTCTGGCTCTAAGAGAACCATTTTCATACAGGAAACAATGAATACTAAGTCAATATGGTTTATAATAGCTAAGAAAAATACATGAAAAATCATAGAAAATATGCTTCTTTCCACCTTTTTTGTCTGTTTGTTTGTCTGAGATAGGGGTCTCACTATGTAGTGCAGGCTGGTCTTTAACTCCCTGTGTAGCCCAGCATGGTTTCAAACTCTCTGTGATCCTCCTTTCAGCCTCCCAAATACTGGGATGACAGGCGTGTGCCGCCACATCCAGCTTCTTCCCTCCATCTAATATAAACAAATATAAGTAAAATAATAAAACCAAGTTTGAGGACTGAAGGAAAAGATTTTGAAAACTCCTAAAATATTGCTAGAGAAAATTGGAAATACATGTGATGGTACTTGGCAATCAATAATCCCACTTTGGGAAATATATCCCACATAATACTTCTAAGAGAAACATATATTTTGTATCCTTATGTTCATAGCAAATTATTTAAACACTGAAAACAAAACTTGAAGGATAATTAGCAAATTTCATTTTGATAAATATATAATCTATGTAGATACCTAGATAATTACACAAAAAGTAGACTTATTGATTTATTTATTGGTACTGGGTATTGAACTCAGGACCTTGTTCTTGCCTGGCAGATGCTTTGCTGCTGAGCTATATCCATGATCCTAGAAAAAGTATATTTAAATGAAAAAGAGCACAATTCATACAATCACACATATAACAGTGACATACAAATTTAAATGTACACATAAATACCTATAAAGATGAAAATAAATGATATAAATAGTATTTTAAAGTTGAAGGTTAAAGTACAATATGGAAGATTTCTGAATCTTTATTAATAGCTGTAAATTTAATTTCCTTTCAAATAAAATGTGATAGTCAATCACTTTTTAAGGCTCAATGGATAAGACATGAAAATGGACATTCTGCTTAACCAAATTCTAAGAGACTTGTCAGCAGTACATGTATACTTTTTAAAACTCAAAAAAATCTATAGTATGACAGCTTGTTTTTGTAGAATGTCTTAATTAATCCAATCTATTGTTCCTTCAAATTAGCTAATTTTTCTGCCCTTTTCTCTTTCCCTCTAGATGTTGACATTATTAGAGAGTTGTTTTTAGTTCTAACATTTATCATGCCATCAAATATGACTTCAAAGCATAGAGGAGCCTCATTAAGTTTTACCTCTGTTTTAGTCACTTTCTTGTCACTGGGACATGATACTCAACACCCACAATTTGAAGGTATTTATTTTGGGCCACATTTCAGCAGTCTCAGACCATGCACAGTCAACTGGCCCCAGCGGAAGGATAAAGGGCATGGGAGAAGGCCCTGGGCAGAGAAAAGTTGCAAAAGTCATGGTGACCAGGAAGCAGAGAACAAAGGGAGGAGCCAGAGCCGGAGAGCAATCCTTCCAGGTCATAGCCCAGTACCCCACCTCTGCTAACCAGGCCCCAGATCCTAACATCACATTTAATTATTCCACTCCTCATGATCCAATCACTTTCAAAAAGCCCTGCCTCTGAGCACACAGGCTTTGGAGAAACATTCTGGATCTAAAGCATAAGAACCTCCTTAAACTGAAACTTGTGGTTATTTATTTAGGCAAGATGCTTTTCAGCAATCAACATTGCATCATAGTGACTAGTTTTACTAGTAAACAGTCCCTTGACAAGATTTCTCAGAGGCAGTAGAGATTCCAAAGCCACTCTCTCCAATGCCTACCCCATCGTTGTTTGTCCTTATGAACTGCCACTGCCAGAAATTTACTTTTTTAATGTAAGGCTTCATTATCAATTAACACAGAACTATCCCCAAGGAAACACCCTCATCTTGGGGTCACCGTCCACATATTGCCAAGAAGCATGTTTTATCATCCTCCCACCTGACTCCAGAAATTGAAAGCATTTTGACTGACCATATGCTTTCAGTAGAGCACATCCCACAGCATCCTTATACCGGCTACTTCATATACTTGAGTTGCTTCTCTCCAACCTTTAATATACTCTCATAAAACCTTTCTGAAATAACCCACTAGTTTTTTTCCTCCGATGTTCTCAGGGATAGTTTTTCCCATCAGAAGTGCCAAGGTCACATATTTTCTGCTGCTTTGCTTTTGTTTTTTGATGTCTCCTGAGCATAGCTTGGTTTCTTAATTAAACTATAACTCCTTGAGGGTAGAGATAGGTCTTAAATGATTTTCCACAGAGCCTAGTAGAATGCATTTCATCCAAGTGCTGCATGACTGTTAAATGATTGGCTAACATGAAACTGGGGGTAAACTAAAGTTTAGACAGAACAATAGTATTCATTTAGTGCTCTGTAGTTTACAAAGCATAGGGATTATACCATTTGACCTTTTATTATATCATTATACCAATCTCCCTAAAGGAGAATGGAATGAGAGAGGAGGGATACTTTGGATCTTGAAGAGACAGAAGAAAATTAGTATTGATAAGTATAAGTGTATCAAATATATTTCACATTAGTGAAGTTGGTTGAGCTCAGTTGGAGTGACTCAGTTTGGTTCTGCACAGTTCTTTCGTCCTAGGGAAGCCAAGCATTAAGGACATTTTTTTTTTCATTTCTGTGAGTTTGATGGTCAGCAAGAGGGCTTTGGGGCAGCTACCCCCTCTAGCCTGTCCATTGTGTAATGTATCAGAAGCTGCATGCGGGGAAACCTCATCAGTGACAAGAATAGCCTGAGGAAATACTATTGGTTCTTGCGATTTGCAGAACTGGAAAGCATTTCATGACTATGTAATTGGGATCAGCTGTGTATCATCTGACCCACCTACTATGAGAGGCACCCACTAGTCTGCAAACACCAATCAGCCACCTACAGAAGAATCTGGATTCAATCCCTAGGAACACACACACACACACACACACACACTTCTAAATTGTGTGTGTTGGCACAAGTCTGTAATCCTAGCACTCTGGGAAGCTAAAATAGGAGGATCACAAGTTCAAACTCAGCCTGGGCAATTTAGTGGGATCTTGTCTCAAAATAAAAATATTAAACAAGAGTTAGGAATGTAGCTTAGTGTGAAGGCCCTGAATTTAATCTCCAGTGCTGTAAAACAAATGAACAAAAAAGCACACCTAAGCCAGTTTCTTGGCAACATGGGCTTTAAACAAGAGTCCTCCATCTTATTTCTGACTTGGCTTCAAATAAAGCCACCTTCCTTGCCTCATCCTGGGCCTGGTAATGCTAGAGGGCAAGCAAAATAGTCTAGACCTGCTCTTCTTGTGGTAATGACATAGCTGTGAAAGACAAAGCAGAAACACAGAGGTTTCTCTAGAACTACATGTGAAAGTGGCACTTTGTGAATTTTGCTTCATTCTATTGGCCAAAGCAAGTTGTATTTCCAAAGGCAAAGTCAAGGTATAAGGAAATAGGCCTCTCTCCCTACAGGAGAGTACTACAGCATTGCATGCAAATAGTTATAGCTATAGGAACAGAACAGAATTAGGACAAATAAAGCAATCTTCCAATCTCTAGAGTTTTAAAAATTTACTTCTATTTCTATTATAGGCATTACATTTCTGTGCATTTTCTTGCTTTTTTGTTTAGATATTGGTTTCTTTTCTTTAAGCTATGGTCTGAATATTTGTGTGCCACCCAAATTTTTATGTTGTAGTCCTACTCCCCATTAGGCATTAGGAGATGAGAACTTTGGCAGGTTATTAGGCCCTGGGGGAAAAGCTTTTACAAATTGGACCAGTGCCCTTATAGAACTTTCCAGAGGGACCCCCTTTCCTCACCCCTCATGTAAGGATACGGCTGGAAGGCTTATCTATGAATTAGAAAGTGACTTTCCATAGACACTGAATCTTCTGGCACCTTGACTTTGAGCTTCCCAGATTCTAGAGCTGTCAGAAACAAATTTCTGTTGTTTACAAACCGCTCAGTTTGTGCTGTTTTGTGATAGCAGCCTGAGTAGACTGGAAGACTATAAACTTTTGGAGGACAGAGAGGTGTTTTGGAGTAAACTAATTAAATAACTTAGAGATGTGTTTTAGCATTTTGTAAAAAGAAGTTTGGGAAACATTTTTGTTCAAAGAAATTTATAAATTGCTCCTAAATAGTGGTTAAAGGGTTTTTCTCTATGGTCACTAAGTAATTTATGCACCAGGGCTCGCAGGAATCCACCAATGGATAAGAGAAGTTTTGCAAAGAACATTTGGAAGGGTTCATGAAATTTCTTAATAAACATAAATGAAAGGGAAAGAGTATTTGTGTTTGTAAGATATGAGAAAATACACATTTTGAAGTTGTAAAGAAGGGTATAATTTTTTATGTTAAGAATAACTGCCTAGCCAGGGATTTAGCTCAGTGGCATAAGCACCTGCCTGGCAAGCACCTGGTACAAAAAAACAAAAAAGCCAAAAAACTGCCTAATGTGATCTTATCCTCAAGAAAGCATGTATTACCATTCACTATTGATCAGTTGTTATGTGAGAGCTTATAAAGTGGTGATTTTCTAATTCTCTCATTGCTTCAGTTGTTAGTAATTGGAATATTTGTGAAGAAGAGATTTTTTTCTTTATTTAAATTTAAAAATATTTCTCTTTGAAATAAAATGTACTTGAAAAAGAAAAAAAAACCCATGTCTTAAAAAAAGAGAGATTTTCTTCCCTTTGTTTTGCACTATTTGACTAAAATACTATATATATGCACATTTCCTGGTCCATATACATTCTAACATGCATAAAACAGAATTATACTTAAATAAATACCTAGAGTTTGAAATCAACACATTAATGTCCTTTATCATGTATTGTAGTTGGCTGTCGTGTCTCTAATAGTTTCTCTAACTTATTTTGTCTATAACCCTATGGGCTAATAGATTCCTTTTTTAAGTCAATGTATCATATCTATAGTAAAAGTCACTATTCATTTTTATGTTAAAATAGTTCCCATTTTGACCAGTTGGACACACTTTAAGCTGGACCCTATGTCCTTTTGATATGTCCCACTAGTCCCAAAAGAAGGTGATCAAGGCTCCATTTTCCAGTGATCCTAAAATCTGGAACTTCCCTAGTGATCTCTGCTTCTTGCTCATGGAAATGGCATTTAGAAACCAGGAGCTGGTGGTAGGAATATTCATTGATATAGCCATGTTATTAGCATATGGCTGTACTATACAGCTGTAAACAACAGACTTACTATCTGAAATGTAAGAGTTCTTTTCAATACTCTTTGACTTGAGTTATTAATAAACAGTAACATGAAGCCTGACCTCAAATTATCAGTGGGTTACTTTTGCTAATTCAAAAAGGGAAATTATACTTTTTACAGTTTAGAAATCTAGTAAACAACTCCAAAGCAACAGTCAAATTTGGTGTCATCAATCATAGGACGAGCAGCATTATGTGACACCACATATAATGCACCAGAGAAGCTCCCAAATCACCTTGCCAAAAATGTTTATCCTTAATCTATTCATGAGAAAAAAAATCAGATAAAACCAAGATGTGAAATAGTCCATAAGGCAGCTGGCCTAGACTATCAAAAATTATCAGTGTCATAAAAAAACAAAATAAGTTGGAGATACTGTTAGAGACACGACAGCCAACTACAATACATGATAAAGGACATTAATGTGTTGATTTCAAACTCTAGGTATTTATTTAAGTATAATTCTGTTTTATGCATATTAGAATGTTAAAGGACCAGGAAATGTGCATATATGTAGTATTCTAGAGGGTTTTCTCCTTTTGTTTTGTTGAAATCGAGGCTCATTAGCACCTTCAATAGTAGGATATCAACTGATAATGATGAGATAAAAAAGGAGTAATGATGTATGTCATTTTGGATTGTAAAGGTAAATGAGAATATTTTAACAACAATGACAACATCAACATCCCCCTGCCCCTGCAAACAGTAGTCTTTAGGTCGTGAAAAACGGTTGTGTCACAGATATTGGGGACTGCTACTGAACTGCTTGATATTTTAAACTCTCTGTTTACACAATTTTGAAAAACATAAAAAAAGGAAAACAAACCTTTTATTTAGAAACAAAATAACAAATGGATGCATTTCATGAAGAGATACAGAGAAGAAATGAGTTGAGAGCAGACTGGAAAGTGTCCAGTCCATCCAGTGAATCTCATGGGTGGGTGGGGAGTCTGCTGGGGGGTTCAGGTAGGGTCACCACAGTATGGCCACTGCAGAGGCATAGAGAAGCCTTCCTCAAATGTTTACTGACCTCATCCTTCAGGCCCTCTTACCAGGCTTTCATTTATTCATTCAGACACTGCTTGAAGTGCTGGGAATGCACCCAGACTCCTGTCCTTGTGGGGTTCACCTCACACACTTCTTAGAGTTCCAAGCCTGGGTTAGTTGTGTGGGTTGGGGACATGAGAGGAATAATCCTACAACCCTACCATCACCTCAATGGGGACTCAGAATTCTCTCAAAGCATGAGAGTCTCTTTCTCCCTCTGTCTCTGTCTCTGCCTCTCTCTCTCTCTCTCTGTATATCTTTGTGTCCCACTGCAATCTAGCCTAATTTGCACCACTGAAAGTTATTTGGTAAGACTTCTGTCTCCACACATGCATGTGCACATACTCCATCTTCTCTCAGTTGCCTGTCAGTGTCACTTTGTGGCACCTTCTTTCCCACAACTGGTACAGGAAAGGCCTAAATTGCTTCATCTGAATTTCTCTTAACTGGTTCCAGGCTGGCAAAAGCAGAAGGGTCACATGTGTTTTCCAGAAGTGGGCAGAGGACACTGTCGTCAGCACCTATTCTGGAGGATGAGCATGTTCACTGAAGGAGGATGAAAACGTGGTGGAGTCTCCCGGTGGGGGACTGTGGTGCTCGTGACCATTACAGGACGGTTACAGGAAGGGCCTACCTGGAAGGAGGCAGGTGTTACGTGGGAGAAGAACACGAGGGGCCCTGATACATGGCCTGGAAAGAAGAACCTTAAGGCAGTTCAAGGAGCCAGTTACGGCGACTCACACCTATAATCCTAGCACTCAGGAGGTTGAGGCAGGAGGATTACAAGTTCGAGGCCAGCCTGAGCTACATGGTGAAACCCTTTCTTAAAAAAATAAGTAAATAAATAAAAATGTACAGAATAGAGTGACCTGGCAAGAGGAAAGTAGGGAAAGGAGGAAAATAACTGCATCGTTATCCAACTGCCTTTTGTAACAAGATGTTTCAAATTCCTTTAGGTACAGATGGAGTTTCTCACTCATATTTGTAGTAAAAAAACGATGTGTACTTCTCAAGGAACTTGAGTTATTTGATAATAAAATATTTAAAGAATATACCTTCATTATATGAGTTGTGAGACCCAAGACATTTTTTTCTAAAATAGTTTGATGGGGAAAAACTAAGACTTATTCAAATAAAAATTAAGATTCTAAGGGGGTTTCTTTAAACACACACACACACACACACACACACACACACACACAGCTGGTTCAGATACAGTGTTGTATCTGCTATGTGAGGGGGGGAAAGCAGTAAGACAGTGCCAACTCTAACTGCACTTAATAGGGGGTTATTTCTATTCAGGGTGTGTTCTTGCCGAAGTTGAGTGATGCTGGAAATAGCACCATGCAAATTTTTCCCTTTCTCTAGTACAGAGAGCACTTACTATCCCATCCCATCCCATAGCTCCTCCTTTCTAGATCCTATCATACTCTCTGATATTTATTTCTCCTTGCTGCATTCCCTGCACTTTCAAGAAGAAAAGGAGGAGAAGGAGTTTCCCTGAGTACACAGTGTAAATTTCTAGAAGTGTTTTTGTCAAAAGTACATGACAAACACAATCGAATACACTAGAATATACTTGATAACACATAATTAATTGTTCGTTGGAGGACAAGCAGGTCTTCAGACAAGGGGTGGAAGGTTGTTTAACTATCCCTTTGAAAAAAGACTGCCTGAGTTGAATAATTAATATCATTATGATAAGAACAAAATAGACATTCTTTTAGAAGAGTAATGATGGTGGAGGCAGGATCCTAGTATGCTTGGGAAAGGTATTAAAATTGCATGCTCTTCCTATGTTTCCTGTACACTCCAGGAATTGCAAGCAAAAGAAGATGGATAGGCTTTAGCAGAAGACATTAATATGCAGGTTGTCAACTGAGCCTTTAATGAATTATTTTTTCAAAGATAAAAATCATTCAAAGATTTTCTGTAGAAGCCCAAAGCCTGCTTTACATTAGATGACGAGCTGAGGCGGACTGACTTTGAAGCTAATGTAGCCTCAGAGTCACTGTCCCTCACTTGGGGCTCCTTCTGAGGGTGATACCAGAGGGGCTAATAATGTGTCCAAATGTTTTAGGGAAATTTGTACAAGTACCATATTTTAATTGCAATCATTTGAGATTTCTGTATCTTTTACTGAATGTTGTCTGAGTGGTGGAGAGCATTTTTGAGAAGAAGTTGAAGTGGATGTAGAATTGGAAATACTTTAACTTGGGATAAGTGAGATGCATTTATGAAGTTTGCTGTCTATTCTCTACAGAGTGAGCTTTTCCAGTGAAGGAAAGGTTTTCAGATGTGACCCGAGGAGACTGTCACAGGACTGGGGCTCTGTGGGTCTTTTCCATATTCTTAGGAGAAAAAGCTGTCATTTCCTTTCCTGACACTGTTGGCCTCTCTGGTATTTTGTAGTGTTCTTTTTCACTTCCAGATCTGCTCACAAATAGAGTATTTTAAACACACATGGCAAGTTAGAATTTTCTTTAAAGAAGCTAAGTGTAATTTTTCCCATTAGAAAGTTGCTTAATTCTCGCAACACAAGTGCATCCACATCAAGTTTCTTAAAGTTTTCTTAGGCTAGAAAAAGAAATCTGAACACAGAGATGAAAAAAGTTTATTAAAAAGTTTATGAAGATCATGCCACTGCAATCTAGAAAGACATTCTGGGACCTTTTAATAAAACAAATGAGAAATTACAGATGGTTGCTTAGGACATAGCAGAAGAGTTATTTATTTTACTATCTACATTTATTTATATATATAAAAAATCTCAGATAAAAATTAAAGTACTATGAAACAAAAGAGATAAAGATAGGCACTGACATCAATAGAAATTAATCTGATATCAAGGAGTGAATTATAAAGTTTCTTTTCCCAAAATCATACCAAAACTAATTTTTTTAAAGAAAAAAGAGAAATTTTGAATGGAAGTAATAAAACAACCCTTGAATTGTTTGATAACTAATGAAGAGGAGTGAATCATAGGAACACATAGGAAAAATTTTAAATTTCTCACTGATTTAAGATACAATACTGATATTGATAAAGATAATGTAAAGTGTATAGTACATAGAAATTAGTTAATGAGTGTCATCAATTCAGGAATTATTTAAAATTAGTCACTGTACAAGAAAACTTGAAATTTCTGTAACATTATAGCTTATATGAAAAAGAAATTTGATAAGGATTTCCCCAAATTTAACAACAATCCAAAAAATGTACATAGCATTACTATCAATGCTCTACCATAACAAGATATTATTCTGAATCATCTACACTGCAAAACCATCCTTAACAGCCTTGTTGAAGCACAGACTAGATTTCTTTTTTAATTCTATTACCATCATAGAAAAATGACACTTTAAACCAACATATGAAGAGGTGCTCAAAGATATGTAGTTTAAAAACATTCAAAAGCAAATTATTATCGAAATGTTAGGCATTTATATATATATAAATAGTAAAATTGGTATTTAAATTTTTGGTTTTTTGCCTCTGTAAGTAGTGATGAATTTTTAAACTATTGTGATTTGTTTTCTCATTTTAAGTATTTACTGTCATACCCATTTTAAAAATTATTTTTCTTAATGAGGCATACCAAATTGTACCACCTTTAGGCTCTACCTTTGCTATGTGTTTGATCTGAAAGAGGCTGTCAGATAATATTTTTTATTTTTGCTGGGCCAGGCATGGATTTTGCCTCTGCCGGTTGGGCAAAGGGCAAAATGTTTGCATCTTCCAAGATCCTCTCTTTGGGTCAAGTGAGCTGGCAGAATACCTCCAACTGTGTCATTAGCAGCCTCAGGCAAGAGCTTTTCCTCAATAAACAATGCTGTGGACTATAATCCAACATCTTGTCTTGTTAGAACATTGCTTTCTGTGCTGCCTGACTCCGAGTTAGGAAATGTATTGTTTGTAACATCGAGAAATGGTGTTTTGAATTTTGAGACTCTGGGTGGTCCTTGAAATAGTTTTATGGAAAGGTGTGTAACTCATGGATGCAAAAGTGGTTAGTAAGAAGTGCAGGAGTGAGTGACAGGGAGTTGGAGAACTAAGAAGAGAGGTCTTGGTCTCACTGAATGGGGCCAAAGAACAAATAAAGAAGGAAGAATATCACTTTCCATGTCACAAGCTGCATGGTCCCTAGAATTAGCTATCCTGGAGTCAGAAAAACTGCTTGGGAAAAATGGTTTCAAACAATAATCAGGAAAACATGAATATTTATTGAGCCCTTTCACTAAGAAGATAAATAATGATTTGAGAAGACAGGAAATTTGTATGTAAGAATACAATTTATAAGTTGAATTATATGAAATTGCCTTTTTATTATAGATCAGTAATGCTTATTTCATGTGATGGGCAATCTCAAGAAATTGAATTATCAATAGCTTCACATGGTTCAACATGACTAGCTAAGGAAGTATTACTCTTTCTTTTGCTAGGCCAGTTCTTCATAATGGAGGAACAATTGTCCAGTTGGGTATGTTTAGTGTATGTTATGCCTGGATAACACATGTAAGAAATATTGCCTAGTCACTGTGATGACAGCTCAAACAAACTCTTTTATATGTTTCTTTATGCAAAGAGTGAAGGTTGGAAATATGATAGTGAGGTGTATCTCATTTCAAAATCCTTGAAATTGTTAAAGAAATCAATTCAATCTTGATTAACTAAAAGCTATATGGAGAGGAGGCAGGACTTGATTCAGTACCAGGAATGTGAGTTCATTCTTGCCCCTACACTTGCGAAAGTGAACAAAGAGGGAAAGAACAGAAAGCAAAAAACACTACTACACAATTTCAGTGAATGGAATTGGTGAGCGGTGGGCTATGTAAAAAAAGACAATACAATTTAGAAATGTAGGTTAAAGATCAATCCAGGAGGGTACTTCAGGGAGTGTAGATCTTATTTTGAAGGTAAAGGCCATTTCCAGGAGACCTGGAGAAGAGGGTTACAGAAGAGTCCACTGGGTCTCTGCTACCTGCATCAGTAATCCTTTTCCTCCTGAAATCTGTGTTCTGAGGATTGGATTGGCAATCCTCACACAGAAGGGTGAGAGCTGGCCGCTGTGTAGGGAGAGGCGCAGCAACAGTGTAGTGCTTATGCAGTGCTTCAAAGGGGTAGACCAGCGGCCCTGGCGTGTCTTAGGAAAACAGAGGTGCTTTTACAGAAGAAGAATAAATTGCTTGTGGACACACTGTTTTTGTAATGATATGTGTTTGTGTCTGTCTTAAAAATCTTGGATTCCAACAAAAAGCCTACCAATAACTAAGAAATATAAAATAATGCGTCCAGATGTATTATGGGTGCTGTGTGACAGCAGGACAGCACAGTATCTGATGTTTATTGCAGACCACAAAGCGCCAAGCTCCCAGGTGTCACACTTTCTTTACACACCACTGTTTCCTGTGTGTTTGTGTAGCTGGTTCTCAAGACTGTTGATGAGAAACCCATGACATAACCAATATGAAAATAGTCTATTTTCATCATCTGGATCTTTGAGAAGAAAACGGATGAAGATAAAAATAATGCACATATGACAATACTAGTATTAAGAATAAGTACCATTTCAGGTGATGATAAGTGCTGTTAAAATATAAAACGGTAAAAGAGAAAGAAGTGCATGGCTGTTTGTCCTTTAGAGGGTGTGTGTGTGTGAATGCTATTAAATCTAGTTTCCTATGGGGGGAGTTCACTTGTCTCATCATCTTGTCAAGATCTTTAAACAACAAGGTCCACTTAAAAAAAAATCCAAACTCCTCAAAGCATCATCCTAGTCAAAAAAGCACATATATAACTTATATCGTATGATAGAACCTTTAATTACCTTCATTTTAGCTTATTTTCTACGTGTTATTGGTCAGCCTGCTTTGCTCACAATATGATCTTAAGCTTCTTGAAGGCAAGAACCCATTCTTCATCTGTGTCCAGCACACGGAATGCAGGGATGAAGCACATTGATTTAAGGAAAATAAAGCAAAGGTCTTCAATTTCGAACTGCAGTTCCGCCTCGGAGAGCTGTCTGCAGCCCCGCGCGGCCGCCCACCGGGGGCTCTGCCCAGCTCCCCGCACCCCCAGCAGCCCTCCTTCCCTGCTGTTCCCCCCTGCGGCCAGGAGGAGGCGCCACGGACACGGGTTAAGCCTTTCCCCCCTTTCTACCCCACTTCCCCAGCACATGACGTGGGAAGCTGTCTTTGCTAGAGTCGAAGCAATAGGAGTGAGGGGGTGAAGGGGTTTGGGGGTGGAAAGAGGTGGGGGTGTGGAGAAAGAGGGTACACGCCTGCACACACTCTGGGAGCAGAAGCAGCTTCCCTGGCTTTGCGGGTTTCTCCTCCCACCACAACCCGTGTGTGAGAGGTAGGGGCGTGTGTGTGTGTGTGTGTGTGTGTGTGTGTGTGTGTAGCACATTTCTGGGTGTGAAACCCAAATCCAGACCAGGCAACCTGTGCCGTCCCCGCCCTCCCCCTGTCGCCGGTGATTAATACCCATTTTTCTTATCTCCCCTCCTCCCCTTCTCTTCCCCTCCCGCTGCCCCGGCCCGCTTCCCCCCCCCCGGCTCCGAGCAATACCAACTGGAATCTGGGCTCCTGCCTCTCCACGCCCCCCCCCTTTTTTGAGAAAGGAAGGTTCCCCCCAACCCCCTCGCAAAAATCACTTCCTTCGGCTTCTTCACCTCTAGGAAATCCGCTCCGCTCTATCGAAAGTGCTCCTCTGGGTGATTCTCGATCACCGCAACCCAGAAGTGCTGGCGTCCGAATGCATTTTCCTTTTGCTTTGCAAAGAAGAGTCGTGAACTTCAAACCCTCCGAGACGGATCGTTAATCCTGCTTGCAGAAAAAGAAAACCCTCAATCCCCCACGCCACCGGCCACGGCTCTCCGGAGACTCTGCACCCGCGGAGACGCTCAGAGCCGGTGCGTAAATCCTTGCTGTGGAGTCTCCCGGATTTGGGGGTTTGGGGTTGTCAAGAAGATAAAGGGTCGAAGCAGTGGAACCGTTAACCAACCTGGTGTTAGGTAAAGCTCTAAATCCAGCAGAACGCGGCACTTGCTAATTTGGACGTGGCTTTTTGTTCTTAAGGCTTTGGGGGGCGGGGGCAGGGCTGGCTTTGGTCTTTTGGAGGGGTTGAAGCCCTCGCCGCGCTGAGAGGCTGGGCAGCGGTGCCTGGGGCGGGAGCCACGCGCCGCGACCATCCGTCCAATCGACACGTTGCAGGTGAAGCCCAGTGCGCTGCACATCAGCGCGGCGGTGGCGGCGGCGGCGTGAGTGTGCGCGGGGGTGAGTGTGCGCGGAGGTGAGTGTGAGTGCGCGCGGGGGCGCGTGCGCGTCGGGGGCGTGTGTGCGCGCGCGTGTCAGTGTGCCCCTTCCAAGAAATGCCCAGTGTGCACCCCGTGCACAATCGGAACCCATTCAGCACGAGCCCAAGGTGGGAGGAGGTGCCGCTGTTGGAGGCGCTGGGCAGAGCGAGACAGACATGTCAGCAGCAATGCAGATGGGGCTGGGGGCTGCACTTGCTGGCGAGTTAAGTGGGGATTGTGTTTCCGCGCGTGTGTGTGTGTGTGTGTGTCACCGTGTGGTGTCTCTTTTCCCACCCTCCCTCCCTCCTTTCCACTTGCCTCCTTTGCTAGCTCCTTTCTTTCCCTTTTCCTTTCAGGTTGGTTTTCCCACCTCTCATGCATGCCTGTCCCAGGAATGGTATAGCCAGACCTTTTCTGAATTATTTATAGATTGGTGCCAGCTGTTTGCAATTCCTCTCGTGCACTCTGTGGGAAATGCGGGGTTTCCTCCCCCTTTCCCATATAACGAATTGATATCTTTTTCGGAATGCATTTTTCTCACCCTCCGGGGGACACTGGAACCAAACCCTGACTGCTTCTTTTTTCCCCTTAGGAAGGGGACGCTTTGGGACTGACCATGCTCCACGGAGGGACGGAGCCGGCCCCCAGCTTCTCTACACTGAGCCTCCTCCACTAAAGCTCCAAAAATCAAAAACCATAATTGCCTGAAGAATCCTTATAATATATACAGTACCAGCCACTAACCTCACATGCAAACGGAATAATTCTCTGGATTCTGCATTGTGAGCTGCTCTCCATACCCTGAATTACCTTTGAATTAAATCCTTTTTTGTTTGAATTTGCATCTCTTCAAGACACAAGATTAAAACACAATTTACGCTAAATTGGATTTTAAATTACCTTCCGTTCAATTATCCTTCATCTTTCTTATGTGGATATGCAAGCGAGAAGAGGAGACTGGACATTCCCAACATGCTCGCTCCCTTAATCTGTCCGTCTAGAGGTTTGGCTTCTACAAACCAAGGTAGGGCAAATTCTATTTTCTTTTTTTCTCAGCTGCGGTAGGGATTTCTTGTTTTGTCTCTTCCAGTGCCTCAAGTGGATCTTTTTGGGAGAAAAGATAACAAGATATCAAAATAATGTTGTCTTGGGAAAAAGGCTTATTACAATGAGGGAAACCTCCCATGTTATTTCTTTCCCTTCTCCCATCAAACAGGTTTTGGGTTTTCAGGGGAGCAGTGGGGGTGGATATATGCAGGCACAGAAGATGTTGGGGGCATTAAGGGGTGTCTATATACAGATTCAGCTAGCTGGAAGACCTGTGTGATTTTCTAGTTGAATAGCATTTTATTCACCTAGAGCTAAAGCTATGATTTTTATGGGATCTAGAATTATTTTATTTCCAGCCTTGATTTTCCCTCTTGCCATCTTCATGCCTCTCTCTCTCTCTTCTGTCTTTACCTTTCTAGGCATCCCTATGTCCTTTAAAAAAATAAAAATAACAATCAAGATTACTGTGGTTGTTGCCCTGAAATCTACTTGCTGTCTAAAGGGTTGCCACTGGGCCCGGAGATCCCGGGAGGCCTATTGCAGGGGGCAGGTGTGTGCAGGGAACGGGGCTGGTCTGAGAACACCTGGAACTGAAGGGTGCCGCAGATTAGGAGGACTTAAACCTTCAGCTTGGAAGGAAAGAATCCTGCTAATATTCTGCTTTTATTTTGTATTTTTTTCCTGTGCACTCTTATTTTTGAGCTGTAAATTTTTCCTTCTGTCTACACATCTATTTATACCCACACATCCTCCAAGCAAACTGTTACTTCCACACTCTTGCAAAATGGCTATCTTGCAGAGTTCTAAAATGCTGTGCATGTGGAAGGGGTGCAGAAGCCGACACGTGAGTCTTTGTGTTAAACAAAGAGATGTGCTGTTTGCATGTGTTAGTCTTGTACCCTCAAAATCAGAATTAATACTTTAATTTTTCCCTTCTCAGTAGTTTTTATACTATGTAAAGTGTGGTTAAGCACGTATTTTAATGTACAAAGAAAAAGAGCTGTGGAAATGCAAAAGACTTACAAATGACTCCTGCTAGTCACTCAGGCAATCTGAGGCAACTTGAGAAAATCAGATCATCTATGGGCTGGGGGGCCATGGTAATGAGTGAACTGCTTAGCTTCTTGTTCAACTGACCATAAATCCTCAAACTCTGAAGTCATGGAAATGCAGGGATTAGGTTGAGATAAAGGTCTTCAAAAATACATAGCGAAATCACTAACATCAATAATATTCCTAAAAGTATTCCCTGTTCCCACAGAATGCTTTTTTTTCCCCGACATTTAAAAAAATTACAATTTTTTGAAGTGGTCCCCAAATGCTAAAGGGATGTGAGGGAAATGCTGGAAGATCCTTGTCACTCAACATGACAGTAGATGATAGCTCTTTATTGTCCACAACGGGTGGATGTCATCCAAATTCAAGGTCCCTCTTCTTAGGTTTCATTCTTTGGAGCTTTTATTAGTGAAACACTAATTTGTAATCATGGTGTAATCAGAGCAAGAGAGTAGGGGATCCTGATTTGAACCATGTTCTCACCATGTCTACAAATAACTGAGGTTATCGGGTGTGTGCTCACCTTAGAGACACCTGGACTGGTTCCCCATCTGCTTCAGCTTCTTCAAGTGGGAGGATGAACTATTAATTTCACTTCAAAATAGAACAGAGGAATGGGTGGGAGAGGCAGCTCCTTGTGCAATGATTTCATACATGCAGATGGACAAAGAGAGATGAGTATCCACAGGGCACATGGCCTCTTTCCTGTGCCTTGTGCTTGTGACAGTGCTTTGCACAGACAGATCCTTCAAAAGGTTCATTGGTGCTGAGGTCAACAAGAAATCCTTTTGACAGGATCTCCTCCACCTCATTTGTCTTAAATGTCAATCGGATTAAGCCAAGTTCCATGCTATCATTAGTTGACTCAAAGACTAAGCAAAGGAGGAGCTGTTGAAAGCTGAGGACGCTGGTGAATGAAGGACAAGGGGTGAGATGGCCATAAAGAAAGATGGTCCAACTGGAACAGATTCCTTGAGGTTTGAGGGGGAGTCGCCACAGGTATTCTGTACCTTTTTTGACATCCAAAGCCATTCTATAGACCCTGGTGAGGAGGTAGCTACCTGTTCCCCATCCTTGTCAGCAATGTCCACAAGACTGTGACTCAGTGATGTTCTGGGCCATCTTCAGACCATTGTTCTCTTCCTCTTTTCCCCTAACAGTACAAAGAGCTGACAAGGTTCTATTCTGTCTTCTCTCCTCTTGCCACCTCCTTACAGTGTGGGGTGCATGGGAAAATAATGTGGCTGCTGGTAGGGAAAGAGAAAATCTAATTTCAATTGAGAAGCCTATGTGGTTGGCAATTAAAAAATTAATAGGAAGTAAAGACTTCCTCAGAAAACAGGGTGAAAGATGCTAAAGGGGTGATTTTCAAGGGAAGCAGCACCACGTGGTTACCTTCTGTCTCTGTGTTCCAGGTGTAGCGAGGTGTGGTGGATCTGTGCACACAGAATGAGGTGGCAGTGCAGGCACAGGTGCTGACATGCAGGAGAAGCGCGGGGTGTGTTAATAAATTATTTAATTTCTCTCTCCCATTGGTTTAGCTTTAGGAAACCTGTCTGCCTGCAGGGTCTTGTTTTGCTATTTTATATGTGATTTTCGTCAAGCATGGTTTCAGGTGGAGAGAAGAAAGAAAGACAGGAAATAACAGGAGAGGAGGGGAAATAGTAAAATCCCTCTAGTCATCATTTTGCACACCAGGTACCCTTTTTAAAGGCTGATTGAAAAGGGCAAGTTCTTTGGGGGAGAGATGAACAGCACAGACTTTGGCTTTGTGTTCTCTGCTTTACGTCTCCCAAAGATGACTTCGGAAACCTTCCCTGTGTTTCTTGACATTCACCTATCTGCACCTGGTCTTGTGCTGAGAGGCAGGGCCAGGGACTGAAGTTGGGTGAAGTGAGGGGTGACAGGGAGAAACAGGGTTGAATGGATATAGCCTGGGGGTTCATCATTCTAGTGTAAAACATTCTTCCTTTTCCTTCCATGCTATGATGAATCCCCCCCTTTTCTTCTTCAAAAATCAATGAAAATGACATATTCACTAGTATTAACAGGAGGATCCCAAATTAATATTTGTGCCATGAAATAAAGGAGGCAGGAGATAGGACAAGTTGTATGTGAAGAAACTATAGCCAAAACCTGGTATCCAGAAGCCAGGCAGGAGAAGGAAGCCATGCTTGGCTCACCATTACACAGGTTGGAAAATGGCTGTCCTGAATGATCGCCTTCTCTTTTCAGTAAGGCAGGCAGGGCTGACGGAACCACTCATCTCCAGTGGCAGACTGTCTCGTCTAGGTGGGGTCAAGAGTGGATAAGCCAGAAAAAGTGAACTTTTCCTTCTCCTCAGTACCATTCTACACCCCATTAATAATTCTAGAAATGTCTTCCTTTCCATAAACTGTATCTTCAGTTTTGGAAACTGTACCCATGATTGGATATACTAGCATAGTCTTTCTCTTGAAATAAACATAGATCAAGTGAGTGACTGGTCTAATGAATTGTTTGCATTTATTAAAGCGCATCTCCTCTTTCAACCACTAGAAGAAGTCTCTAGGGAGAGTGGTTGAATTGATAATCTCTTCCAGCAGGAGGCTGAAGATGGAAGAATAGATTGTGGTCAGTAGAGGGAGCACGCATAACTCAGAGGAGTGGGTTTCCCAGGGCCACCTGCGGCTGCTGATTGTATGTCTGTGACCACTGCGCAAAATTCACTGGGTGGATGAACTTGTGGGGGTTTGTGAACCACAGAGGTGCGTTCTAGACCTTTGCTTGCTTTCTTGATGTTCTCCCACCATCTTACTTTTATTTTTTCACTCTCTAGCACTGTCAGCCAAGGTTGGCAGAAAAGAGGCCCTGTGTATATTGTCCATTTACTGAAATTCTCCATGACTGACCCAACCAGGGAGATTGTTCTGTCTCCTATAGTCTTCCAGCATGTGTTCGTACTTCTTAATGCACTAATTTTATTGGTGTGCCGTTTCACTAAAAAATTCACGAGGTCCTCAAAAACAGGGAGAGATATTTTATTCATCTTAGAATTATTCGTACTTAGCACAGTGACTGATACATAATATTAAGTGAATGAACAGAGAAAGGAAGCAAAATATTCATTAGTCAATGATGTTGTTTGGTCCGTTGAGTATAGGGAAGGATGAAATTACGCCGTTAGATGAGATGCAAGGTATCAAGCTCTGCGATCCTTTCGAAAGCATCTCCTCTGTTCTTCTCATTTAATAGACAAAAAAACTGAGATCTAGGGACAGTAAGAGAATTGCCCGAGGTTGTGTGGCTCCTTACAGCCAGTGCTTTGTGTAATATACCATTGATTGGAACACATGTGGTAGTTATCTATGGATTTCAGATATCTACACCAGTGCTTTTCACCTCGACATGTAAAAGAATCATCTGGCAATCTTGTTAAAATGCATATGTATATTCACTAGGACAGGGTGGAGCTCAATGTGCTGTATTTCTAATAAGCTACCAGGTAATGCCAGAGCTTCTGTACCACACATCAACGATCTATACCATCTCTGCCCCTGGCAGTATGCCATGGTTAACGCTAGCTGTTCTGCATCTTTTCCACTTTTAGAACTTCTAGTACATCTGCCTTGTTCTTTACAAAAATCAGAAGGTAGCCTATATGTTTAAGTTTACCCATCTCTTTTTTTCCTTCTACCCATATGCATGTTTTGCCTCTTGTCTATCTGTTGCTCTCACATTGTGACATTTTTCATAGTTAATTTCTTTCTTTCTTACTTTTCTATGTTCTCTTGCTTCTTAGTTCATTCATGTCTCTTGATCTTTCACACTGTCTTCTTTTAACTTATTGTTATGCCTTTTGCTTTACTCAATTGTTTAATAAATATTCATGAAGAACCAGTATTCATCAAACATTGGGTTACAAAAAACAAAGTTGTTTCTGCTCTGTGTCTTCTAGCAGTTGGTAATAATAGTCGGGAAGATGCATGGGGAAATTATCATACCCTTAGACAATACATACAAAAAGGAGAGAAGCTGGGGAGAGTTGCAGATGCCTTCGCAGAGGGATTGACATTTAAATTATGTCTTGAGAAAGGCCATTTTAGGATGATCTAGGACATTTGGAGAAGAAGGTTGGTGTAGCAGGACAAGCCTCTTTCTCTTTCCTGTGTCTCTCTCTGAAAGAAAAGAACAACACAAGAATGTGCTGGTTCTCTGATTAGGAATTTCAGATTCCGAATGATGAGGCCAGAGACTAAAGTCAGGGTCTTCATAAAAGAAGAGCAAGAAAACTCTAATTTCTGCTTTGGTGATTCTATAGTTAAAAACCCTTGTTCTCATTATTAGACTTGCCTTTAGAATGAGCAAATGATACAGTTTTCACTTTCGACCACTGGTTTGCAACTAATTTTATTGATGGCCACTACAAAGAAAGGGACAGCTGTTAGTTGATTTGTGTGCAAAGAGCGAGCTGGATCCTAGCCCAGGCCAAGTTACCTGGAATGAAGGACCAGTCTGGTCCCATGTGTTTCTAGAGTAGTGATGTGGAGGGTTGCCGTGCCATTCAGCTGCTAGCTGCTTTCTGTAATGGCTAAGAGGAGTGATGGATGAAGAGATGCTCAGTTATTCCCAGCTCATTTTCAAAATGTTTTTCAGCTGCCTTGTTTGAGTGGCTTGATAATTTAGAAGTTTTTACTTATGGGGATGCCTAGGTATAGAGATGGTGGTGAGACACTTTCACTGACTTGATTAAACTGTAACGTTGGTGCCTAACGGAAGATGGGATTGAATAGATGTGCCCCTAAATTTTCTTTGCATCATTTTCTGCTCCCCATCCTTCTACCCTTCTCTTTCTCCCTTCACCATTCCTCTCTGTACATTATGGAATTTCAGCTCATCCTGGAGATTTTTTTACAGTTCCATCACACATACAGAGAGCATCCTGGGTCTGAAGACACATGGGTAAGTAAATGCTCAGCACTGGCTCGTTTAAGGGACTTACCTTCTAAGATGACCTTTGGGGCAGGGCCATGGAGGCACAGTGACAAGGCTGCACCTTGGGGACAAGAGGAGAGAGGAAAGGAGGAGAGACCAGAACAAACCTGCAAAATTACAAACTAGAAAGAGTGATAAACTATTGGCTATGTTTTCCCTTTGTATGCAATGTTCTAAGCAAGGGAAAGCCAGAAACAGAACTTCCTAGATGAGGTCACTTGGAGTTTCCCAGTAGTTAACTCCTGGCCTACTAACTCAACTCAGGAAAGGCAAACTGGGATATTGGCCTGCTTACATCTGTGCTTTGCCAGGACTGATTCTCTTTCTTCAGAAAAGAGTGTTAAATTTAAAGTTCTCATTAATCTTTATATGGGTCCTTTCATGGCTTCCACCATTTAGAAATTCTTAGGAAATCAGATTTTATTTATTTTGAGAGGGGTGACTTCAAAACACAATGTTGTTTGAAAGACTACATTGTTAGGGGAGAGGAGAAGCAAATCTGGGAAGAAACTAGATGGGCAGGTGACTTCTGTAATCTTTCTGCCCATAGCTGAATGTCCTGTGAGAAAATGCCACACCTTCTGAAGCATCCTCCACACCTCTGGGACCATCATCTGGTCACACAGGTACCACCACAGCTGGTGAGATCAGTGTGTTCTGTGTGTGCCTAAATATATACACACACCGCACACACCCATATGTGCTAGGCTCGTGTCACTGACTCAAATCAGTAGCCCAAATAATCTTAACTACATTGAATGTGTAATTTAGGTACAATAATGGACATGTGTGTATGTGTGTGTGTGTGTGTATGATGGGATAATAAATGTTAATGTTAACAGTTACCTTGGAAATTATTTAATCTCTCCTCTCAAGCCACCATTTTAAAACTGAAAATAGAACTAAGGTTGCCCACATTGTGTAAAGCCATATGGATATGACCAAACCACATTGCCATGTCTACTGACTCTCATTTCCATGCTTTTCTCCTGACCACCTGGCTCTCAGGTCACCCTGGAATGCATGCCCCTTAAGCAAGCCAGTCGTGGTTCCTGTATTTTCAGAGCCCAGAGTGTACCCTTTATAAGTAATGGGTCTTTAAAACTGTTTTGTTTTCTAGTTACCAGCAATGATTTACCTGGCACTGGAATAAATGTGGTCTTAGAAGTTAAAGCTTGTATTTAGTTCTGCTTGTCCTCCTTACTTTGTGACCATGTGGAAACCTTTGACTCTGAGCCTCAGTTTTTCTCATTGTAACGATGATGGTCTAAAGCAGTGCTTCTTACCCCCATTCAATTACAGAATCATCTGCAGAGTTTAAACAAAATCAAATTCAAAAGGCAAGACAACAGTAATAAAAACCAACAAGGCCTTAGGCTCAGGCCTCGACAGTTAAATTAAAATCTTTCAGGGAAGGATCTATGCAATGGTCATGTAAAATAAGACTCCTCAAGAGATGCTAGTGTGGCCAGATTTGAGAAACACAACAAAAAAACTGACATGGAATCTATTAGCTCTAAACACGATGTGTCCTAGCATTTTGAAATGCATAGGGAGATCCTATCACAGTTACGCTGTTAAAAGACTAGCAGGAGATCCTAATGGCAGAACTCAAACACAGGGGGTTTAATCTACACAGTGTTCCCAAGGAGGGGAACAAGTGGTTCAGTTAAGAGCAGGGTGTTTACCTGGCCCCTGGGCTCTACCAACACTGAATGTTAGGGATGTCAGGAAGTGTAGGAAGAATGCTTTCCAGGACCTCCTTGAAACAGATGTAGCCACGAAATAGGGCGAGTGGCCCTGGGTTCTGCAAACACCCTCAGTTCTACTTAGTCTTTATTGAGGGTGCATGCCCCCTTTCTTGTTTGGGAGAGAAAGCCTCATTTCACTCCTTTGTAACACTGTAAATGTAGGAAAACTATTAATAAATGGGGCTGGATAAGCAGAGCCTGATTGACGGGTGAGGGGTGTGAACGGTGCAATTATCTTAGTGCTGGTTGGAACTCACTAGTCCTGTTACCCTCCCTCTCACAGCCTGAAGTGGAATATTAAAGGCATGAAGAGGAGGAAGAGGGTAGGAGGCATGAAGATGCCGCTCCTCTCTGGCTGTAACTTTAATCACTGATTATTAGGCTGGCTGGGTTAACAGTTTTCTCATACCCTTCCTTTTTGATTTCTTCTCTTCCTTGTTCTAAAATAAATGAGAAATCAAATGTACAGAGGCAAGAAAAAACCACAGATTTACAGATCTGTGTTCTTTTTTGGACATTTGTTAATGGCCATTGGAGATGAGAGGGAAGGACTCCGAGTGTAGTTGGATTCTCAGCGGGGTTCAGTAGGCACTAAATATTTAGGTGACAACTAGGACATGTACTCATTGTTCCGCATTTCCAAGTCTCTGTAGGTTGCCTGATAGAGGCAGAGTATCAGCATTGCATAGTTTCTGCAGCCTTTGCTCTGGGAGTTGTTGCGTGCAAAGAAGATCTATATGTGAGCTCTTGTGGAGCCAGGATGGGAGTTTTCCGAGTTGTGGCTCTTCCTGTTGTCACCTTGTTAGGGATTCCAGGATTGTTTCTGAGCCTCTGGGAGGATGGAGAAAATTTCAGTCCTTACCTGATTTTGTTTAGCTCTGTATCACGATTTTTCCTTCAACTCACAAAGAAAAAAAGAATTGCAAGAAAATTCTACTCCGACCAAATACATGCGCTCAGTCTTGAGAGGTCTTTCTTGGCTAGGACAATGTTCATCCTTTCGAGTTTTGAGGCCATATTGGTTTTCTTAGAGCCTGTATGTAAAAGAAATCACTTTTATTTCTTGATTCATTTGTCTTTTTTTTTCAGGAGGATGAGAGCCATGCTTTCTGTAGTTTACATCCTTAGTGCTTAGGGAAGTGCTCTCTGTCATGGTCAGGGCTCAGACAACTCTGGTAGTTCATAAAAATGGTGCTGGGAGTGCAGTGTGCCCTAAAGATAAAAGTTGCCACCTTCATACCTTTTATGTTTCTGTTTTCTTGCCACTCAAGCACCTCTAGATGCTCTGAGTGAGATTTGCTAGCGTTGAATGGATGACATTACCTTTAGATCCTGGCTGATGGAGTGCAAATGCACGCATTCTTGGTGCCTCACCTTATTGTGAGGCTTCATTCCTTGTTGTGTTCAGTGCAGAAATTTCTTTAAAAAGCTCTCTGTCTCTTGTCACTGATTGTCACTAAGCAGGAAGTCTTGCTCAGTCTCACCAATGAGAAATAAGCTCTTCCAAGTCATTTGTTCTCCTTTTCTCTTCCCTCTCTAGCACACTTCTCATGAGGGCTTTAGGGACAAATCCCTCGAGGACTTTTTCAACCATTGCCCCACCCCCCTCACTCTCTCTCTATTCTACCTTTCTTGAATAAATGGAATCATGATCACTCACCATCCCAGCCTCTGCTTTTTATTCTGCACTTATTTACAAAGATGCCATGATTTCAACATGAAACTCAAGACTGGCCCTGGAACTCACTGAATGAGCTTTCAGGAACCACTGCAGAAATCTCTTTTATTGGTGAACCTGCGTTTCCCCAACTGAGACAGAGATTAGCAAGAGGCATGAGACAGTCCTCCAGTTAGGGAGCCAAAATTTGTAAGTTGTTTCAAGGGTGGAAGGAAGATGCTAAGAATTATTGCTGTTAGTCCAAATATAATAGTTACCTTGCCTCTGCTTGGGACAGCTTTCCGTAGAAATGGATCTGAGAGCCAGCAGTAGATACGAGTTGTGTGCCCATTATATTCTAGGTTATGCTAGCATGTGTTATCTCATTTAATTCTCACAGCAAGGCTGACATTATTCTGTTTGTCAGAGTGAGGATTACAAAGCTTAAGGTTACACAGCTGTAAGCAGCAGGGTAAGCTTCCAAATTACACCTTTCAAATCCAACCCTTGGCTCTTTAAATCATAGAGAGCCGCCCATATGTGACAACAGGTACAGGTTCAGGTTGTATGTAGAGGAGCTCATTAGCAACATGGACTTTGAAACTTTAGCTAAAATAATTTTTTGGGTTCCTGCTTTCTGGGCTTTGCTCTCAGCAAAAGGCAAAGCTGTTTTAAAATGGAAAAATGGATTCCTATAGAACAGCTGATTTCTGGACCTGAGTTGAATTTGATGAGGACAAAGGATGAGCAATTCATGGCATCTACAGTGATAAGATCTCCTTTGCTTCACAGGTGGCCTAGGCTTGGGCACCAAGTTCTTAGCCTCCTCCTTCCATTCTGCAGATGTACTTTACTTTTGAACTTGAAGATGTCAGTTTTCTAAGAGTGACCAATACTCCTCACTGTTCAATGAATCTTGGGCGTGTTGTAGAATGTTCATTTTCTTGTGTCTCTTTCTTACTCAGCCACTTTGCTTAGCTGCTCCTGGAGTGGACTAAGGGATAGAGCCAGAGAATGGCTGTCGGGGACACTGTTTCATTGATGTGTTGTACTTCAAAAGCAGCATCCGAAAAGAACATGTGCATCAGCCATTAACTCAGAGTGTAGTTTAATATACAATTAATTCATGTCACAAAGTTCTATTCCTGATGATCTGTTCTTTCCACTAAGACAGAATGTGTCTGTAAGTGCTTCACGGGGTCCTGGTGCCTTAGTTTTACCCCGTGTGTATTTTAAAATACTTCCCAGTCATTCGAAGCAACATGATATGAAAACAGAAGCCCTGGCCCCAGTGCCAGGAGACCAGGTCTCATCTCAGACCCACCCCCCCTGCGCTTCTAGCAGTTGTACAACCTTGCAGAATCTGCTTCCTCTTCTGTAAAGCGACATCTTTTAGGGCAGGCAGTTGTGTTGCAGATCAGATGAGAATTGTGAAAATTCCCCTCAAACCATAAATTTAATATACACACATAGGATATTATTATTAATAACTCTGGCCTGCTCCAGGTTTTCAATATATTCTGAGGCCTTCCGTACAGCACCTCTGCTCCCAGTGGACAAGAGACGGAACGTATTTAATGGGAAGACAGGCAGCAGTGGCAAAGCAGTGGGCATTCTGAGCACCATGCAGCACCTGGCATGGCGACCTGAGGTTTCTAGTCTTGGGTCTGTGTCTCTGTCCTATGATCTCTTTCACGGTATTTATCTATCTAAAAAACTAAGTATATATTTGTCAGAAAGGAGAGCATGACTAATCTTCCTACCTTTTCCTGCAGAACTATTTTTTTCCTGGGCTTATCTTTTATCTTTACATGATCCAAGGAGAGGAGAGATAGAAAGGACCACAGAGGCCAGGGAAAGGGATACTGTGGATGGCAGTTGTACCCTATCCTCAAACCTTTTGCTCTATCTGCGGTGCCCTCTCTTCCCTCCTGTGGGCCACATGTTGTCAGCCTTTGCCATTCTGCTCTGGGTCTTCTGGTCCCATGCACTGGGATCACCATCCTTTTCCTGCTCCAGGGCCCCCACCCAGATGTAGAGGGCTGTGGGCATCTCTATCCCTTTCATGTGAATTTCTCAGGGCCAAAACAGCTTTTGCTCTGTGACTTGTGTGTGCCTTGCTGAGTGCTGGCACACTGTGGTCATTTAGTCAGTGGCTGCCGATGTGTTATGAGCACTTACAGCCCAGCACCCGGTGCCCAACATGCATCCTCGAATTCTACCCATTAGCCACCCTAGGAGGTGTGTGGAATTATTACTTGCATCTTACAGATAACGTAATGTGGACTCAAAGAAGGTAAAAACTGACAGAATAAGTGGCAGAGCCAGGATTTGAGTCCAGCAGTTTCTTGCTCTTCAGCTTTTGCTGTACAACTTTGTAGCAAATGTTTACAGGAGACATAAGAGTCAGAGGCTTGGAGGGAACATAATGTGCGCTGCATAATGAGGAGAGTGGTGAATGAGAAGAGGGTGCTCAGGATGGTTAGGACCTGGATTTGCATGACCATGTGTGGACCTTGTTTTTTCAGTATGTTCATTAGCAATGGGAGACACACAGGAGTGTCTTTCAGAAATGCAGACATAGAAATATTACTAGTGTAATTATTGTTGAGTTATGCATAGGGTAAAGTGGGCTATATTTCTAGCAGGGGTATTTTTTTTTTAGCTGGTTGCTGTCACCTA
Organism: Hydrochoerus hydrochaeris; assembly: GCA_004027455.1. Taxonomy (NCBI): domain Eukaryota; kingdom Metazoa; phylum Chordata; class Mammalia; order Rodentia; family Hydrochaeridae; genus Hydrochoerus; species Hydrochoerus hydrochaeris. The sequence continues at coordinate 557,984 of PVLA01000137.1, read as the reverse complement.
TGGGCATCCTAAGTGTTCCTAGCTACTGTCTCCTCCATCCTTTCTTACTGTAGTATACCAGGGTGGCAGGCGCAGAAAACAAAGTTGAGAGCAGGAACTCAAGATTCAGATGGCCAGTGATTACGTGCGGGTGCTCACTGGGTTACTGAGAAAATGTCTTCAATTCTCCGAGTCCAGATTCCGTCTCTGTAATGTGAGATCTTGACAATTTCTGACTTCTTTGAGGTGCTGTGAAAATGAAGTGAGATTTTTCACTTTGAACCGTCCTTGTGCAGCGTAAGCATTCTGCAAACATTCCTTACTCTGACTACTCCTCTCCCACCCAGCAGTGACTCCAGCCGGAACTGGTTTAGGGGACAGAAGAGTGATGATCACTCATCCTATGTACGGCACATGCAGTTGTTATCGATGTGGAGGCTTCCAGACGAAGACTAGTGTTGATTTCTTTCAGTGTTTCATCAAATCTTGCCTGGCAAAAGAGGACAATCTGGCTATGAGGTGACATTCCATATTAGTCATTAGTCATTCCATATTTTTGGAATGTATAGAGAATATGTTCTTAGCACCAAAAAATGCTGGTGATATCCACAAATAAGACCAAGTAATTGAAGATTTCAAGGTTAAAGTGAACCTTGGGAAAAGTCACTATGAGCTGATCAAAACATAGAATAAAATAAAGAGCTGCAAGGAAAAATGAAAACACAAAACTTGAGAAAGGAAGGTTTTCAATGCAAGATGTTAACAGAGACAGAAACAAATAAAGTGGGATATGGTGATAACAGCTGCTACACTGCTTTGTAGTTCATCAAGATTTTTATATATTTCCCCCTACACATTTGATATCTCCAGGAACCTATCAGAAAGAATTTTGAACATAAACTATTATTCCCATTTTACAGCTGAGGAAATCAAGGTGTAAACTGTTCTAAGAATTGTCCACAATTATACAGTTAAGGAGACAGAGCTAGAGGTGGTGGCACAGGTCTGTAATCCAAGCACTTTGGGAGGCAGAGGCAGGAGGATCATAAGTATGAGCCCAACATGTGGGATTTAGATAATTAGTGAGATTCTGTTTCAAAATAAAAATAAAAAAGCACTGTGGGCATAAGTTAGTGGGAAGGTCTTGAGTTCAATGGTCAGTATCACAAGAAACAAAACAAAATGACGACAGTAACAAAGACAAAAACGGAAGGAAGAGGAGGAAGAGCTAGAACACAGGCCCAGCTTCTCTGAACCTCAGGGGTCCTGAGCTCTTTCTTCTCTTCCTCTGCCTTGAGCTAGTTTAGGAAGCAGCTTGGTACCTTTGGGGAAAAACTCAGAAAAGGCATCCACTCTTGTTAAGAGAAGCCTGCCTTTCACAGAAAAGCATGTCAGGGGAAGGTGGGTACATTTAAAACCAGTAAATGTTGTGAAACCTGAAAAGGCAAATTTAACCTACCATGCAAAAGATATAAGGGTTTAGGAGCAAGAGATTTATTATGATTTTACTTCCTTATATTTTTCTTTACTTCCCAAATCCTCAGTAATACATTATTTTTTCATATTCATGAAAGGTGATTAGGAACTAAATAAAGGTAAAGGGGAAAAAGCCATTGCCATAGGGCAGAAGTATGTGATCTTCAGTTTACATAACAGGAAACTGGTTACAGATGTATAATCACATACATGTGTACATATATGTGTACAGTGTGTGTATGATCTGGATGCTAGTATGAATTTAAAAATACAAAAGCAATTTAAAGTTAGGAGTTTAAAACAATAATTGAGAAAATAATAAAAGCAACCTTGAGCCTTAATGACAGATTCTACAACGTCTTTAACAAAGAAGTGGTCACTGCAAGACCCAAGACTGCTATTTGAGAAAACCATGGAGGACTAGAAAGAAATCTGAGGGCCATCTTGTAACCTTTTTGAACAAAGAGATCGTGACTGGCAGTTACAAAGTCATAAGCATAAGCGGCAGGTTGGAAAAATATTGAATTAAACAGTTACCAACACCTTGAAGGGACCAGGGCATAGTAACCATCACAATGGCTTTTAAAAGATGAAGCCCTGTTAGATCTGTGGCTCTGTGAGAAGGACAGGCTTGGTAGGCAACAGAAAATGATCTGTGGAATTAAGGAAAAAGTAAGGATAGTTTTAGATCTGGCTTCCTCAATCTACACAGTGACAAAAGGATAAGTTAAACAGGCAGTGCTCAGAGTGGTGTGAATAGCTGCCAGCAAGGGCACACTGGTGATAGGAGATGGCTCTCATCCTGGGGAAACTGGGGCTTACCCTCTAATAATCAAGGGCAGGGAGAGTGAAGTCCTGGGCTCACTTCTCCTTTTAGAGCAGAAGAAAGCTGGAGAGGACCGACTCGTGCCGTTGAGTCAGCTCTGCAGCTATGGTGCCTGGGGACAGCCTGGGTCACAGTCTCTGCAGGCCATTCTGCCACCCTAAGGACCCCTCACTTTGTCTTTGCTACCTCTCACTGCTACCCTTACCTCCCAGCCACACATCAGTCAATCAGCAGGATCCGCTCTGGGTCTTTTTCTCAGGAAAACCTGCTTTGCACAGGCTCCTCAAATTCCACACTGAAGTATTCAGGGACTTTGGACCCACAAGGCCCATCTGTGGACATTAGGTAAAGTAGCTTGGTTCTGGACTTTATGTGCACCGTGATGGACACTTCTCTGGTTCTTTGCAGAGAGTGGGGACCTTGGAGGGACAATATTCCTTGAGACCCCCAACTCCTTTGTCCTTCCAGGACTGACCAACCTCATGGACTCATTTATAAAATGCCTATGAAGTGGGCAGCCAAGCTCAGGGCCTCCACAGTGGGGTCAGGCTCAATCCCTGTCCTCCAGGAACCCACAGACCAGGAGCCACACTTAGACAGAGATGTCTAAAGAAAGAGGCAGAATAGATGGTGGCATCAACTAGGTGCTGTGGGAGCACTGCCATCTGGCCCCCAACATGGTGAGCAAGGAAGGTTTGGAAGGAACGAATTCACATGATATGGGAGTAAAGGGTTATTGGCTATATTTATTCTCCTTGCTATTCAGCCACCTCCCTGAGCACCCTAATAGATTTTGTGATTCTTGTCTAAGGGCCCGAGAATAAATTCTAGTCATTGCTCAAGATTCATTCTTCTTTGGGACCCAGAGTAAGGAATTGTGATTTCTGAGAAGATCCGCCTCCCCCGAAACACTGAGATTCTGTGAGAGAACCTTCTCGCATCAGGAGAGGTGTCTGTCCTGCTAGGGGCAGGCAGTGCCTTCCCCAGGTGGCTCGGTCCCAGCAGCCCCAGGATTTTTAGGCTGGTGCTGCTGTGGCTTTTATAGGAGGGTGAACCTAGATTTTGAGGAGTTCAGTGGGGCAGTGAAGGCTGAAGCCCTGTGACCACTCTCCAGCCCGTGAGAATCAGAAGCAGATCTTTGACGTCAAAGGGACTGAGGTCGGAATCCTGGATTCGCTGCTCCCCGCTGAATGACGTTGGGTGAGGCACTTTAATTTTTGGCCTTCAGTTTTGTCTCTTCTGTCAAATGCAGGTTAGGCAAAGGTTAGATGAGGTCAAGTATGTAAAGAACTGGGAACTTAGCTCTCCCTGTTGCCTTGTCCTGTGAGTAATACTGGTGATTTCTCAGTCGGATTGCAAAAAGAAGCAGCCATGGCCCTTGCTGGCCTCTTCCATCTTTGTCTCTTTTTCTTTCTGTCTCAGTCTGTTCCTCAGGAATCCTCTGCTGTGGCTCTCACAGAGGAGAAATGCAGAGATTGGGTGTGCTGGCTTCTGATTATAAGGAAGACAGTGGTGTGAATGAAACCTAGTGCCTGGGGGTGACTTCAGAAAACTGGGGGTGTCCAGCAGTAAGTCCTGAAATTAGACATGTCTGGTGTGGTGGTGCAGAGATATGGGGGCTGGGAGTCTTGAGTTATTAGAGAGAATGGCAGGGGTGAGGCAGAGAGAGGGGGGCAGAGAGAAAGAGACAGAGACAGAGAGAGAGGAAATAGACAGAGAGAGACAGAGACAGAGAAGCAGAGAGAAAGGAGTTTACCAAAAGAAAGCCAGGAATGTGCCCTATCCAAGATATTAACTCCAATCAAGTTCTTTGTCTTTTCTTCCACTTTCTGTGGTAAAAGCCAGGGAGGGGGAGAAAAAGGAAGAGGAATAGTCAGGGCAAAGGTATGCGAAGCGGGAAGGAGGAGAGTGAGTGGGCTGCGAGGTGATGTCCTTGCAGGAGACAGGCGGGAACAGAGCCCTGGTCCAACTGTCTCCCCCAGGGAGGGATAGCACCCCACCCCTCCCTCCCTCCTAGTCTGGCTGATGGCCAGTCAGAGGCAGGTTTGGCACACTTACTTCTAGGGGACAGTCAGAAAGTGACAGCTGCTCTGCCACCCTGGGAAGTTCAGTCTGGACTCTGGGGAGTTTCTGCAACCTCTCTGTGGAGGTCAGCCAGCCTGCCTGCCTCCCGGGCTCACTTGGGTGTCACAGCCAGGGTGATAATCCAGCCCTCTGCCGTGCAGATATTTGCTTTGTGGTTATGTCTTTGTCTTACTCCTGCCTGTAAATGGTGGCAAACAGACATTTTGGGAAGGAATGAAATCTTATGAGTTTACAGAATGTCAAACCTTGAAATGGCAAATGTAGATCAATTTTGAATTTTTTTTCTGGCAGTAGATTATTTGTACCATGGTGCCTACTAGTAGTATAGACAACTCAGGGTTAACTCTATACAAAATCGAATACAGTTTGCTAAAATCTGAGTTTGATAGCTGCAGGTTGGTGGAAATACTGCTCTTGATGGACCCCTTCTGTCACTATAGCAGCGTAGGAGAAGGGACGGTATATATTTAAAGCATCGGGTCCTGATCCCCCTTTGGTATCTGAAATTAGGACCTGAATGAGGAAGGTGTGAAGGCAGGAAAACCTTCCTCTGCTCCTGTCTGGGTCCTTCGTGCACTGGGCTCAAACCCAGAGGCAGCTGGAGGGTGAAGCTGCTGCCAAGTAAAGCCTTGCTCCCTGCCGCTTGCTGCATGAAGGAGCCAGCTCGGCGCACGTGTGTGAGAGTGTGTGTGAGAGAGACAGAGAGACAGACAGAGACAGAGAGACAGAGAGACATTAGGAGGAAACGGCTGGGAAGCCATTTTTTCATGGATGTGAAAAACTTCATGGAATGTGCTTAAGGGCATGATTCAGATTTCCTACTTGGGCACCACTACCTTTGAAATGTTGCCCAGGTGACTCTGACAAACAGCCAGGGTGAAGCTGGCTCTTGCAGACCCTCTCTGCCGGCTCCCCACTCCTCTTTAGTCTTGCGTGTGTATACTGCCTGCCAGTCCATCCTGCCTGCCGCACCATCCTCTCCAAAGAAGGAAGACAGCCCCCGATTTCCTGGAACCCCTGGCCACTCTTCTCTGCCCTCCCAACCGGACTCGTGTTTCTACTCAATGTGGTGGATTGATTAAATAAATGCTCTTAACCCTGTAATTTTATGCACACAGCTCCTCATGCTGTGGAAATAGCTGTTCTTAGATTTTTCATTGTAAGTGGATTGCCCAGAGGGAAAGAACTTTGTCTAATTTTAATAGAACAAGTGCTTATTTAGTCATTTAGTTAAAATGGTCGACAGAGTTGTGCTTCATCCCATTTTCTTATGTATATTTCACAGTACACACCAAAGATACTTTGAAGACATTGCATTCACGTTTCTGTTGTAATCAACCACTTACCACTGAAAAACACCTTCTTCTTTGTCTCCACTGCACCCACTCCAGGTCTCTGGTGATCTTTCCCTAAATTACAGTGTCTCGCTCGTCCTTCACCTCAGACCTGGGTTCTGGCTCCTGTGACATCATACTTTGCTTCCTCCCCTTCAGCGGACCACTGACCTTTGACTTGTCATCAGGAAATCTCCTGATTGTGAAAACTCCTTGTTCCTTCCCTCCTCTCCCTCCTCCACAATTTCATGTTTTCTCAGTCGCTAATTCCAACGGTTCCGATTACCGATCCACCTGTTTGCAGTCATATCTGTTTTTTTGCTCATCCTACTAAAAGCAGATAAAGGAAGCTCCAGAAGTGAGTTCTGCTGGCCTGCTTCAGATTCCTTCCTTTTGGAACCTATTGCCTCTGCTAGCCTTAGATTGAGTGTAATATATCCTTGCCTGGTTCTTCAGACATCACTTCTCTGAGCTGTCTGTCGTACCCCTTCTCACAGCTGATGGTCTCATATCTAGCTGAGAAAAATCAACACTCTATGATGCAAATGTCCATACATATTCTCTTCTGTTAGCTGGAAGCTTCTCTGTGGTTCCAGACCTAGCTCATCTCTGCATTGGGGATTTTGTTGCCCACTCCTTTTCCTGGCATCATGAAATCCAGTCTTCTCACCACTTCTTCAAGGTGTTTTCCAGATGATCACCCTAAAATCTTAATTAATTCAAATCAAAATTCATTCTCTTCCCCCAGCCTGGCCGCTCTTTCTGAGATCCTTGTTTAGCTGTGCAGGTGCCTCAGGCTGATGCTTCTGAGAGCTCATGTATTCTCCTATTATTCTTTCCCTGGTTCTTCAAGGATTCTGTGGGACCCATCTTCACAGTGCTTTTGTATGACTTCAGTTTTCCACAGGAAGGCAGTAGCACTTTCTGATAAAAAGCATGGGCCTTATAGCCAAACTGCCTGGTGTTGCCAGTTCCCAGTGATAGGAACACTGATAAATTACATAACCTTTGAATCTTGGTTTCTTGCTTTGGGAACAATGAGGAATAACGATCGTGCAGCTCTTTCAAAATTCTGTTTTGAGAATTAAATAAATGAATAGTTATAAGCTACTTAGAACAGTGCCTGACATATATGTTGTCAATATTCAGCAAATGTGTATTGTTATGATTATCTCTATCCTTCAGTTTGGGACATTTTGCGGGGACAGGGCATTTGGCAATGTCTGGAGATATTCTTGATCGTTGTGAGTAGGGATGAGGGAGGCTCACGTCATTTAGGAGGTGGAGACCAGAGATACTGGTGAACATCTTACTGGGCACAGGATGACCTCCTACCACAGAGAATCAGTTGGCCCCAGATGCCCACAGTGCTGAGGCTGACAAATGCTACTGTCTCTTGGCTCCAAACAGCCACTGTTTTCTCCCATCTTAAACCAGTGCCCATTTCTGCCTTTCCTCAGTCCCCCGATCCTTTGAAGGATCATTTTGTCACACGTTTTCAATTGCAAACTAATTCTGAGGACTCTGAAATCTACATTTCCAGCATTCTGACTGTGTCTCTAGTGGTTTATAGAAACATCTCCCCTGGCACCTTCTCCCAATATGGGAAAATGTTTAAGGCACAAAAATACCCAGTGTTCCTTGTCTCTGCTTCAATGGCCACCCTTCCTCAACATTTCTGTTGTTGCCTGGCTCCCATTTTCACTGTCTCCTTCTCTCAAAGCCCCCATTTCCTGTCCACAGCAATTTCTGCCAGTTTTTCCTCTGTATGTTTCGCCCTGATCCTCATTTCCATTTCGATGACTCCTGCTTAACACAGGCCTCTAGCTGGCTTCCCATCCTCCACACAGCTGCTGGAATTGTCTTCATTAAACACTGTTTTCCTCTGCTCGAGAATCCATAGTGGCTCTCCATTACTGCTTATTAGCAAAAGGAAATCCCCCATGAGGCCCTTTAATGCCTGGCCTTTCTCCTACCGCTCCCATGCCTTGTCCCAACAGCCGCCTGCCTGCCTCTGTGCTACTCCCCATGAAGTCTGGGTCTCCATCTCTAGACCGTCCGGTGATATCACTTTCCTTTTTGGAAAGCCTTCTCTCCTTTTTTGCTTACCATGTCTATCATCTGTCTCATACTCTTACTCAGTTTTCAAATTCCCTAGACATTTTTTTTTTAATAACCCACCAGATTGTCTTTGCCCTATTACACAGTCTCATTTTGGACTCAAGTATTTCTTAAGCTCAGCCTACCATAATTTACACTTGCTGATGTATTTGAAGAATTCTTAAGTATTTTTCAAGCTTCTCCAAATGCGTATGATTTATTCCTTTTCTTCCTCTTCTTTGCTAGCACTTTTCTTTTTAAAACTAATTCCCATGGCCCAAATAAAGTACTTTCAATATACCAGAGCTTCAATAAACAAGACCTCTGTAACTGTCTTTTTCCACCCCTTCAAAGCCAAGGAAGAACTCCAAGGGCATATTTTATGGGTGACTTTAGAATAATTCTTCTTGTGGTTGTGTTGGTAGTGGATAATGGTGGCAATGCTAGTGGAGGAGAAGGAGGAGGAAGAAGTGGAGGAGAAGGAGGAGAAGCAGGAAGATAAAGTGAAGAAAAAGCAGGAGTAACTAGGTTTGTCAAACACAGGCAACAAGAAGACCACTCAAAATTTTGCAACAGGGGGAGAGATGTTGTATAAGCAAAACACACCAGTGCCATGTCCTGGGCACCTGTGAATAAGGACCTTCATAGAGATAAAGGAGGAAGGGGAAGCCCTCAAGTACTATTCACTCTGGATATTTTAACCTATGAATGTGACACCTAGCATTTTGCTGCAAATAGCACTTTTAAGTATATTTTAAATATATTGTTTATTTTATGAGGCAGGTGGTATGATTCTGTTGTGCAGCTCAAGACAGGAAAGCCTTTTCCCACTGTGTTAGGGAAGGCTTTAGGGATTGCCTGTCTACTTCCATGTTCTTTTTTTTTTCTTTTTAAGCAAATTGAGTAGCCATTGTTAGGTTTTTATTAGTAAAGCTTAGCCTAGAATTAATCACAATTACTGTTGTTTTCACTTTATCACCATCAGTACATTTTATTCCCAAACTAAGGTGCAAATAGATCTCTTTCTAATAACCCAGAGACCAGCCTTCTTCAGCAGAATTTCCATGGTGGGAATGTTCTATATCTTTGCACTCCGATGCAGCAGCCACTAGCTGCATCTCTCTAGTGAGACTAGAGAATTTAAATGAATGAAAAAATTTAAATTTAAATAGTCACATGTGCCTGATGGTTTCCATGTTGGACATATCAGTTCTAGAGGCATATTCTTGTGAAATGCTGTTTAGTGATAGTAATTTGCCTAATCTAGATTTTCACATCTCTCCTTTTTACCTGATGAGAGGTTACTAGATAGACAACCATGGAGATCTAGAATGTGGGATCTTGCTGTTGATAAGCATCCACAGAGCCTGGATCATCATGAAGAAAAATGAGAAAGTTTCCATGTTGATGACAGAATTTCCTTATTAATTTGAGTATGTGTGTATGTTGTTACAAATGACAGGATTGATTGATTGTAGTCCTAGAGATTGAACCCAGGGCCTTGAGCATGCTAGGCAAGCGCTCTGTGACTGAGCTATGGCCCAGCTCTTATTTGAAACAGTGGCTGAGTAGTGCCCCATTGTGCATGTTAGATGAAATAAGCCAGGCACAGAAAAATGAACACTGTGTGATTTCACTCATATGTGGAATCTAAACATCTTGATTCTGTAGAAGTGGAGAATAGAATTATGGTTATTGGATGTTGCGTGCTTGGGGGTAGGAATTTGGTAGATATTAGCTAAAAGAGCTATTATTTTGGTTAAATAAGAATACATTTTTAAAAATTATTATAAACATGATGACTATAGTTCAGAATATATTGTGTTCTTGAAGAATGGGAAATGTGGATATTTTAAGTGTTCATATCACAAAAATGGTATAGCTGAGGTCATACAAACGTTCATTAGCTGGGGTTAGTCATTCCAATGTCTGTACACTTCAAAACATCATGTTGTGCACAATAAATATACACAATTTTATCTGTCAATTCAAAAATATGATATTAAAACAACATAAAAGAGAAATGAGTGAGCTGACTGCTGTCTTGGAAGGTTGCCCCAGGTGGGAAGCTTCCAGCTCTCTCCCTGTGGGGCCCAACACCCACACCTGTGTTGGGGGAGTTGCATCTTTTCCTTTCACAAGGAGAAAAGGCTGTGGGGAGGAGGAGTAGGAGGAGGAGTAGGCCGCTGGCCCTGAAGGAGCCCAACTGCTGCTTAGATTGGTGTGGAGAAGGCTCTGCCACAGTGATGTGGCTGTTTAGCTTATGTGGCCCAGTGGGAGGTTATCAGCGAGGTGTCTGTGAGTTCATTGTCTTTAATTTTCACTGAGAAACTCAGAACTACCTTGTTGTTGAAACCGCTCCCTCTTGTGTTTGTGTCAGTATGTCCACACACACACAACACACACACACACACACACACACACACGTGTTATGCACACTACTTATCCTAGGTGCCTTTCTTCACATAGCCTTCTTTACTTCACAAGTACTAGTTGTGGTACTAACTGGGGCTGGCCACACTGACGGACTTCCAAAATGAGCGACCTCCTGCTGTGGCAGAAAGTGGCAGAACCCCAATAAAATAGCTAATGAAAGTAATAGGTTGATGGTATGATGTGATGTGGTCTGACCTTGTCTAGCTGGTTTCTTTTTCCTTTATTTTCTTGTTTATATTCTCTATTCAACCTGAATCTTAATCTAATTAATTTTTTTGCCTATAAGAAAAAAAGATACCAAATTCTTTAACTTATGACACATAAGGTATCAGAATTCTCAGAGTAGGTAGATTAAGGCCATTACGCCAGGACAAAATTTTCTTACAAATTCAGCCTTTATGTATGGGACAAAGGTGATGACTTTGATCTTTGAGTTTGAGACCAGAGAAATCCTGGAATAAGATGACCTTGAGATGAACAGTCTAAGGGATATAGATTCTCTTCTTCCATATAAATATATATCCTTTTGGCCTTCATCGCCTATAGGAAAAAGGTTTCATTCTGTGGCTCAGAGGCTTGTGGATCAGTCCTCAGGACACACTCCAAGATTGCTCCTGTTGTCTCAGCTCGTTGCTGAGCAGACAGATGTGATAGCACACGGGACATCCGGAGTCCATAAGGAACAGACCGTCAGAGGCAGTGACTTGGAGAATGAGACCCTTGTTTTCACAGGGAGATTTTAAAAACAGAATGAGGGCAGGAGTATTCAGGGCAGCTGTGACAGAGAGAAAGCATTATTGCCTTGATAAGAGATTTTTGCAAAATTTTCTCTGAGGAATATGGATGTGAAGAACATAACTCAAATTACTACGAGTTGTCTTTTAAATCAGAGATCTAATCGCGCCTGCCTCCTTGGAAACCTTTAATGGCTCATTACTGTGTGCAGAATGAAGTCCTGCTTCCTTTGCTGAAGTACCTAGGCTTTGGCCTTTGGCTCTCACCAGACTCTGTAGCTTTTTGTCCTCTGTGCTGCCGCCTCCTATCTCCTCTGCTCTAGCTCTTTTGTGTACTGAGTCTGCACGCTTGACAGGCCTCCTTGGCTGTGTGCAAGCTCCTCCTCTGGTCAGGTGTAGCCCAGCACAGCTCTTTCAAAGTGCTAGCCCTTCAGTGAGATGCATTAGAATCTCACTTTCTATGAAAAGCTTTCCAATGCCCTTCAAGCAGGGGACACGTGTTCCCTTCCTGCATTCTTAGGTAGCACTGTGTATTCCCACTGGCACTTGTCACCACTAAGTCTTGCTATGAATTATTAATATATATATATATATATATATATATATATATATATATATATATATATATATCTCATGGCACCACATAACTGGGGCCCTGGAAGGGCAATCTGCATTTTGGTTGACTATACATTATACACAGAATCTAGAAAAGTGCATTGTGTACAGTAGGCATATCGAGTGGAATTGTTTGTCAACTGAAACTGCTGGCTGCTTACCTTAAAATCTCCACTGTCCTTTTATACCTGTTTCATAGTTTCGAGGTACCATGAACTATACACAGGCTCAAATGCAGAAGTTAGTGCAGAAAGCTGCTCCAGTGTACAAGATGGATTCTGCCCTGTTGGTCTCGATATCACTCAGATGTAAATCCAAATTTAGCTAAATGGAATAAGTAAATTTTGCTTCAGTTAGAACTGGTTCAGCTTGTTTCTCACTCTTTGAAAGCATCAAAGTAAAGTTTTAGATTTGAATGCCCTATAGGTTTGACTCAGTTCAAATAGAGTGAAGGTGACTTAGGGAAGACCCTAACCCAGCTGCAGGCAGGCCTGTGGTGAGACTTTGATCCTTTATATTAATTTATCAGCGTCTTTCATATTACTTCAAGGTGACAATTTTGAAACACCATTTTCCCAAATTGTATCTTTGAGTGGTGCTTAGATATATTTACAGGTCAAATACTTCAACATAGCGCTTGAAAATCTCTCTACTACCAATGAATGCTAAACCTAAACATGGAACCCAATAATCTCAAATAATATTCAGTTGAATAGAATGTTTGGATTTAAAAATAAATGGTCAAATTACTGACAGTTTGTTATAATATTTAATTATGCTTCGATTACCTTAAAGATCTAATATCAAAACTCACAATTGATGTGGTCAATTTTTGTTTGTTTATTTTGGTGGTTTTGAGGTAGGGTCTCAGCAGAATGTGAGGCAGTATGTGCCACCCACCTGGCAAATTTTCTTTTCCAAGAGTAGAAAGGAGACAAAGGCTTATGTGCTTTGGGGGAAGGATCATATATGCGGACTTGGAAAGACCAAAGTGTCCCAGCATGAATTTGTCCCTCTTTCTATCTGCTTTGTCACAAAGGCATTTCTCAAAGCGAAATTGTCCTCCTTGATGATATAAATGGCAGGCTCAGTTGCATAATTTTATCTTCACTTTTGCAATAAGCTACACTACATTTATGTCATATTTTTTCTTCAAAGAAGAAAAACAATTCTTTTCTCATATGGTTGTGAATGTCCCCCAGCATTTCCCTGGAACTAGGATGGGGCTTAGTCTGCAGATGGTCACATGTACTTGTAAGAATGATAACTGTCCAATTACAATGATTTTCATGCTTTATCTGGAGCTGAGGAGGCAGAACAGCTCTGAGCACGGCAAATAGAGCACTCATGCTCACCTGATGCGCTGGCCCTGTCCTCTGTTTCTACCTCAGGTGAGACATCAGGGGCCGGCATGGCCATAGGCCTGGCTCCGGTACTGTCTGCCTTTGCCAGCATCCTTTGTTCTATCATTTAGCAAATTATGTTCAATTGTTTGTGCTGATTTTTTTTTTTGTTTTTTTTAGGGTCTAGCGGAGATGTTCAGAAATAAGGCCAGAGTGAATTAGACCTGGATTGCATGGGCAGATGCCATCTGAAAGATACAGTAATAGAATGTTAGTGTCCAGAGGGACAACTCCATGTGTGGTTGAGGACACAAAGGTTTGTGGGCTAAGAAAATATCAAAGTATAAATTTAATATCTGGTCCAGGGCCAGAACTCAAGCAACCTGACTCCCATTCTGGGGTCTTTCAAACAACAACAATGGCCTTCAAATTTCTTGAATCCTCTTTTTGATCAGTAGAACACTTGGGGGATATTTATTTATCTTTAGTTTGTGTGCATTTATTATACATTCAGGAAAACAGAGCCCATGCTAGTGTTCAAAGGGAGATTTAATGTTGAGAATTCATTAAAAAGGGACCAGAAAACTGAAAAGATAAACGGGACATGACTGACCCCACCTGAAACGCTGTATCAGCAAAGCAGGGAGCAGTAGGAACTTTTGGATCAGGGGAAGCATGATAGAAGCTGTCCACTAGATCCTGGGACAAGTGATGGTCGCCTAACAGGGAACTGAAACCACAAAGGAGATGCAGCCACTGGGAAGATGTTAGATGACTAAAGCAAAGAGAAAGAGAGGAATGTTCTAGCTTCCCCTCTCTTCAGCAGCTTCATCTCTTGGCAGTACATGCATTGTTTAAAATTAGCCAGGATGTGTTTGGCAAGGGAGCCTGGGAAATGTAGTTTGCAAGGTTTTTGTTCCCTTTTATACCCAGCAGTGAAAAGAAAGAGTGTGGAACATGTCTCAGAGCAGACAGGCAAATTGGGGCAGATTATTTTGTGTATGTGATGGTGACAATATTTCCCATCACAGTCTCCGCTGCAGGGTGATCTGATGTTCCTCATCATTGGGTGGAAAATCTAGTTCCTTCTCTTTGTATCTGGGTAGCTTTATAAGTACTTTGACCAATTAAGTATGGAGAAAGTAAGGCGAGGTGACTTCTGAGCCTCTATCCAAAAAGGCCATGTAGTTTCTCTCTGGTTCTCTTGCCTTCCAGATGTTCCAGCTGCCATGCCATGCCGGGCCATAGTGGAGGCCCTGTGTGGGTCCTCTGGACAAGAGTCCCAGCTGTGCTCAGGTGCCAGCCACATAAAATATTCCAGATGATTCCAGCATCTGGTCCTAGAGGTCACAGATATTTGCTTCTTTCCAAAAGTTGTGGAATTCAGTCAAACAATCCTGACTGTCTCATCCAAAGTTCTAATCCTCAGAATATGTAAGCATAGTAAATTTAATTTACACTGCTAAGTTGTGAGGAAGTTTGTTATATAGGCCACAGAACTAGAACTCTAATGACCAGGATATTTGTTTAGTATTTAATTATATGTGTATACCCTCTAACAGGTTATATTTGTTATGAAAACATACACAAAACTAAAAATTAAAAAATAAGTGAAATAAAATTAAATGTGAACAGAAATTCTAAAATGTGTCTTACGCAGGCCTACTTATAGGGAACTGGGAACTACACACTATTACATGCATTAAATGCATGGTCCTAAGAGACCAGACTACTGTGATATGCATAGCCTCTCTTTCTCTCTCTCTGTCTCTCTCTCTGGCTCTCTCTTCCCCCTCTCCCTCCCTCTCTCCCTCCCTCTCTCTCTCCCTCCCTCCCTCTCTCCCTCCCTCTCTCCCTCCCTCTCTCTCTCTCTCACTCTCTTTTCCCTCCCTCCTCTTCCTCCTTCTCCCCTTTCTTTCTTCTTCTCTCTTTCTCTCAATTTTGATTATCAAATTCAGGGCCTTATGCATACTAAGCAAGTGCTCTACCCCTGAGCCACACCCCCAGTCCTGCGTGGTCTTTTGAATAGTCAGTAAGTACTTTGGTAATCTCTGAGGAAGAAAGATGTGGTGCCAGGTATAAGAGAAGGACATATTGGAGATGTGCTCAGGGAAAGAACGTAGTAAGGAGGATTAGGCAGACATTGGCGAAGCTGAGTTCTGTGACACAGAGATCCCTGGGAGACAGGAGATGTTCCTAAAGTAGAGTCAGGCTTGTTTAGTTTTATTTCTGTGGTGTCATTCTTGAGAACCTCACCGAAGTCCAGCGAGAGGACACTGTACAGGCAGGTGCAGAGGGATGTCATGTTATAGTTAGGTCAACGCATCAGAGACTGTCACTGGAAGCTCATTCTGGCTTTGAGTGCCTCATAGATCTGAATATTTTAAAGAAGAGATCAGGTTGAGGTACCACCCCATTCTCTGAATATTTCTCTCCTTTTGAGGAAGCTCTAGTGTATTTCATGTGGGCACCAGACACGTGTCTATTTGCACACATATAAGGCTCTTATTTTTTATGTCACTGTATACATATAGGATCTCTTCCTTTACCTGTGCCTCAAAAATTCAACAAAAATCTTTGTTTTTCTTTCTTACTGCTAGATACACACACAGACCTACTATTGGCATAAAATGTGCTTTTGTATAAAACTTGTATAAGCATGTCTTACCTATTGAGAGGAATTAATAGAAATAGGTTTCTTTCATTTCCTCTTTTCCAACCTATTCCTAATAAAGCCTATGTCACATCTTTTTCTTTCTTTCTTTCTTTCTTTCTTTCTTTCTTTCTTTCTTTCTTTCTCCCTTTCTTTTTTCTTGAGACACTCTCTTTCTTTCCCTCAAGGCTGGTCTTGAACTTGCTATGTAACACAGGCTTTTGTCAAACTCACCTAGATCCTCTTGTCTCAGCCTCCCGAGTACTGAGATTATAGGCATGTGCTACCATGCCCAGGCTATTTCATATCTTCTCACCATGAATTCCCTTTCAGAAGCCATCGGCTTAACTGGCTGTATTGTGTGGTAACCAGATATTGTCTGGGCTGTGGTTTCACAGATAATTAGACTCTGTCTGGTTTTGAGCAACTCTCAGTCTAGAGAGAGATAGACAGATAGATTGATACTTTTGTTTTGGGTGGTGAGTGCTGTGATGGCGTAGTGTACTTGGGAACTGTGGTATGGACACTTGGTTTCCATGAAGTCTTCTTAGAGTTTTGACAAATGGAGGCAATTATACAGCTCTATCAACCATGAATTACATGCGCTTGCTTTTTGAATACAGTGAGCTTTCTACAAACAGACTGGATTATTTGACTTGAATATTCTGTTAACAAGACAAGCTAATTTGCCCAAGGAGACCTCTTCACCCCTTTCAGTTAGGCTAACAGTTTTTCACATTGGGTTTTCTTATGCAGGCTCCAAAGCTCCTATCTTCTCCTTTTCTGGGTTGTCTACCATACAGACCATTCAGGATTACTTTGATCACTCTGGTTTTCTCAGTATTTCTAGTTCATTGCCAGCCTCCATCAGTCTGCATTCAAGAGGTTCCCTGCATAATGTCTAGGGTTAACAGATCCAGCAAATGAAAACACCAAGTTAAATTTTAATTTTAATGAAATGATACTTTTTTTTTTAGTATAAGTATGTTCCAAACATTTGCAGATTTATCCCAGTGGAACTCACGGTCATCGGAATTCAAATTCAGCTGAGTATCCTGTATTTTCCTGTCACTCCTCTTCTGTGGCCTTGCTCTTCACAGAATGTTCATGAAGAAGAGGGAAGCATTTGAAACTATCTAGAAACACTGCTTCTAGAGTGCAGATTTTTGTCCCTCTTCTCTGGTCAAGCTTAGCTTTTTTCTATTTTGCATAGGACCACATCTGTCAATCGCAAGAGTGCTAAGCACATTTGTGATATGAACAGCAGTGACATCAAAAATCTGGCCTTGGGTTGAGCTGCTTCCCTCAAAGTGATGTTGTGCCTAACACTTATTTTGATCTATAAACTTGAAGGGGGAACTGTAAGGAACCGTGCTGAAGCATGAGTCGGTGGTATAAGTGTAGGCTCAGGGAGCAAAGGTATTTACTGGGTAAAGTGTCGGAGGACCTCAGCAATTCTTTTTGTTCATGTCTTCATTGTTGACTGTGATTGGGTAAACTTGCTCCCTGGGCAAGAAACTTAGATAGACGAGGAGTCAAACATAACAACAGCAATAGCAATGATTTACTGAGCAAGTCCCATGTGCTGGCGCTGACCTTGATGCTTAACATACATGTTCTTATGTTGTCGTCACAATAATTAAATGAAGTACTCTTTTTCCATGTTCCAGAGGGGAAAAAAAACTTAAAGAAGGTAAATAACTTCCTGCCCTGCTTTGAGTTGACTTGGTCTGGGGTCTCAGCAAAGACGCGTGGATTAATTTAACTGCTTTATTATTTAATGATTTCTAACAAGGAGAGATGCTTTTTACCTTTTTAATAACTTTTTGTAATATTATATCCCATTTAGACAGTCTAGTTTCCCATGTATTGATGTAATATTTTTCCTCTGCAGGAAAAACTATTCCTTTGCCTTAGTGGAAATAGCAAGTTGATCAGTCCTTCCCTTTAAGATGATAATTTTTCTTTTTCTTCCAGCCATCTCTCAGTCTTTCTCTTTAGGCTCTATAATCAAATCATGGTCAGAGGACATTCAAGTGCCAATTGAAGTTCTTTGTTTATGTCTTGAATTTTTCTCAATTCATATAATATATAGGAGGATTATATGCCTTCCTTGTAGAAAATTCATCATAGATATGAGTTTAATTTGTTTGGCTCTTTCAGACTTCTGTACTCAAGCACATAGCCTGGTACATATCTAAAGGTGGGTACTGTTTTGTTGATTCTCTTCAAACTATACCATCTTGAGTTTGTCGCATCATCTGTCAATATGTACTATATTGAATGCAGCTTTTAGTACTGCAGTTTGTGATCTTATTCTATAATATCAGGACATATACATGAATAAAATGGCACATTAATCCTTTGTCTACTATGGGATGCTGGACACGCTGGTATAAAGGCCAAGGTAGTATACAGATAGTAGTGTAAGACGTCAGCTTAAGACCACAGAAGTCCTCGCAGCTGAAGCACGCATGTCAGAGGCTTTGAGCTGACTGCAGATGTCCAAGCAGCGTCTGCATTTTAGGGACTCAGCAACCCTTGTTGTCCTGGTTCAGTGCTCAGATTGAGACTCTCAGAAACCTGCAGCAGCCCTGGAAAAAAGGGGCAGAAATGGAAAGAAGTTTCCTCTGTTAATCTCAGAGGATCTGGGAGAGCTTAGGAGTTAGAATAATTGGGACAATTTCTCTATAGTAGATACGAGCTTCAGAGATACCACTGATAACGGTTTCATCTACCTGAGGTTTGCTTACTATCTGCGCTGAAATACAAACTATCATCTCCTATCTTCCCTGAGTCTTCTCCAGAAAATCTGGGATCTTTGGCTAATGGAAAGTCCAGATTTGTGTGCCAGAGGACTTTCAGGGTTGAAGCAAGGATCCTACCAAGTGCAGCAACCAAACAGATTTTTCTCCCACCACCTACCACAGGAACAAATGACCTGCTCCCGCTTCTGACTTGAGATACAGGGAAAGTAGTAGAGTTCTGGGAGTATGTCCTAAAAAGTGAATTCACCAAACTCTCCTTTTGTAAGGACTTAGTACTTCTAAAGAAAAAATGGTCCACAGTAGTCTAGCAAATGTGTGGTCCCTGGATTTTCTGAGTGGTTGCCAATCAGTTTAAAGGGACCAAAGTGCTGACGACTGTAAATAACCCAATCTGTCCACAAAATTCCCATCAGTTACCAGCTGCCTTCCTTATATTCTGAATGTTTGTCTGAATATCACAGCTTTTGCGATTTTACTCAAAATTAAATCAAGACACACCATCTTTGATACACTAATAGGAGCAAAGCAATCTACAGTTAGGGGAATTTCAGAAATTTTGTAACCAGAGGTATTGTCACTCCTGGCAGAATCCAGGTCGGTTCCCATCAGAAATATGGCTTTTGAATGAGCCGTCCTTGTTAAGTCACCCTGTTGGCTCTGCTACCACCAACCGTGTTAAGTTCTTTGGCATCAGAGCAAAACCAGATGACTCTGGCAAAAATGAATTTGAGAGGATACACACACACACACACACACACACACACAAAGACCCAAATCTATAAGATTGTACTTTGTGCATAAAAAAACTAGGACTCCTTTGCTATTTGCAGTGCTGTCGTTTCCACATCTTTAGTCCCCTGCTGAGAACTAACAAAGGTTGCTGTTCTTTCATCCTGGTGAGTTTTTGAATTTAGCATTTAAACATATGGGGCAGGGTTGGATTGATCCTTATGAAAAGAGAGCATTTTATCCCCAAGGATCCCCCCTGGCAGGAACTTTCTTTAGGTTTTGTCTACGAGGCAAAGTGGGTATATTTGACCCAGAACATTCTTTTCTTGTTTCCATTCAACCACAATTTGGCATTTTTTATTGTATTTGCTAGTTTTAAATATCGTCTGATCCTTCTCCAGTAGTACGTTATTTTTATCAACTGAAAGCCAATTTATTCAGACAGGTGACTCAACCATCTGAAGGGGTAATTTCGGCATTAACTGTCAGCTCGGTTCTGATGAGGTAACCTGCTTAACCATCGGTAGGGCACACGGATCTGTGAGTCGCTTGTGTGTTCTCATCTGGAAGCTGTCTGCTATCTTAAAATCTGCACCACAAGATTTCTTTTTGGTAGCAGTTTCCAAAGTCCTGGTGGGCACTTGAGCTGGCCCTTCACTTTGAGATTCTTTTCCCTTTTCTCCTCACATCAAGCACACATCAAGGACACATCATCAAGCACACATCAAGGACAGTTCCACAGCAAGTCTCAGCCTCTCCCTATCCAAGGAGGTGTTGACAATGAGGGATATACACACACAGCTGCAGGATTTGCTAGCTTCACTGACCAGACCCACAGAGAAGTTCTCCAATCCAGAAGCCTTTGAACTGGGGAGCAGACACCCTGTGAGGGCTTTGTAAGGAGGGTGAGGCATGGGCAATCTTAAGACACTGTCCTGGTATTCACTCTTCCATTGTCTTCTTTCCTAATGTTGGTCTGGTAGAGAAAGTGCAGCCTCCTCTTTCACACTTCCCATTTCTCACTTTACAAAAGAAAAGCATCACTCTGACTTCATCAGAATTATGCTGTATACCTTGCCCTATGGTATAAACACTTGTAGGGGACCTATATATAAAGGGATAATAAGAAATACTTGTGTTAGGGCAATATCCTTCAATCAAAACCTCATGAACCATCCCTATAATCAACTTGTTAGAAGATACTTTTCTAATATTTTTATGTGTGTTTTTTAACTGTGGTAGAATACACATAATAAAATTTTTTTTACCATATATGTATAATAGTTATTTATCAAAATTTGAAATGTATTTGTTTTTATAAAATGTTAACAAATAGTAATTATAATGGTATCTCAATCCAGACAAGAACAGTTAGACATTTAGAGTTGTATGATTATAGAAAATACAAAATAGTCATAATCTCCAATTTATATATACCTAGTAGTTGAAAATAAGTGTGATCAAATGTGATTAGTAAAATGCTTTGAAAAGCATCATATATTACATTATGATAAAATTTTGTGGGGGACATGGGAGAGAAACACAATGTTAGGAAAAGAAGTAACCATATCAAATTTATAAACAAAAAATCTGGGTCTTGTATTTAACTGTTGATGGTGGTAGATATCAAGCTATTATGGTACTTTCATTTCATGGAATAATTTCAAACGGTAATGCAACAATTTTACCTTTGAATGTCAATATTCATTATATACCAGAAATTGTGTAGTTTTCAATCTGTTAGAGTATGGTGAAAAAAATTTGGATATCAGTCTAAAAACAGACACAGGTGTCCACATTTTTAAAGAACTCTTCCAGTGTGTAACTAAGCCAAATTTTTGAAGACATTGTTTACCCTTTTGCTGCCCACATAGGATTTACATGCTTATACTAATCCCAAACTTTGTTTCCTTGTTTCCTCTTTTCATCAGTCAGTATCCCGTGGTCTTCAGCATCAGTGTCTCACAGAGGGTTGTCCTAGCTCGCAGGTTAGGCTTGGTTATCTACCTCCTCATGTTGCTGTGCTGTGGCTTGGTGTCCTAGACTGCCACATTTGGTGTCAGTATAGTCATTCCCTGGAATTCAGTGGAGTCATAGATGGTTTATGAGGAGTGATCAAAATATCTGATGAATGTTTCAAATTAAAAAAATTCAAAAACACATTGCCATTAATCTCCCTCAAAATAGCTTTTTTTCCATTCACTTCAAATACACTTATCCCATCATTCTTGGCACATTTTGAAG
Organism: Hydrochoerus hydrochaeris; assembly: GCA_004027455.1. Lineage (NCBI taxonomy): Eukaryota > Metazoa > Chordata > Mammalia > Rodentia > Hydrochaeridae > Hydrochoerus > Hydrochoerus hydrochaeris. The sequence continues at coordinate 536,662 of PVLA01000137.1, read as the reverse complement.
CAGTTCTGGAAGTTCTTTTCCATGTCTTCATGAAGTGTGATTAAAAGAATATAGCTAATGTTGTTGCGGAGGGCCATCCAATGGAAACACGTGCTGGTAAAAACTTTATGTTATATCTTCTTCTATCTTATTCACTCAGTCTGGTGCCATGTGACTTCTGGCTCTTTCCAAAGTCAAAATATCCATGAAAGGTCAATATTTTAAATCCATTCAGGATGTCAAGCAACCACGACAATGCAACTGAAGACACTCAGAAAAGAATTTCTAGTGTGCTGCTTCAGTAAGTGGCAGGAACAATGGGATAAATATGTTTGAAGGAAGGAGCAGTATTTTGAGGGGATTAACGGAATGTGTTTTTTCACATATCTCTTACTGTAACAAATTTTTAAAACTTTAAACATTCTACATTTTTTATCATCTCTCCTACATCCAATTGTGAAAGCATCCCACTACGATTCTGAAATAAAGTCAGATGAAGAACTAGTTTTTCCTGATCCTTGGCATCTTACCTTCTTCAGCACTGGAGACTGACCTGAGCTGGCCTCCTTCTTTGTCCTGCTGCCTTGGAAGCCAGAGTTTGTTCCTCCAAGCTCTTACTGTTGCTTTCTATAGGAACTCTCGTGGAGGTACCAGGGCTGCCTCCTGGGCTCTGCAAAAAGGCTAGTTCAGGGGGCCGGGGATTTAGCTCAGTGGCTTAACCGCCTGCCTGGCAAGCACAAGGTTGTGAGTTTGATTCCCTGGTACAGAAAAAAAAAAAAAATGCTAAGTCAGGGAGGGAGAAGCAGCGGTGGTATAGAGAGAAAAGCTGCTAACATCATGTTTTCAGGTACTTATCCTTGTTCTGCAGGTAAGACAGTGGTGTCAGTGTTAGCAACTGTAGCTAATTCCTACAGAGGCTTTCTCCAGGATCACACAGGCAGAGCCGGATTCAAGCAGTAACACCCAGGAGTGTAACAGGAATCTGTGGTGATACTGAAAACACAGCCTTCAGTAGGAAGTGTAGGTTAGTTAAAATATTGTAACACCTCATAAAAATGCTTACCACCCTGCCACTTCTCACTCTTCTTATGTCATAACAATGATACAGTCAATGGATTAAACAACTGGAACAAAAAGAGTAGCAGGTGCCTAGCTGTATTTTGCTTTATGAGTCTGTAGTTTGTTTGGTTTTGTTGCTTTGGTTTTGGCCCTGGCCTAATTTGTCTAAGACCCTGCCACTTCTTATCAGTGCAGAGACTTAGGAACTTGAATAACTTGATTGTTAAAAAGAATCTGTTACAGTTAAAAAGTATATAGCACTCCCAGCACCCTGGGAGCCTAAGGCAGGACCACGAAGTCATACATAGCTTGGGCAAGTTGCTGACTTAATGAGATTCTGTCTCAAAACAAACAAACAAATAAAGAGAAAAGGGGATAATAGCTCCGTGTGAAGGCCCTTGGTTCAACCCTGAATACCACAAGAACAAACCAAGATTCAACAAATAAAAAAAATCACATAATATTAGAAAGTAATTGATTTGTATAATACAGCCATCTGAGAAGTGAAGTGATTTTTGATAAACAACAGTTTATAGACACCACACAAGTGAATTTAACCAATAGTCCAGAGCCTGGAGAAAATGAAAACTAGGAGTGTGTAGGAAAATAGGTCACGGAGCTATTTTTCATCTCATACATCCCTTTAGTAGTCTAGGTTGCCTCTAATGGTATCAGGCATATAGTAACTTCATGGAAAAAAAAAAAACTTGATCAGTTATGGGAACTAACTAGTCTATCTCTTAACTACAAGAAGTGTTTCTTTCTTGGGCTCATGTTAGATTTGAGTTTATATCACTGCCCATAAGTAATTTAAAGACTTTGGGCATGTTGGTTAGCTTTTCTGATTCCATTTTATCATTTCGTAGTGAGAAGTATGAAACCTACCTTGTAAATGATTGGGTGTACCAAAGGCATTGGATGTTAAGGGCCAAGTAGCACTTAATAGCTGGAGCTGTTATAACCTCTTTTCTTGAAGGCATCAAAATAAGTATTTCTGGGTACATAGAACCATGCTAGAATCTGGGTATAGAAGCAAAAGGTGAACCCCAGAAAGTGCATGTGTCCAGGAGATGCACACAGCTCTACTGCTTGAAAGCTATTTTGGGGAAGGAGCAAGCATTCTGCCTGGAGCAACCTATGCTGGTCACCTGATTATCTAGGTTATGAAATGTTGGGTTACATGATGGAGAGTGTGACCTTGAAACTGTCACTTCTCAGCAGTATGTGGTTAGAGAGGGGTTTTAAGAATTCATTGAAGGCACTTATGAGAGGGGGCAGGTGGGTAATGAATAGGTCTATTCATAAACATTTGAAGTTGTCCTTTCTAGATTTATCTTATATGAGAGCTAAAGTGGGCAAATATATTAATAAAGAAATTTGTGTTTGTTCATTTATTCATTAACTGAGCTGGTATTTATAGAGTGTCTACTAGGTATCATGACCTGTAGCGTGCCAAGGATCTGACTGAGAGGACATGAGGTTAGTTCTGTGCCCTCATGAAGATTTTGTTGTAACAAGAGAAAGAATAAATGAACAGATGTGAATATATCCCTGGCAGAGAATGATAGTCTGTGAATAAAATTGAAGACTGTCAAGGGGATAGGCCGTGATGGATATTTTTTGTTAGATACATGAGTAAGGAAAGGCCTTTTGGTAAGGTGGCATTGAACAGAGAGGCATGAAGGAAGTGAGGAGGCAGATGATGTAGGTATCTGGGCAAGAACATCTTGAACAAGGAGAAGAGCACATGCAAAGATCCTGAGGCAGGCACGTGCATTTTTGTATGAGAACAAGCAGGGAGGTCATGCTTAAAGGGTAGTAAGACAGGCAGAAGTGGGGCAGAGGAAACCACAGAGGCAGTTAATTCGTGGAGGACTTTGTAAGCCATGAAAAAAACTTGGGATTGTATTCTACATTCAGGGGAACCAGTGGAGAATTTTGAGTGGTGGGGGGGTGACTTAATGATCCTTTACGCAATCAAATTATCAGCCAGGATTCACCTTCTTGTAGGTTGCCAGCTGATTCACAGAGCTAGCTCAGTTGGCAGATTCCATTTCAAACATGAAGGGAGCAGCAGTTGGTAGCATGGCCTGCAACCAAGAGAGACTTGCATTTGAATCTTGATTCTACTTCTTTAGGTTAACTTTGGGCAGAATATTTACATTTCATATAGTTCTCTTTCCTCATCCTGAAAACGGTGGAATAGTGTAATGTAGACACAGGATGTTTTTCAGGAGAGAATGAGATCAGAGTCCAGAAGTGCTGGTGCATGGATTGGCAAGCACATCCGTGCTTAGTGCTCTGTGGATGGCGGCCACTGCTCTTCTTGTTAGGGAGGAGCCAGGTCCCTCCCTTCCCTGCCACATCCTACCTTCCACCACCTGCAGAACTGTGGTAGGGAGAGAGGGTTTGTGTAGGGACCAATGAGGTCAAGCAAGTGACCATAGCTCAAGCCAAGCAAGGTGACTCTGATGGCAGCCTTCAGGACTCTCTGTGATTTATCCTCCCAGTGAGACAATGATAATGAGATTGTATTCCAATCCTAAGTTTAGTGCTGTGTACACAGCAGGCCCTGGATAAATATTGTGGAGGATGAAAATCCTTTCAAGAGATTACCATCTCTATTGAAAGATAACGTATTATAACTTCCCATTCATTTGGATCCTTTTAATTTATACAAATCTGGACCTGATCTTTGTACTTTGCATGAAATGAAGAGTTAGAAACAAGTAACTTACTTAAGAATTTATAAAAAAAATAGATTATGACCTAATTTAGCCCTATCAGGACATCATTAATTAATTGGCCTCATTTTATTTTGCTTATTATTCATTTGTCTCTTTGTTTAAAATGCTATTTGTACAGCAATTAAAATCATGAAATACTGATTTCCAGAATATTTGAATTCTCATTTATTGTGGTAAGATATTTTAGCCTTTAAAAATTACAAATGTAATAAATTTAATTACCTGACTGAATTACAGAAGTTGGGTTCCCAAACAGTCGGTTCTTAGGCCTGTGGCTAGGGAGTTGAGGTAGTACCTTATGTGGTGGGCTGAGATTGGAAGAACTTTCCAAGACTTAGATGAACAATTGCAGGATGATATGCAGCAAAAAGGAGTTGATATTTAAAGAGTGGATCCACACTACATTCTTAAGTTCTCTACTGTCTGTCCCCTGGACTCCCACCATCCCAACTATTCCGGTGGATAATTCTAGTCCCTTCTCTTCAACCACCCACAACCCTTGGACGAAGACTGTGAGGTCAGAAGCCTTTGGTTCCAATGGATAACATAAAGTGGTGGTGGCCTGGGAGACAGATTTGCACAGAAAGATGGCTGAGACAGGTCTTTTCAAAGATCTGTAAGAGAATGGACTAAAGATTGACTGCCATAGAGCTCACGAACTTGATCCAGTTCTGACTCATGCATCTGTGCCGGCTTTGACCTTTGCCCAGGAGAGGGCAGTAACATGCTAACATTTCAGCTTTGCCAGAGTCCTTAACAGAGGCACTGCGCCAGCCAGCAGGGAATTAGTCACAGCAGGGCCTCATTTTCATTCTCACCTGATTAGGGCATGAGCTCATGTTTAGTTGTTTTCAATGGTTGGCTACCATGATCTGCAACACATGTAGATGAAAAATGATGCTTTTCATCTATTCACAGATCAATAACAGGCTGAAATCTGCCATGACACTCTTCTGTCTGGTGCTGTGAATGCTGCAAACCTGGGTGACAGCGTCCGGGTGGGTCAAGCTTAAGGGTGGATTATGCCAGTTCATTTCAGCTACAAAGGTGGATGTCTTATCCTTGACTTTCTCAGCCTAGCAAATCATGCTCCCAGGGTTTACATCCTCCTCCCTCCTGTAGAGCTTTATGTGTTTGACTTAGAAACAAAAGGTCATGCCCAATTTCATGCCATAGAGGGGTTTCAAATGATCCCTCCATTGTGTTACTTATTGCTTTGTGCACCATCGTAGCAGGACATGTTGAAATCTGGGCCAGCTTCACCATATGTGTGACTGGGATGTCAGCTTATTTTTTTGGAGAACTTGTTAGCCATGGCCCCAGGGTTGTGAAGTTACATACTATTTGTAGACATTTGTTTCTTTGGACTAGGTCAAATGTAGGAACCTAATATAGTACCAAAATACTAAAAATAAGAGAAGACATTGAAATATTTGATAATCCTCAATATCTAGTCATATTCTTTTGATCATTTTTGATAATTGGCTTGGTTTTATCCAAAAGCCACAGAGAGTGCAAATTCTCTGCCTACCCACCTAGCTTCTGCCCTCTGCCCACTGTGATGTGTGACTGCTCCCCTTGCCGGTGCTAGCCACAGAGCAGCACCAGCATGAATACAGTGGCTAAGGAAAGAAAATCTGAGGAATAAAGGGAAACTGAGGAAGAAGTTGCACAAGCTGAGTGGGAGAGGCCAGCAAGCAGATGAGTGGCGAATAGTTAGCGCAGAGGGATTAAGGTGACTTGGGCCCTGGATGACTCTGCAAGGTACAGAGGAGTCACTTAGCTGTGATGCTGGTGTTGGGAGGGGTGTGGAGGTATGCACGGTTGTGAGGTGTGTGTGTGTGTGTGTGTGTGTGTGTGTGTAGAGATGGGGGAGTGGGAGAGAGAGACAGAGAGGCAGAGAGCCTTAGAGAGAAGAGACAGGAGGTGAGAATGGATACAGAAATGGAGTACTTATCCTTTGAAGAAGACATCATTTAGCAAAACAGTTCTAGGATTTTAGTAAAATGTAAATATCAACTCTGCTCCTTCTCCCCACCTAACCAGGCCACAACCCCTTATTTTCCACTGTTGGGTGTTCAATGGTTTCCAGCCATAGGGCTTCTTGGGCTTCTCCTGGGAGCTAGCTGGCTTCACACTCTGTTGATTTCAAATGTTTCTTGATACTGAGCCTATGCTTCCCCTTGCTCGATTTCACCCCATTATCTCCTCTTTAAACCCCCTGTGCCACCATTATAAATGTCTCCTTTCCCACTTCATCATTTTGGTAATTTTAAGCACTCTATCGCTCTGTCTCTCTGTCTCTGTCTGTTTCTCTGTCTCTGTCTATCTCTGTCTGGCAAAGAATGAGTTGGAAGGCAAATGGGAAGGTAAGGGAAAGATGAGTAGGAATGCCTTCTGGCCATGCCACGTGGTATTCTTTAAAGGTGAGGTGTTTCCTTCTGTTCATCAGTAAAAAAGCCGTCTGAGGCAAAATCTTGTAGCGTCGCTGTCCCGGCAGTGGGTCCAAGGGCATCAGGGAGCTGAGGTGACACATCTGAAAGGTGAGCCTGCTGGACCATACTTACATTTTTATTTCATTTGTACTGGTGAAACTGCGCATGGCTCAGGGACTGGTAAATTTAGTAATAGAATATGTAGATTTCTGCACAGATTAGTGAACACGCAATGAAAATCTGGCTGGTCCTTGCCTCTGGACCCTTGGGGTTTCTGGCCACTATAGTTGCCTCCAAGTTCCTGCCTTGAGGCTGCACCCAGAAAAAGGTTCAGTCAACCTTTTCTATTTTTGTATTCTGCACACTCCATGTGGTGTGGGAATGTTTCTTGGAGTAAGAATGCATTTTGTGGTTTTGAAATTCCCTGGATCTAATAGAATTTTACAAACCAGATTTTTGGATAATTAAGCCCCATTGAAGATTAATAAAGTTGACAAATGACAACAATAATAATGTTGGATGGTAACTTGAAAACTACATTCAGAATAGACAAGAGTAGGAACTGTTAAATTCTTTTGAGATGGGCTTTTAAAAAATCCATTGATCATAATTATCGCATATTAATTGAACAATATTGTGGGTTTCCTTTCACCATTTTCACACAAGCAAACAATGTATTTTAGGGAATAATGTATTCGATTGTATCCATCTTCTCTATTACCCGTCCTTTTCCCCTAGTCCTTTTCCCGTTCCCTTGTCTGGAAACCCTTTCTATTACCCCTGTTATTTCCTCTACTGTTACATTATCTTTTCCCTCTCCATGGATCCCACATGAGAGAGCAAATGTGGTACTTGTCTTTCTGAGCCTGGTTCTTAATCTATTTGAGTCCTTGAATTCTTGCATCTCTCTTTTGTAACGAATTGGCTATTTTTGATGTTAATGGCAAAAAAGAGGAAACCTTTGACTGCAAATATTTAACAAATTAAACTTTATTGAAATAAAATGTATATCAAACAAAGATCATATATTTTAAGTGCACAACGCAATAGCTTTTGACAAACATATGCAATTATGTAACAGTCACTCTAATCCAGGCCTAGGACATTTCTATCTCTTCAGAAAGTTCCCTGTGGCCCTGTACAGTGACTTTTACCCTCTGACTCCCTACTCTGGACAACTATTAGTCTAATATTTATTCATACAGATTAAATTTCATTGTTCTTAAGTTTTATTTAAATAGAATTATGGCATATAATCTTTCAGATCTAGCTCTTTTTTTGCTTATCAAAAGGTCTGTGAGATTTGTCCACATTATAGCACACATCAGAGTTTCTTTTCATAGGATACTGCATTTATGAAATACCATGATTTTGTATCTGTTCACCTGCTTGTGGCAACATGAGTTGTTTCCAGTTTGGAGTTATTCTGAATGCATTTGTGAAGAACATTCATCTCCAAATATTGATATGGACATATATCTGGGAGTACAATTACTGCATTATATAGTTGTATGGTGCAACTTTTCCATTTTTTCACTTTCAACCCGTCTATACCTTTATATCTGGAATGCTTCCTTGGGTCTTGCTTTTTATTTTGCATGACAATCTCTGCCCTTTAATTGCAAGATTAATATATTTAATGTAATTGTTGATATGGTTGGGTTTACTTGGATTTGATTTGCCTTTTCTGCCTTTGTTTTTCTGTTTCTTCTTTCTTCTTATAGATTAATAAAATTTTGTTTAGTATTTTATTTCTTCTGTGGACTATTTATTTGTAACTCTGCTCATCATTTTGTTAGTAATTACTCTAGGGCTAAGAAAGGGCATTCTTAATTATGGTAGTCTATTTGGGGTCAGTAGTGTATCTCTTTATACTTCATATATGAGGTTGCATTCTTTCTTTTTCCTGCTCCCCAGCCCAAGAATTCCCAATTCCCACTTCTTGTTTCCTAACTTTCCTCTACGTGAGACTAACAACCTTGTCGCACTATAAGTCCATGTAATTGTCTATTTTGTTCTTTGTATGATATTGGCCTTTTACTTCTGTGTATGCTATAAATTTCTTATTCTGTAATCATCTTTGCTTTAATAAAGTGTTGTGCTATGTAAATGATAAGAAGAATGACAGTGTGATCTTTTATGAGTACTCATTCATTTTTCAATGTTTGTGCTTTTCAATTCTTATAGAAACAAGTTTTCATCTGGTATTATTTCCTATCAGGCTGAAGGCCATTCTTAACTAACATTTTAGTTATTGTAAAGTGTGCTTATTTTACTTTTATTCTTAAAGGATTTTGTTTCATAATAGAATTCGGGTTGATTTTGGTCCCTTTGTCTCCTGGCATCTTGGAGATACTGTTCCATTGTCTTTGGGCCAGAAGACATTTTTAGCTTTGTTTCCCTGTACTTTTTTGCTGGCTGCTTTAATAAGTGTTTTGTTAGTGAGGTCTTCAGAATTTTATGATGTAAATAGATGTAATTTCCCTTATATAAATACTTCTTGGCATTTGCTAAGCTTCTTGATCCTGTACGTCTGTGGCTTTCATTGTATCTGAGAAGTTTTAGGCTGTTATTTTTTGATGGTTTTTGTTTTATTTTTTGGTCTGCTTCAATTGCACTTTTTTCCTCTTTTGGAAATTAATTTATATGTATGTTAAGTGATTTGATATTGTGACGAATATCAATATGCAGGTTTTGAATTTTTCTTCAGTCCTCCTCCCCCTTTTTCTCTGCGAGATCTTTTTATTGCAGTTTGGAAATTCTCTGTAGGCATGGAGCCAGGTTAAAAAAATGAAAGAGTAGGTCAATATTTTTATTAATATCTTCAAATTTACCAACTCTGTCATTTCCAGTTTGCTGTTAAGCTCCATATAGTGATTTTTAAAAATTATCTCACATTTTTGTTCTAGAACTTTTATTTGCAGCTTTTTTGTAAAGTCTGTTTTTCTGCTGAGATTTGCTCTCTGTTCTCACATTAAGACCATATTTCCCATTAATTAATTGGATGTATTTTCCTTTACTTCTTTTTAACATATTTATGGCTGCTAATAGGTACTTTAAAGTCAGAATTTGGCTGCTAAGTCAGAATTTGGGTCTTATTTGCCATTTTTTTTGTGTGTGCATGATTTTTTTTTTCAGTTGAATGCTGGCATATTTTTAATATTACACTGTAGAGACTCTGGAGTCTGTTGTTTTCCTTGGGAAAGTGTTAGTTCTTGATTTATGTTACAGTTTGAATACTGAATGGTTAACTTGAATGTGTGCAGGCTCAGTCTTGTGCTTTATTAATGTTTATAGAAAACCCATGGCACAAGCCTCTCTACTTGGTACACAGTCTCTAAGTTCTGTCTGTTATGGCTATTCTTGGAGTCTGTATTTAGTCCTTATTAGAGTGAGACTACCATGGGTCTTAACCATAAATTGTAGTTCTTATTTGTAAAGTGTGGCATTTCTGGAATATTAGATCAATATTAGGAGCAGAGAACTTGCCAGTCCAATTATTTAAATACAGGATGACCCAAAATTGAACATTTTTTATTAATTTTTATAAGATAATATAACAGGAAATATAAAAATTTTATCAAATTTATTCAATACAAGAATCGATTTTTTTGAAATGACACCTGCTGGAGTGATGCTCAGGATAGTCAGTGCATAGACAAATGCACTGCCCAAGCGATGCTTGGGATAACCTGTTGCTTGGTTAACAAGATTTGAAAAAAGATTGTTCTACTTTGGCAGGGCAGGAACTCTAAGTCCTAGAACTTTTTTCTTCAGTGTTCAACCCAAACTTTCTGCTGTGCTTCCAACCAAGTACTGGCTGCTGTCTAGAAAATCTTTTATGTTTGACCCTGAGTACAACCCAGACCTCAGCAAGCGACTGATAGCAAACCTCTCTAAGTATCCATCTGGAGGCTTCTAGCCTCTTGAGCTTCCAGGAAATCCGACCTCTGCCTCCTCAGCACATGGCCACTGTGTCCAGCTTGGACTCCACTAACTCTTCCAATCAGGAAGTTGTCTCTTAGCAAAGAGCCAGGGTGATCTTAGGCTTATTTCACGAGTTTCAGTGTTCTGACAACTCAAAGTCTAATGTTGCTTGTTGTTCACTTCCTGGAATTGTCAGGTTTTATAGCTGTTTGGAGTAGGAGGACTGAATCTATGCATTCCATCATGGTAGAAAGCGGCAGCTCCCACTAACCTTTAGCTTCAGTAACTGCTAGCACTTACCAAATATTTACCTTGTCCAGGGTATGTTTCTATTTATTTTGTATATGTAACTTATTTTAATTCTCTCAACACAATAAAATAGATATTATCATCATCACCATCATAATTTTGTAAGTGGGGAAATTGATATGCAATTCAGACCCAAGCAGTCTGACTCGAGATGCAGAAACTTTTTGAATACACCTTTCACAGATGCACATTCTGCTTGCACTTCAGTACTTTGAGGGATGGAAACTCTCTGATGAAAGAATAGGAATCATTTGAATATTCTTTCTTAGATGGAGCACAAATATTCCTCCTTCCAACTTTTATGTTCATTAGTTCTGGTTCTGTTTTCTCCCTCTGTATTGAAGGAACTATTCAGTTCAATTCAGTTCTCTTTCACAAACAACTAAAGTCTGCAGTGTACAGTGTGTTATGTTGCAGATACTAAATTCCTAAAAGGACTTCTTATACTCCTTCCTATACTGTAAGAAGGAAGACAAATAAAGAAACATTTGGGCAAGATGATAGAAAGTTATCAGCCAGGTGAATTTGGCGCTTGAGTTTGGGGGCCAGTGTGACTCCCCTGTAATGAAGTGGCAGCTCTTCATTAAACAGACATTTATTACTGCCTCCTGAAGGTAGGCATTGTTCTAGGCACTGGGTACATAGTGATGCCAACAGCTGGGTTGTCATAGAATTAACATGGTAATGGAGGACAGAGACATTAACCATGTGAAAAACGTGGCATAGTTTTAAATAAGTTTCTTAAGTAAAATAAAGGAGTTTATGAACTCTTTTGCATAATCTAATCATGGAAGACTTCTTGGAGGAGATAGTGTTTGTATAAATACCTGATAGATCAAAAATAACTGGTCATGAGGGAACGTGCAAGCAGAGCATATGCCTTAAGATGGGAATAAATTGGTATATTTGAGTAGTAACAAAAAAGTTGGGTGAAGTATAATTGAAATGTAACTAGCATGAAGACTATTAAAAGAGGTAACTAGCAAAAGTCATGGAGAATAAATCAGATGACACTTTCTGGGCACTGGAAGGAGGTTTGGATTTTTTTTTTTTAATCGGTACCAGGGATCAAACTCACAACCGCCTGCTTGTAAGGCAGGTGCTTATGTCACTGAGCTAAATCCCCAGCCCTAAGGCTTGGATTTTTATCCTAAGTGTGATAGAAAGAGCACCGGGGGATATGCTCTTATTTGTGTTTTACTCTAATTAGAATGCAACTAGTCTGTAGGAGACAAGGAACAATTAGGTAAATGTTTTATAATCCAGGGGAGAAATGGTGGAGATTGAAGAAGTAGTGGTTGAGGTGGGGGAGGCAGTGTTGGATTCTTCCTAGACTCCATTACCCAGCTGATTTCACTGGAGGATGAAGGCATGTGGAGGGGTGACAGGGAGAGAGGACTCAAGGATGATGGTGCAGTTGGGTAAGTGGTAGCTCTGCTAGTGGATGGGGAGACTTGGGGCGATATCAGTTCGGTACAAAAAAAAATGAAGTGTTTTTGATTTGAACTAGTTTCAGGTATTTCTGATTTAGAAATCTATTTGATCCTTGACATTTAAGGAGATAAAAATTTGGGAGCCATCAGCATAGAGATGATATCTAAAGCTCTGAATTTAGATGCAATCACTTAGGGAGTGTGTCTAGGTAGCTAGGAAAATTCAGTGATATAGTAAGCTCTGGAGCATTCCTCTTTTACAAGTTGTGAAAAGGAGGAGAAACAGAGAAGACTCATCTCTGAAGTAGGAAGAAACCAGGGGACTGCAGTGTCGTTAAAACTCACAAAAACAAAACAAAGAAAACTGGATGCAGATGATAGAGGAAAATGAGAAGGCAAACTGACCACTGGATTCTGTGATCTGGGATCTTTGGTGACCTTTGTACAATTGGTTTTAGTAGAAGGTGACTGAGATGGAGCGAGAGTACATAACCCTTGCTAGCTGTGTACATACTATATACACTGCTTCTTTCAACTCTTCTTAATATGGTCTGATTTCCATTTTTTAGTGTATTTTCCATCTTTTGCTAGGTTGAATTATCTGTAAGTGACCTCATGTGTTTCTGTTAATGCCAAGAACTGATCATACTACTCCACATGTGGGGTGTTTCATGTAAACTAAGTATTCTAGGCCTATTTTTGTAGCTCCAGTTGTTTCTTTGACAAGCACAAGGAACTTCTGGTTGATATTACCATCTAAGAGATATAAATCTTTAACACACATGCTATTTCAAAAGCTGTTTTTCTATTTTGGTACTGCAGAGGGTTTTTTGGAGGGTGTTAATTTTTATTTTTTGTAACTTTGTGCTGATTTTGGTGGTGTCACTATTGTAGTTTGCCTTTGATTTGGCCTGTTTTGGTCCAAGTCTTGTCACTCAAGGATTGAGATTACCTTTTTATAAGCAAGTTCTTTTCTAAGCAATGTCTTTATCCAAGTCATTAATAAACATGTTCAATGTGTTCTGTGGGAGTAGGTGGGGATAAATTATAAATTGCTGATACATAAATGCAAATGTGGACAAATTAAAAGTTGTTTGTAAACATAAGTCAATAGTGGGAGGGCCCCACAGAGTCAGAGGTTCTTGTTCATAGTGGGTCAGGGGGTGGTGGATGCTCCTATTGCTGGGATGCACCTGGACCAGGTCACCAAAGACTCCTTCTGAGTGACATTGGTTTGTTCCTCTGATGGAGCTCTGAGCTTTTCTGGTTGCACCATTATTCTTCACATCATTCTTTGTCATAGTCTCAAAGATCTCATGGGAAACCTGGCCAAATGCCCCACTGAAACCAAGTTTTCATATATGTGGAACATTTCCCTGAGTCACCAGTCTAATAATCTTATCCGCAAAGACTGATAAGATTGTGTTGAAGAATGAGACCGATAATAACTTGCTATCATTCACATAGCACATGTGGCATTCAGATTCGTTTTCTCACTTAACCAAGTGTTTTCTAGGTTGCATTATTTGGCAAATGAAGAAATTGATCAAAGAAGTTAAGTAGATTATTGTAGGCTTCGTGAGTGCTTATCACAGCAGAAACCAGATTCAAACCACTGATACGGGGCTTGGAAGTGTGACCTGGGCAGGTCAAGGAAGCAGATTGTTCATAGGTGGGAGAATATGGAGAAAAACTGAAGTTTGATGTTCCATTGGACAATCGGACACCTGGGCTTCATTCAGATGTAGCATAGTGGCATCTGGTGTGTATATATGCAGATAACAGTTTTCAAATATGCAGCAATAATGGAAGTTTTCCTATAGCGTAAAGTGGGGCCTGCATTTCCCAGATGCAGGATTGGAGCCAGGCTGACTATGTCATCAAGACACCACTACTAGCGGAGTTGGGCAGGCTAGGGCAGAAATGGACCGATGGTCAACCTATGTTGACTCTTGGTGATCACATCTTTCTGTTCTTAAAGCAACTACTATTTTTTCAGTTTCATTCTTTAGAGTTTCTATGAATCTGCACAAATTAGAACTGGTTGTATTTTGTGGATTCCATCATTTTTATTTGTATAAAAATAACAGTATATTCAGGTCTTAGTTGAAGGCACCTTTTTATTCAAAATGATTTCTTGGTGATTATTGATAGTGATTCTTGAAGTTATTTAACCATGTTAAAAGCAAGACTTTTGTGCTTGATATATCTGGTTCAAGACTTAGCTCTGTACTTATTAACTGTAATTATATGGACAAGTATGTTAATCCTTTGGTTATAGATTCATAAATGGATAAATGATAACACACTAGATACAGTGCTGATTTGGGATTAAATTAATGAATGTATATGAAATGTGTAGCACAATGGCATGTCGTAGGAATGCAGTAAACACCCTCCCTGGTTGAATTATCATCACTATCCTGGGACTCTGTCTGATGTGTTTCGTGATTTCTGTTTTACAATTCTTTTTCCCATATGGGATTTGAGATTTATCTTAACTATGTTTGCTTCAAACTTTTCAATTCTTATTGGTGGAAGAGATGAAAAGAAAGATAAAAGTTGAGTATCTCTGCCTTCTCTGTCATCTTTTAAGTTTACATCATCATTCAAAGCTGTTTCTATCGCTTCCTGTGTTACTCTCTTTTGAACATATCTTTAAAGAGTCCTTTATCACTTTCCCTTATGCTTTAGCCACTCTGTTTTACAGGATTATCCTTATATTTTTTATAACTGCTCTATTTTTATATATCATGAATGCATCTTTATCATCTATATATTTGATTATATAATATGATTATATCGCAGAACTTTCTGGGTATCCATATTGTCTGCTTTAAATCTCTTCTGTGTTAAGATAGCTATTACACAGCTAAAATGAAGTCATTTAAAGTAGTACTTTGAATCACTTTGCCATTTTAGAAGTATTCACAGATTCCAGTTTACTTTTTATTTTCCTTCAGGAGTTGTCTCACTAAATTATGTACTTGGTTCTCTACAGCAACCACTTTTGCAGCTACTACAAACTCCAGGAAGATGTGGTCATTTTTACATTGGACTATCATTCGTTTTGTGTATCCATCTAGGGCAGGAGTTACTAACTATACCCTGCAGACAAATCTGGTTGACTCTTTATTTTTATAAATAAAATTTTATTGGAACATAACTATGTTCATTTGTTTACATGTTGTCTATGACTGCTTTTGCACTTTGAGACAAAGTTGAATAGCCATGACAGAGGCACAGACCATATGGCTAAAAATATAGTGTTTACTATCTACTGCATTAGAGAAAACAATGCTAGTTCTTTACTAAGGCTTCCTTAAGGTGCAAAATTAAGACCTAGATAGCAATGTTCCTCAAAGGTTTCCTAACCTTCTGGGAAATGCTGCTTTAAGAAGGAAAACAAATCAGATGCTTTATTTTAAAAGAATTAAATTCCAGCACATTGCAATAATTAAAATCTGATATCACTAACATATCTTGTCTTTCTTCAAGTTTTGTGGTTTCTTGCAGGAAATATTTTCAATGTTCTGTGTTAGCCTGAGATGCTTGGTGGTCTCTACTCTTGCTGCGATGTTATTTTCTGTCTTTTTGTTTTTTATCCAAAGCTCTCAGCCATGAATCCTGGCATATGAAATTCCATAAATGTTTATGCTTCCTTAAATGGCCTCTCTATGAGTTTGTTTGCTTAAAAGTACAGGCAGAGCCAAATAGGAGGTCAAGCTTCTGATACTGGACAGTTGCATAGACTTCTCTGCTTCATCTGCTGTTAGCTGTCGGGCATCTTCCCCTGGTGTTGTCCAGGTTCCTCTGGCTTACCGATTTAGCAACAGCAAAAGGTCTGTTGCTTAGCGATTAAGCAAGGTATAGAGCTAGAAAGATGAATTTGATGGTGACACCCACAAACCAGAGCTGGGTGTCACACTTCATGATTGAGTGTGTCTTGCTGAAGCAGGAGTGGTACCTTAGAGAGGCTAAATCATCCCCCATCTCCTCCCCTTTCCAGTCATCTGGCTTCTGAATCTGCACCTTTTTGTCCTTGTCCCTGATTGAAGTGTGCTCTGCTGGATTTATTTCCTCTCTATACCACGGCTTCATAAAAACAACACTAGGTCTTCAGCATCTCTTGCTAATTCTTGCCTCTTTTGCCTCCTCTGGTTATCAGCCACTCAAATGTACTCTTTTTGTATACCTTAGTTTTTTCTATCCATCAATCTTCAGATTGAAAGGTAAAAAACATTTTAGTCTGGAAAGAATTATGAGAAATGGATTAATGTAAAAGCAAGTCATTCTCTGTTTTAACAATAGGTCATTCACAGTATGCATTGCAAGAACCATTAAAATCATCAACAAGTCATTAGTGCTGACTTTGAACTAGCTCATCAAAATCTCACTATTAATAGCTTTAAAAGTTATTTCAGAATGCTAACATTTTAACAGTCAGTAATTATAGGTTGAGCAGGCTGACTGTTGGGCTGGGTTGGCTTTAGGGTCCCAGGAGATAGATGTTTGAGGTGTTGGGTGGTGGTGGGGGTTCCCTCCTGCAAGTGTGAGGCTAATGTGGTAGAAAGGGTGGCTGTACTGAGTTCTCCCATAAAACATCTGGTGCTGCTGTCAGGGCAAAGATAGACTAGAAGAAAGATTGGTCTGGCCTGCCGAGCCAGACACATGTTCCTTTTCACAATGGTGGAAATCAGAAGACGAAGCCATGCTTTGAAGATTCTGTCAGCGAACATCTCAGAAGTGACAGCTGTTCTACTTTGTTTTGCAATCCTTTCATGACATAACTGATCTCATTTTGTTAGAGCTTCTTCCAATGCTGTGTTCCTAAATTACTCCTTAACTTCTTCCTGTTCTTCCTGCTCTGTTATGCTCTATATAATAGGATTTTGCAGAAACCCATGTCCAGGGTCAAGCTGCTAGAGGAGGCTTTGGACTTAGTTTGTCCTCAGGGCCTGGCAGGTGCTAGAGCTGTCCTCAAGGTAGAGCCAGGCATAGTAGAGGCCAGCAGCAGTCAAGGGCAGGATGGCTTTTGTTTCGGGTGCACATGTAAAGGGTGGTTGAATTCTGTTCTTGTTAAATTTCCTTTGTCCCCTGGTATTTGCAGGTAGTTAGCATTTCTGTCATTGTCTTCATTTTCCATTGTGATTATAGTCTTAAGGAAGGTTTGGTACATGTCTATGTCTGAATGTGGATGGTGGGAAATTGGGAAACACCATGTTTACACCCTATAACTGGAAATTAAGGAAAACGTAGCCCAACATTTAGAGAAGATAAGAAGATCAGACACATAAATGGAAAAGTTAAAAAGAACATCATTCTTTGGAGGACTATGTGGAAAGTTGTCACGGTGTGAGAGATACAGGTATAGAAAATGTGGGTGCAGACTTTCAGGTCTCCCTCTCATTCCTTTCACTCTTGCCTTGAACATCACGAGGCTGAACCCTGAAGACTACAGCACTGGCTGGGTTCCCAGCTCTTCTGATTGGCACTGACCAGTGGAGTTCAGCAGCAATGGGCAGTCAGGAAGGAGACGTCACATGGCCATTCCCTCAACACCATCCCTGTTGTGCTGTGGGTTGGGAATGGCTGTCTGCCTCTCCCAAAGGCCATAGATACTATGGGGTGACCCTCCTCTTAGGTCTGGCTCCTGCAGGGTTGCATCTTTTACCTTTCCTCTTGGGGTTCCATGAGAGGTAACAGCTCTTACATAGTTGCCATATCATGCCAATTGTGCCCTTGAATTGCTTATGCTTTTCTCCATAATCCATTCATTGAACTCTGCTTGGTCTCCATTAGGAGTTGCAGTCTCTTTCTGTTGGGACCATGATTAACCATATGCTAGACATCTTGTCTGTATGTAATATATTTACTGCCATGAGCCCCTCTTGTATACCTCTATCTTTTCAAAGCACCAGTCCGGATATGGCACTAGTTTCCTAAAGGTATGATATATATTCCTATATATCATAACCTATATATCATATCATATTGAGAGAACAATAGAGTTAAGGTTCCTTGTAGGCTAAGACATAGATTTTGATTCTCTCCGGTGCAGAGGGAAAATTCCTTCCATCCACATCCTTCCTGCAGAGAGAGTGCCTTTTTTAATTTGGCTGCTTTCTTCTCCTGATCTCAAAGCAGTACAGATGAGTTGTCAAGGAGACAGTGTAAAATATTTTCTCTTTTGACAGGGTCACGCTATGTGGTCCAGGCTGGCCTTGAACTCCTTGTGCTGCCCAGGTTGCCCTCAGATTTGTGGTGATCCTCTTGCCTTAGCCTTCGCAGCACTGGATTACAGGCATGTACCACCATGCCCAGCCAGGGTGCTGTATGAGTGACAGAGAAGGCATTCACTTGGGCTGAGGGTGCCCTTATTTCTACTTTAGTATTCACCATGCCCTTTGGACCTGAATGACTGAGTTTTTTCTAATCAGCAAATACAGCCGTGAAACAGGTGTGGCTCTTAGCCTTGAAGAAACACAGAAGCTCCTTTATCTGCTTTCCCCCAAGAAGGCACGGCTGTTAGAAAGCAAAAACAAAAACAAAACAAAAAACTAATATGCCCAGAACATTGTCCCTTTACCCTGGATGGCCTGGTTCATTTGTACTGCATTTCTCTAAACTTTATTGGACTTACTTTCTTTCTACTCAAAGAAAGTGCACCTCAACTCAGGCAATGTACCATAGAGATCGTCTGTACCCTGCTAATGTCAGATGCATTGCACTTTATTAATGCGCAACTTTAATTGCATTTAAAAATGCTCATCTTCATGCATTTCTGTAGTCCTAGTCACTCGGGAGGCTGAGGCAGGAGAACTACTTGAGCGCAGGGATTTGACAGGTCAACCAGGGAAAAAATTAAGTGAGCCTCTAACTGAAATACACTAAACAGACACACACACACACACACACACACACACACCCCAAAGGCCAAAAAAGCAAATGGTAAAATGTAAAAGCACCGCATTTCATTGCAGTCTCTTGCTGAATCCTCTTCTGTTCTAAGATTAGCTGATGTGTTCTGCAGTGTGAATATTAGGATTGGTTTCTTTTTCCTGGGAAAATGTCAATGTGAATTTTCTTCAAGTTGAATCTAAACACTATGATTTTTAAATATCTTGCTTTACCTGCAGTGGTGTTTCTCACACCAATGTTTGAAAAATATTTTGAGAATTGCTGAAGGGTCAGGTGAATAGAATGAATACTCTTAATTCAGTAGAAGCTGCATCTCTATTGTATGTTTTGTGGTTTTTTTTTTTTTTCTGTAGTCCAGGAAAAATAGCATTGATTATTCTTCAGGGAGGAAAACATATTTCAAGGAAAAGCAAAGGAAAAAACCAGCGTGCACCCAAGAACCTAGATAGCAGAGGTGTGTAAGTGTGTGTGTGTGTGTTTGGCTACTGGAATAAGTAGTACTCCATTGTTCAGTGTCTTTTCGATGAACAGTTTTTGTGATTCTCTGCTTCAGAGTCAAATCCAGAAAGAGAGCGTCTTTTGGTCCTAGGATGGGTCACTTGCCCTTCCTTTGCAAAAGCCTTGGGACACCTTGGTGTTGTCTAGACTTCACTGGGGCAGGGCTTGTTTTCCAAAGCACAGCTTGGGTGCTGTTACCACTGACGGGAGATCGGGTGCCTGGCAGGCAAGGCCAACAGATGTCCACTCTGGCATCTCTCTTTAGTCTTCTGTTTATCTCTCTTCCAGATCATTAACTAAGATGTTAAATAAAACTGGACTTACCATGGGTGCCACAGGCTCCTCACCAGGCACTCCACTGCCTCTGTCCATCATCACTGGTAATTGGTCGTTTGCCTCTCTGATGGGCTTCACACTCCTGCCAGTTTGCATTTCATGTGAGGAGTAAAATTTCATGAGCTTCTGTATCAGTTTCTTTTTTAAAGTCACAGTGTATTATCTCATTGACTGGGTGCTCCTCTCTAGTAATCTTGTAACCCTAACTCAAATAACAATTCAGGCTGGAAGACTGCCATGTGCCAAAACATTAGCTTTTCCTAGCCAACTTCCAGCGTGCCTGCACGGGGACAACCAGGGCACCCTGATATTTGCCATTCTAGCTAATGAACTGGAGATGCAATGTCTATTGCAAATGACCTGCTGAAGTGCTTCAGTGCTCTCTGAACTATTGAGGGAAGATCAAATTAGACTTAGACTAGTTGTATAACCTAAGTATATTTTAGGCTATTCAAATCCAGTGAACATTGGCAATGATAATAGTCAGTGGGTATGGAGGAGGGTTCTATGTGCTGGGCACTTTGGTAAGGGCTTTGTCTGTACTGCATCTCTTATATCTACACCCCCAAACTCTAATGACCCTGTGGAATAAGTGCAGTTATAATTATCAATTTCCTAATACTGAACCTGAAGCTTACAGGGAAAAAAACTCGGCCAACCTTACATTTACATGTTTAGTAGTAGATATCTTGTATATGTTAAGACCTAGTATGTATACTTTATGTAAAAGCAAATAACTCAATATACATTGGCTTCTATGTTGCTGTTTATGTCTGGCCAGTACTTATCCAGCTATTGATCTATCCATTAATTTGCCCACTGGTGAATAAGATCCACTGAGAATGCTCACTATGGATTAGGTGTGGGTGGAAGCAGGCAGTGCAGAACACGGCTGATTAAGAGTGATATCTTCTCTGGCATTCTGGCAGATTAAGAGTGCAGAGAAAAGAGGGCTTCTACAGGAGTTATTTTCTATTAAATTTTATATTATAAATTTATTGTAAATGCTTTTTCCACCATAATATTTCAATGACTATTTTAATATAAGAATAGATCCTTAGAAGTGGTTCAAGAATATGTTTATCCTATGAGTTTCTCTTGGTTCATTGAAAAGAAAGTTTTGTGCTCTTATCTGTTGTTTCTTTTTTTGTGAATCTTTTATGTCTGTGTCTTGCATTCTGAGAAACTACCTGGAAGATAATGATACGCAATGTATTAACTATTGTCATTTTCTTATGATTTTGTTGTGAAATTTTGTTTCTTTTGCACTTTAAAAATATGCACCATGGTCTGTTATGGTTTTACATATCTTTGGTCCCCTCAGGGGGAGGTACATTTTCTAAATGAGAAATATGAGACACACTAATATATTAGGATTGGCAGAAGTCACCAGGGGTATTTTGAATAGGAAATGGTTTAACACAGGGAATTTGGGGTTTACAATACCTCTGGAAGGCTGGGAGAGTAAAGGCAAGGGGAGCTTCTTTCCGGAAGAATGTAATGAGCGTCTACAGTGAAGCAAGTGAGCTATTCCCAGCGGGTGTTTAATGTCACTGTGTGCTGACCCTCAAGTCTGGGCTCCCAGGTACACCTGGGACACAGTGATGTCTCTCTCTTTTTTCCTTTCTGCATCTCACTCTAGTGCTCTTAGTCGTGTAATCTGGTCAAGATTCATAGTCTTCATAGATCTGGTGTGCAAGAGAGAGTCCAAAGAGGTGAGAATAGTGTCAAAGCCCAACACAATTATGAAGCGACATTTTGTCCCAGGTTAAGTGATATTATCCCATTTCTTTTAGCCCTACCTCAATCTTTTACTTTTAACTTTCTCCCTGAGCAGCTAAAAAGTACCTAGGAACATTGTTTGATCTTAATATATATGATGGCATGAATTGTTACTTTGAAGAAAAGACAATGGCAGCCACTGTTGATTTGATATCATCTTGCTCTTAAGTCCTACCGTGCTCTTGTTTTTCTATTACCATTGGTTCTATCACATTGTGTCTTATTGGATTTTAATATGTATGATAGGATAAACAAATTTTTATGGAAAATGAGATATAGTAGCCATTGTTCATTTTCTATTATTTTGTTCAGAATGCCTTGTAATACTTTCATTCTCTTAAGTGGTTTTATTCTATTTTGTTATGTTTGACATTATTGTGTGAAAAGAAAGCTAAGCTCAACAATTTCAAAGAGACATTATGATAACTACTGTTAATATCCAATTGTCTTGTTGTGAAGTGCTATGTTGCTTACATTGTTCTCTTCTGATCTGCTTACAGCTGTCCTCTTTTGTTTTACTCTTTAAAATTTAAAAAAAAATTTTAAAAAAGTACCTAGGAGTAGTGTTTCTGTGAAAGGCCTTATAGAATTCGGAGATTTGGTTCTGTTGAATTTCTTTTTTACTTCACTTTCCCAGTTTTCACCTGCTCAGCTCTGGGACTTCTAATCCAATCTCCAAGAGGAGAAGAACCGTCAGGCCAGGGTTATGAGCGAATTCTCCTCTGGGGGCTTTTTATCAGCTGAGGCCTCCACAGAGATAGGCTCTGCAGAGGAGACACAGAGAGGAAAATGAGAATTGACCAAAAGGATTTGTGGTTGTTCCTTTGTGGGAATGTGATCTTCCTGCAGTGTTAAAGGGAGTGAAATGCTCCCACCTGCTCACCTGCACCACCACTGCTCTCATTCTCAAGATGATTCCGATGAGAAACGATAAAGGGACTGTTTTGGTTTTTCATAATTGGGTTCCCCTCAGTCCTCAGAATGGAGAGCCACAGACTCACTTTAAGAAGCCCTTACCCAGCTCTTCCTAGTCTGCAAGCAAGATCTTGGTGCACAGCTTTATTGGGCTTATTTTGTTGCTCTTTCACTTCTTGTACATGGATGTAACCGTTTCTCACTAGTACATCAAAGAAATTAGTGTAAGGTGGTGGATTGTCTTTAAAAAACTGCTTCACATGTTTTTTGGTACTTTTAGAGTTGTCAATAAACCTGTAAGAAAAAAATGCCGTTGGTGTCCATCTGGGATTTTTTGATGTCATATAAATACATTGTTTCCAAAATGTTAGGGCTGTTCCAAAAGTGTGTATTAAGGAATTTTTTTTTCTTTTTTGAGACAGGCTCTTGCTATGTAGTCCAGACTGGCCTCAAACTCTTAAAGTTCCTCTTGCCTCCTGAGTGCTGAGATTTCAGGCTTGCACCACCATACCTGGCTAAGGACTGTGTTAAGAGTTTGAATTTTAGAAAAATTCTGAGAAAAATGATTTAATTTTTGTGTCTTAGTGTTTCATTGGAGTAATGGAAATAGATTTCCTGAAGAACAGCTTGTTTTAGTCCTTCATGTACCTTATTTACTTTCTGTATAGGTTATATGTAATAAAAATGCTGTATTTAAATAAAAGCCAGTTTTATTACAGTAAAAAACACGTTGCCACTAATTCCCTTCAGAATCCTCCTCCTCACTTTGATGCTCTTATCCTATGGATCTTGCCACTTTCTGTATGAGTTCTTGGAATATTTTTCTAATAAATGTCTCTACTTGTGCTTGTAACTGCCTTGCTGTCCAGAATGGATTAAAAATATTTAGCCTTCATGGTCATTTTGACTGAGGAAGACTCAGAACTTGCACCATTACAGACCTGGTCATAATGCTTTGATGGCTCTGCCTTTCCACTGCAGGCTACTCGGCAGCAGCAGTCTCCACGTCTTTATCACGCCTAAATACACGGAAGAGCTGGTTTGGAAGACGAGATTTGCAGGGGGTCTGATGGCGAATCCAGTGCTTTTATTCACTGGGTTGCTGTACTTGGTACAAGTTTCTGGGGATCTGATTTCTAACACTGATATTGCCAGCTGATCACTATGATACATTTATTTTGCAAGAACCCACTCACTGGGTCCAAATGTCCACCCAGCATAACCTAATTTGTCAAAGTTTGGGGGGTAAAAAAAAAACCTACAGAAAGATCTGATATTTTTTTTCTAGTACACAGAATAATCAGAAGCAAAAATGAACATTGTGTATAAATTATGAGCTGGTTTTGAATGTATTGTTACCAGTTATATGATATAATTTTCTATGAATATTCACACTTTTGTGTGTACTTTGGGGTAGATATACCTTCTTGAAACTTTATTTCTTAAGCATAACTTAGAAAATCAATCTTAAAACTCTCATAGTATGCCACAGCATTCCAGCTAGTCTACATTTACCTTGTTCACTGCTGTTCCTTTCTCTCTTCTTTCGTGTCACTCTGGTGTGCTGTACTAGATGGTCCTTTTTAGTCTTAACATTTTTCTCATTAAGTTATCTTTAAGGATCTCATCTCTTTTCTAAGTATGATGATATTTGACAATATCCCACCCTAACAGTCTCTAGTCCCTTCACAATCTTTGGACCATCATTGTTTAGATAGCAGCAGTGTATTTTTTTTTTTCTTCAGGAAATGACAAACATGGATCACTGATGTGGTGGATTGTTTGGGCTTTGCAAAAGAACAGGCATTCTAGATGAGCAGAATTGTGGGGTCTTGTTAGTGGGACCTGATTTGGAGACTTCTCATAAAGCAGTGTGACCAAAGGACTATGATGTGCTTGGACTGGTTGCATGAATTTGGAAGAGGGCCAAGGGAGACAAGAAAGACTGGGAACACTGAGAGGCTCCAAAATGAAGAAGAGGCCATTGTTTGGGGTTATTTTCTAGTGTACAATACTTGTTTCCTTCTCCTTGCTTTTATCCTCTTCCTGTGATCTTTTCTGGAAATCCTTGTCAGGACAGTGGAAATATTTCCATTTCTTCAAATCCCAATTTGAAGGATGTCACTTGGAAAAGATTTTCTTGACTTTTCTCTGTGGCAGGTATTACTCCATTGTCTGTGTTTCCATACACCTTGTATATCACATGTGCCTTCTATATTGTGGTAGTTGTCTCTGCCTTAACTTGAAGTCCCATTGTCTCTGTGCTAGTCTAGCACGTGGTAATGATTTAGCAGATGTTTATTAAATGGGCAGAAGAATCTTCCCTTCCATCCCCAGCTTTCTCTAACCAGGGCTAAGGTATTTTGATTTGATTTGCTTTTGTTTATGACAACTGACCGAAGACAATCCATACAACAAGCTTAACACTCTGGGATAAAGGTTGTGAAACTACACAAGCCCCATTCCTTTCAAAAGACAGGATGGATCTTCTCTCTTAGGGCCAATCTCAGTTTGGCAAAGATGGTAATTTGTTTATGACTTCAAACCTAACAAACTTTCTGATTTAAAGTGAAAGCTAACTTAATATTCTTTATTGCTTCTTGGAATCCGATCTTGGCAAGATTAACATAAAATATTATAAAATGGGAGAATTCATGTGGAATTTTTGACTGAGTGAAATTGAAATGCCAAGCACCTAATCTTCAGAAAGGTCCCCAGCTTCTTGCCTCTTGTCCTTGGTGGAGGAGGCACCCTTCAGAGCAATCCCACTGCAGGGGACTGTTAAAAGGAGAGTTCCAATTAACATGCATTTCCTTAATATCACAAGTGAAGAGGAAATGTTGGTTCTACTGGCATTTCAAAAGCAAGTTTTCTAGTTGCCTAGTGACTGGAAATAGCCATGGAGTGATATCGTTTTCCTGCGTCACCACGCCAGCCTTAATGGAAGTAGGAAAGTCCAAATAGAGACGTCAGTCGTGTGATTCAAAGGTTCAGGTGTCTTGCTTGGGAGACTGACTGCTGTTAATACTGGCAATGATTATGAGGCCGTGCTATTCATTATAGTAGCCATTGGTCATATGGGGCTACTTATATTTAAATTCATTAAAATTAAACTTTAAAATTCAGTTTCTCAGTCACTGAGCCACATTTCACGTGCTCCTTGGCCACATGTGTCTGCTGCATTGGACACCACAGCTACAGCTTGATTTCTTGTTGCTGCAGAAAGTCTTGTTGGACAACCCTGTTCCAGTTGTTGGAAGCCTACCCGTTGCTGCTACTGCAAGATACCTGACTCTTCCAGAATGGTCAGGAGCAGTCCCACGAGGTACAGCTTAAAATAGAGAAGGAGATCAGCAAATAGCTTTGGTCTGCTTGTGGCTAAGGCTTGGATGGTCCCTATGGGTGTAGCCTGGGCACCATTCATAGCAGCTTTGAAACATAGTGCAGAGGGAGGAAATGGCATGGTTTAGACCCAAATTGGAATCTAACTAAATATCATGCTATAAACATATGTCAGAAACTATTCTGGCTGCCTTTGCTTTTGTTACCTTGTTTCAGCCTCTAAGAGAGTGGCCTGGATTTTACAGGCTAGAAAGTGGAGTTTCAGAGAAATAAAGTAGACTATAACAGATCATACAGGCATAGGGTCAAAGTTGGAGGCTGATGTGCCTAACTCTTAAATTCAGTCTTCCTCTGGCTTTAAAGTTGGAGACATGAAGTGGGGAACAGGTGGAAAAAGGACTAGTAGTTATAAGCTGTTGGAGTATGGAGCCTGGGTGGTGCTGAATCACCTGTTTAGGATCTTTTGTCAAAAGCTGATGCTGAAGTGGGTTATTCTTCCATGGAAAGCTTATTAAATAGGATGAGGATCTGCAGAGTCTAGAATCAAATATGAAAATATAATAATAATAATAATAATAATGTTAGCAGGAGCTATTCTAAACAGTTTTTATGTTGTCACTTAATACTCATAACTAACTTATGAGGTGTAGATACTGTTATTATCCCTGGTTTATAGATGAAGAAGTGGAGAATTGGAAGATCAAGATAGAGAAAAGTCAGCTTTCCTGTTGCTGAGACAAAGCACTTGACCCGTGTAAACTAAAGGAGGAGAGCTTTAATTTGGCTCACGGTTTCAGGTATTCAGGCCATGGCTGGCTTGTTCCAAAGCCTGAACATCATGGCAGAAGGGTGAGGTGGAGCAAACCTGCTCACTTCATGGAATAGAGCACAGGGGAGAGCACCAAAGAGAGATATACCCTTTATAGGGATTCACTGTGACCCACTTCCTCCAGTGGGGACTTACCTGCTAAAAGCACATCAATCTGTGAGCATCAGTGGATTAATCTCCTGATGAAGGTAACACCTCCATGGTCCAACCATTTCTCCAGGAGTCTCAATCCAGTCAAGCTGATGATGAATCTTAACTGGCACACCATCTAAGTTCATGCAATAAGGAAGTGGTCCCGGAAATATCTATCTCAGATGGCCTTGGAGCTAGGTGGGTGATGCAAATGCCTGAAGTGTTTGAATGTTGTATAGTATGGAATAGGAAAGAGTTAGAGCATATATCCAGGCTACTGTTTTGTGTTCACAATGAACAATAGCAATGGCTCAGTGAGGACCAGACTAGATTCAGTTGCAAGTGGCTTATTGCTGACCGGCAGAATTTGCAACTGTTCAGTTTTCAGATGTGGACCCAGAGGCCTGAAGGAATGAAGTGACTCACCCAGTACTTGCAGCTGCCTCAGCAGTCCAGTGACCTCCATGACAGCTTTCCGCACCTCTGGTATCATAGCTCCACCCCTCGCTGGGATAGCTTCTTCTCAAAGGGGACACTGCTTACTTATACCTTCCTGGAGGCCTTGTGTGAGACAGCATAGAAAAACTCCTTCCTGTTATGTGTGCCTTGTGTCGTACGGAAGTAGAGTTGCTACAGGAAAGACATCAGAGGTGTTAGGTAGAAGATTCTGGGTTTCAAAACCATGTTTCAGTACCGACTTGTTTATAAACTTTTGTGCTTCAGAAAAAGAAAAGGAAATGGTGCCTGTGGCTCCAACAGCAGTTAAAATACAAAATGCATGTGGAATCTTTCTGCCAGGCCATGTGACCTCTGGATGTTGAGTTTGTGTCCTACTTACATGGAACCATGGCTCTCTACTTCACTCCTGGCTCAGGTGGAGAGTTTAGGGCTTGTTTGTTTACAGAGCTCATGCATTGTTTTCTGACACAGGTCAGGTGTGATCAGACCATCTGAGTCAAGGACTACAGCTCTAGCCAGGAAGACCATAAGCCTGCCCTCTTTCTCTTCTAACTGGAGGGACCCCAGGGTTTTAAAATAAGCATTCTGACTTCTCCATCTCTTTTGCCCTTTACTTCCCCATGTTGGAAGGTACCAAAAGCTGACACTTAGATTGTGCTTTACCAATGCCACATATATTGATTTCTCCCAATCCAATTCATGAAGGATATTAATTTTTTTGTATTTTATTGTGAAGGATATTAAATTTGTCCCCATTTTACAGATTAAGCAATTGAGACTCTTAGAAGCCGATTCACATAGAAAAAGATAATTGGAACTTATCGTCTCCAAATCCTAACACCCTGCTCCTCCCACACTGCATTGACCTTGATTCTTGTGGCAGGAAGCTCAAATTCAGACAATCTGGATGTCTTCACCTTGCCCACAAGTGCAGAGCCCTGTGCAGGAAGTTCAGTAGATCTGCTGCTTTTACAAACCTGGTATACTCTCCGACACATCAGAGGTACTTTCCTGACTGACATGTTAAATATGTAGCTTTGATAGGAATATTAATTCCTTATACTATTGTTCATGCATCATTTCCTCCAAACACTAAACATTTGAAAAGTAATTCACTTTCCCTCTCACTTCACTTATCACTCATTTCCTCCTTTCCTCTTCTTGAACCTCTGCCTGCCTCCTCTGTCTTTCACACTTCTCTTTCTCCTGTTTCTCTGTGAGTGGCAAGAGGCCCCACTTGGTTATTATTCACTGCATACAGTTGTTACATTGCACCCAGAGTGAATGTCAGCCTGTGATGGAAGAGCTGCCGCATCAGCTCCATCCTAATGAGCCCACAGTGCACTTTCCTGGGTGGGAAGTGCCCAGGGGCCGTCCATTGGCGAGTGCCATTTCAGAGTAGCGGCACTTCCCTGTGTAAGGGTCGAGTGCTGAAAAGAGAGGTGGGCAGTGGGTTCCATGGACTTGGTTAATTCTGGCTCCTTTGCATGCACTCGATTGTCCTACTGTTGGGCACCGCTTTCATCTCTGCCTCCTGCGCTGCCTGCCCCATGTGACAGAGCTCCGTCGTACTGAGGGCATGGGCAGTCAAGCCTGCCGTTTTCCAGCTAAAGGCTTTTTTTTTTATGGAAGAAAGAGTGTGAGGAGATGGAAAAAAACAGAGAAGGCAGAGAAGTAAAGAGCCTGATGTGAACAGGTATTTGGCTCCCCTTCAGTGTGTGTCTCTGGTTCAGCCACCTCCTGCAAGGACAGATCCCAGTGATTGATGACCAGTGTCCCAGAGGAAATCCTTCATGCCACCCTGTCACTTTGAGGGTGCCTGTGTGTGGACTGGGGTGGAAGGGAGTGTCTGAGGCTTAGATTAAGATTCATGACAAAGTATAGGGAGGTCATCTTCTCTCACAGCCATGGGAGACAAAGGACCCTCTGGAAAGCCAGGCTTTTGATGTATTGCCTGGGGTGAGCAGGTAGCCAAAGAGAATTGTACCAAGAATAATAAACATTGACACAAATTGCACAGAGGTTGGGGAATTGGCTCCTGTTTCCGTCTTCTGAGCTCACCTGCTTTCCTTGGCTGTGGCCTCTTGTCACTTACTGAACTTCGGCTCCTCCTCACAACCTCTAACAAGGTATTGATGTCCAGACTCTGACATCTATCCTTTCTTATGGTCCCCTCCCTTCTAGGCTGAATTACCTAGGTGATCATTCACTCATCCATTCTTTTATTTAAAAAGATCATCTAATTCTCATCTGGACTCATTAACCCTTATTTATTTTTTGCTATATAATTCAATACTAAATGTTAGAGATACAAAAGTGAGTGTGATGCAGTTACTCTTCAAAGGAGCTTGGTCTATTTGCAGAGATAGAAAAGACACAGCCTGGTGCTAAGTGCCATGATAAAAATGCATGTAGGTTCTCACGTTGGAGCAGAAAGGGGCCAAAAGGGGTGGGGTAGGCCAGGAAAATGCAGAGTCTTGGAAAATGCACCATAAGTGAAATTGCTGTTTAAACTGGGATTTGACAGCTAGCTAAGCAGGAAAGGGAAGGATGTCTCAGGTACCCTTCGGCATGAGATCAACAACATGAAGATTTGAACAAGCATGGCAAATTTGGGGGACTTTCAAGTAAAAGGCAGTGTGTTTGTTGTAAATGAGCTCCTGAGGAATGCCATGAGATGAAAGTAAAAAATCTATGAAAGGTGCCAACCACAATGATCACTTTATGTCATGCTAAGGGATTTATTTGGACCATATCCTAAGCGCTGCGGGAGTCTGCTGAGGAACCTTTAAACAGAGGAGTGACATAGTGAGGAAACATTTCCTTGGTGAATGGTGTGCGGCAGAGATGCTCAGAGTGATGGGGACTGGTGGCAGAGTTTATTCAAAGGCCCTTGCAGTAATCCTGACAAGAACAGACAGAAGCTTGAGCCAAAACAGTGGCAGAGAGCAAGGATGGAGAAGACCTGAGCAGAGGGTTAAGCTGTGGAAAAGACGGGCTGTGTGTTCTCTGGGAGAGGACAGGCTCCCGCTGCTAGCTCAGTTACAATTGTGCCCATGTGTTTCTCTCCATTCATAAACGTCCAGTTCAATTTTCCTCTTGCAAATAACACCAAAATGTTATAAAAAATGATGCTTTTAAATGTTCTCTGGAAGAAATTTGGGGGTGTTTATGTGGGTCCTATCAATTTTACAAGACTCTAAGCTCTTCAGGGGAGGGCACACAACCTATTTATCCATTTACAATGTACGGCATTCAGCACTCCAGGGTTACTTAATAAGAATTTAATAGGAATAAGATCTCAGCCCTAGGAGCATTTGTCAGTAATGGAATAACTAAGTTTGGAAACAGTTTGGTTATGTTTAAATTTTATAAGAAAAAGCTTAGTTATCTGAACCTTTGAACATAATGAAACCTGTTCCTGAACTATAAATAAAAATAGCTTCTGCTCTCAAGTTTCCTAAGTAAATGTTTTAATTGGTTATAATTAGACATTGTTTTTCAGCGTATAAATTTGTGGCTTAGTAACATCAGGCAATTAGTCAATCTGTCACTAGAAACTAGAGCTTTTTACATCCGTGGTTGGCATTTTTGAATTCTGATCTCTGTTTTCTTGCCTGATATTTGTGTAAGTCAGAATAATGACCATTGGTCTGGTTGTTATTTGTTTTCTCTCTCCCTATTTGCATCCTGGTCACATTTGTGTTTATCACTTCAAGGTATTTGTCTATACCTAAAGGTCTTTTCTTCTTTGTAATCTTTCCAGTCTGTGTCCCAGTTTCAGGACATGTGAGGTGTCAGCTGACAGACTGCTGGATACAGTATGTTTTTACAGAGCATTAGCACTGAGCACCAGACCGTGCTGTCCCTATCTGGGTCTGTTATGATACATCCAGGTGATATGTTTTCCTCAGAATTAGGTGAGCCTAATCAGAAGGTTTCACTGGACCTGTTTCCTGCTCTCTCCCTGCATTTGGCACTAAGCCACTAAGATTCGTGGTGAGTCTCTAGTGGCGCTCACCTGAAGATACTGTTTTTATTAACCATTTCCAATAATTTTTACTTTCCCAGGATGAATCCAAATAGTTTTTATCAAAGGAAGCAGTGTTCAGTTGAACCTACGTTAGTTGTTCTCAGAGACAGTCTTGGGTTCCCATATGGATTTCTATACGTATAAGAGTTAAGTCAACTTTGTATGAATCCCTAATCCACATGGCCTGCCTGGGCCATGGAATTTGAGCAACCCACTGTTACTTTTTGTTTTATAAAATGTTACCCTCGGACCAAAGACTGATAAGCTTGAGCAAGGCAAAGGGGGAGATGGCAGTTATATGTACGTCACACTTTTGGAGACTGCTCTCGTTACAGAGAGGCCGGTGATACTAAGCGTGCTGTGAATGCAGAATCCCAAGGCTCCTCCTTCTCCTCACTTTTGCTACTTCAGGGCTGCTCTAGATTCCATTTAAGTGGCTCTCTTCTTATGGAGCAGTGCAGCCGTGGGCCGTGTTGCGCACTTACCAGACCACTTTGAAATACATTTTCTTCAATTCTAAGCAATCACTGAATACACTGGGGTGTGTTTTGTGAAGTTTTAAACCAGAGATGATGACTTGAAACAAGCCATAGAGACAAACTGGCAAGAGAACTGGTGTTAACTTTCAGATGACAGGGGTAGGGCAGGACAGGAAGGCTGTCTTCAAGCATTTGAAGCGCTGCCAGAGGGGAGAGGATTACAATTGCTTCTTGCCTCTCAGAGGAGCAGCACTAGGTGTAAGGTAAAGAGTTCAATTCATGATAAGGAAGCACTTTAGAGTGTGGTGGTTAAACATTTTCACTTTGGTATCAAGCTTCTTGAGTCAAAAGCTACCATCTGCCAGTTACTAGCCAGTCATCTTAGGTACATTTTTCTTAAGGCTTCTAATCTTTAGTTTTCTTACCTGTAAAATGGAGATGATGTTAATATTCATCTTATGAATTATTATGGTTATCTATTGGCATAAAGCCAGTCAGTGCTCTTAGTACGATTTTTACAGTGATAAGGCTGGCAGTTATTAGCCATCTCAACTGGCTCAAGACAGTGTACATGTTTAGCAGCATATTTAACAATAGTTTTCAGGATTTCCTATTATAACCGAGATCTGTAAGGTGCTTTTTTTCCTCACAGTGTAGAATTTTTTGGAATTTGTATGATTTTTCTTACCGCCCACCCCCTTGGATGAGGAAGATTGATAAAAATCCAGGACAAAAGATTTAGCTTCCAGAGTTATTTAAATGATATAAATATTCCTTATGTTGTAAAGGCAAAGAAAGATATACAGGGTAGAACACTATGAGTTCAAAATCCCTGGAACACTGGTAGGATGGGTCCAGGTACCATGCTGACTTGGTGAAAAATTGAATTAGTTTTTGTTTTTCCTGGTATCAGGAATCGAACTCAGGGCCTTGTATTTGCCAAGCAGGTGCTGTACCACTGAGCTCTGTCCCTGGTTCTAGGATTTTTTTTTAAGTGATGAAATACTATCTCAGGCTTTTTAAATATCACATGCATTTGTAACAATGACCTTCATGGACAGAATATCAAATGCAACTCATAAACACTCTTTTCAAGAGGACGAATTATTTTATGCTGAATTTTAAGGAACATTGAACTATCTAAATAATACTTTTAAACTTCTTGAATGTTTTTTTATAAATTTTAAAAGAAAATGAGGTATAATACACACAGAAAGGTGTACCAATCTCAGGTGTGCAGATGAGTGAATTTTGATGTTGCTTATGTCCCTGTAACCATACAGATCAAGATATAAGACATTTTAAACAAGCCAGAGAGTCCTTTCATGCCTCTTTCCAAGTGATGTTATTCCCCGTTTTATAGAACCACCATGCAGGTTTCCAACAACCATGGGCAAGCTTTGCCTATCCTTGAGCTTCACGTAAAGGGAGTCAGGAAGTAGTTCTGTCATGTCTGGAAGCTTTTGCTTAACATGTTATCTATGAGACCATTGCACATGATTAGTTTATGCAAAAAGCTTCGTATTCTAAATGATTTTCCATTTAGAATAAATGGCTCTACTATAGATAAATCCTTGGTAGAAATGTGAGGCTAAGAAGAATCTTATACGACCTGAGTCTATGCCCTTGGACTTACAAATGATGTGTATGACACCAAAAGATACTATTAAGTAACTTGCACAGTTAACTACTAGTTAACATGGTATGCTATATTTTTACAAAGATAGATCTACTGCAAATATTATTCTTAGTGAGAATCATGCATGTAGTGTTGGAATTGTACACAGATAGTATGAATTATTTAAAATTACAAATTACCATGATACAAATTAATCCTGTTTGCTACGGACTGACTTCTTGCACTGTATTCCCATTTTGACAATGACGTTATAAGAACAGTTTGCTCTGATCGTCCAGATACAAACATATTGTTCTCATGCCTATTCGCACAAGTCATAAAACCACCATGTTACCCCACAAAATGCACTGAATTTAACAGACTAAATTCTTTTAACCTCTCTGTTTCATCCTCTTATGCACACACATACCATTTATATCAGGCCATGCGAGAACATTTCCTAGGATCTGTTTGTCTCTCTCATCAAGTGCATAATTGTCTTTCCACAACCCTATTGTTTTTGAAACTCAAAAAATTGTTCTTGTAATTGGTTGAATGTGGCATGGGAAGAGATGGAAGAATGCTCCTCAGTCACCAGTTCCCTTTAGACTTCGACACAGCAAGGTGGGAGATACGGGTACAACTACCTGTGGATTCGTCAAGTTTTTGTAGTTAGAAGGCCAGGTACAAAATGGAATACAGTATTTTAAATTATAAAAGGCCATGTCATTTCTGGGAATATTGTAGTATGGTAATTCAGTCCAATTTTCTGCTAAAAACAAATTAAAATACTGGATAAAAAGGATGTTGTCTTAAAAGCAACTAATGGCTCTAATGACAAGAAAGAATAATAAGGCTGAAATCCAAGTGAGGGGAAAGCAGCCTGAACTCCATTACCTGGAGCTGTCTGCTGATGCTAGAAACAGAGCTGCAGTTTTGATGACCTGGCTGAAGGGGGCAGAAACAAAGCGTGGAACTCGGCCTAGGTGGGAAGCATGGAGAACCTCCCTCCCCTTCGTGTTCAGCTGGAATCTGTGAACCAGAAGTAAACTGTGGTCGCATCCCCAGGCAGTTCTATGGAGAGGTGCCTTGAGATTGAGCAGAAGGGGACTGAGAATGAAATGAAAGAAAACCTGTCCCTGGTAAATTACAACAGCTGGTTCCCCACTCATTGAAATATTTCCTGCGTGTATTCCCGTCACTGGATGGTGAAGAACTTTGGAACAGTGAATTTAGTTGGAGGCACTTGTTTTAGTAGTTCTTTTAATTTGTTAATTAATTTTTGTCTTTTTGAGACAGGGTTTTGCTATGCAGTTCAGGCTGGCCATAAACTCACTTTGTAGCCCAGGCTAGCCTTGAATTTGTAGCAATCCTCCTGCCTCAGCCTCCCTGGGATTGTAGGCATGCACCACCACGCCCAGCGCTGTTAACTGTTCCCTTAAGCACCTGGTGGAAGCAAATGCAGAATTTCTTTAGAGGAAGGCACTTTCTTCCTAAACTTCTAGGAACTACCTCTCTCGTTCTCAAGGGTTAGGAGCCATGAGCAGTCAGCCATCAGAGAATTCTCATAGTACAAAACCCAGCAAGAACCAGAAGAAATGACAAGTGCAGAGATGGATTAGCAAACTCTTCAGACAGGAATCATCAGGCACAAATTATGAAACAACTGTTGTTACCATGTTCAGCACAATGAAAGGGAAGTTTAAAGATATCTCCAGGAACTTGGAAAGTATAAAAATATTCTAAGGACTTTAAATTTGTATCTTAAAAAATTTAAATTAAATATTATAACATGATATTACAGCAGAAGAACAACTAAATAGATAATATCTTAAGGCAAGTCACAGAAAAATGAAAGATTATTATAAAGAAATGGCTTTATAACAGACTAACTCAAATTTTTCAGTAACAAAAATAAAAGCCAAATATTCATAAAAACTTGCATGGAAAGAAAATAGCTGGTCCCTTAGAATTCTATATCCATGAAAACATTAAGCAGGAAGGCTTATGTTAAATAAAGTGTCCCGAAGAAATTTGTGTTTCCTGAGACAAAGATAAAATCTTGATTAAACTTTAAACTTTGACAAATTAAGTACAAATGCTTTAATTGCTTGGATAATCCTGAAAACAGTAGAAACCAAGTATTTAACTTACAAGTAGAAGTCAGGAAGTAAAAATGATAAAAATATTTAGTCACCCGAAGGAATGTGAAGAGAGATGGCTCAAATAGAAAGCACAAAAGTAAAGTGATAAATATAAGTCTAATAGTTACAGTAATTAAAAATATTCTAAGTAAAAAATAGTGATCAGATTGGATTTTTAAAAAATAGTGTTATGCCATTTATCAGTAAAATTTATAAAATATAAAAATAATGAAATAATGGATATAAATAACTGGAAAAACATAGCATGCAAACATTCATGAAGATTATGTTGATATAACTATATTAATATCAAGCAAAATAGAATTTAAATGATCACTTCTGTTTATTAAAGTTTTAGATCCCTAGGAAGGTATAAACATTTTATTTATTTATTTTGATCTCATTTCACTTATTTTTTAAAATTAACTTTATTGGTACATTTTCAATATACATAATAATCTCATTCATCATAGGGAATTTGCACCTGTACATAATAGATCTTGATTATTCTTTTTCTCCAAATCCCTCTTCTCTCTTCAATCCCTTTTCCCTTGGAAGGTATAAACATTTTAGATTATATAATACAAATAGCAAACTTGAAAATGTGTAATATCAAAACTAGCAGTTGCATAGTAGAAGTGTAAAGTACTCATAATTATTATAGAACATTTAAAAAATACTCATCAGCCATTGATAAAACAGGTGAAAACAATGTCAGTTTAGATATAGAAAATATAATGAATATTAACAAATGACATAGAGACATAAACAAAACAAAAACCTCCTAAGTACAGGTTTTTCAAGAATGCATTGAACATTTACGAAATTAAGCACTTGGGCTGGGGATCTAGCTCAGTGGCCTACCTGGCAAGTGCAAGGTTGTGAGTTCAATCCCCAATTAAAAAAAAAAAAAGAAAAAGAAAAAGAAAGAAATTAAGCACTTATTAGAATTTAAATTACATCTCAGTAAATTTCAAAGAATGGAAATTAAGGTTAAAATTTTTTTATTGCAGTGCCCTGAAGTTAGCAATAAAAAGGATTACTAGAAAGTCTCATACATTTGGGCTAAATAACTAGTATGTTAAAGAAAAAATAGATGTTAGGAAGTATTTTAAATCAAACAATAACTAAAACAGTGCAGGTTATTATATGTAAGATGCAGACAAAATAGTCTTTGAAAATTTATATTCTTTATGGCTTATACTGAAAATTAATAAACTAGGTGCCTGTCTCATGAAATTAGGAAGGAAATAACATAAAAATGCCAAAATAAATGAGTAGAAATTAATTGATGGTAAACTCACAGCATAAAGTATTTAAAAACATCTAAAAACTTTTTTGGAAAATAGGGTTTTTGTTAAGATGTGCCCACAAAGCCTCATGTAGTTTGGGATGTGTTTTTTTTTTTTTTTTTTTTTAGATAGCTGAATCTAGAGTGTGTGATTATTCATGGTTTAACACTAGGATTAAGGGTGCTGGGATTAAGGGTGGATAACTGATGGATTAGTCTATATTGGTTTGTAACACCCTAATCCTGG
Organism: Hydrochoerus hydrochaeris; assembly: GCA_004027455.1. Classification (NCBI taxonomy): domain Eukaryota; kingdom Metazoa; phylum Chordata; class Mammalia; order Rodentia; family Hydrochaeridae; genus Hydrochoerus; species Hydrochoerus hydrochaeris. The sequence continues at coordinate 499,747 of PVLA01000137.1, read as the reverse complement.
TAGACTGGAAACAATACAAAGAACAGAAAGAGGTTTGTCTCTCCTTTCTCTGTTGTTGCTCTTGCTGTCTTCCACTACCATGAACAGTTGGACCTCTGCCATGTGCCACCCTGCTTTGGAGCTGGCCAATTACAGACTGAAACCTCCACAAACTATAAACTAAATAAACCTTTTTCCCTTTATCTTTGGGTGCCAGATATTTTGTCTTAGCAACCAGAGAAAAGTAACTAAGATAGATAAAGATGAAAAATCCAGTGTTTTCCAACTTCTGACAAGTGTGACAGCAAAAATCTGATATGAAGCACAAATTTGTAAGAAATGAAAGAGATCACTTTAAGTGCTACATGAAATATGAAGATGAATTATAAAATTTTATGCTGATGAATTAAACCTGTAGTTGAAGTAGAAAAATTAGGAAATGTGATTCACCAATAGTGATTCATAAATAAATAGAAAACCAAAAGATTATGATCATTAAAACATTCAATTGGTAGCAGGAAAAAAAATTTTCCCTTTAAAAAAAAAAGCAAAATAAACTGGGAGTGCTGGTGAACTTCTATAATTCCAGCATGCAGGAGGCTGAGGCAGGCAGACCATTGCAAGTTCAAGACCAGACCGGGCTACAAAGTGAGCCCAAGTCCAGCCTGAGCTGCATAGTGACAACCTGTAAAGACAAAAAAAAAAAAAAAAGCAAAATAGATTTAAATGGCTTAGTACACAAGTTTTGTCAGCCATGAAAGGAAAGACAGATTTCAGTCTTACCCAAACTGTTTCATAGAATAAGAAAGGGATGATAATCTCTTTTGCTTTGTGTTTTTCTGGTTCTTTAAGAGGTTAATGTATTTTCAGTGCCAAAACTCAGCAGAACACTGTGAGAAAGATAAATTACAGTGCAGTCTCCTTTACAAATATATATGTAAAAAGTCTTATGAAAATGTCCTAGCAAGTCAGATGTAACAGTCTTTGAAATCATTTACATATCATGACCAAATATTTCCCCAGGAATTCAAAATTGGTTTAAAGTTTTTAAAAATTAGCATAATTCATCACTTTAACAAATTAAAAGAGAAAATACTATATTTCATCAGATGCCCAAAACATATTTGAAATTTAATGTCCATTTATGATGATAAACCACAGAGATATTTCTTATTCTGATAGATTGGCTACAAAGGAAAAAATCACACATGATAATTAATTATGATTTGTGGAAGGCATTAAGAATAGGACAGATGTGGAACAGCATGTGCATAACCCAGTACTTTGGGAGGCTGAGGCCAGAGGATGGCAAGTTCAAGGCCAGTCTAGGTAATTTAGTGCCTATCAAAATAAAAATTACCACAGGGCTGGGTGTGTAGCTCAGTGGAAAGGCCATGGATTCAATTCCCACTACTGGAAAAGACAGAAACATGCCACATTTTCACTTTATTTAGCAGCATATGGTAGTAAGACAATAATTAAAACAATAAAGAAATAAATCATGCAGGTGCAAAAATGTATCTCAAAAATCACAGGGAATAATTTGCATTTTGAACATACTAGATGGATAAATATACTGTACTGAAAGACTATTTTAAAGCCATACACTCACCCCAAAATAATGTAGGATTAAATTTAATCCAAATAAAAATTTAGAGTTTTGGGGAAGAATTTGGCAAATATACTCTATAATTTACTTGTAAGTCTGAATAACTAAAGAGAGTCTTGACCTTCTTGAAGAGGAAGACCAAAATGGGAGGTATCAAGGCTGATTTCAAAGCTGCAGTGTTTAGCGAGTGGATATTTATATATTAATGGAATGGGATACAAAGTTTCTGAAACAGACCCCATTTTGTAAGTACTTGATAAATAACACAAGTTCAAGACACTTTGCTGAGGATTAATAATACACTTATTAATCATTAGTGCTGTAAAAATTAGGTGTTTGTATATCCAAAATGAAATAGGTTCTTCACTTCAAAGCATATACAAAAACAATTACAGGTAGCCTCCAAATGTACTCCTAGAATCTAAAAGAATATCATATAAAATTAGACCAGAGAAAATGTTTTATACAAAATGTTCCTTATTGTAAAAGATCAGTTTGATACATTTAATGACGTTGAACTTAAGACCTTTTATTTGTCAAATCATACTATAAAGATAATAGAAAGACATCATAGAGTGGGCAAATGTATTTACTAGATGCATAGCTGACAAAAGACCCATGCAGTATTGTTCTGTTCAATAGGGTAGACAGTAGCCACATGTGGCTATTTAAATTTAAATATATTTAACTTAAAAAATAGAACTTTCCCATCACTAATTGTGCTTACAAGCCATGTCTGGCAACTGGCTAGCCTATTACATAACATCGATTTAGATTTTATAAAGATCATGCAAGCACCACATGTTTATATCCATATAAAGTAACAATAATTTATAACAGAATAAATATACTTGTATGATTAGTAAGAGTAAAGACGTTCAGTAGTAAAATAGTCAAATAGGCCCTTTGGGAAGAGGATATCCAATTGGCCAATAAATATAGGAAGAGATAATCAGTCTCATTAAGAAGCAGAGAAATACAAATTAAAACCATTCTACACTGCCACTGTATACTCAACTGATTGATTAATTTTTTATGACTTGATAATACCAAGTGTTAGTGATAATGCAGAATAAAAAAATACTTCTCACTGCTTGTGGAAACATGACTGGTCCAACTTGGGAAAATATTGGCATTATCTATTAAATTTGAATCTTAGACAAACTCATTTATCATTATACCAGGGTTCTTAAATGAGAATTGAGGTAGCGAACTAGAATCCACTAAAAGGTCTTACCTGCCTTTCAATATATATTAAGAAATTGAAGTATAATCATGGAATTGAAAAGCATATATCAATTAAGGTAACCACTATAGCTGTCTCCAGCAACATGATCAAATTTCAGAAGGCAAAAAGGTGAAATAATACAAATAGTAGGATTCTATTCATGTGACTTTATAAAATAAGAATATACTCTTTAGCATTATGTCATTAGAGAAGCTTACAAGGGAAAGTAAGCCATTAGTATTCAGTAGGACTGGACTTTTATTGAAAGCAGTGTGGAGTGGTAAGCTACGCCCTTTGAAGGCCTAGGAATAGCACATAGGTATCCTTTTGCAGAGTTAGTGGAAAATAAGGCTGGTACCTGGTTTAGGCATTGTCTTAATCGCTTTCTTAGCGCTGGAACAATATGCCCAATACTCACAATTAAAAGGAGAGTTTTACTTTAGCCTGTGGTTTTTAGAGGCTTCAGTTTATAGTTGGCTGGCTCCAAGACAGGAAAGTCATGGTGGAGGGCCAAGTGGAGGAAAGCTATTTGCATCATGGTGACCAGGAAGCAGAGAGAGAAATGAGGAGCTGAAGATGGGGATATAACCTTTGGGTCACATGCCCAGTGAACTATCTCTTCTGACCAAGTCCTGTTTCCTAATAGTATATTCATCTATGAATTAATCAGTGGAATTATCCACTGATGAGTATAGTGTCTTCAAGATCTAGTCAACTTCCATGCACATGAGAATTTTGGGAGACCTTTTAGCAAGCATATACAGTGAGACCTTCAAAGACTTGAAGACAGTCATGAAGTTATTCTTCAATTCAAAAAAATCTTGTTACTTAAAGTGTCTTCCACAAATTATGTCTGTGGATTTTTGAAGAAAAGCATAGTCACAATTATATCTCCTTATAAAACTTTTAGCATCAGACAAAATAAGAAAAATTTTCAACATCTTAACATGGCATTTTTTGTTTATGCTACCAATCAGGAAGTGGATAGTTGTCAATTTCTCCTTTTGACTTAATTATAGATGAATCATTTGGTTTAACATACAATTTTGACATATGCAATAATCAAATGTAATATTTATAGCTTCCTTAATGTGTGATTGATACTTCTAACCATTATGCTATACGCCTGGCAAAAATGCTTGGGGCACAAGCAGACAGCCTTCTGGACATTATTGCCTGTTTTCATTTTCATTTCTAGTGATCTTGGCTTATATAAGACACCTCCTGGATTGCCCCGCGATTACTGACCCACTTCCTTTTGCCAGATCCCAGTGTCTTGTCTTATTTCTACTCAACATTACGAAGTGCCTTTTCTCTCTTTTTTAGGACTGTTTTGCCAATTTGAAGGAAGCTGGTTTAAAAAGATTTTCTTTTGCTTAGAATGGGTAGGGCCCCTGCACAAGTTAATCTCATAGGTCATTTGGATTAATGTGGTCTTGATTTTAGCACCCAAATCTTTCTAAATGTATTTTGAGTTAAGTCAATAGTGAGTTCTAACTTTGCCTCTACTTTCTAAGCTGGTGTGACCTAAAGCAAGTTATTGGCTTTTCTGAATTTGAAATTTTCTCATCTGAAAAAACGGGAGAAATAATTCTTACTTAACCCAAGTACTGCATCTAATAGAACATAATTCTCAGAAAATGGTCATGGTAGTGGTAGTAGCAGCAGTAGTAATGATAGGAATAATAGTTGTTATTATTTGCCCCAGGGAATATTCCAGAAAACGCAAGACAGCCAAGGAAGGATCGCGTTTGTGCTCTGCCTCTTGCATTCTCCTCACATCCATCAAGCAGGGTGATCTGGCCACATAGAGGCAAGCAAGGGGTGTGCTCAGTCTCTGTGATTAAAATTCTATGCTGAGAATTAGGTAAGCCTGGATGCAAATCTTTACTCTGCCATTTATTAATGGCATGGTCTTTGATAAGTAACTTATCTCTGACAGTCTTTTGATTATGTATCCAATTGTATGCACAAAAGCATAGTACATAATTAAGTTTTCAGTAAGCAGTATTTTTTCCCCTAGTTTTATTGCTCAAGAATATAAGGAGCTAGATGTAAAGAATCATGTGAAAAATTTCTCTGTGCCAGTGTTAGATCCATTTGAAGTTTGTAGGTTTGCAGAATCAATCCTCAAAAAATAAAGGAAAATCCTCAAAAAATAAACACACTCAACCACTGTGTATGCTCATTGCCACTGTTGTTTCCTATCTCTGTTTTTTTACTTGTTAAAAACAATCTTGTAGTTAGAAACAATGCTGGTGTGGTAGCTTTTTTTTTAATCATAAAGATGGTAGTGGGAAGGGGCAGGAAGGACAGGTGATATACAGGACTAACTTATTAAGATAATCTGAACCCAGGACATAATTCCTCAGTAAAACTAAATAGTAGGGTCATATTCCTTTTTTTGGGTGATTTTTCCTAACAAAACATGCTTTCATTAATGCCTATCATCTATTGATCATCTATCTACATACTATTTATTTGTCAGCTTTCTGTTTTATTTATGTAATTTTAAAAGACGCTTTGGGGGGCTGGGGATTTAGCTCAGCGGCATAAGCGCCTGCCTGGCAAGTGTGAGGTCGTGAGTTCAACTCCCCAGGAAGTATTTGATCACTCATGGACTTTTATCCTGGAAAGGACCTTTAAGATTACCGAATACAGCATCTATGTTTTCTAGGCAGAGAAGCTGAAGCTCAAAGAGTTAAGTGTCTCACTTGAGATCACATAGTCATGTAGTTCCCAGAATCCAAGGGCTCTGGATTCTGAGTGAGCCTGTGTTTTCTATGGATTGAAACAGAATGTAAATGGCTTCAGTAGGTCTTTCTTGTGAAGTGTCAGATAAACAAGGTTAATATATTAACTGCTGCCCTCATCAAATATTAAAGACTGGGGAGTCTCTGAGGTGATCATCTCCTGTGCTTTTTATTACACAATGGTGTTTTTCTTCCCTGTGCCCGCTCATTGGAAGTTTTTGGTTTTACCAGCACAGTGGGGAAGGGAGTCTTATTTTTAGAGTATGCTAGCATAGGTCAGGTGATCCATTTACACAAATTGTTCAGGAGGCTTTCACTATGCTGGGGCCATGGTTTCTTTACATGTGAGGGACATGACGGAGGCTGACTAAAGTGAGAAACTGAGAAAATTTGTGAGAAACTTTTCTGACACACCAATGCTTTCCCTTAATTCTTGTCCATTTTTCAGAGAGTTGTGGGGAGGAGGGAAAGCAGAGGAATAATTCTTCCATTTTAGGGCAATCGAAAGGGTGAAGAAAGAGGAAATTTGCATAGTTTAAGTAAGTAACATTCTCATGTTCATAATCATCATCATAAGTAGTACCTGTTATGGGGGAGATGTCCCAGGCATCTTTCTGTGTACATTGCATACATTATCTCATTTAATTCTCACACAATTTCTGCAAGGTAGGTATGATCATTTCCATTTCCATTTCACAGGACTCTATAGTTCAGAATTCAATCTACTTATTGAAAGGCATCCTGCTAGTGCATGTCACGCTAATTGTCAGCAGTCCACGCTAGATGGTGAACTGTCTTTTCTTTCTGTAGAAATAGCTATACTTCTTTTTTTGACGTGCTTAGATTTATTTTTTTCCAAATCCATTTTATTTCAATGAGGAAAAGAAGAAGAAGAAAAAAAAGAAACTAAATTTCAAAACACATCAATCAGGAGGCAATCATGATATGTACATTGCATATTGTAGTGAAGTATCTTGTATGTGTGTTTATGCACATGAAGTTAACTTGCTCATAAAGTGATAATCATAGTTATGTTTTTAAAGATCTAAAGGTTGTAGTTTCCCCAATATATTTTATAGTCTTACATTTTCCAAGGACTTCACTTGTCCACAGAGCCATGATATCACCATGTGATTAAGGTAAAGTTATAGAATGGGTTTTTAAAGTATGACTTAAGGAAATCATTGCCATGTAGTTGTACATTGTATTTATTTGGGGATGTGTTTCAAATTTTCCAAACATTATTACAGGCTTAATGATTGCTTTCCTAAATTGTCTATATTTTCATAAGTTTGCATTCTTTGCATGGCCTCTGTGGCCAGTGGCGATACCACAGGCCTTTGTTCTTTTTATTGGACACCCTATCCTCTTTTTGATTCTATTCCAAATGTCTGTCTTGATCTTTAATTACAATCCTCCGTGGACTTGTCATAGCTGAACTCATCCTGCACCTTAGCTCGTCAGCTCTGCACTCCTGTCCTGATCTTCCTCACTGTCACTCATTTCCCCTGGCACTATCTTGCCGTTCTCAGCTCGGAGTTTATTGCTAATTAAAGGAGCCTCCTCACTGGCAGAGCCTTGTGCTGTACCTCACCTCTCCTCTGAAGTCACACTGTCATCTTCTGTTTGCATTCTTCATGTTTTGTTTTATTACCAACAGTAAGTTTCCATAATCAGAAAATACTTGTATATTGATTATAGATGTAATAGGAAATTTAGATAATGCAGTACACAAATATCCATAGTAAAACCTCCTGGATGTGAGCAAAGATATTCAGCCAATGTGGTTTAAGTCTGACTTGGTCCACCTTTGCTGTGTATAACAGATCTTTGACTATAGACACAGGACACTTAAGCTGAGACACCTCTTTTGATCCCAAAGTTAGAGGAGCTGGCAAGACACAAAAAGATTTAATGATTTACATTAAAAATTTTTTTTTCTGAAGTCATCATAAAAAATTTACCCTAAAGAACTTTACATATAGTAATCATAGAGGATAATTAGTTTAATGCTTTACAAGTATAATAAAATGTTTATAATCCAGAGAGTTCAATTTAACTCACTTTTTGGTCATTTCTCAAGAACTTTTGAAGTTGTTGACCTTTCAGATTTTGGGAGGAGTTATGATCTTAGAATACTAGTAAAGCAAATATTGCCTTAGGTCCTACTTTTTTTTAATTTTTTATTTAAAGGGATAAAACAGAAAAAGGAGAGAAATATCACAGAATTTTGAAAAAAATAAACATTAAGAAATCACTAGTTGATAAATTATATATTGCTCTTTTAGAAACAGTTGTTCAAGTTACAAAATTAAAGCACACAAAATAGACACTCGAGCAGTGAGACTGCAAACAAATCTGTTCAACAATCAAACAAGAACTAAGACAGGTCCTACTTCTAAAGAAGGAATTTTTTTTTTTTTTGGTCTTTTTTGAAACAGGGTTTCACTATGACTTGAACTCACTTTGTAGCCCAGGCTGGCCTCCCAACTCCAGGCGATCCTCCTGTGTTAGGCTCCTGAGCGCTGAGATTAGGCTCCTTAGATCCTATTTTGATCACTTCTGCTAACTGAAATTACTAACAACCACTCAAGACAGTTATATATGTATGGAAGAACTCGGCCACATAACTTTTCCAATCTCTTTAATGAAGGGACATATAAAATGGTTAAAATGAAAGTTAATATTTCTTGGGTAGAATAAGAGCTAGATATTACTGCAATTTATCTCAGATTTCCGGTTTCTTGGGGTTATACACTCAGGTGTAAAAATGTAGCATAAATTGTGAGAAATCACCAAACTGGGGTTGCCACAGGCTCTTTAAGGGATCTTAAGAAGATTCATAATATGTGGGTCTCAGTTTCTTCTCATGGGGAGAGAAGGGGCTGGACTAAATTCTGGCACAGCCCTCTGATATTCTCGGGCATGCGTCTGCCCATTGCATACACACTCATATTTGTGCACAGGACAAGAACCTCCACTTGCACACAAAAGAAGATGCAGCACTTTAGACTTGATAACTCAAAATTAGATCATGCCTTTCACTTTACAGAAATGATTGTTTTCAAAATGATTCATTATGTGATTCTTTCAAGTCAGAAGTAGGAAATATGTGACCCCACACAGATTTATGCACTTAACTTTATCCAATTAATGGGTATTTATTTCATGTGCTTGCAATGCAATATTTCATGTGCTTGCAACTGCTAAATCAAAACATGGCCTTAAAAATTAAGCAGTATTACCAAAGGGGGCAAGAAGAGGCTGATCTTCATTAATCTGGTTCTCTGCATCATTTCTGTTTCATTCTTTGTCCATGCTCTAATCTTCCCTATTAAATGACTGGTATAAATACTTAAAGTATGCATAATATATAACTGTAACTTTTTTTTTGATTAGGAAGTGACATATGTCTATTGTGTAATATTTGGGAAAAAATTGAAAACCTTGGCTGAAAGACACAAAATCACTCAAATGTCAACAGAGACAATAGCTGTTAATATTTTCTTCAGTATTTTCTATGCATTTTTAAAAAGATGGAACCATACTATCTTTTGTGCTGCTTTTTTGATTTAACATCGCAGCATAAGCATAAGGATATTTCTATGTTATTAAAAACTCTTGGTAAACATAATTTTTAGGCTATTTAGCATTATGTCATAAAGCTATAGCATAATTTACTTAACCACCTTCTTACTGTCAGCCATTTAATTACTTTCAGTTTTTCACTATTATAAATGATGCTGCAGTGAACATTTTGGTGTATAAAGCTTTCCTGACTGTATTTTGCATTATTTCCTTAGGATTGATTCCCAGAAACTGAATTACAGGGTCAAAGGTATGAGCATTTTTAAGCCTCTTGCTCCATAATGCCAAATGGGTTTCCCAAAATCCTTTGTTTCAATTTGCATTCTCCAAAGTAATAAATGACTCTTCTGTGTACCATCATCTTCTTCTCTACTCCCTTTTAAAAGCTATGAAAAAAACCTCTTATGATTTGGTAGGTAAAATTAAATTCTAATGCATGTTAGTTTATTTCTGAATTATAGCTGATGTTGAACAGTGTCATATTGTGATTTTTTGATTGTTTCTGTATGATATTTTCTAAATCTTTAGTTCCTCAGAATCATAGATTTAAATATTTAGCTTTCATAGTGATCATCTGAGTAAACACCTTTCAAATATCTGTAGAATAAATTTATACAATTGAGTTTTCAAAAAGTATAGTAAACATTTAAATTTTAAAATGTTAGTACAGTGAAGGACATATTGCTATTAATCCCCCTCATTTGAAACACACTTATCCCATCATTCTTGCTAATTCTGAAACAGTTCTAGAGCCCTCTTTTGTCAGTGTCTCTAATTATGATGCCCTGGTTGCCTCTTGTCCTGATTGGATTTGAAACATTTATTTTTTATGGTCATTTTACATTGGGGACGAGCCAGAAGTCACACGGTGCCCGATCCAGTGAGGTGGTGAGGACACACGGCCGTGTTTTTATGAACCTGTCTTCCACTACATGGCGACGAGTGGCATCGTTCACCCTATTCTTGGTCACACCTCGTGAAGATGCCCATGAAAGGGGACTTCCAGAAATACTTTAGAAAATGGCAAGAATGCTGGGATAAGTTTGTTTGAAGTGACGGAATATTTTAAGAGGGATGAAAATGTATTACAATGACTTTTACTGTAATAAATTTTAAAAAGTTAAACGCTCACTGTGTATTTCAATCCTACCTCATATGTGTAGCTTTTTAGGTGTAATCTATTAAATAAGGAGAAATATACTCATGCAAATCTTTTCACAGATTTGTGGGTAGCTGATGGAGGCTGTGCAATCTTCTTAAAGGTTTGCAATTTGGGATTAGTTAATAATAATAATAATGGAATTAGTTAATAATGATTAAGCGATGAATTTTGAATATTTCTTTGCCAATATTTTGGTATATTTCTTCCCACTTTTCTTTGTATGGATTCTCTGATTTGGAAGCACAGCTTTTTGTGTTCTTTCTTTCTTTCTTTTTTTTTTTTTTTTGCAGGGGGATCTTTTCAAGACAGGGTCTTATTATGCAGTTCAAGCTGGCCTTGAGCTCACTTTGTAGCACAGGCTGGCCTCAAATTTGCAATGATCCACCTGCCTCAGCCTTCCAAATGCTGGGAGTACAGGGTATGGCTACCACGCCCTGTTCTTTTGATATTGCAATTGAAGGATTTCTTTGTTACTGAAAACTGTTCTGGGATTATCATTTTGAAGTTTTCTGCTTCCCTCTCTCCTTCCTCTTCTACCTCTTTTTCTACCTCCACAGCAGAAGCTTCAGTAGCAGAAGCTCCTTCAGTTGTTGGTCTCACAATTAGAAATCATGTGACACACAGGTCTCATAAATATTTTATTGATAACAGTGATGAAACAGTATTTGCTATTTTGAAATACAACTATTCAGATGTAATTCAAAAGTTGCTCAAAACAATTCAATCAAATTTATTTATTCAAGAGCACTTAGAAAGGGGCCAAATGGTAGTCATTGACCAGTACTGACCAAGTCAGTTTGAATATTGAACAGAGCCCAGGAACAGTTGAGTGATTCTCTAGGGAGATAGAGATTTAGAGGGAGGGGGTCAGGTCATAACTCAGCTGTGACTCCAGGTTTTTCTCCTACTCTGAGCTTTGAATCTTCCAGTTCTAGGAAAGAGAATGTATTTTCAGGAACTCAAATGAATTAGAGTTTAGAGCAAACTTTAGGATTCATTCTCTAAAATTCCAGACATGTTTTATCTTTCTGGTGTGCTAACTAGATTACCTCCACTCCCCAAAGTGCTCAAGATAACTCTTTGATTTATGTGAGCCACTGTTGGCTGTTAGGGCTCCTATTGTAAGCTTGGGCCCTGCTGTATACCACAAGCCTTTTGAGAATGTTTTGTATTTATAGGAAGAGATGTCTTTATCCAGAGTGGCACTCTGCCTTGCTTGCACTGCTTGTGCAGTGCTAAGAGGGATAATTAAGTTGTTTGACACTAGAGAATGAGAGGTTTATTTCCATTCTGTAAACTGCTTCAGCTCCCAGTGCCTGGGAATCTTGCGCCCTCCCCAGCCTTCTGGATCAGGTAGGGAATCTCATTTATTCCACTTTCAACATAAGGAAGATAAGTGTACCCTGTGTGATATCTCATTATGAAAATTTAAAATAGTTTTAAAAATAATATTCTTTATAAAGAGAGCAGGACCAGAGAACTGTGAGGACATTATATTGAATTTGACATATAAGCATAAAATACAAATTAGAAATGAGCCACTGGGAGATGGAACTTCTGATTTCTTCCTTCCTTTCTGTCATTATAACTCTGAATGAAAGCCGTATCTGAGAATTAATTTAAGGATCTCACCTTGGTTCTTTGGGACAGTTGTGTTTAGCCTATGAAATTTCAATTCAATTCATTTCAATGCTTATTTATACATGAGTCACAGTGGTTTCTTTGGGTTTGAATCCAGCCTCTGTCATTTATTAACTGTAAGAACTTGGTAGCATGGTTGGCGAAAGGATCAAATGACTCACTGAGTGTATTGACTGGTGTAAAATAAGTGCCAACTGAAGGTTAGTTGTCCTTTTATTTTAGACTACTTCTAAAAGGTGAGTCTTGTTTTATGTTTATATTTTTAACCACTTAGAAGAGTGCTTTGTATTTAGTGGGTAAATAATTGTTGAATGCTATTAGTTTCTTCAGTCGCTTCACTTGACTTTAAGCAACTCTTGGGCTCTGTTGCTGGTAGCCGTGGTGGTGGTGGTGCTGGTGCATGTGCCAGACACATGCAATACACTATTTGGAAGCTAAATAGAGGATTCAATGCTGTAGTTGTCAGTCTGACACCTTTTTACCAGCACCATTATGAATTTCACTCTGAAAAGCTTTGTAAACTGCATTTTTTCCTTTAGAAAGGTTGTATGGCTGCATCTGTACAGTAGGTGAGAACATTTAAATTTAGAATTACTAAGAAGACTGTCAGATTCGATGAGGTTAAAAATAAAATTCCAAATTGGCACTGAAGTAGTGCGAACCTCATTGCATTTGTAGCATACCTATTGAAAGGCACTAAGTAATGTCTTGGAATGACCATTATAGGTTTAAGTGTAATTCAATGGAGCTTGTAATTTTCTCAGAGTTTTGAAGCTCAGTGAAGTTACAAGCTGGTCAGGACCTTGATGGAAGAAGGGGGAGATGCAGGAGGATGCAAGGAAGTTGTTTTTTCCTCTTGAATAGGAATCACAGTCCCATCACAAGAAAAATGCCAGTCTTGGCAGAAAAAAAAAAACAGATTTACATATTGTTCACATACATTTGCATATCGAGTTCAAGAGGCTCTATCTTCAAGTATGTAAAATAAATAGAATAATCTACTGCAATTGTGTTGCAATCCAGTATTCAGGGCATTGCACAAATGAAATACATAACACATTTAAAAATCACATTCCAGAAGACGAAAGATGGCAATGAGCTGAGAGGTGGCCATGCATCAGTAATACTGGCAGAGAGCCTGTGGCATAGCTAGGGTCTCAGATAGAAAAGCCATTGCCTTGCGAGTTCTCACCTGCTGAAGAAGCCTGCTTGGGTGAGTGGGTCCTAGACTCACTGGGATTTGTAGCTTCAAAATTCGTGGTGCCCCAGGCACCATCTCTCCCAAAGTGGGAAGTTCCCATTGTAGCCACATGACACTGTCTTCTCTCAAATATTAATTGGGCTGGGCAGGGTATTACTGTGTTTATAGGGTACTGACCTGACACCTGCCATCTGTTATAGTGCATGGATTCCTCTATGTTTGAGCCTAGAGACTAAAAACACCTAACCTGGTACAGCAATGAGATAAGGGGTGACTGGGGTAAACATATAATTCTGTGATGTCTATAAGACTTCATGAAGCACTCATTTTCCTCCATAAGTATATAAACTAAATAAAAACAGTATGTGCTGCCTTATAACAACTCCCTGGCTTCCTCCTCCAACCGGATTACCATCCTTTAATCTGTCCTAAATAAAAATTCTAGGGCTGTCCTTGGGCATGTTGGTGGGGGAAGTGAAAAGACCAATCCTCCAGTCAGCTCCATGTAGTCAGGTTTTTTGAGACCCTGTTGAGGCTCTGCCACTTACAAATCCTTAATGTGGCTCTTGGAAATTATAGAGTAATTGGTAAGAGATTCAAAGTATAGGAATCCTTAATGGGATTTATTTCCTAGAGGTGATAGTTAGGTGGGCAAGTTTCACAAGATGTGAAAACCAAAAGGGTCTGGAGGGTAGGCAGATGGAGGAAGAGAAAATTATTAGAGGAGTCAGGGATGCGCTGGTAGCAAGGAATGGCAAAACATCCAGGAAAGAAGAACACCAGGTCTTCATCAGCGTTGAATGCTTAAGGTCCATAGACCATAAAAGATGACTTCTAGGTGGCATGGAATCTTAACAGTAGGAGGTAGGGAAAAAGAACATGAGGGTGCTAGGTGCAGCAAGGAGAAGGCACAGAGGCTGTATCAAACCTCAGGTTCCAAATGGGCACAAGGAACTCAGGGCAAGATCATCTATTACTAGAAATGTGGAGAACCCCATGCAGGCTTAGAAGGAAGAAGTTGACTAAAGCCAAGCAAAGGGTCAGGACTCTGAGTGGGCTGGAGTTCAAGGCAAATATCTAGCTGCCACAAGACATTGTAACACAGTCAAGGAGGCAAAATAGGCCAGCTCTATGTATAGTCAGGATCAGTCCAAAAGGAGCTGATGGAGCAGGATCTTAGTTCCTTCAGGCGCAGGAAGACAAAATGATGATAGAAACACCATTTAGTCCCCATTAACCAGAGGAGCCCAACCTATTGCTTTGATCAAGCTTTCTTAAGGGAGCCGAGGAGATCGAGCAAGATGGATGGAAGTAACTGATGATGAGTTTTGCTGTCCTGACTGTGCATATCTTTACCTTTCCCCACTGGGTATTTCGGCTTCTTGGACTTGAGTCTACTTGTTGGAAATGCACTTCTTTTTTCCATTTGAATGAAAGCCAGTTGTATGCCAGTTTTACCAGTACAAAAATCCACCCTCAGTGCCATTTCATAAGAGCTAGAAAGTTGAGAACATAACTTAGTGGGAAAAAGTTGGTCTGGCATGCTTTTGGGGAGCAGAAATGCTTTGCTGCTATCCACATTCTGATTCTATGTGAACCTCTTTTCATTTCTTAGGTTAGCCACCTCTTGCTTTTGGTTTTTCCATTTACCAAATGGGTGTTTAAGACATGCATGCCTTGCAGAGGTTTTGTGAAAATTAATTAAATAAATGTTATAAAGTAGTTAGAAAATGAAGCGTAAATGTTATTAAATTGGGTAATTATTCTGTGTTTACCTAAAATTCCCTCAACAGGCTTGGATACAAAAGGATTTTTTACTCCCTATCCCAGTCTTACCATGTAGATGGGAAAATTGTTTTCCCTGCCTACATATGTTGTATTTATTAAATTTGGGGTTCAACATAACTGGATGTTTTTATATTCCATTCATCTTATTTTCCTCTCTCACTTTTATGCCCCTTTTTCTCTTTTTCCAATACCAGTTAAGCTGTTTTATTGTAAACTCACTGACTTTGATTTTTTTTGGTATGTTTGTGGTTCTGAGAATAAAACCCAGGGCCTTGTGTATGCTAGACAAATGCTGTACTACTGAACTACACCCCCCAGTCCACAGGTCACTTGGATTCAGGACAAAGTAGCCAACAGCCTTACAGACTGGGTGAAGGTGGACTGCATGCTGCATCAGGCTTGGGGCTAAGTCTACTGCTACTAAGGCAGGATCATTGTCACCATACAGTCCTGTGGCTAAGTTCATGGCTACTAAGAGCCATGGACTACTAAGAACCACTATACATTTGAAGAGATGACACAATTTCTTCCACAGTTTGGAGGCAAGGTGCTATATAAATGTCATACCTGGCCACAAGCGAAGGTTCAGGACTAAATACCTAAGAACCAAGTATAGTGGTATGTGCCAATAACCACAGCTTCTTGGTAAGTGGGTGGATTGTTTGAGTCCAGGAGTTTGAAACCAGCCTGGGCAACATAGCAAGACACTTGTCAAAGAAGTAAATGTATGAGAGATCCTAGCCCCGCAAGCATTAATTAGTTCTCTTTTCTTTTCAAGATTGCTCCAAAGTACTTTATATCAGATCCCCAGTCTCCCAGCCTTCGTTACTCATTTTCATAATTATTACTTGTCCTGGATTAGTGGATAAGTGTAACTAAGACTGAAATATATTCTCAAGTGTTCTGAAAACAAGTCACTTTAATTAAGAATTGATTTGTTCTTTTACAAGTGTGGATTTCTAATTTATTTATTTATTTAGCTTCTGTTCATATTATCTTTTGATGATCTTTCTGTAAGTATTATATTGAGTTCTATGCCCTTTCCTCTGATCCCTACATCTTATTTTTTTTTCATTTGTAAGATAGAACATCCTTTTTCTGTGAAGATTTCTCTATGCAGTACTTAAGTAAGAAGGTATTGTAAAATATCAGTGGTGGTGTGTTTTATAAATGTTCATTGAACTCTATGTGTGCTTACAATGTGTGTCTGTGCTTGTGTAAATGTTGTCTATGAAGGAAGCATTTTTAAGTCATGTTATTTAAATTTTATAGTGTTTTCTTCTCCATGTTTTTGTTTCTTTTCTGTATCCTTGGCATTTTTTTCTAAAACTTTTCAACTTTTTTTTTCAGTTTGATTCTTAATTCATTTTCCTGTGTTGTCATTGGAGAGAAGCTTTGGGTAGTGATTAAGAGCATAAATGCCAGCAATAACTGCCTGGATTTGTGTCCCAGCTCCTTCATTTAATAGCCCTATCATCTAGGGTTATACTTGAGTCTTCTGTACTCAGTTTATTCATTCATTAAATGGGACTAATAATAACTATTTGATGTTAGGGCTATTTGGAGAGCAAGTTATTTTATAGAACAAATATATCATATAATGTGTTCTACAAAAGTGCTTCTGAGACTGAATTTATTTTGTAGACCTCTACTGTAGAGCTGTCATAATCCAAATCACTTGCTTAAGAAATGCTTAAACACCTGGAGCTGGCCTGGAATAGAGGGTTATTGTAGCGTAAAGAGTTTGGTTCTCCAGAGAAAATGGAGTGAGGTAGGGATGAGTTCTCTGCAGCCTGGAGAAACCAAGCAGTCGCTCATGTTCCACCTTCCCCACTGGCTGTGGAAACTCCTGCTGCCTTGTCTCTTCTTCTCCTTGCCACCTGGCTCTCTGCCTGTTCAAAAGTGCTACTCTGCTCAAAGTCAGTCACCCCAGATGACCACCCCAGCCATCAAGTCTGTGTAGCTTTGCAAGTCCATTGCCCACAGCTGGCTTCCCTGGCTTCTCTGCATTTATATTCCAGTTGCCCTAGCTGAGTGTGGTGGATAGTTTGCCTTCTGAATCAATTGTACTCCAAAAGTCAGTCTCTGAGACTCTTTCTTGAAAATAAAGCATATTATCATTTTTAGAAAGGTTGGCAAATCCCTAAACCAACACAAAAGACTTAGGAAAACTTTCCTTTGGCTCTTGTCTCCAACACTTCTCAGATCCTATTGCTAATATCACTGGACAGGGGAAGTTGGGGTCAGGATGTGGATTATATGCAACTAGGAGGTCCTGTCAAAGGAAAGAACATTTATCTAGAAAGTAAAATAAGAAGGAAGAGTGACAGTTCTCACATGAATGGGAGACATGGTTGAATGTGTGTGTTTCCACAAGCATGTGTTGAAGGGGGCATCTGGCAGGAAGTTCTCTTGGGAATGTATATTTGTGCTTGTTTTTTTTTTTTTTTCTTCTGGGAACTGAACTTAGGACCTCATGCTTGCCAGGTAGGTGCTGTGCCACTGAGCTATACCCCCAGTCCTATTTGTGTGTTTCATTGAGAGATAGATGCTATTCACACATCATCTTCATTTGGTTCACACTTAAATCACTTTTTGGGGCCCCGTCTGCTCTGTTTCTGTGACTTGGTATCTGTGTTTTATTGTCTACAGAATTTTCCACAATTTCACATTTTTCTGACACCTGGGAATTGTTATCAAGTGTCCAGAATTTATTCTCTCAATTGTCTCTCATCACTGACTTCTCCCTTTCCTATAGGAGATGGTTTTAACACAGTTTTACTCTCATACCTTCTTACTATGTTTTATTCCTCATTGATTTCCAATCTAGTATCACTTCTTCTCTTTTGCTATGGCCTGATTATCTTCTGCATGAATAGTTGCTTCTGAGAGCTTCTTACTTATTTTTATCTTTTAGTCAAAAATCTCATAAACTCTAACCACAACAATATACTGCACATACTAATTTAAATTCACCATTCCTTTCTCAAGTCTTTATAAGAATCCAAATATTTATAGAGATCGAGCACAAACACAAATCAATATCCTGATAGATTTATTTTGTAGAATCTGATAGCTGACTCCAAAATTTACACAAAAAAGCCAAAAAGCCAAAATGATGTCAAATAGAAGAATAAAGCTGAAGGACATATAATGTCTGATTATGATAGTAACTATAAAGCAATAATAATTAAAATGCTATGGTAATAGCATAAAGATATGCATAGAGCTCAGTCAGGCTTAAAAGAAAGACCACAGTAGAGCCACACATATATAGTCTTTTTTTTTTAATCAGTACTGGGGATCAAACTCATGACTGCATGCTTGTAAGGCAGGCACTTATGCCGCTGAGCTTAATCTCCAGCCCCCACACATATATAGTCAATTGATTCTATAAAGGTAACAAGATAGTGGAGAAAGGATAATGCTTTCAACAGAGCATTGGAACAGTTATAAGTCCATATGCAAAACCCATAGAGACACAAACATAAATGAAACTCAGCTCAAGCCATGTTAGAAATAGTTAACTTATTAACTTAAAGTGTATCACAAAACTGTGACTATAAAATTCTGAAACTAAAAAACTTAGAAGAAAACAGTAGAAAATCTTTACATCCTTGGTTTAGGGAAAAATTGCATAGATACACAAAGAGCACAAACCATAAAAACATTGATAAAATGGACTTCATAAAAAAGTTAAACTTCTCTTCTTAGAAAACCATTGCTGAGGAAGTGGTTAAAAAAAAGCCACAGAATAGGAGAGACATTTGTAAAATACATGTTTTAAGGAATATATCTTAAAAGGAATTGTGTTGAGAATATACAAATAACATTCACAACTCAATAAGACAAACAACCCAATTTAAAAAATGAACAGAAGACATTAACAGACATTTTACCAAAGTATAGATACAGATGGTGAATGATCACTTGAAATGATACTCAGCATTGTAGCTGGCAGGAAATTGAACTCAAATCTCACTGTGATATTGTAAATATCTAGATAAGATTAACAAAAAAGGTTGAGAGAAGGGAAGGAGAGAGGAAGGGAAGGAAGGAAGGATATCAAGATGGAATGAAAACTCACAAGACCTTGGTGAGAATTATGTGATAAGAATTCTGATAAAAATTGTAGAAACTATTGGTGTTAATTCAAAATGATATAAATGCTTTGGAAAAGCTTGATCATTTCTTATGAAGAAATACTCTAACCAATAAATAATTAATATTTTTATCAAGAATCCAGACGTCTCTCCCCTAGATACCCAATTAAGGGTGATGAAAACCTATATCCTCACTAAGACTGTCAGAGCTGCTTCATTCATGGTTACCAAATTTCCTAAAAATCCATCAATAGTAAATCCATAAACATTTTTGGTACAGCTGTAGAAAGGAATAGCACTTGGCAATAAAAAAGGGTGAAGTTTCGATGTGTATAACAATATTGAGTAATATCAAAAGCCATTATGCCAAGCAGTAGACACAAAAGACTGCACAAAGTATTATCTATTTGTAACAGAGCCCAGAAACACCGGAATTTTAGAGACAAAAATCAAATCAATAGTTGTGAGGGCAGCAAAGTGTTAAGAGATTGATTGCAAAGGAGCACAGGAAACTTTTGAAGGGATGGAAATAGTCTATATCTTAATTTTGATGATGGTAATGTACTGTGTAGATTTGTCAAAAACTTATTGAACTATAAAGCTAAAAGAATGAATTTTAATATATAAAAATTATACTTTCATTAACTGGACCTAAAAAATATTTTTCTTGTTAGTTAAAATTTACATACTAATGTATGCATGCATGAATAATTTATTTGTCAGTTCCATTTAGTAATAGCGAATCTCCACATTTGCATTTTACCTTTCAGTGTATAAACTACTTTCGTACCTATTTTCTCATGTAAGTCTTCCAAGCCTGTCAAATAGGCATTATGTTCACAGCTTAATGATGGGCTATGTCTGTGAGGTTCAGAGGCTAGATAAGTGATGTGTAGAATTTTTCCGCTAGTTCTTAATGCCTCTTTAAAAAAAAAAAAAGATCTGGGCTGGGAATATAGCACAGTGGTAAAGTGCTTGCCTACCATGCACAAGGCCTGGGTTCAGTCCCCAGCATGGGAAAAATTAAATAAATAAAAAACAGATAATATTTGTTTATTTTGAGAAAAGAGCTGTTTTGATTATGTCTTATTTGGTGGTTGTTTTCTCTCCTTGATTAGCTATTTTGAAGCCATAAACTTATTCTTTTGTCCAGTTCAATTCCAAAAGCTTTCTGGTAGTCCCCTGAGCCCTCTGCTGGAACCTTTCTGCTTTCTCTAAAGAGATATTTCCTAGAAATCCAGAATCACCTAACCCTAAAAAGATGCTAGGGAACACACTTTATCACTTTCCTTTTGGTTCATATTTTAGTTTTATTATATGTAATTGGTTAATGTTGACATTATTTCTTTGCCAATCTCCTGGAGCTCTTTATAAGAAAAAGATAGATGGTAGTTGGAGTAATGGTGTGGAAATAGACAAGTGCACTGGGTGGTAGAAGAATGAGTGAATTTCAAGGCATGGATGATTCATTAGATGCAGGGGTAAAGGCTTAGGGGGTCCTTTCATTCAGCTTTGTGGAGTGCACACTGAATCAGGTACATTTCTGACAAGGTACATCACTATATCTCTATGTAGAGTCTTCAGGGAAGAGGAGAAGAGAAGATGTCAGATTTTAAAGGGGAAAAATGTAGTGTGGCAAGCAGGAGGGGTAAATGACTCTGATTGGAACATTTTGATGCAGAATGAGAAGAGAAGCCAGAGGAAAGACGGTTGTAGGAAAACCTCAGAGCATTGCATTAGGTGATAAAGGAAGAATTTGGTGCTAAAATCTAGAGAAAGTAACAAGGTTTGGCTTGGACTTGAACATAAATTAGACAAAGGAAAATTACAAGAGCATGTGGAAGAACCTGTTAAAACATTTCAGACATTTAGCCTTGAAGTGGAGCCAAGCTCTAGACACATAGATAAAGTATAAAATGAAGTCTGTCTTTATCAGTTAAGGATGAGTAAGGTTTGAGTCAGTAACTTGGGTGGGGGAGAAAATGAGTGGGGTCATGGTTCAATGCTGGGTAGCCCCTGAAGAACAGAAAGAGAAAATACAGAGTGGCCCAGAGAAAGTTAAGAGAACAGAGGAAAAGGTGCCAAGGAGATTTTCAGGTGCAAGTAGGCCAGGAAACAAGAGAGGTTAAGCACTGAAAGAGTTAGTAATAGGTGAAGTAAATGGGAGATACATCTTGTCACACACAGCAGGGGAAATTAGAACAGCAGAGAAAAAGAAGTAACTGCAGTTGATCGTGAACATATTGTTAGTGACTGGTGTCAGGGTGGTTTTGGTAAGTTGGATGGATGAAAGTGTGAAGGCACTAAGAAAAAAAAAACATCTGGAGGAGGAAATTTTAAGAACTAGAGAAGACAGATGTAAGATGCAAAATGAGGAATAAAACAGAAAGAGTGGGGTAGGAGAGGCAAAATGAATGCCAATGAAATTCTCTCCCATTTTAGGCACACACACACACACACTCTCTCTCTCTCTCTCTCTCTCTCTCTCTCTCTCTCTCTCTCTCTCTCTCTCTCTCTCCTATATTCCCTTCTTCAGCTACACTGAGCCAAGAGAGACTACAAAAACTGAACAAGGGTCACCTGAGGATGGAAGGTTTCTGAGGCTTGGTGACAACCCTTGCATGAGTCGGTGGAGCCCTAAGCAGGGAAATGTTCATGTTGAGATGAAAATTCTTCCCATGAATATTACTTCAATCCAGAACACTTCAGTGAATGTAATCTCACAAGCATTCTGGTTTCTTAATCATTATAAAATTGGGGTTTTAGCAGGGTGTGGTGGCTCACACCTGTAACCCTAACACTTGGGAGGTTGAGGCAGGAGGATCATTGTGAATTTCAGGCCAGCCTGGGCTACAAAGTGAGTTCATGACCAGCCTGAACCACATAAAGAGACCCTGCATCAAAAAAGTAAAATAAAATAAAATAAAATAAAATAAAATAAAATAAAATAAAATTGGGGTCTTAAAATCTCGATAGTGGCAGCTTATTTGCTATTATTGGGAGGCAGGGAAGGAATTTCTATGGTGAAATAAATCAGTCCCAGTGACTTCCCAAACAACTCTCCAGTTCCATTCACGCTGCAAGTTGAGAATAAACTGGATTTAGTGATCAGAGATACATTCCTTCCCCTCTCTTCCTTCCTTTGCTTCTTGTTGTGTCTCTAGCATTAAGTCTAAGCACCTTAGCTGAGCACCCAGATTCCTTCGCATACCTTTGCAGCTTTATCTCACCGCTCCTTGTTCCACAAACTCCTGCTTCAGGCCAGGCATCCCTGATGAGCTCTGAGCCTGCCTGCCTTTTTGGCTTAGTGCAGCCTGGCTATTGCGCCTTTGCTCAAGAAGAGTTCCTCACCTCAGATACCCTTCGAGCCTCCCAGCCCAGCTCGAGGACCGCTTTCCGATATGGCTGTCTGCAGGGCCCCAGTGCTCAGTGCTCTCTCTGTCCTTGTCCTAATGCTGCATACTCCACTAGCACCTCTCCAGCATTCTGCCACCGAGGTCACCGCTGTGCAGGGATGTCTGATCCTTGTGTCAGACAGAATCTTGACTCTGATCCCTTTCGTAGAGATTCTCACAATGGGAACCCAGTTAGGATTTGATTCGTTGGACTTTTGTCATCTGAAGCTGTAATTCAGGTTTGCTATTTTCAAAGTCTAATGGAAACAAGAAAGGTACAGATACCCTGTTGTGACTCCCTGGATCCGACTGCAGAGATTCTGCCCATGGACTCTGTCCCAGCTGTGCATGGGTAGGGTAAGTCATGGAGAGCTTTGCGTGACTTCAGCAGGGTGTGAGAAGGCAGCATGGGCTGTGCCAGCCCTTGTTTTGGTGTTGATGGTGGACGTGATCCAGGCTTCATGGACCTGCTGTTCTAACTAGAGACGGACAGCAGCTACTTGTTTTTAGAAAAACAATACAGACTATGAATGATGATGATATTGCAGCAGTGTATACTCATAATTTTTTTTGCCTTTTTGAAACAGGGTCTCACTATATAGTTCAGGCTGGGCTTGAGCTCACTTAGTAGCCCAGGATGACCTCGAACTCACAATGATCCTCCTGCCTCAGCCTCCTGAGTACTGAGATTATAGGCATGCACCATCATGCTTGGCTGCAACAGGAGTATTACTGTTAGAAGAAGGAATTCACAACAATTTTCCCTTGCTACATCATCTTTATGTTTTCTTGTGTTACTCAATTTTTTCCTTTATGCTTTGGTTTGTAATGTATACAGTCAGTGAAAATTGATTCTAAAACTCAATCTTTTTCATGAAGCAAATTCTAACCAAATTAAAGGGAAGAGGAAAGGGAAGTTAGGGCCCCATTAACAGTTTTGTTTCCTCAGCAGTGTACTCAGTGACTATATTTTCTGTAATGAAAATGCTCTGTCTTTCTCTGAATTTTTTTTTGCACACATTCTGATAATTGCTTGGTGTATTTTTTTTTGACTCCCAGTGCTTTTACATCTCTCATTGACAACACGCAGGCAGGAAGATTGTTTCTGGAAATTGTGTGTCAGCTCTTTATTCTTTCTTTGGAGAGGGCGTGCACTTAGAGGCATTGCTGCTTATAACCCTGCTGACCAGGGCTGAGGACACAGTGTGGGCATTCTCAGGAGGATCCATACCCTGTTCAGGGGCTGGTGATGGCTTCAGAGCTCCGTTTTTGCCACTTTGAAACAGAGGCTTGTAGGCAGGATAGTGGACCTCAGGAGGAATTTGTATCATTTATGGACAGGGCAGAAAACCTATGGCATTCTTAAATGGTTCAACTACAAAAGCATTTGAAGAAAGGACAATCTTCTAAAGTATGGCAGTGCACAGAGGCCACAGAGTAAAATCAGCAACGGTTTGGCATGGTTGCCATCCCTGTGGTTCTGCAGGAGGAGGGCGAGAGCAAGTTTTGGAATCTGGTGGGAAAGGCTGTGCTGAGAGAAGGTCACTTAAGAGAGCAGTGACCTTTAGTTGAGCGATAGAGCCAGTCCTCAGGAAGCACAGAGAAAGAAGCAGGGAAAGCCAACAGTCCTGTCTTGGTGTCCTTGTTCCCTGTCATCTCCTGAGGGTGCTCTCTGTTGCCTGTGGCCAGCTGGAAGCTAGAGCTCCAGGGAGCTTCTTGAGAGAGTCCACAGGCGTCAGCCACCTAGGGCTCAGAGCACAGTGGCGCATAGATCGGGAGTGTAAATGGAAGGCACAGCATTTTAACTGGTCCATTTCACTTATTTCACAGATAAGGAAATACGGTCACAGGCTTGTTAGTACCAGACGTGTAGCAGACGTCTAAACATCCCCTAATGCTCAGTTCTGTGTGCCTTCTATGACACCTTTCTGCTCAGATAGTAATTTGGGAGAAAGGAGAGAGAAGAGGAAGGGCAAGGAACATTAGAGTTAAGTAGCGACTTATGATGAATGTAGTGGATACAATGGTGAATGTTGAGTGTCTCAGACACTCAGGGAGTTCAGAATTTAATTAAGATTGGTGGGTGATTAATAAATAGCATATTGATGAGAATAATAAAGACAGCATTGAGTATTGGGGAAAGAATGTACAATTACATAAACAGCCAGCTTGCATAGTACAGTTTTCCTTTTGGTTCTGGCTATAGAATTTGAGGTATGTCTTTGAGGTATGGTCTCAGAGGTTTTTAAAATTTAAATCTAACCTCTGCAGTAAAGGCTTAAATCATGTTTGGGTGTCGTGTTTCAATAACAGAAGCTCCTAGAACTCAGAGGCCAAGGGAAAGAGGGCTAATTTGTATACACATAACTATATCACTCCTATTGGCATTGACTTACACATATGTGTACACAGGCAGATAAACACCAGCTACGTAGACAGTTATCATCTAAGAGGATTAACCTCAGAATGATCCGCGTGTAATATAAAGAAGTCGGAAATGGTACTAGTGTTTATGGTGTTAACCTTGGGAAATGAAGGACCTAGAGTGGTATTTATGTATCAGTAAAGGTAGAGAGTAGGAAGTATTTGTTGATATTATTCATTTATTAATGCCATTAAGAAATGTTTATTGAGTACCAGCCATATTCTAGACACTTTGCTTAGTGCCAGGGATAGATAAGGAAGATGGATATAGTCCCTGGCTCACTTTACTAGGATTTTCAAGAAAAGACATTTTACTACCAAAAGTATTGAGAGTTGGGCTCTGTTTTGCTTATGCTCATGTCTTTATTCTCATACTATCAGTGGATGAAGACATGGACTCCAAATATAATGGATGACTATTTTGATATAGCCGAAGAGTTTATATTACTTTGTATAAGATTTGGTGGCTGGAGGAGTGGGGTGAGATAGAGTAGGTCCTGTTTGGTCTTGGAATTAAAACTCTATTTTAAATATGGTTTACTTAAGGTATCAAATTATTACTTAGACTTAAAAAAACCCTATTTCTAAGGTCAGTAGAAATTGCACTAAATCTAGAGGGGAAGGTGGAGAAAAATATGCTCTTGGACTCCTTTATAAGAATTTGGAGTCAAAAGAAGCTCCTTATCAGCCTCTGAACAGAGTATATTTACTTTCAGTGAATAAATACTAGGTATTTGCTAGATACTCTCAAGTAAGTTGCTTAATAGTCACAACAACTCTGTGAGGTGAGGATAATAATCCCTATTTTATAAGGAAAGTGAGGGCCAAAGGATTTAAGTTACTCTCTCCCTTCCCCCCAAGATAAGTTAGTGTCAAAGGTCAGTTAGTGTCAAAGCCAGTGCTTTTGACTTAGGCCCTTCCTTCTGTCACTGTAACAGAAAGCCCACCCAGGTAATGTTTATCATTTTCATAATTTCAGTCAATGATTTTCATTTCCCGCTATTTCCTACTCATCTCACAGTACGTGGCTTGGACCCTCTTGCTTTTCCAGGTAGGGTTAGGTGACTCTCAGATGTATCGGGCATGCTCTGTTATAGCTCTTACTGTGTGAAACCCCAGTTTCCTGATTGTTTGCCTGTCTCACCTGCCAACTAAAAGCTCCTTGTAGATTGGATCCCAGTCACTGCTGGGTTCCATCTCCTAGAACATCCTTGGGCATGTGGAAATTTATCAATCAGTCTTCAGAGTAATGCTAAGAAGGCAGTTATCTCCTGTTTTACAGATGAAGGAACTGAGCATCTGAGAGGTGAAGAAATTGATTCAAGATCACACAGAAAGTGAAAAATAAATGTTAAACACATACCCATTAACTCTAAAGCTTCACTTTTCTCGCTACCACACACTGTGGTTAATGCTGATGTTTGGTCCTGCAGTTGTGGAAGGCACTTGATGATTGTAGTAACTTGGAATGTGCTTGGGCTATAGAACCCAGTCATTCATGAGGGGGAAGCATTGGAAATAACATTCCGCAACACCTATAGTTTAAATCTACCTCAGTAGAGGCTGTTTAGCTGCAGAAGAGAGTGCCAGTCTCGTCCAGGTAGGTGACGATCCATGCCCTGTCCCTGTTCTCTGTTGTCCTTCCCTCATCTTCCTTTGACCTTCTTCCCAACTGAAATTTTCCTGCTGCCCTGCTACTGTACTTCTTCCTTTACTGTCCCACTAGTTTTCACTGTCCATCCCCCCTCCTAACAGTCAGCAACAAGCCAATAATTTTTATTAACACTTGAAAATGCTGTTTTGCTATTAAACCAATATACTCAATTGCCCTGATCTGCTGCCAAACAGTAATAATCAGGATCAGGTTTCAAAAGGTTTGGATTTCAGCAGGGCTACCTACACTGTCCTTGGAGCCATATCAATTAATTATAATTAAGAACTGTGTGCAGATGTGAGAAGAGAAACTTTGAACAATTTTGCTCTCTGGTATGGCAAAATATTAAAGGAAATTAAAAAAATGAGTGGTTGCTGCTGGTGAGAGTACAGATAATCATCTGCATTAATATTACAAATTTCTATTAGATGGACACAAGTAAAGTGATCATAATCCTTTACTACTTATCTATAGAATCCTTGTGTCAAGAACTTGGGTGACAGCAGAAGTGATACTTCCTTTTGTGCAGGTAGCAGGAAAGAGCAGCTCAGATGAAGTAAACAAACACCTGGATTTAACTGCTGGACATATGTTGGAATAAGGAAGGAGCTTGGAAGCTAGATCTGGTTGCTCAAGTGTTATTCGATAGAAGTCCTAGGAAAGACTTGGCAGAAATATCTTTGCAAATGAATTCGAAATCACCTTTATCCTTGGCAGCGATGAAGGTATATCTCCTGGGGCCTACGGGAGCTTTAGGAAGGGCGTCCTTCCCTGTTTTATGTAGGACGACTTGACAGTTCGTCTACTGGGTGAAGTTTGGATAATTTTGCCTGTGTCTTCTCCATCTCTCCCTTCATTCTTTCTCTTCTCTGATCAACCATTTTCCAAGAGGCAACTTAACCTAGGTTCTTTTTGCTTTGATTTTTCTGTTTATATCGGTTGTTGTGGCAGTGGTAGATTGAACTGTATGTAAGACTGGCTGCCCACAAGAGTGTATTTAGGTAAGTAAATAGCCTGACAAGATTCAGGAGCCCTGTTTCTTGCCATTATAGGTTACCAAATTAAAAACAGATTTGGCGTGTTCGTAGAATGTCCAGACACATTTCTTTCTTCATTGATTTCGTAGGTGCTCTCCTGCCCATGCTCCCCACACTGTGAAATTTCTTAACCTGTTCTTCTTTGAAGAAATAACAGGGTCAGGTGGACTCAGCATCTCTAAAAGAGGAATGGATGATGATGGTAGAGTGAGAAGGAAGAGATGACAGAAGCTAGAGGTGTTAGGATCTAAGTCACCTGAAATCAAACGATGTCATTTTTATACATTGTTTCTGCAGATTTGGATGATATTTAGTAGCTTAGAAGATTCTGAATTCATCTAGAAGATTGAAATTGGATTTTCAGATGTCCAGAATATAATAAATAGGATGCCATTACACTTCACTTTATGGAAAGAGATACTAACTTTGGACCTCATGATGACATTAGATAGTAGTTGTTTGGTCTCTATGATATCCACATTGCCTGCTTCAGACATTTGGTTAACACATTTATGACCTCAGTTAAGCGTTCTGATTCTGGGGTATCCCTTTGGTCCTCATCCTATATATTCAAATTTAGAAAGTATGCCTTAAAACCCAGAATTGACTTGGTACTTTAAAATTTTAAAAATATGTTAATGAAAAAATTATTTAGGGTCTCTCCTGTGGAGTTGAGTTAATCATGCATCTTGGTGCATGGCATGCTTTCATTAGGTTCAGATCAGTACATCTTCTTTCATCTCCTGTAAGAGAGTTTTAAAATTTTCTCTTTGGGGGTCTTGTTAAAACCTTTCTTTGTTAATTCCCATATAGTTTACAATTGATTTTGTTCTTATGAATATTACATTGTATGGTTGGTTATAAAAAGGAACTATTTATAAAAATTGAACTATATTAATTCAAGTGATTCTTAAAGTCTGTTTGATTTTCTGTGTGGATAACTGCATTGTCTTTGCATATCACTTCATTCTTTCCTTCCTATTCTTAAAACATTTGTTTCCTTGACTTCATTTTTATCAGAATTTCAAGTAGCATAATAAAACTAACCTAGCATTTTCTATACATTAGAAGGCACAAGATAAAAGTTTGTGGTGTGTAACTTTACCAGGTAAAGGGTGATGACCTCTATTTTCTATTATAGAAGAGGTTTTTTGTTTAAACATGTTATCATTTCTGTTTTGAATGAGTCTTTCCATTAATTAAATTTGTTTTTCATTTTTGAGAATTATTCATGTAAATATTTCCTTTCATTCTTTAATATGGTGAATAATTTTGATACATATATTCCAAAGTTCACTTGTCCTTGCATTTATGGTATAAGACACATCGACCATTATTATTTTAAAACATACACTGTGTCTTGGTTAACTAATATTTTGCTTAGGAATTTTAAATTTGCCTATATATTCATAAGCAAAAAGGACTTATAATAATCTTTTATTTTACTATTTCACCTGGATTTGTAATCAAACTTTGCTTCTTATTCTATTTTGCTTAACTTGTCCTTGTTGTGTGAACAACTTTCATTTCTTAAGTTTATTAAACCTGTCATAGCTTCCTATAAAACCATCTGCACCTGTTTGGCTTCCTTTTGCTCCTCATTTTGCACTCTTTTTTTTTAGTCGTTCTACAGCTCAGTGAGTTCTATTTTAGCAGGTTTGTACGTGCACATAACTTACTCAGGTGATTACACCCTCATCACTTCCCTTACCCTGTACTTCCCACTAGTTCCACAGTTGAGGAAAGCGATTTCAATGCGTATTCTCCACTCATGTTTATCCCCGGCCTGCCCACCCTGGCATCCTCCCCCTCTCTTTCTTATTCCCTTCCTCTTCTCTGTTGTTGCTTGTTTGTTTTACTGAGTCGTAACTTTAGAATGGCCGAATTAACGCTGTAGAGCTGGAGGGGTGATCAGGTCGTGGGAGGATCCCCAGGAGCAGGGTTTAAGGCGGGGTGTTCTGCTCAGCACACATCTCATGAATTTCTGAGATTTTACTGTAGACAGTGGAATGTAGAGGAGCAGGAGTGGGGGGTCATGTTGTTAGATTGGGGCTGGGGTTTTGATACCATTTTACTCTCTTTAATGTTACTACATTGACATTTTCTACATCCTCTTACCATCTTTCCATTTGTTACTTTTTAGATATTATACATTCAATTTAAAGCAACTGATTTTTTGGTTTTTTTTTTTCTAGTTGGTCTTGTCTGAACTTTATGATGTTTAAAGGATTAGTGTTTTTTTCTTTGTCTTGTGTTTCATTCATTCATTTTTTTCCCTTTTTAGGGTTGACTATGTTAAATGTTTAGTAAGTGAAAATTTATTTATAATTAGTCATGTTTTATTTTCTCAAATGTGTCTAAATATGTAGTTTTTCTAAACTGCTTTAGTTGTGATCTAGAGATTTTGATATTTAGTGTTTTTGTTGCTATTCTGTCAAAGGATTTATAAGTTTTCCTTATGACAGTCTCTTTAAACTTAGAGTTGTTTATTGTTAAGTTTTGTTTTAAAATTTTTGGATATGTGATTTTTTTTAAAAAGCAAAATTTTGAGGCTTTTATAGGTAAATGGAGGCAACTTAAGACTATACTCATAAGTGAAATAAATCAGACTCACATTTGTAAGTATCATATTGTCTCTAGTGTAAAAAATAAATAATGATAAAAAACTGAAAGAGTAATAAGTTCCAAAATGTACAACAGATATTGTAGTAATGAAAGGGAAAGAAAGTGCTCAAATGGATATGCAATATTTTAAAGTTACTTTTAAGAACTTATTTCTAATTTAGTTTCATTATTGGGAAATGATTTCATTTTGATTTTTAGAAATTACTGATGCAATTTTGTAGATTTAATATTTTTCATCTGCTTAGAATGTGCATTCTCTGTAATATACGTATTTCAGAATTGGTTCAATCTTATAACTCATGTTTTGCTATAAAATCCTTTATGTCTTTGTTAATTAGATCTTTTACCTGCTAACTTTATCCCCTCCACCCCATCATGAAAATTTTAATTATTGCCTTACACATGTCAAATCTACATTTTTGGCTTCAGATATGGTCATGATTATTATAGCTTCTTGGTACTAGTATGTGATGTCTCTCACCGTCCATTATGGTGTTTTTACTGTTGAATTTTATTTTGTTCTGATATTAAAATTTTGATAGATATTCTCACACTGACCTCCAAAAAAGTTACACTCACATACTTCACTTGACTTACTCTCCCTGAAATTGTTTCTCCACATTCTCTTAATGTGATACATTTTAAGGCCTGCATTCCAGTTTTCTGTCTTTCTTTATTTGTAGTTTTGGAAATTGTACCTGAAATGGACCTGAAGTATATTTTGGCACTTTTAATCCTAATTTCCCTGGTTGTCATATTCCAACCACAGTGGCCTTAATTGAGTCATCCTGGATGGCATCTGATACATTAAAGGATGGTACTTAAGAATTTTGATTTAAAATTATTCATTACATCGCATTTTACTCTTCCTGTTGGGGTTGTCCCAGGACTGAGTTTTCTCTGATAAGAGGGTGGATCCAGCTTCTCATCCTAATATATGTTCCTTGATGTCCACTATGAGCAATGTGTAGACTGTTTCCTGCTGTAGTTAGTCTGGACCAGCTAAAGGCATGAAGATGGGCAGCTGTGGTCTTCTGCTTGCTGGAGATCCAGGTTCACTGGGTCCAAGCTTTCAGGAAGCAGAAGTTCAAACAGATGAGCAGTCGTCAGTCTAATCCTGCTGCCCTGTTGCAAGTTCTATTTTTTGCACCTAGATGCCTGAATTCACAGCATATTTTGAGGAGGCTGAGCTCCACTGATTCCCAGTACTGACCCTGGCCTGAATGACTCTTGCATTCTGCCACATGTCTGGTGAGCTGTCAGTGGAGTCTGCTGTTACCCCAAGGCCATGATGTGACATCTTTTTCAAGAAGTTGTATCACTGAGAGAACTAATAGCTCTTGCCCCCTGTGAGGTTCCTCTTTACATTCTTCTCAGTCTCTGTCTGACATTCTTTCACTCCCGCCTCCCACATGCTCACTTTGTGCTTTCATAAATAGCTAGAAAAGCTTCTAAAAGCTTAACGGTAACATCCTTTGCTTCTGTAGAGTATTTTATATACTTCAAAGTACTTCCATATACATATTATCATTTGATCTTCACAAAACCTTTCATTTATGTAGGTTAGGTCTATTATCTTGATTTTACCAATGACGAAATAGTTAGTAATTAGGTGACTTGCCCATCCTCAGGTACTTTGTTAATGTGGGCCTGGTTGAAAATTCAGGCTGGTAATTTCATTCATTCATTATCTGTTAATTCATTTATCTACTCATGCTGAAAAGTGGGCCCGTAATGGAAAAAGAAAAAACTGTGGAGTCAGACAAGGTTGGATTTGAAACTTAATGCAGTCTTCTGCTTGTCCCCTATCTTGGTTGTCTACTTAACCTTTCAGATCAGTTTCTTCATTTGTAATACAGGGAAAAATTGTGACTTATGATGTTTTAATGGAGACCAAATAATGAAAGAAAATTACCTGGAAATAATAGTGCCTGACACACAGTAGGTTGAACTATCATAGGTAAAAGTGGACCCATATCAGCAATTTAATATATGGTCTAACTTAGTCGTAGAAACTTAATCTGAGTATTTTTTACCGAGCAATTCTCTATTTATTGTATATGAGGTACTACTAGATCCCAAGCATGTGAACAGAAATGAGACAGGACATTACTTATATGCCTGCACCTTCTGAAAGACCATAGTCCTGCAGGATAATGTCTGTATCTGTTGCCTTTTCAGCACCAAAAACAATGTCTTGAAGGTAGCAGATGCATCATAAATAAATGCTACCTTAATTAAGAAGGTGCTTGCTTCTTATTGAGGAAGTTACTGACTGTTAAGATGGGCAGATACATGATCATGTCATTCTAATAAACTGCCCACAAGGAATTGATCAGCCATTTAAGACAGGCAGACACATAATCATATAGTATATTGGTACTGTTAGATAGACATGTGCAGGCTTTTGTGTGAACTCAAAGGAAGCAGTGTTCAACTCTACTGAGGGAGGATGAAATGCAGTGAAGAGGAGGGACCGTAGCTTCATAGAGCAGGTACATTAAGACTTGTGGTCCCTCTGAGAAGTGAGTAATGCTATTTGGCTTGCCTTGGACATACTTTCTCTCAACCACCCTTTTCTAATGTCTGAAATTGAGTTTGTATTCAAAGCAGCCTCTTTGTTTGTCTCACAGTCCCTCTGTTACTGGTATTCCCATAATGTATTGCTTTGTAAAATGCTTTGCTCCATCCTGAGTATAAAAGAGATGTTCCATAAAACCAGAGTTTATTCTTTGAGTGTCACACTAGCCATTGCATAACAAAGTGCAATATATTGTGTGATAAGCAATAGAGAAACACAATAGATATTTTAAGGGAGCAAATAAAACTCCAAAGTGGGAGAGTGTAGAGTGCATTAAAGTTAATAAACTGTCATGGCAGACAGGACCACTTTTAAATGTGAAGAAATCTAATTTAGGCACTTGTAGCTATAGGATTAGAATCCTGCTGAAATGAAGTTAGCTGCTAGTTTTGCCAAATTCTAAATCTTTTGGTTCTCTTGGAGAACCAGTCCCCAGCTCTCAGAGTTAAACAGAATATATATAACAGCCTTTTAAAGTGCTAAATCTAACTCTTTTCCTCTGAATATTCACTCTGCTCAATTCCATACTGTTGCTTTTCTTTAAACTCTGGGAGGATGAATTTAGGTCCTGTTTCTCCTGCTACTTGAAATATAGCCCATCAGCCTGAATTTTCAGGGCTCATGGAGTTACTTCCTTTTTCCGCAGTGAAGTAGGGACTCGGAAACTTACAGGAGTCAGCTTTGCTCAGGCGCGCACCACTGAGCTACCGGTCTGCCTGTTCTCAAAAGCGAGATGAAGGAATCGATACAGGTCTCCTTCTTGGCAGTGGTGAAGGATGACTACAACATCAAGGGTTCCAAAACATTTTTTGCCAAGAGCTGGATTGGATTTTGTGCTTCTTCAGCCACAAAATGTCCCCATCATCTTACTCCCAAATTATTAATGTCCTTTGTGGTCAGTGTCCTCAGCCTTCCTTCATTTAACATCTTCGTTTTCATTTTTTCTTTTCATCAAACTCTCAAATTTTTCATTCTCCTATTAATTCACTTTTTTATTTTACAAACAAACAGGACTTAATTAAAGAGTAACTTCATCCCTGATTTCTTGCTCTCTGTCACGTCAAAGAAAAATCCCTTGTTCTGGTTCTTAATACAGTTTGCAGCATACTTCCTTGGTATATAAGAATGTCTAACTTCTATATTGGCATTCTGACCTTGAACAATTACATAATTGTTTTAGCTTCAGTTTCTCCACTTGAGAAATGGGAATAAGATGTCTAATTTATAGGTTTCCCATGAGGATCAAAGAGATTGCATGTAAGAAGTACCTGATACAGTATCTCATGACAGGTACATAACAAACGACTATTTAAAACAAAGCAACTAGGACTCATTCTGTTAAAATAAGACTGAATTTTGGAGAATTATGAGAAACATAAAGAGAAATGACCAGTGCTTAAAATCTGCAGAACTCTGTTTTTAGTCTGCAGCATAGTGTAAGATTTAGGATCATGCGTGAAAGTAAAAAAGCAGGAATTCTTTGTAGGGTAAGGATGGTACAGTGTATGCAAATATATACTCAGTCATTTCAGAGAAGTCACTATTATGAGATCCCATTAGAAAAAAATAGGAATCTTTTTCAAAGTTGTTCTAACATTACTTCATCTATTAATAGTGTTTAAGTTATCATATTTTGATGCATAAAGAGATCGGAATAATACTTTTTCTTGTAATACAGAAATTGATGTTATAAAAGGTAGTGTGATATAATGCAATGGAATACAAACTGTAATACAAAAGTCAAAAGCTCTGGGTTCAAGTTTGTTTTGCTTAATTTTCTCCCAGCCCTGCACAGATCAATAAGCTTCTTTGAAATTTGGCATCAACATCTATAAAATGGGGGCAATACATTTTGATTTTTTCTCCCACTAGATTTTTATAAGAATCACTTGTAAGGATCACTTGAAAATACTGCCCATATATCAGCTGTTCTTGTGATTTAGCATTAGGGAGCAGACACTAAAAGGGTTGCTAAAACTTTTGCTAGCTCTTGTCCTTTGAGAGGCAAACACAAGGGAAAAGCTGTAAGAACGAGGGGCCTTCTGCATCTGGACACCTATGTGCGGCTTATCCAGGCCATGTTTCGATGCCGGCCTCTGCTGAGCTCATTTTACTGCTCACCTGACCAGGAGCAGTTGGAGGATGGGTTCCAACTGTCATGCCAGGGTCATCAGCAACAACGAGACCCCTCCTGCAGTCTCCCATGTGTGTGCACTTGGCATGAGCACCTGAGGTACCTGCGTCCTCTTCTCCTCACGTGTCTCTGTCCATTTGCTGCTGCTGGCCATTACAATAGCATCTTTTATTGTCTTGCTCAAAGATGTCTGAGGCTTTTGAAAGTTTCCTTTTCTCTCGTTCTTCTGAGGAAAGAGCTGAGAGAGATTAGGGATTGGGCTAATTGATAGAAGGTGGGTTTAGTAATCAGGAGAAGAAGATAAGACCCTTGAATTGCAGTGTTCAAGCTCTTCGAAGACAGGTTATGTAGTGTAGGTCATTATTTTAACCACCCTCTCCCTTTGTCTTTTCAGGGAGTCGACAAGTTAAAGATGAAGCCCAGAGCAGAGTGCTGTTCTCCCAAGTTCTGGTTGGTGTTGGCCGTCCTGGTCGTGTCTGGCAGCAGAGCCCGTTCTCAGAAGAGCCCCCCGAGCATTGGCATTGCTGTCATCCTCGTGGGCACATCCGACGAGGTGGCCATCAAGGATGCCCATGAGAAAGATGATTTCCACCATCTCTCTGTGGTGCCCCGAGTGGAACTGGTAGCCATGAATGAGACCGACCCAAAGAGTATCATCACCCGCATCTGTGATCTCATGTCTGACCGGAAGATCCAGGGTGTGGTGTTTGCTGATGATACAGACCAGGAAGCCATCGCCCAGATCCTCGATTTCATTTCAGCTCAGACTCTCACCCCCATCCTGGGAATCCACGGGGGCTCCTCCATGATAATGGCAGATAAGGTAAAAGGGGGCTGCAGCAAGAAGAGCTGGGAGGGTATGGGGGATCAAATGATACATTTATTTTAAGGTGAAAGAGGGCTGTTAAAAATAGAAATTAACTGGGGTGCATTGAATGAGTGGATTGGCCAGATTGTTTTGAGATGAAAGCCAGAGAGAGATGCTGGTGTACAGAGGCTTCTATAGTTTAGAACCGATTGTGTTTGTTTGTTTGTAAATGGACTTGCTGAAGTGACTAAAAGATGTTGACGCTTGTGGTTCTGATATATTTTCTTCAAGGAGGTGTCTGAATAGCTACTTCACAATTGTAAAGTAAGGCCTGCTGATTTTTTCTTAGTAGTGTTTCTGCCCCACCATAATGTTTTTATGAAAATAGAAAGGCAGATAATTGCTCTCCACAAAGACGCAAATGTCATAGGGAAGGGACAGTAGCCACGTTCATGGCTGGCACTGCTCTGTACAATGAAATGCGTTTGAATCCCTGCTGCTGTCACAGCTGCGTTTTCCTCATGCTTAGATCTGAAGGCAGTTGTCCTCAACATTGGTTGCACACTGGAATCACTTGAAGAACTTTTAATACCCTTGATGCCTGTTTCTGATTCCCGGAGACTCTGGTTATTGGCCTGGGCTTTTCAGGGTTCTGAAAAGCTTCCTAGGTGATCCTGTCATGCAGTAAGGGTTAAGAATCATTGCTTTAAAGCCCCAAATAAATCCTAGTGTTTCTTACCTTAAAATTAGATTGTCTAACTAATTATCACCTGAAATTTGTGCTTAGTCTCCCATTACTGAGGAAGTGTATTATTTTGTTTTGACATTTTTAGTCATTCATTATTTTTCCTTGCTTGATTGATTAGTGGGTACAGCACTTTTCGCATATGTATTGTCTTCTGTGGCGTTTATATCTTAAAATGATTCATTTCACCACCAGTGCCACATTTTTGACTTTGTATCACTTTGTATTTTTAAAATTGTTCCTACTTAGTATTGGCATCTTAAAATTCTAACTACTGATTGCCTTTAGGTTTGCACTTTAAAGTCATGCTGTGGGATTAATGATGTTCCTAAACATTTCAAAACCAACACAGATAGCACCAGTGTCCACTCAAGAACCACCACAGGGCCGCAGTTCGGTAGACTGAAATAGCCTTGCATGTCCACTGTCGCCATCTGTCGGCGGCAGGCAGAGGTGATTAGCTTGTGGTTCAGCTTTCCTGCATTCAATCTAGGAATGATCAAGATCAAAGTATGAAGGACTGAAGGGAAGGGAGAGGAATGGGAAAAACATTATGATATATTGTGTACAGGTACAAATTCCCTGTGATGAATGTGATCATTGTGTATTTCAAAAGTATACCAATAAATTAGTTTTTTTAAAAAGCCTGCAATGGAGAAACTTCAGAGTCATGCAAGAAAAATAATCTTCCACTCATGTGAGCATGGACACAGGCATTGGAGGACAAGTAGCCCATACTGTGGGAATAGGGATAAACTCTAAATGCAAAATGTACTGACTGAGGCAAAGCTGATGCAATTTTTGCTTCAGGTAGGTATTGCTTGAAAGTATTATTGTCCTTAGTACATAATACTTTATTTTAATGGTAGGATTTTGCCAACATAATGTTGCATTGAAATAATGTTGATATAGATAAGAGTCAAATATTTAAATCCTAAATAAGTGCATACTTCTTTTGAGAGTACTAGAGGAAAAATGAGTTTTTAAAATATGGCCTATTGTACAATCTGTTTTATTTCCTCCCGCTAGAGAAGATTATGTCTAAGCGAGCTGAATGCATCTCTACGGTATCTTTTACAAATTTGTAACATTAATATAAAAATAGGAGCTAAAATGCAGCCCATGTGGAGAGCTTGGGCTGTTGTTCTCTGGTGTCATTTAGGTGCTTTGAGAGTATTCACCATGCTAGGTCCTTTCTTGAGCTAAAATATTATTTTATCCATCTCTTACAGTTGAGGAAACTGAGGGTCTGAGAGGTAAAATAACACATCCAAAGTGATATATTTAAAGTGACAGTCTCCCTTTTTTTTAACATTTGCTGCTAACTGCAAAGGCCATGTACTCTATAGCTCCTTAAGGAAATGAGACCTAAATTCACCAGGTCTCATCAGCTTTTCTACCTCTCCTTTCTCCATTGTAATGTGCCATTGTGTGTGATGTTTCCATGTGATTGGAAATTGATTCATAATCAAGCAGTATACGCATCTCACTGCAGGAGGGAAGGGACAAGAATGTGACATGGCACAGTGCTGAGGTGTAGCACAGTCCCACAGAAGTCCCACCCTAGGAGGGTGTCACCACTAGAAGCAAATCACTCCAGTCACTTCTCCCTCCTCCGCTCCTCATTGCTGTCACATCCTTGATTTCATCTTGTCTTTTCCTATCTCCATCAACAAGAGGATATGGACAATGATTTTTGGATAATTTCCTGAAATGATCTATATAACATTTAAATGGCTTAAGATCCAATGAGAAGAATATCTAAAAAGTAGCCAACAAGAGGAAAAAGGAAAAAGGAAGTCCTAACAGCCAGAAAGTTGGATGCCTACATGGCGACTGGTGAGGAGAATAGAGCAGGAGCCGTAGGCACCAGCCCCAGGAGGGCTCAGTGCCAGCATTCCCAGGAGCTGCACAGAAGAGCGTTTACAGATTCAAATAGTTTGCAAGAAGGCTAAAGAAGAGCCCCTCAGCCAGGCGTGGTGGCACGTGCCTATAATCCCAGCTATTTTGGAGGCTGAGACAGGAAGATTGCAAATTCAAGACCTGTGTGGACAACTTACAAAGAGCCTGTCTCAAAATAAAAAATGTTAATTAGTCCTGGGTGTGTGAGTCAGTAGGAGAGCCCTTGCCAACAAAGCGCGAGGCTCTGGGTTTAATCTTCAGTGCTGGGGGTTGGGGTGAGAAGAGTCCCCCAGATTGTGGAGAAGGCTTTGGAACAAGTTTCAAAACTAAACCACTTCAAAAGCTAAGGCCAGTTTTTTTTTTTTGCCTTCTTTTTCAAATAGAAATGTATTTTTATATACCATGACCATAATTTGTAAACACAGAATGGGGACATACAGGTTGGCAGCTACTAATCAACAATGCATCAACAGGACAAACATTTGAAAGAAGAGACAGCTTGACTGTGTTTGAGACTTACAGTGACTATCTGAAGGGTTATAAATAAATCTTCCATTTCACTTCCTCTTTTTAAGAGACAGGTAATTGCCACTTCATTAATTTTTTTTTTTAGAATAAAACCCACTAATTAAATGCACTTGTCACAGATTGCATTACAGGGACAAAAATCTCACTTTTTAATGTAGAGAAGACAGCACTATTGTAAATGATTTTTGATGCAAAGATAGAGGCACCATTCAGCACTTTAGCATCTGGACACAGAGCGTGTGTTCACTTTTTTGCATATGCTAATTAATCAGTGAAAACATTAATTGGTGCTGTGCTTTCTTAATGAAGAAATATACATTGTACTATGCAGAAAGCAGTGGGGGAGAGACTGGAGATCTAGGAGCTCTAAATTTACAGGCAGAACTTATTTCAAGCATCACTTCCTGGATTGTGGAGCTCTATCCTGGTCACCAAGTCTTTAACTCACAGTCTTGGTTTTCTGGCCGCATAGTGGGGATGATATGGAGCGTTAATGGGGTCACTGAGATTTAAATGCTGAGACAGCACATAGCAGGTGCCCATGAAGTGTCCAGTGTAGCACTCAACAGGGTAAGCAGGTTATGTGGAGCAGTTTGGAGAAAGTGAGATGAGGAAAAGAGTGAGAATTGAACAATGCTGCAGACAGCGGTGGGGACAGTTCTCAACTGGAAAACAACCAAAAGTCTGGAAAAGGGCTTTGAGTCTTGGGGCGGGGGTCCTGGTTTTGTCCCATTATAGAAACTGAGGCTTATTAGAGTACAAAACTTGCCATGGTCAAAAATGACACATTCCCCTAAAGGAAAGCAGTAACTATAAAAGAATTGAAGAGTGCTTGTAGCAGAAGACTGATTACAGTAGTAATGGAGAAAACGTTTAAAAATGTACGAGGTGCTTTTTGGCAGTTCCCCACCTGAGTAGAAAGAAACTTTTATGTTGCCTTGTTATAACTGCTTTTATTCTCTCTGAGCCTGGATTTAGGATGCTCATCCAAATCCAAATAATGAACTAAAACTGGATGTATTTCCATTTCTTTCTAGGCATATTCTCTATTCATTTGCTGAAATCTTTCTTAGATTTTTCACAATGTAACTCAGAGAGGTTAAGTAACTAATCCAGGAGATCACAGCTCATAACTAGCAGTGGGACTGGGATTCAGACCCCAGAAATACTTGTCTGGAAGCCTATGCTTTCTATTATACAATTCCACCTCATGAGATACTGAACTAAGAATTGTAACTCTCAAGTTTTAATCTCCATTCTGATGAGCTTTGGAAATTCAGTCAATCAGGTCACTTAAGCTATGTGATACTCAGAGTATGGTTTGTAAGACATAATTTTTGTTTTCATCCTACCCAATTTGCAACATTTTGAAGATAAGATGAAGTAAAATATGTAGAAAATGTTTGAACAACACTGTGCAAACAGACACTTTAGGTGAGGAAAATAGAAAGTGATTATAGAAAATGAGAGTCCTTGATAATTGCTCTGTCACTGGCCTTTTCTTATTTCCCCTTTCCTTTTACACCCCTTTCCTGAACTAACAGAATTTCATATGGAGAGAGGAGAGGTGGTGTGTACACTGTTGCCTTCCACTTGTCAGTATGAATTTTCATATCCAACATCATCATGAAGCCAAGATGGCTGTGTGTTACTTACACCTCTTCCCTGTGCTTCTTGAATATCTGATGTCTCCTGGTTTGTTACTTTGCTTGTCTTTGGTATGGTATTGCTTGGGAAAGAATACTTCAGGAGCAAACTCTGGTGCTGCCACCTTGCTTGGAAGAGGGAAGTTCAATCTAGAGGTGAGAAAAATGAGAGGGAAAAAAGTTAATAGAGTAGGCCTACCTGTGTCAAGCACCATGTCCATGGGTGTCCTAATTTTTAATCAATCCTGTGAGGTGACACACAGGATTTTTTCTGACAGAGAAACTAAATCAGAGAGTTTATGTGCCTTGATTAAAGACACATGGCTACAGCAAGTTAGGGCTGGAATCTGAACCCAGGTGCACTTATCTTAAAATTTTTGCCCAGTTGATACACTGAGGAAGTAAGAAAGCCAGGATGGATTTGCCTGTTTAAGGATCAGTTTCCTTTACTGTCTTGAACCCTATGGTCAGTAGGCAGTTCCTTTTCAACATTTTAAACAACGATGACTCAACCCTTGAGCCCATGTGCTCTCCAGGTCATCCACCTGCTCGTGGAATGTGCTTCCAGTCAGTCAGCAATCCTCTTTTAAAACTGGGCTTTAAAGAAACTGGGCACTTGGAGTTCAGGTATAGTTTTAATGCGGTAAAAACTGAAGGCTTAAAAATTACATTTGCATTCACAGAAATACAGGTGCTTCGTGCTAGAAAGTAACACATGAGTATGACTTCTCAGTCTCCTCTGGGAAAACAATGGCATGTCGGTAAGAGGTCACAGCCAGGGCAGAATGCAGGCCTGGAGCCAATGGAGTTGGGCTCTGCTCAGTTTACTCTCAGCCTTGGCACCTTTACTATTCTCAAGAAGCTTGCTGACTCTCATTAGATCCAAATGGGGACAAAACCAACACCCAGCTCCTAGTGTGTAGTGAGTCTTATGAAGGAAGGTAGCTACGTGAGATTGACTTCATAAGACTTCTCCTTTGAGGAAAGAGAGATCCTAATTTTTCCTATAAAGAGAAGAACTTGGAATGTTGATACCTTTCACTTAGACCTGGTGGCCCAGCAGCAGCCCAGTGGGTTCCATCTGCATAATGATTCAGCTGCTGATTGTGGCATGATCAGAATTTACCCAGCTTTTCAAAGACAGACAGTCCATAAACTGATGCATGTGGGATATTAATATTTAAGATAAGTCAAAACATTTTTAAAAAGGCATAGAAGAACAAAAACATTAGAATTCATGGTCAATTTTAGATTCAAAAGTGTTAACAAAAAATTACTAGATGATTGAAATATTAAAGATATTAGGTAGGAAGGAGCTGTGTGTAATAGACAAAGAAAGACAGTTATTTTTCTATACATATCACCAGCCAGTTTTTAGCAGATGACACTAACAGTACTGAAAATTTTTGAATTATGATTTCTGCATGGTAAGTATATTTTTATTCATTTTTCTGAGACTTCTGGATTTTATTTTTTGCCATATTCCTACATGCTAGGCCTACATTTCATTCAAAATTATATTTTGACTCTGTTGGGTTCAGAATGCTGGATAGTAACATTAAAGGCTATTTTTACTCTACTCTTCTGAGAATAAGAAAAGTTTCCTGCTATCACTCTATTTTACTTAGACAAAGGAGACCTGGGTATCTTAAATCATCATGTAGTTATGATGAGAAACATTACATTGATGGCATTTATTTCTGACTGGCTTGGAGCTAGTCACTTGTACAAGCTAGTCACTTTTAGGTTTTCACTGATTTTGTGAGGCATGTATTTTGTCTCCATTTTTCAGATGAGGAAACTGCAAGTCAAAGACCTTAACTGCGTTTCCCAAGACCTGCAGATAGTGATTTTCTCAGAGTAGCTTCCTCAAGTCTGTGTTTGTTGTAGTCTCAGAACATGCAACCTGGAGGCAGAGCCTGCTGAATTGGTTCAGGGTCATGGGCATTCGAAGGTTGCCTGTGTGGGGTTTTCTTGAGATCTTTGTTAAGGTTGAAATGTGGCTGCCCTAGTTCTTGGCATGCCTATAATCAAAGAAGAAAAGAGTGCTTATGCTGATCGCAAGATCCCAAACAAGTTCAAAGGTCCAATCTCTGGAGGTTGCTGGAGAGGATGGCACAGGCATCCAGATGAGTGGCTTCGACCGTGTCTCTGAAAGAAAGTAAGCGACAACCTAAAAATTCAATGAATATGCTCCTCACCAACACTGCTTTTGTCTCCTTATTCTAGGCCCCTCAATGTGTCCCTAGGTAAGCATCTTGGATCATCAGTTATTACTTCTTTAATTACTAATTTACTCCTTCTTCCTGGCATTTTCCTTTATAGGGATTGTTAGGAAATGTTTGGAGATGTGTAGGGATTTTTTAAAACAGAATGACTGCTGTGCATACATGTGTGTGTGTGTGTGTTTGTGTACACATGTGTATTTATTTGTGTGCCTCACGAGTCACTTAAACCCAAAGAGGAGGCTCTCTTAAGTGTCCTGTGATATGTGTTGGTATCCCATAGTCAAGAATAATCTTACCCAAAATATCAACTTTACCTGTATTGAAAAATATCTTTGTGGCCCAGAAACCTATTCAAACTACTCTCATTAATAAACAAGCAAACATGAAAACTTTTCGTGATCATCATTCTTTCTTCCCCTTCTGTTTTATAGTTCAGAGGTTCAAAAAGTAATCTGAAATTATAGTTTTCACTTTCATCTCTCTTTCTTCAAAATGCCAAATTCAATGGATTTTCAAGTTGTTCTTGACCTTCTGTAACACTGAACGCTACTGACCTTTTTAGTGTTAGTCTCAAAAATTAAGATCAGCATAATTAGATTTGTCACAGATTTGGTTGTAGTGCAAATGAGAATGAGTAGACTTTAGGATCGGGGAACCCTATAAAGTGAAAATGTCTAGTGAACAGTTGGATTTGAGATTGAAGGTAAAGAGAGTGATTTGGGCTGAACATACAGATTATTATGTTGGTGTAGGTTATTATCTCTTTATCTATGATGACAGGGTAGTTGGAATCGTGAGGATGGATGAGATGACTCAGAGGCCCAGTGGCTTGAAGATGGAGGTGGGTCAGAGGCAGACCTTAGAGATGCAACACCATTTAAAGGTGACCGGAAGGGGTGAAGACAATAAAGGAGTTAAGAAAGTATAAGAGAGTAAGGAAAAAGAGACAATAAAGAAACCAGCAGAGATCTTGGAAGTAGTTACCAGTCAGGGACCATTCCCTTCTCTCAAGAAGTAATTAAGCTTTGTTAGTTCCACATCTTAGGGTCTCTCTAGTCTATGGTTGCACTATGTGCCTGCTGATAAAAATGAAGGGTTGAGTCTCTTGCTCATTTGTCTGCATAGCCATGTTGAAGCTCACCTGGTGTTCTTTAGAGACTCAAATCTGATGGCTACATTTTCCCTTAAAACAGCTGCCCTGGTTTCTCTCAGCTTGGAATATGATGTCTTCTTTGATGAGGTCCCAGGATGCCTCCCCAGGATTTCTCTTTACCTCTTTACCCCTGAACAACAGTGTCAAACCATGCTAAATTATTCACTGCTCCTTGAATGGTTCTGGCTGGTTTATATCTCCGTGCCTTTGTTTGTGCTATCTCCACTCCTGAGAGTATCCTCTTTGTTTTTATGATTTAACTCTAAAATGTTCTCCCAAGCCCTATGTGTTCAGAAGTGGGCTTTTGGAAAGGGATTACATCATAGGGGTGCTATAATTATCAGTGGATTCATCCATTGATGAAATTCATTAATTGAATGTGCTCTTAGGAGGAGGGTCCTGATCATGAAAGGTAAGTTATTGGATATGTAACCTGAAAAGGTTTATTCTTGGCCC
This sequence comes from Hydrochoerus hydrochaeris, assembly GCA_004027455.1. Taxonomy (NCBI): domain Eukaryota; kingdom Metazoa; phylum Chordata; class Mammalia; order Rodentia; family Hydrochaeridae; genus Hydrochoerus; species Hydrochoerus hydrochaeris. The sequence continues at coordinate 455,379 of PVLA01000137.1, read as the reverse complement.
TGACTCTTCCTTTTTTCCCTCTGCTTCCTGACTACCATGAGTTGAGCAGATTTTCTTTATTGTCTACCATGCTGTTTTGTCTTAGACCCAGTAACCGTTGCCTGAATCCTCTGAAATTGTGAACCAAATGAACCTCTCCTTCTTTAAGTTTCCCATATTGAGTATTTTGTCCCAGAAACACAAAGTAACTAGTACATTTGTCTACCACTTCACTTTCCAGAAGTCATGCCACTTTCTCTTTTTTTTATTAAAAAAAAAAACAGGAAAAAGGATAGAAATGATACAGAATTTTTTTAAAAAGTAGAGAATTAACACTAGTTAATTAATATATTGCATATTGTTGTCTTAGAAGTTGTTGTTCAGGTTACAAAATCTAGACACAAAAATGATCAGCCACTTTCTCTTGAACTTTTTTCTTCCACCATCTTCATAGAATTTATCATTTCTTTCTTTGTGCTCCATCTATGCTCTCTTTATGTACTGTTATAATTGATATTGTTTATATGTCTATTTCCATTGCTATACACTGGACCCATTGTGGGGCTGAACCATGCCTTACTAATTTCTGTATTCCTAGGACATACCATAGTGTCCGATGTATAGCAACAGCTAACTTTATTTAAAACTTGACACTCATTAAGCTGTGCATTCAGTATACATTGCAGTAGGTTGAATGGTGACCTTCAAAAAGATACATCCATGTCTTAACCAATGGAATCTATAAAAATGACTTCTATATTTGGAAAAAGGGTCTTTGTAAATGTAATTAAGAATCTCATAATGAGATCATTTTTAATTATTTGGGTGTCCCCTGAATTCAGTGAGAAAAGTCTAAGAGGCAGAAGGGAAGACACAGGCATGGAGGAGAAAGCTGTGCAAAGAGAAGAGAGGTGAGAGTTACTGAATCACAGGCCAAAAGAGCCACCTGAATCTGGAAGGGGCATGGCAGGAATATCCCTCATATCCTTCAGAGAAGCAAGACCCTGCCAACACCTCGACTTGAGGCTTCTGGATACCAGGACTGTGAGAAAATACATTTCTGTTGTTTTAAGCCACCAAACATGGTAATTTGTTAGCACAACCCTAGGAAGGGAATGTGCACACCATAGTAAAGAGGAGAAACACTAGAGTCTTACTGTGTTCTTTTCTGGCATCACTCCATTTACTAAGTGACCTTGGGCAAATTACTGTATTTCTTTGAGCTTTTGTTTGCTGATAAAAGAATAATGCAAATAGGCCCCATTTCTAAAGGTTATGAAGTGTTGTTAGAAAGCTGACAGATAGTAGGAAACGGTAGATGTTGAGGCTACCAGAGGTATTTAGTATACTTCACTAAATGAAAGGAGGAGGAAAACAGAGACACAGCCACCACCAGTATGACCTGACTCTCCCAGCTGTGTGCTACCTGGTTGGTCATGCACTTTGGTTTCTCTATCTCAAAGCAACATTCTGATTTGCTGGGCTCCACCATGCTAGGGACAGCGCTAAAAAGGTGATTTGCTGGTGATCTCTTTAGCTATTCCACTGGGGAGGCCATTGGTGAAATCATAGGAGTGCCTTTTATGGTTTAGCCTGGCTCTTTTTTTCCTATACTCATCTTTTCTTGTTTGCCTTTGCTCTTTTGTTCTCTGTGCATGCACTCATGCTTGTAGGTGTGTGTGTGTGTGTGTGTGTGTATGTGTGTGTGTGTTCAATGTGAGTGTTGATACCTTTGTATTTCTGGGTCTGTGGATGGTACCATCCCCTCCAGACTGCCCCCCTGGCCCAGGGTCTCCTTGCCTTCATCTGCCTTCAGATGTTTCTTCTCCACCTCAAAATCAAAACTCTTGCTGCTTTTCCACTTTATTACTTTCCTTATCACAACTATAAGTAGCCATGATTATTTTAACTCTCTTTTCTGCTAGACTACAAGCTCCTCAAGGGCAAGGACTATGGTTTTTTTTCTATTTGTGTGTTCTCAGAACCTAACTGTTAGGGGTTGGCATATAGTAAGTAAGCCTTTAATCCATATTTAGTAAATGTATGAGTGAATTATTTCAGGGCAGCAGATGTCAGTTGCAATTAAGAGAAAAGTGTTTTAAACCCAAATGAAAATGGCTAATAGGCTTAATCTCACTAGTTACTGGCAGACACATTCCTGATCTCTCTCTAGGCTGCTATCTCCATTACCCCACCCTTTTCTCCACATCTGGCCAGATACCAGCACTTAGCTTGACACTGGCATCTGGAAGTATAATATTCATATCCACTTTATTTCTCACAGACATTTCAAAAGAGTTTTCCTAGACTGGGAAGTGGGGTCTGAGCTAGCAAAGCAGTTCTTTTATCTTGCAAAGCATTTGGGTCCAGTGATAGTCTTGCTTTTACCAACTCTATTTCCAAAACAAACAAACAAAAAAGAGAAACGTTTTCAAAAGTTTTGAAAGATAAACATATGTAATTCGCATACTAAACCAACTAGGTGTCACACTTCATTTAATCAATACAATTAAGTTTCCAAAGGTAATTGTTGAAGGTTTTGGGAACTTTCTTTGCAAACAATAAACTTTCTCATTTATTCATTCACTTGGAAAATGTTTTTGACATGTCTACTGGTGTCAGGAACTGCTCAAAGTCCTGGAGAATCAAGAGGAGAGACAAGTCCTTGGGAAATGTTGGCCTACATTAATATACATATCAGTTGGGCATCAGTAAGATCTGAATTGTCTCAGCTCTGTGATAGCCAAAAATGCACTTTGGTTTTTCTGTGCATGCACATGTGCTTGCAGATGGGATATGCGTGGTTTTTAGGTAGTGGTAAATGCTTTACTGTAAATATTAGGAGAGGATATCATGGGCACTTTTAATTCGGGCTGGTCTTGGTGGAAAGAGCACTTGAGATTTGGATGATGACAAACATCAAAGCCTGTGAAGATCTCAAGGCAACATCTTGGCAGAGAGAACAGCATATGAAGGCCTCGAAGTGGGAATGTATTCTATTGTTTTTGCTGGTTTTTTTGATGAGTAGTAAGATGGCTAGTCTAGCTGAGATGTCATAGATACTCTGTTCCCAGAGGGCAGGGGAGGCTGGCCATGGTGTCTGGTGGTTTTGGGCTCATTCTGGGTGTAAGAAGGAAGTGCTATGAGCTCACTTAATGTCTCTTCAGATGGAATCAGTGTCATCTAGGAGATGGGCATAGACCTTGTGAGCCATTTTAAGTGTTGGTTTCAGTTTTCAGAAGCTGGGTGACCCTTGACATGTGTGACTTTTGTGCTTTGTTTTTCTTACCTTTATTATGGTGTTTAATGCTCATCAAATTAAAAGAGATTTTACAAGGGTTTAATGAAGTTACTCATAAATTACTCATGTTACTCTTCCAGGCACATGCCTGCTTTTGAATAAACAGCTGCTCTTGTCGTTTCTACTAGTGTTTAACAGGAATGCCTCTCAGAGACCCTTCTCTTTTGGTTTATCTATGGGTCATACAATTTTTGTTTTGTTTACAAAATTTGCTTACATACTCATAAACACATTAGTACAACAAAGTAGAAAGTTAGAAGCATGATGATTGGTGTTCCTATAACTAAATAGCCTCCCTTCCTTTTATGTCCTTTGGCCAGTTCCTTGCGTCTACATAGCTGTAGCCTGATGTCATTTCCCCTCTTCCTAAATCGGGTGATGCACAGCGAATGAAGCAGCAGGGTGAGATTTTTCAGTGAGGCTGTGGGCATCGAGAGTGGGAGGCGATGCCTTGAACTGAGGATTCCTGGCACACCCCCAAGTCCTCATGACCCGCCGCCATGTGTCTTGGACGCATTCTGTTGTCTTGGCAACATGTTGTCCAGAGTTGTAGGGAGCAGCAGCCTTTAACCTTTCAATATCGTGTTGCCAGGACAACAGACTTCATGGGAAGTAGCTTCACTTGCGCTGTGCCTTGCTGCTGCTTACCCGTCTCCTGCTCTTACTGCCTACTCTTGTTTCTGCTGCCTTCCTTCTGTATCTCTCCGCTTCTTCTCCCTTCTCAGATCCACTATCTGCATATTCCTTCCAGCTCCCTCTAACCCCCTTGCGTATTATTTTCTTACCATCCCTGTGCACTCAGTACCTGTACAAAAGCAAATACTGTTGATTCTCAAAAACTCTACCTACATGGCATCGTCTGTTGAGAGAATGGTGGGAATGAAGGGGTTTAAAATACAGCAAGCAAGGGGGGAAAGGCGCTTAATACAGTTTATATAGCTTAATTTCGAATTTGGTAGTGACTCCTAAACTGACTGCGCAATAAATAGGGAAGCTTTTAAAAAAATTTTATCATTCGTATTTTAGTACAGATTCTCTGGCTTTCTCCCTGAGAATTCTGATTTTAAAAGTTTGGGGCAAATCCCATGGGTAGTTGTTTTCATAAATTTCCTCCAAGGAATCCTGAGACATAGCCAACTTTGGGAACTAGTTGTGAGTAGAATTCATCATGTTATTTTGATTATAAATTTTGTAATGGGTCACAGTCTACTTGCTGAGCTTTACATTTCTGTGGCGGCTTAATAAAGATTAAGAAGGAGGAAGAAGAACTGGAGAAAGAGGAAAATAAACTAAAAGAGATTAGAGGTATAGAAAAGGAAGACAGAAGGGAGAGAGCCCTGCAGAAATGATAAGAGGCAATGGAATTGGAAAGGATGAGAAATCACATAAAATGTCAAGTCCCACAACACTTTGTCTTGTGTTTTCAGTTGGGGCGCAGGATGCCAAAAGTCTTGGTCTAGAATTGATTAGTATACTCTTTGGATATATTTTAAATCTTGGATGCTGTGCTTAATGTGAATCTGACATGGATCAGATCTGAAGTTTCAGAAGAGGTCAGCTTCATTCTCTTTCCCTTTAAAAACCGAGTGCCTCCAAGTCCCAGGTGTTACCCATTGCATGAGATGGTGGCTTATCTGGATTTAGTGAAATTATCCCTCAAAGGAGACCTAGGAATTAAGCAATAGTCCTATGCTTCTTCCTGTCCAGGTGATGAAACATGATTAGAAAGGAAAGAGCAACTGGCCCCTGGTCTACCATTAGCAGCAGCAGTGTGGAAACTGAAACCTTGACTGAATGACAGGGAAGCCTGCAGATTTCATCAGGATGCTTCTCTTTCACTTGAACGCTTTCATTCCCTTAGTCTTCTTGGGCCACCTAGCATTTCTCATGGGAAGAGGATATCCCAGCTGTTCAAACAGCTTGGGCAAAGTTCATTCATCCTTTCCCAGTCTTGACTGGGGCCTAAATGTCCGGAACAAGAGAACGGCCGGAGGGGAGAAGAGATAAGAGACAACATGATAATGTGGGATGAGAGACAACAAGAAGGAAGAGTGAGGATGAAGGGGAGAAGTGGGGTGGCAAGGTTCTAGCATCTATTTTCAATCTGGTGGAACCTGGGCTACGCAGAAGTTCCAGTTCCCTCCAAACTCTGGAGAGCCTCAAGCCTGGAAAACTTGCAAGTGGATTCTCCAGAATCTGGCTCCTGAATCAGATCTAACTCCTCACTGACATTTCTGGGGTTTAGGGACATTTATTTCTACCTCAGTATAGATCAGGAGAAAATGAACTCAGATGCGTATCACTCCAAGATTTAAAAGTTCATCTCATAGATGAAATGTGGACAAAAAAGAAGTATTGTCTTTGCTTCATTGTTCTGGGTGGTTATAGGTCTTGATTATAGGCTTTGTGCTCCCTACTTTGAATAGCCTTAAAGAATTAGCTACAAATGCTGTTATTGAAGTCCTTCCCAGTTTCTAGAGGTTATACTCAAAGGCATCTTCTCTGGCCATCTCTTCAGCACCTCTGTCCTACCTGGGCTTCCAGGACATACTCTCCTATTGTCCTCCTGATGATCGGAGGCCTGTTTATGTACGCAGTGCTGTGCAGGTATGTGAAAGATACCTGTGTCAAGATGGTGGGACACATATCGAAGAGAGCTTACACAATGCATGTGAGAGGGCAAAGCGATAAATTTACCGAGAGCTGCTTTCAGAGAAAGAGTCCCTTCTTCTCTTCCCTGTGTGTTTGAGGCAAGGCAGAATACACAAGGTGCATTCAGTATGCACTCGTTGGTAATGATAGATCCTTTGAAATCAGATGGGAGCATGCCATATGCTCTTGGAAAAGGGCCTACATAGCTAGGTGGAATGGATGAGTGAGATGTGTTTTTGCAAGTTCTTTTCATCTCTAACATCTGTGATCTTGTGAATAATTCTCTTCCCCTTGGCCCCAGTTGGCTGCTTGTCTTGAGCTTTTGCCAGACCTCTCCATCCACCACTCCTCAGAATGGAGACCATAGGGGGTCTCCTGTTCTGGAAGGACAGTTCTGGAACCCAGACTCTGTACTCAATCAAGAAAAAAGGTTTGCATGTTGAAGTCAGATAGAACCCAGGGTTAGAGGAATTCAAGCAGGACCAGGCAGCAGAGGAGTGGGGAATGAACCAACAGCACAGCATCTCCAGCACCAGCCCCAGGTGTAGTCAGGCGGGGACATGGAATGAACACAGACAGAGCAGCAGGACCCACTGTAGGGCTTGGGTCCCTGTTCTTGTGTGACATTTTTTTCTCTGCCATCTTATTTTTCCAGAGACATCTAGCTGTCTGTGTCAGAAAAAGCTAAGAGATGGAACTGCTTATCTTGTGAAAATCCTGCTCTCTGATCACTGTTATTCTCTAAGACTAAATTGGTACCTAATTTAGGCCAAAGAAAGGCATGTGGTCTTGAGGTGCCTCAGGGTTCTCCTTTTGAGTCCTACAGTTTCTGTGCCCAAAGGGAAGTCTGACTGGTCAGTGAGAGAGAAGAATCAATAAACCCATGAGAAGTGACTCCTGTCTTTTGTGTTCTTCCCGAGGGGAGATCAGTTCCATGATTATGATAAAAACTAGTCTCTAAAGTAGAGAGGGACCAAGGACGTGAGTTAGTTCTATGGAGGAAGGTCACTTCTCTCTCTTCGGTGCATTCCACTCTTGTGCTTCGTTTGACTCAAGAGACTACCTTATCAGTGTGAGTAGAGGGATACTTCTAATGGGATGACCACTACAGGTATCTGGAGTTCGTTTCTTCTCTACTAGGACACAGCATTAGAGCTTGAATGGGATTTGTTTCTGTGTTTCTGGAACTTTCAAGTAGCAGCCACAACCATCTTTGTCACTCAGAACTCGATTGCTAGCCCTGGAAAAAGTTATGCATCTGGAAATGAACATATTTTTAGGTTATCTTTTCTCTTTTACTTCCTTTCCTCTTCACTTCCTTTCCCCAAGTCTTGATTACTTTCTTGTTGCTGAGATAAAGTACCCAACACCCCCAAGTTTAAAAAGGAAAGGTCTATTTTGGCTCAGAGTTTGTGGAGGTTTCAGTCCATAGTTGGCTGGCTCCAAGGCAGGGAGGCATGACAGAAGGACACGGCAGAGAAGAAATAGTACATGGCAGGGCAGGCAGGAGACAGGAAGCAGGAAGCAGCTACCCTGCCTTAGTGTTCCATCTAGGCTACAGGCCTAATGGTTGGTGCCACCTATACATTGGGTTGGGCTTCCCTCTGCAGTAATTTGATCACCACAGCTATGCCAAACCAACCAGTGATCTAAACCAGTAATTATACACCCATAATCCAGTATCACATACCCATGGCCCACCCACCTCCCAAAAAACCTACATGTGGGTACATGAGGCTGTGGGGGACATCTAGATATAAGTCATAAACATCCCATTTCCTTGATCCACTTCTGATAACTCTTAACTCCCTTTGGTCATTTAGTACCCTTATTTTGCCTCTTGGCTGTACAGAGGACCCTTTTCCCCTTTATCACACTTCCCGCATTCCTCACTGATGGGGTTCCCCAGAAACGCTGCTTAAGCCTGTCCTCTGTGCAGCCCCACTGTGTCCTCCCCATAGATCCCTGTTTCATTTCAAACTGAGGTGATAACTAAGTCCTTGTCAAAGTCTAAGGAAATAGCAACAATGGATGTGTGACCCTTCTGCAGGTATTTTAACTCAGTGAAAGACATTCGTAATGGTGGAATTATAGATACCTTATGGGACCCTAGAGGAATATATATTTTGAACAAAAAGAACTTTTCTGACTACCACAAATCATGCCATTCTCAGGGAGCCTTGTCAATCCTAGCACAAGGTTTGGCTTGGCGGGGAAGCTTTGCTGTGGACAGAAACACTAGTAGGAAGCCACTTATGAAGGATGTCAGTTGTCTTCCACTGAGCAGCAGATGGTCTAGAACCTGCTCTGGACCCTCGGAGAGCAATAAGCCTATTCCAGCAGCAGGACTTCTGGAACTCCTCCCGGGAAAGAGGAGAGAACCCAGGAGAAATGAGAATGCCACATTAGTTAGTGAACGCTGATAACTTCTAGACTGCTTTAGTTTTCTACCCTATGCAAAAGGCTCGAATCCTGCTTTCTACACTAATAATCTCTGGCTGCTTCTCACTGCCCGTGGGCTAAACGCCTAACCTGTCTGTGTGGGTACTGCTTCGGGTTTTCCGCTCTTGGACTCTCTGACTTCTCTCCGTCCTCCTTTTCTTCCCCCTCACTATCATCTCATTTCTGGGTCCTCTTTCTCTTCCTCCTCTCACCTTGACCCCTCTGTCTCCTGTGACCCACTGTCCCATATGACTCACACTTTATGCGGTGCACACGGCCATCTCCATGCCTCATCCTGTCAGCGCTGAGGTCCTCCGTGGCCTACCTTTGGACCCGGCATATTTACAAGTTCCCAGGTGGTCTGCCCTTGGCTTTTGGAGCTGTCACACTTTAATTTTATAGTCTGTGGTAAGTTGCTTCAGTTGGTTAGAACTTGACATTTAATAAGGCCAGTCAAGGACAGGTGTCCTATCTAGACGGGACTCTGCCCGTGCCCCCCTAGCCTGTGCTGTGGTAACGATGACCTCCAGCAGGTACTGCTCATATTCACAGCTTGGTCACAGTAGGGTCTGGATAAACAGCCTGGATTGGGTCAGTGCTCATTTTTTTTTTTGATAGGGTTTATCTGATAGGAGACTTTATAATCATTGTAGACACATGTCTTATGATTTTATTTTAGTTAATTAATTAACCAGTTAAACTCAGGATCTTTCTACCGAGCTACACCCCTTCTCTTTTTGTTACTTTTTATTTTGAGATAGGGTTTCACTAAGTTGCTATGTTGTCCGGGCTGGGTTTGAATTTGTAATCTTCCTGCCTGAGCCTCTCAGGGTGCTGGGATTATAGCCAAATATAGGCTGCATTTGTTGTTATTTTCCTGACTGCACAGCTAAGAAAACTGATAAACAGGAGGTTTAAGGAGGTGAAGGTCTCAGAACTAATGACAAAGAACCAGAATCTAAGCCAGGTCTCTCTGTGCCTGAATTCTATGTCATACTGAGTCTAAGTGTCTTTAGACATTTAACATTATAAAACAGGCTAATGTGACGGCACATGCCTATAATCTCTCTTTCCTTCTCTCAGTTTTGTGTTTTTCTGTTTTCTTAGCTTGTTCCTCCTTCCCTGTTTCTTGCTTTCTCCTTCATCATCCCCTCATTGAATTCTTACTTCCTTTGCAAATGTGTTTCCTGATCTAACCCCACCCCCCATTCACTATTTCTAGGCCTTTAGTGGCTTCTGGTAGAATGTGTGTTTCTTAATTATTTATAAGCATGGGAGAATAATTAAATAAATGATTTAATTACTTTTCACATAGATCTTAATAGCATTGGCTGGGCTGCATGAGGAGAGAACGAGGGCATATTTGCGGCACATTGGATATGAGTAGAAGGCTTGGCTTGGATGAGTTTAATATGGAATGCAACTACTAAGCATCTATAGAAATTTTCCTGTCCTTTGTCAAAGAACTAGGAAAAAATAGTTGATGGCACACAGCTAAAATTATGTAAAATTGTACATGTAAAGAACCAATATTTAAACTGAAAGATGAAATAGAGCTATTATTATTTTAAAATAATGTGGGCCAGCCAGGTGTGGTGGCACATGCCTGTAATCCCAGCACTCAGGAAGCCGAGGCAGGAAGATTATTGCAAGTTTGAGACCAACCTGGGCTACAAAGTGAGCTCAAGTTTAGCCTGAACTGCATAGCAAAACCCTGTCTTAAGAAAGAAGAAAAAAAGAAAGAAAGAAAGAAAGAAAGAAAGAAAGAAAGAAAGAAAGAAAGAAAGACATATTTTGACCTGTGCCATAAGGCTGAATGGAATACTAACTGAATGGCTGTAGACATTACACTGAAAACAACCTAAAGTGAACTATCCAGCCAGGAGGGCTGGTTCTCACCCTTGCTTTATACTCAAGTGTAACTGTTTGAACAATCCTCTAGCTCTCTACTGGCCTTCTTTTCTTGATATCAACATGATGAGCTTGGGTTCTCTAATCTAGTGAGGCAGTTTCTGATTCATCATCTAAGAGAAAAGGACATTGATTAAAGGAAAGATGACAAATGTATAGGAAGGAAGCCACCAAAAATGTACGGGGTCAGAGTAAGTGGATTAAAGCAGTGTAAGGGGAGCACTGTGGTAAGGGTTGAGGCTCTGTGGTTAAATTCTGGGCCGTTAAGCTGTATCCTGGGTGATAAATTTTAAGAGTGGGTATGGAAAGAGTCACTTGCAGTGGGGAAAGAACAGAGATTTCCCAGGAGGGGCCTATTCCACCCCCCACACTCCCCTTCTCCTCCTGGCGCAGACATCTGAATAATCACGGTCTTGCTATCTTGCGTCAAAGACTATTCAACCTGGACAGACTCTCAGGGACCCATCTAATGCCCTTATTTCATGGTAGAGGACACTGAGGGCAAGAAAGATTAAGTGACTTGCCTGAGGCCACACCTCAGTTCTCCCCTGGAGTTGGCCTGCATTTCCAGATTACCAGGTCAGAGTCTGGTAGGGTTTTAACCTCCACAAAATTCCAATCCTTTCTAGTGGTTCACAGACAAGCAGATAATATGACATAATGAATTATTCTCTATTCTAACCAGAGGTAAGAACCAGGGCACATTGAAATCAGGATTGTTGTGAAGGGGAGGATATGGCATTTAAATGGGATCTGAGATAATTGATTAAAAACACATTAACAAATATATCAGATATTGGTAAAACTATCATTTAATAAATATTTGAACTATATGTAGTAGAAAACTTGTGTGTTCTGGACTGTATGAATTTACAGTAATCAAAAGAAGGCAAAAGATAGAAGGCAGATTTGAATTGAGTAGATTTACCTGGATGAGACTCTTCAGTAACCAAAGAGAAGATCTCGAATTGCTGTGTCTCTCTACTCTCAGGTCTGTGGTACCCTGAGCTTATCCCTTTCACTTCTACTTCAAAGCATTCCTCTAACTGAGATGCTTGGGAAAGATGGACTCAAGTTTTCAGGAAAGCGTGCTTGCAGTTGAGGAATCATGCTGAATCAGTAAGGAGGCTTTCAAAACGGAAGCAGAGGGAAAGCAGATCCTGAAGAAACTTCCTATGTGTTGGTGATGGGACATTAAAAAGAAACAAATGTTATATTTTATGACACTTTACAGTTATTGAAGAGAGTTTATGCCCTTTGTCTTGACATAGGACTTATCACAATTGTGCGGATTGAGAAACTGGGTTTGGATTATCTCTTTGAGAAAGGAGAGTAACAATTATCATTATCCCTATCAATTTTCTAAGATGCTGAAAACTTAAATGATATATCAAAGATGGGCAAGTTTTAAGTGGCAGGAATAAGAAATAGATTCTACATCTTTTGGCCTTTAATTTAATACTTGTAAGGGAAGATATCCACTTGAGCTGTGCTGAAGTGTGTTCACTGGTGATACGCGGTGGACAATGTCAGTACAGGGAGTCAGTACAGCAGAGTCACACAAATGCAGGAAGTCTGGTCACAGACGTGCTTCCTAGGTCAATGACATTTAAGTCACATCAAGGGCTTACTTGGAACTGGAGAGAATCAAGAAATTACTTCTAAGGCAGAATAAGAAGCTATGATATATGACTTTATGCATTAACAGCTAAGTCATTGGAAAGGTTTGGCAAATATAGAGGATGGGAATTCATGGATGAAGGCCCATAAAGTGGAACTTACAAATAAAAAAAGCAAGGATTCAATCTCAGTTTGGTGAACAAAAGGCAACATCATTCAAACAAAGGATATCAAATCCATAATATTACTTTATTTGTCCTCTCCTAGGGAAAACAAGAGCCACTGTGAAAATGTTTTACCAGGGTGCACTTAAACTCCTCCCTCCCAAAGGGACATTTCCCCTTCATTAACACTTCATTAAGCCTGTCAGATAGAAACCTCCTAGCCAGATCCTGGCAAGGGACTCTTACCGAGGTGATAATGTACTAGGTTTTTGGCCTATTCTAGAGTTGTTGGATGTAGACTAAAATATATTGAGATAATACTGGCTTTAAAATGGGCATCAGGCATCACTTTAGGCTGGGTGTTGTAAACAGACTACATAGACACAAACAGAAAAAGACATGCTCGCCAATGCAACATGACACATTTCAGAGAGATTGGACGATTTGTTGCAAACAAAGTATAAAAATGAGAGCCATGTTAGGTTTTGAAAATGATGGGATCTTGATAGATTTGCAACGTGTACCTATTATTTTAAAAATGAGTCTTGCAAAAACAGACATAAAAATTTTGTATGAGTCTTGAGTCATTCATATGTTTAACTCTAATTGATGTCTTCTAGCCATTTAATATTTATCGACTACTAGGTGTTCTTAGAGTTAAATAGTCCTCACTTCCTACAGCTTTTCCATTGTTCCTAACAGTCCTCCTGCACAGATTTAATATTCTGTGAATGCCTGAAGGTGCAGAAATTTTAAGGAAAAAATATGTTTAATCTTCATTTTTAAGAAGCTTTTGATTTAATCATCCAGAAAAACTGGAAAAGTATTAAAGCTGGATCAAATATGAATAGACCCTAAAAACGTTTGATGTACACACAGTGGACTGGAAGATCATAGTCACAGTAATCAGCAATTTGACATCAACTAAAGTTTTGGAAGTGTGTGTATGGGGTGTGTGTGTGTGTGTGTGTGTGTGTGTATGCTTGAAGTTTGTGTGTATTGTATACACAGTTCTGGAGAACATAAAACAGTGGCAAAATGGCATTTTCAAGGTGTTTTCCCTGGGCAAAGAATTGATATTATAAACTTTAAGAGTCAACATTTGTAATAACAGTAAAGCAGATTTCTTTCAAAAGGAAAAAAATCAAGAGATAAGGACATATTATTACAGTGGTACATGCATGCCAATGTTTATAGCAGCACAACTCACAATAGCTAAATCTTGGAAATGGCCTCTAAGTCCACCAATAGATGAACTGCTAAAGAAAATACAGTGTGTTTACACAGTGGAGTACTACTCAGCCATATGGAATGATCAACATGAGTCATTTGTAGAAAAGTAAGTGTACGTTGAGACCACAATGTTAAGTGAAATAAATCACACACATGAAGTTACATGTTGCATGGTTTCTTTTATTTGAGAAAGCCAAAGAATAAATAATTTAAAGTGAAACCAAAATATAAGTATTACAAATTAAGGAGATAGATCCTCTGCAAATGCAGGGAGAGGGAAAGGAGAACAAGGGGAGTCAAATCATGTGTTTTGAACATGGTGAATGTGATATTTTGTACAGCAAACATGTACTAATAAACATAAAAAGGAGGAACATCACCCCGGCTGATCAGAAGAGGAGTTGAAAAGGGAAGGATAACATATACAAGGCACCTGCTATGTGTTAACAGCTTTATATGTGTTACCTCATTATAATTCACTTAATTATGTTTGATGGCAAAAACCCATCACTTCCTTGAATCTCACTTTTACCCTATTTCCATAATGAACTTTAGAAGTCAGCCTTCTTTTCAGGCCCATTTTCACAGAAAAGTCAATATTTTGATAATTTCATCAAATTATCTGATGATTAACTTCTTGGAAAGTAGTCTAGAATTAATTCACTCATTCTGCAATGTCACTGAGTGGCCATTATGTGTTAGACATGGTGAGGTCACTAAAAGTACAGTGGTGAAGTTGGAGAAAAAGACAGACATAAATAGAATTTCAGTCAATAGCAACGCTTAGAATATTTCACAAGAGAAAATGGCACAGAAATCAGATGAGGAAGACTGAATTTGATAAGCCAAGATCTGGGAGGCTGTGATAAAACCTTTGCAGCCATGGGCCACAAAGGCCAAGCATGGTCTCTTTAAACATTTTTAAAGGTTTGTCTCATGGGGCTAGAAAAATAATGCATGTTGAAACTGCTGATGACGTTGACACTTAGTACATGGTTAACAAGATCCTAATTGCATGTGAAAAATGGAGCAAAGAAATTAAAACAAAAACCTCATCACACTGAACAACCCATGTGACTGAATGAAGAAAATAGTTGTTATATTGGATCACAGTTTTACAAAGCCCCTCCCCTCCTCTAAGCCCCTTGACCACTGGCAGTGACAGTCCCTTCTTTGAGCCTCTTCATCTCCTGGGAGTGCTTCAGTCTCCGTGGGGACTTTGGAACTTCCAGGCACACAGCCTCAGTGGCCCAGTCCTTGTAGGAGCTGTTTCCTGGTTCCTTATTCACAGGCTAATTATTTTATAACAATGGTTGTGGTGGCGGTGGCAGTGAAGGCATGATGTAGCATCATTAATCTTTATTTTCCCAAGTAGAGATTTGAAAAAAATTCCATACCACATTATTTTTTTTTTTAAAGAGAGGATGTTGAAAATAGAAATAGAACAAAACTGGAAAATGCATGATCTTAGAATAAAGGTCAGTTCTTTAAATTGAATACATTTAATGATATCAACAACTCAATAGATGGTTCTAATAATTTCTCTATAGGACAATGGTAACTTTATCGTGGGGTTGTCATTGATCTACAGGCCAGGGTTTGGGAAGCACTGCTTAGAAATTATTGCTACAGGCAGCATTTCCAAGGAAATTGCTTATAAGAGCTGTGAGTCTGGATGAATCCCCTGAACTGTTGGTCTGAAGCCTGACAGGTGGGGGGCTCTACCCCGCTCCTACCTCCCCAACAGACACTGCAGCAGGCACAAGCAAGTTGGGCGGAGTTCTGCGAGTTCTGCGGTACATGGTAATCTCCTCCAGTGACAGCCTGATGAGGCTCAGGAGTGGAGGGCCAGTGTGATCAATGTACTCTGTCGTGGCTTTAGCAAGCCTTTTATTTCTGTCTCAGGTGACATATTCATCAATAATCTGAGAAAATAAAATCTCAACAGAAATTTCTGGTTGGAAGGTTATTTCAAAAGTGCCTTATAGAGGAGAGAGGGCTTATTTGAGAGTTAGAGATGCTGGGTTAGACTTCTGGCCATGGCATGGCTAGTTGAATGATCTTGGACAAATAATTTCATTTATTGTATCTCAGTTTTCTCATCCATTAGAAGGAAATGGTATCCCCTGCAGCACTTCCAGTGGTCATCAGGGTTAAACAACCCCACAGTAACTTTACATTTACCCACTACGAGGCTGCTTAGGCTAAGATAAATGATGTGTTTCTTTGCTTTTGAGTTAATATTGTAACAGCTCATTGATGTACAGTTATCTCACACTGCTGCAATGTCTATTTATAAAAAGAAGAAAGCCGTGATTCCTTAATAGATGCTTGAATGTAGGACATTATTCATACTCATAATGGTGAGTGATTTTTTCTTACTTCTTGCTTCTGGCCCCTGGAGACCCAAGATGAAGGAATTCTTCTTCCATTTGGTTTTTAGAAATATGTAAGAAAAAATGGCAGGCCAAACAATTCAAAGCTCAAAGAGGGGAGAAATGCTAGAAGATGTAGCATATCAAAAGTAGCATATCAACTATATGGTATTATTTTTAAAATAAATCAATTAAGAAACATCCAGTGATTTTTTAGAAATACAAGAGGTATAAAGCAATTTAACTTGTTCTGAACAAGTGCTTTGTTGTGTGCTTTATATTTTATTACATACACCATCTCATTCAATTGCATTCTATTGATCAATATTGCATCAATAGAATTGTTTTGAATTTTCTATAATACTATGAGATAGGTTCTACCCCCATTTTATAGAGAAGAAAACTGAGGTCTGGAGCTACTGAATGGTTGTCAAGGTTGTATATCAGATGAAAGGTGCAGCCAGGATTTGACTGGTACCTTTGCCTCCAAATCACAAGATTCTTTCTGCAGCGATGCATTGTACTTTACCACTTCCTCATGTAGAGAAAGATTCCAAGGCACTTTTCCCAACCCTGGGATTTTTACCCATCTTATTCTGCTGCTTTTCTCTTTCAAAGAGATGACCTTGAATTCCTTACAAACTGCATGCTTCTGGAATGCTTGGATTCTTACTGAGCGGACAGGTTCTAGAGGGAGTGTTGCTGGCCCCAGTGATACGGAGGGATGCAGCGGGGCAGAAGTGAGTGGTACAGAATGAAACAGAGTAATATGCTGTGCACTGTGGCAGTGTACATAAAGTCCTCTTCCAGATGAGGGGAATGCACCCCACCATTTGAGATACAATTGCTTTTGTCTTTCATTAGAGGCTAAGCTCTTTTTCCTCTATCTAGGGTAGAAAAACCAGCATATTTTATTCTGAAACATTCAACTATGAAAAATTCTATGGTTTGTATAATATAATTCTATGGTTCTATAATATAATTTTATAGTTATCATAATATAAATAAATACATATATGCAGACTTTTCTATCATGGAGATTTTATGTTCCATAAATGTGTACTGATCCATTCAAAAGAGTCAAAAACTCAAGTTGGTTATTAATCACTAAAGGTGAATTTTTCATGTCTAATTGATACTTTGGAGTAGCTTTTAGTAGGCACATATTCTTGCTTCTTTGAGCTTTTCTTGTGCCTGTCCTTGTTTCTAAGACGACTCTGGACAACAGTGGCATAAATCTGAAGTGTGAAGTCACAAGACCTTTCTCTGACACCTGTGTCTTCTGTTTGGCTCTGTGTTTTGCTGGCTACATGACCTTGGGAAAATTCACTGTACCTCTCTGAACCAAAGTTTCTTTGTCCATAAAACGATAATGAATGATGTAATGATTAAAATGAAATACAAGAGAGCACTTGGTTAAGCTATAAGCACTATGTGAACCCTAGGTATTATTATTTCTCTGGTTAGAAGAAACTGGAAAAAATTCAGATCTCATCATGGCAATTTGTGTGTGCTTACATTTCATTTGAGTGAACCACTTTCAAATTATCTATATTTAGGACTATTCTAGCCTGAATGTTTCCTCTAGATAAGTAAATCATGGTTAAGACATTTCTGGGCTCCATCACCCTTTCTCGATTGCTTCTCTACTCTTGTCCAGCATTTCTCCTTGTTCTGTGAATGTCTGTGCACATTATGTTCTGCCTTCCAGGCTATTATAGAGACCTCTGGATTCTCTGCTGTTTCTCACCTAGCTTCATTTGCCTTTTTGCAAAGACATTCTTTCCCTTGCTAGGGCTGACTTAACCCCAGAATGTGATCACTAGGTGTTATACACAGAAGAATTCTTCATTGTGACATAGTGGTCAAGTGAGTGGCTGGAAGGACTGGTAACACTGGATGTCTCATTAAGTGACTGTAGATTGGCTATGCTCTACAGAGCAGTGCTCCGAGTGGGCTAGGTTGTCAGTGAAAGTGGGTCTGTGTGTGCTGGAGCAAGGAGGAAAGAAACAGGTTGTATGTTGCTGTGCATCAGTGGGGTACCAAGAGCAAGCTGGCAGTTCCCCTCATGCAACTACTCTGAAATACACTCCTCTCTCGAGCAAAACATCTGGCTTCTCCAAATGTGGCCCTTCTCCACTTCTTTCCTAGTAGAAAGATTTGAGATGCTAGTGTTACACCTGACCATCAGTGATGACCAGTGGAATGAGTGTTCTGACCCAAGGAGTATTAATCCTCAAAGGATGGATAGGAGAGAGAATAGATAAGATTGGGATAGAAGAAGCAAACATTATAGGGGATGGAGGCCAAAAGGTTGGCACTATAATCACAAGAGGCCATTTTATATAATATGATGAAACAATGCATGAATAATTCAATTATTTTTAAAATGCAGGTTAATTCAGTGGAGGAATAGAGAAAGAACTAGGCAGGCAGGAAAGAAAGGGCAGGGCTTAACAGGAAAGACAGTGCTGGACTCTTCGAGTTCTGAGGGACTGGGGTGCTTTTATGAACATTTGTTTGGGGAATGGGGTGGTGTAAATCAGAAGGTTTTCCTCAGAAACTGAGGCATCTTGGGAATTTCAGGGGTCTAAAAAGTAGAAAATGGACAAGTGCTTTCAGCCATGTTTGACTGTGTTCCCAGCTTTGTCCTGAGTAGAATTTCAAATACAGAGGTTTGCCGAGCACTTCCCACTCTCCTCTCCTCTCTCATTTTCCCACTTGCCATTCATCTGTTACTCTTTCCATCCTCACCCCTCTGATATGCAACTTCTTTTGCTATTGTGATTTTTGTAAAAATAGGGCCAGGGATATAGCTCAGTGGCACAGTGCCTGCTTAGCTAGCACAAGGTCCTGAGTTTGATTCTTGGTACCTAAATGAGTAAATAGCTTTGCTTTTCCTCTTATAACTACCTCCTAAGTCTTTAAATCCATTGGTAATTCTTGAGGATCCAGCAACAGAAAAAGAATTGCAATCAAGGAATACATGCTATGATATTTTTCATTAAACAAATATTTGATGACATTTATAGAAAGTCGGTGTACCTGTAGCAGCTGCAAAAGAGGCTGGTGAGGGAACCTTTAGCCTGTTCACAGATTGCCATCAGCATCCAAACAATCCCACAAATGGCATTCTAGCTACCCCAAAGAAATATATGTGATCAGTGCAGGCATTGTGCACAAGTCCAAGAGCCCCACGTTTTAAGCAGACTGCCAATCCCAGTCCTTCTGTCGGGAAATTCTAAGGCACCACTGAAAGGAGGGAAGAGTTAAGAGCAGTGAATCTAAAAATCATCGTCAGACTTTGTTGGCTCCTACCTGTTTCAACGTAAGCAATTATTTAACTTTTGACAACTGCAAGCTCCTCACTGTTAAATCAAAGTGACAGTAGTAACCTTGTAGGGTCAGCCGAGAAGGAAGTAACCTCACCTCACCCAGCATTGCATGCAAGCATGGCAGGGAAGGAAGCCTTTCTCATGGGAGCTGCAGATGGGCTAAGCACCATGCCTCACTTCGTCCTCACATAATGCCATCACAGGGTTATAGTTTGAGCCAGACTGTGCATGTATGATGTGTTGGAGAAGGGCATAGCTCAGAAACATGTATATTTCTAAGGGTATAGGGCAGGGACAGGGTGATAGGTAGTGGGAGAGCCCAACTCCCTTTATCTTGAGTTCCATTGATGTCTCCTGTTGGCTCTGAGGCCTCTGAAGTCTTGAACATGAGAGAGATAAGTTGAGCCCTCTCTGGATTCTGGTGGTTATGGAATGGACCCTCCCAAAGAGCACAGCAGAGCAAATAGAAATTTCGGTGTTGTGTGCTAAGAATAAATCTATGGACAAAATGATTTGATGTAAATGATGAACAAAAAAGGGAGAGAGTGTGGGCCTGGCAATAGCAGTGCCCCATCTGCTTTTATTGCTGTTGTGGAGCTAAGAGAAGGAAGTACTCCCTAATCCCACATCTTTCGGGAGCTTGGCAGGTTGCCTGGACACCTGTGACGCCCTCAGCTACCCTTGCAGGGGTGTCTGAGTGGGTGTGAGGCATGGAGCCATTCACCACTTCTTTTCTTCCTTGATCCTGCCTGCTGGAAACTGCACAGCTCACTCGTGGCCTTACCAGAGAAAAGGGAGAAGGCAGGGTAGGCAAAAAACCCAGAGGAACAAAGAGAGAGGCTTCATTAAAAAAAAAAAAAAAAAGGATCCAATGTAATGTGGCAGGCAGTGTGGTTGGGAACTAGATGCAAGGTAAAATGCTGAACATTAAATGCATAATTTGAGTAATTAATGTTCCAGATGGGAGAACAGTTTTATATTCTTATTCATATTTTCCAAAGATTCACAGCCACTCAGTAAACTGTTTTCTGAATTGCTGTCATCACTGACATGTCATCACATGATATCCCAAAGGACAACACATGGTGTAAGTTCATTTAGGCATGGTTTCCAGGTGGTTTTTAATTTTTTTAAACAAATAAAAGTTTCCTCCCTTAAGCCAGAATTCCCAGATGGTGCATCATGACTGGGTTACAGCTGTGGCCAAGTGATCGCTCTCCACAGCCTCAGTCTCTCCAGTCCCGTTCACCTCTGTCAAGAGGCTCCAACCCCTGTGGGGCTCCTGGAAGGACGGGGCATTTAGTTCACTGGGAAGGTTTGATGTTGGGTTAACAGTTCTGAGAATATCCTGGTATAAAAAAGCTTGAAAAGTAGTAGGCTGGCAACTATGTGTCTTTGAGAGCATCTTTCTTAAGATACAGGTTAATTATATGCAAATGCAATCTGCAACGTGCCAAAATCAGAGAGAAGAGATGCAGTTCCGAACCTGCAGCTTCACTGGTTGAAGTGTTCCTTGAAGAATGGCCAGGCCCCAGGCGGTATCTTTCTCTGGCCCTCAGCAGGCTTCAGGCTTCTTCTTTCTCTCCCAAACCCCCTACATTCTTTCCTTTCTTCTTCTTCCTAGTTGAACTATTTAACACGATGTTTAAAGGTATGCCTGGCTGCCTTGTGGAGATTCAGAGTTGCCATGGCAATGTGGCCTGTTTCTCCAAATTAGGACATATTCCTGCTGCCTTAAAAAAAAATGTGGTATGCTTTCTCTCTCACACAACTCCTTTGCTTCCCTAAGTCCTTTCCTGCCTTTCTCCCCCAGAATGCTAATTTAAGTACCTGTCCTCAAAACTGGGTAGGTCCTTAGGTCTAAGAGACACTACCCAGATGCCCCGCTCATCCTTGCTCTCCAGACCTCTGTGGCTGTGGATGGGGCCATTTAGTGGCCTTCAGAGAGTCTTTTCTGCTAGGTTTACTCCTAATACCTGTTTGGCCCAGGCTGGATTAACAGCATGTGAATTTTTGTGTTTCTAAATAACATTTTTGTTAGTGGAAAGAGATAATGAAGGGTCAGCTTGGCTTTTAAATATTATTTCTCAGAAACTTCTTCCCTACACGTGATCACTGCAGGAGATACTGACATGATTGGCAACATTTAGAAAAAAGTCTTTTCCCAGACAACTAACTTATTTAGGGTCCCAGGAAAATATGTGCTTCAAATTAAGAAAGTTGCATAGAAGGCAGCCAGTGCTATAAACAAAAAAGAAAGTGAGGGAAGGCGGAGGGAATCAGAGATCAGGGAACAGAGGACTCCCTTTTAAGGGTTATTACTATGCACAGATTATGAATAGTCTTTAGACACTTGAATTAGAGTCTATGATAGAAATGAAAGAAGAAAGAGAATGAGAAGAGCAAGAAAGGTATGCCTTTCTTTCACTCTCCTTTCTTTCATTTCTATGTCTGCGGCTCTGCCTTTGGCACATGGAAGCCAGTTTGAGAAGGCTCCTTTGGCTCATGCTCAGGACAGTGGCAGACAAACCTGGATACACTTGAAATAACTGGGGAATTTTTAAAAATATAGGTGCCTAGGTCTCTGCACAGAGTACCTGATGTAATCATTTTGGGGTGCAGCTTGGGCACCACAATTATCTTGAATGCTTTCCCATCGATTCTAATATATGGCAAGGCTGAGATTGACTAGCTTTTATAGAGTGGTTGCAGAAGGTGGTAATCATGACTGCTACCCATCTGACTGTAAAGAAGTCTCCCTTTCCTGCATATCATTTTTAGAAAATGCAAGGTCATCGTTTGAACTGTATGAGACTTCACCATTCTTGGCCCCGTGCCATCAGCTAGACTGACCGAGCTAGGTCCAAGGGCAGGCAGGGGCAGGGGTTGCTAACGCGGTCACACTTAGGTTGAAAGGTGGCATTCTTAGTCACCACCTTAAAGAAAGCATCCTTGGCATCTTGATTTGCTTCTGAAGACTGACCTATGCTGCAGATGGAACTCCTGGCGGAAGTCTCCTCTAAGTTTAGAAGTTAGCAAGTGGCAGCTGTTTTCACCTTGTGTCTTTTTCTTGCAGTTGCCTGTACATAGGATGTAAGCTGTAGTTAGCTTTCAATTTACAGGCTTTTGACCATATTCAGAAACGTCTAAAATGACCATCGGTTTTGTCTTTCACATTATGATTTTCATTAGAGGAATTCTGGGGTGGTTGGAATGGCCTGTTCCTTGATTTGCCATTAGCAACCCATGGAGAAGTTGTTTGTCCTCTGGAACCACTTTTATCATCCGTAAGATGAAGAGGGAGTGGGAGTGAGGTGGGGACTGCCAGGCCTCCTTAGTCAGAGGGATGTTGTTTCTATCAGTCTCATGTGTTTACCTGCCATTTATTTGTTGAAAGTTACCTGTCCTACACTAGACCAGGATGGGAGATAAGGCAGGGGAAGAACTTTGAGATTTGGAGTACCTTAGACTGGGGTTATTTGGGAAAACCAATCAACACAGCTGAGTTCAGAAAAGAACAGATTCTCAGCTTAAAGAATCAGACTTGGGAAACAAAGAAAATTTATAAAGGACAAGGTCCTGAGTCAACAAAGAGGAAAAATGGCTCCAAAGCCCATCTTGATGTACACAAAGATCTAGGGTCCTCCTGAGAAGGCCAGGTTTGGACAATGATCTGGCAATTCTCCTATTTGAGTACCTACAACTTTGAACAGTTTGACTGAAATTGTGGGATGTTTTTTCAGCATGGTAGCATAGTTTGTAATTCCTGTACCCTGGAAGGCTAAGGCAGGAAGATCACAAGTTTGAGCCCAGCCTGGGCAGTTTAGTGACTTAGTGGGACCCTGTCACAAAAGAAAAAAAAATTTAAAAAGGTCTATAAGTATCACTCAGTTAGAAGGTCCTGGGCTCAGTCCCCCATACTGAAAAAAAAAAATTGGGCCATCTTAGCTGTCAGACATCTTTCAAGTTCAAATTGATGATAAGCTCATGGATTAATACACATCTACATCTGCTATCTACTTTCAATTTAAGTGACAATAATTTTTACTGCTTTATTACATACCAAGTACTGTGCTAGGTACTGTTCTTATAAAAATTTTATAACCCAAGTAATTACTACTTTATCCACCACCATATATATGCCATACAGTATGCAAAACCATTCTCACATTATCCCCTCTGTCCCTCATGCCATTGATTCATGATACATTTATCCATCAGAGTGACAGTTTTTCAAAGAGGTAAAGCATTTAGTGTCAGTGAGAATGTGGAGAAATAGATGCTCTCATAAACACATGGTTCAAAATACAAATTGGAATGGCCTTTGTAAAAGACAGTTTGGCAATAATATGCACACCCATTATAGCTATTCAGCTCAGAGAAATAGATCCTATGACAATGCAAAAATATTTATTTGAGTGGTAGCCATCCCTCAGCACTATTTATTGAAGTGAGCAATTTGAAGCATCTTACATATTCAATGATGAAGGGTTGGTTAAATTAAATTATAGTATGGATGCTATGCAACCATTAAAAATTACATTATAGAAGAAAATCATATTAATGGGATAGAGAAATGTTATTTCTATAAACACATGAAAAACTACAGACTGTAGTAGTAGCCAATGAATACTTATTAGTGTTTACTAGGTTTAGACACTAAGAATAGACTAGCAAGTAAAATAGACAGATCCTAGACTCTAGGAGGTTATATCCAAGGGGCTGGAAGGCTGTGTCCAGTAGAAGTGGGGATAGTGTGGGGTGCACATTCTAGAACACTGGGTGTCTTCCTGAGTATGGGAGAGGAATTAGGTGAGCGTACACCTGTGGAAGTAAACACACTGTGAAGATTTAAGCATTTTTAAAAAGTTGAGCTATAGGCACCAAAATGATGTCATTATCAATGAATGAAAATAGCACACCTGATTTAAATGTTCTTCTGGATGATTTTTGTAATTTTTTATTCCCCTCCATTAGTATGTCTCACACTAGTCTTACAGTAAGAGTATGTATGCATAGATGGGGAGAACACAGGTCTCAGGAAAGTTGGACCCCGTTTTTACTCATGGATTTAATTTTTATTTCAATATTTTCTTTAAATTTTCCCCTCCCCCACTTCAACTGGCCAGCACCAATAAACAAAATAAACCAGCAAAAGACCATGTCTCTACCACTGTCCAGGAAAAATAAAGCTCTGCATATAGAAGCCTGTATTTTGGAACTGATACATGACGTCTTCTCTTGTAAAGACTATTCCCTGACAAGGTTATAGAACACTAATGAGAAGTAAAGTACTGCTTATTGTATTTACTTGGGGCCTGCTGATTTGCTACTCTTAAACCCAGTCAGGTTAATTTTTGTTTCTGGATATGTCAGCACACATTCTTTTATAAGGTTGAATTAGAAAAGAGACTAAAAATATTTCATGAAGAGGCGGCCTGGACTGTGCAGATGCATGGCGTATAACTCTGGTTAGCTGACAGGGTCCTAGAGGGAATTGTGGGTGGCAGCCCCTGAGCTCCTACAGAAACCCCCTTTTCCTTTTTCTTCTGCCCTTGCCTATTGCTAGCTTGAGTTCCCATTTTCTATTCAACTGCAATCTCTTCTAGCCCATGTTGTTTATTCACCGTTGCTATGCACTGGCCCTGTGCTCCTCTCACCCTTCACGTCCTTCGGTTTCGGTGACTCTCCTGTGCCTTCCTCTTGTTGGGCCTGAGTGGCACCTCCAGTGGTCAGTAAGGGTGCTGGCTCTTCACCCAGAAGAGAGGATCTCAGCAGTTAGGGAACACTGATAATTTTCCTAGCGTTTTCATTGTCATTTAAAGCAATTTAAACATGACTTTACTAGTTTGATGGAGAGGCAGAAAATGAACTGAACCTGTATTTTTTACTGGGTAGCTATGATGGGTGGGAAGAGGGAAGATCATGATGTCACATACATAGGGACTTCCCCACTAGGCCTCCCTCTCATCTTGTAGAGAATGATTGTCTAACAAGGGACATCCAGGTTGGAATGGTGCCTGTGATTTAAACCTGCTTCAACAGGGAACAGGACTTTTGATCTGTTTTCTGGGTGCTATTCCATTGTTTATTTTATTAGCTGCTGTGTGTGTGTGTGTGTGTGTGTGCGCATGCAAATGAAGTGTAATCAGTATATCTAGGGTGTTTGTACACCATTATAAAGCTGGAAATCATATGTTGCAAAAGACATCTTCAAAGTTAGTCAAAGTATGTTGACTAACTTAACTTTGTTCCAGGTTTTGCAACACTAATAGTTCCCTCATCTGAGAATCCAGATGCATTATATCCAAGTCACAAAATGAGGACTATTCAGTCATAACATAAAATATAAGAAAGATTTGCCTAACTTGATCTTTTTTTGTTTTGAACCTCTCCCCAAGAAATGGGTACCAGTGTTTTTTAGGGTTGATTGGACCAGACTCATTGACTTTTTCTCCACTCACTCGCCAGGTCACCAAACCATTTCATTCCTTTACCTTCTGTATATTGGGAAGAGGAGGAAAGGTTGTTCATTTATGGTAGCTCTTTTCCTTAAGGGAGCTGCCATAGGGACTTCATGGTAAGAGCATTGGATGACTACATGGGACAGAGGCAATGCTGAGGGTCATGGAACAAGTTTTAGAAATGTATGCTGATTGAAATCTTATAAATTATTTTCCATGACTAACCTTGAATTAAATAGACCTATATCTGGAAAAAACCCAAAGTTTTAAAATTAAGCAATAAACTTCTAAATAATACATTGGTCAAAAGGAAAGCATAAAGATCATTCAGAAATATTTTGGACTGAATTAAAGTAAAAAGCCACATATTAAAATTTGTGTAATACAGCTAATGTAGTGTTATGGGGATATCTGTAGAATTAAAAGATTATATTAAAAAAGACAAAACACCTTCAGTCAGTTATCTAAGCTTCTACATTAAGAATTTAGAAAAAGAAGAGCATTAAAAAACCACAAATGAACAGAAATAAGAAAATTACAAGATGAAGTGAAACCAGTGAAATAGAATATAAATAAATGAAGGAGAAAAATCAATGAAACCCAAAGCTGGACCTTTGAAAACATCAATAAAATTGATGAACATTCTGCAAAATCGAGTAAGAATTAAAGAGATGAAATGTAAATTATCAATATCAACATGAAAAAGGACATGACTATTGATTGTACATAAATTTAAAAGTCAGTAAATGAATATTAAAAACACTTTTATGCCAGTAAAATTGACAACTTAGGTAAGTGGACAAATTCCTTAAAAAATACAAAATTGAAGAAGTTTGCTCAAGCAAAAAAAAAAAAAAAAAAGATCATCTGAAATCTATCAAAGAAGAACCAGGGATTACTGATTATAAATCTCCTCCAAATGTAAAATTAGGTCCAAATGGCTTCCCTGGTGAATTCTACCAAATGTATGAAGAAAGATCCTACACAAAATTTTCCAGAAAATAGAACAAAATGAAATATTTTCTAACTCATAGTTAGTACTTCCTTGGTAGTGTAATAAGACAAAATATTACAAGACAACTTTATATTGTTATTCTTCATGAACATGGAAGGAAAAGTCTTCAACAAAGTATTAGTGTATAGAAATCCAACAAGATATAAAAGAGATACAACATTATGTCCAAAAAATAGTTAACACAGTAATTCTATATTAACTTAACATTTGAAAGTGAATCCACATAGTTCACCAGATTAATAAGCAAAAGGGAGATTAAAAACTATATGATCACCTTATTTAAAAGTTCAACACTCAGTCATAAGAAGGAGTCTCAACAAATTGAAAAACAGAGGACTTCTTCAATCTCGTGTCTACAAGTTTATACCTGACATCATGCTTAAAGGTGGAAGACCAAATATTTCACCTGTCTTCACTACTTCTCAGCATTGCCTTAGTGGTGTAGCATATGAAATAAAATATGAAAAGGACATAAAGACACTGATGGGAAAGGAATAAATAAAACTATATTCTTTTACATATGACATTTTATGCAGAACATTGGATAAAATCGTAAGAATTTACATGAATCAGTAAGGTCACAGAGTAGAAAATGAAAATACAAAAATTGATCATATTTTTATATACTAGCAGAGAATAATTATAAATTTAACAAACAAATACAATTCTATTTACTTGTACAGTAGCATCAAAATGAGAAAACATATGTGGATACATACCACAAAATATATGCAAAATCCATACACACATACACACACACACAAACCCTATGAGAAAAATTAACGACAAGAAAATAGATGTATTGTGCTGTGCTTATGGATCAAACAAGTCATCATTTAAGATTTCAACTCCCTTCACCTTATTCTTTAGATTTATCTTAAGCCCAGTAAAATCTCAGTGGGGATTTAACTCAATGGAACTTGTTTTAGAAATTGATGTTACTATAAAACATTTATAGAAATACAAAGGACCTACAATATAG
This sequence comes from Hydrochoerus hydrochaeris, assembly GCA_004027455.1. NCBI lineage: Eukaryota > Metazoa > Chordata > Mammalia > Rodentia > Hydrochaeridae > Hydrochoerus > Hydrochoerus hydrochaeris. The sequence goes on along the minus strand of PVLA01000137.1, from coordinate 427,906 downwards.
TCAATATAATTTTGGAAAAAAATAGGAGTTGGAGAAGTTACAGTACTTTATTTAAAACCTACTATAGAGTTACAGGAATAAGGACAGTACTGGATTGAAGATAGACATGTAGCTCCATGGATCAGAAAGTAGTTTAAAAAGGAATCTCATGAGTTGTGAACAAAAAGTCCAGTGAATGTTTATTTTTTTAAAGAAACATTGTTAAAGTAAAAGACACATTGTCAGTAATACTCCTCAAAGTACTCTCCCTCCTGTCAAACACAGTTATTCCACCATTCTTGACACTTTTTTTTTTTTTTTTTTTGGTATCAGGAATTGAACTCACAACCTCGCAGTTGCCAGGCAGGCGCTGTGCCACTGAGCTGTACCCCCAGCCCCTCTTGCAGCTTTTGGTGGCAGTTTGGCAGGTCCTCTTTTTTGAGTGTCTTCAGGTGTACTGTTGTAGTTTCCTCAGGGTTTTGAATGGATTCAAAACATTTCCCTTTCATAGTCATTTTGACTTTGAGGAAGAATCAAAAGTCACATGGTGCCAGATTCAGTGAATAAAATGGATAAGGGCACACCATTATGCCTTTTGGGGGCCTGTGTGTCCATTGGATGGCACTTCACAGTGGCATCATTTTGTTTTTGATCACACTTATTAAAGACACTCACAAAAGTCAACTTCCAGAACTGCTTCAGAAGAAACAAGGATGATGGGATAAATGTGGTGAGGTGAGGGGAAGTATTCTGAGGGGGATTAATGGCAATGTGTCTTTTATTATAATTTTTTTTTCTTTAAACCCACACTGTATTTTGATCAGCCCTTGTACTTACATGTTCAACTGATTTTTGGTGAACATACCAGGTAATGTCAGGGAGAAAGAAGGCTATTTAACAGATGGTCCTGAAACAGTTAAATACCCATTTGGAAAAAGAGTTGATCTTCAACTCTTGAAAGTATCTTTAAAAAGTTGAAACTAGTAATTATAGGTATTATTCAGGTAAGAAAGATTTAAACTCTAGTCACTAACTCAATAATTGAAGACTGGCCTTGCATCAAAAGACTAACAAATGCATGCATATTTACATATTAACTTAAAATGCAAAAAGAATATTTTTTACTTTACTCAAAGTTTTCTATTTGTCCTATTTTGTGAGACAAGAGTACTTCTATTATAGTGCTTTTGTATGGTTATGAGACTAAATGATGGTGTTATAAACTGCTTGGCATGTAGAATTTTTCTCAAAAATTTTGAAGATTTTTTGGTATTTCTGAATACTAAATTTTTTTTTTCTGAGATGGGGGTCTCACTAGGCTCGTATTTGTAATTCTTCTAGCTCAGCGTCCCCTGTAGCTGGAATTATAGTGTATTACATCACATTTGGCACATGTTTTCATTTCTTAACTTTTTATCCCATTCAGCTTTATTATATTTGATCCTACCTGAATGGCTTTTCTTAATGGGCAGATAGATCATGAGTGCACGGATTGTGTCCGTATTTATTGGTTTCTCCCAGAACGACACTGCAGTGCCTCATAGGTTTAAATCTATGACTACTGCTTAACTGATTAAGAGGGTGGAACTAGCTTACAGATGCTTTGTTAAATCATTAGATTAAATGACTCTGCTTGATAAAATATTAGGACAGTGGTACTGTTTTTAATAAAATATGTTATAGATGTGATTACATCATTTTTATAAAGTCCTCTGCCTCTCTTTTTGCACATCTAGATTCTTCACAGTTTCTGTGTTGCAAATTTATGAGACTTTAAGTCCAACCGTTTAGTAAATACTTGTAACACAGAATGCAGAATAGAGAGACTGAGCAAATTAAATTATTTTGAAACAAATTTAATTATTTTGATTTTTTGTTTGAATTGTTACCTTATATATGTTCCACCCAGAACATAATTCAACTGTATCCAAGTATTCATTGCATCCCATACTTCTCTGTGTAGTGTGAAAAGTTATTAATGTTTAGAGGTCTTAAACAATCTAAGGAAGTTTTGTCTTATTTTGCTTTGCTTTGCTTTGTTTTTTTCATTTTAAATTGGGTTGGTAGAAAAAAAATCAGGCCTGGGATAGAAAGACATGTCTGAAATTCTAAGAATTCATTAGTTCACTGGATTCTATACTATTTCATCATAATGGTGGATCTTATTGAGTTATATATAGCTTCAAAGGAATATATCTTAGTGCCTGGCACTAAATTTTTCCTAAATGACCATATAATTCAGATTACTATACTGGGCCAGGACAGGTCCCAGGGAAAAGAGAAAATTTGTTGCATGTCCTTTCTACTTCCTTTTCCATAGCTCTTTTATCACTTCTGACTTCTTCTCTGGTTCCAGTCTCTTTCTATTGCTCAGCTAGCCATTAAGTCCTTCCTGATAATAACTCACTTTGCATATGATGCATTTGTCAGATATTTGGACTTTAACAACAGCCACTTAAAGGCAGAAAGATGCATTTCACAGTTCAAATTTGGGACCAGGAATGACCTCCTCCAGGTGTGTGATGTGCACAAACTGTGTGATGTGCATAAATTATACAGTGTATGAAAGTGTTCAGAGCCTTATCCTGGGACACACTGTTACTCTATTACTTGGTTTCTGAGGACCTGAGTCAGGTTGCCTGAGGTACTGGAGAAGTTCCATGAAGAAATGGTATTTGCCTTGGGTCCTGAACAAACAATTAGTTTTTTTTTTTTTTTTTTTTTTTCCAGCTGAGAGGTGATTCAGGGTAGGGAACAGCCAGGGTAAGAGCAGAAATAATAAAACATTACAGAAAAATGGAACACCAGTATGGGGAGAAAGAAGTACAGAAATGAAACAGCAGGGTGTATTTTAGGAACATTGAGTAATTCTGGGTAAATGGGGCAACATTGCAGAGCGGAAGAGGAAGGAGATTAGAAAGGAAAGCAAGAAAAAATCCATTCAGGACAGCTATGTATGTGATGCAAAAGAGTTTCAACCTTGTCCCGTGGGCAGTGAAATTTTAGAGGGGTTTTAGAGGGGTAGCAGTGAGGAAGGAGAATTTTTGTTAGCAGGGAGAGTAGCTACCCAGCTGGTACAACAATCCAGCCAGAAGACAGTGAAGGAGAACAGCAGGAATACAGAGAAAGGGGTGATTTTTACAGATAGCTAAAAATGGAGTTGATGGCACTTAGAAACCAAGTTCTCCCTCATCCAATTCATTTATGCATTAATCCAATCAACATTTATCTGGGCCCCTAATGTAGGCCATACACTGTGCTAAATGCTTGAAAAATAAATAGGACACTGCTCTTTTCCTTAACAAGCTCAAAGTTGAGTAAGGCAGGTTGACATTTAACGATTAAAACACAGCAGGATGAACACTGGAAGGGAGAGCAAGGTGTGCTCTTGAAGTCAGAATGAAAAGATTTCTAAGAAGGCACATTAGCATAATTCAGTGTTCCACTTGTCCTTATAGCCTTAGAACTTGGTTGAATGGGAAACTACTAAGTCCTCAATAAATATTTATTGAATAAGTGAATGAGCTTTAGTTGGAGGGTATATGGGCTCAGGAGTGAAGACTTCCTTGCATTTTGTTGTGGGGTGAAGAAAGAAACTTTCTCTTGGTTTTATGGATGGAAAGGTCAAAATAGGCAGGGTTGTATCCCTAGCAGCAGAAGGGATTGCACTCACAATTTAGCTGTAGATGTAGTCCCGCTCTTAGTAGGGTCAACGGGGGCTCTATTAGGAGTTTAAGCTTCTGAGAGCTATCTAGAAAGAGTAAGATTGGGCTAGCTATTTGTTTCTCCTGTGGTATCCCTTTGAGTTCAGAAATGTATTTTGGAAAATACAAGCTTATTTGATTGGAGATGAGGGAAACTAAGGAAGAGATTTTATCTAACCCAGAGATTCAAGTACAGTACTATCCACCAAGGAACCAAGTGGAAAAATCTGGTGTAAGGTGGAACCTCATTGCAGATTTTAGCTTGCTTACTGTTGACCCTAGATGTTCTGCATTTCATTATATTAAGAGAGGTGGATCAAAAACACCTTCTAAATTCCCAAAGAATTTTTGGCAGTTCATTTAGTGTTAATACCTGATATTATATAGAAATTCATTTGGCAACAAGATCTGATGTAAACTGATGTGAAATTATTTACAGTCCTAATTTAATCTTAAAGGTATTCATATTTTTATGTTTTGTGGGAGAAACATTTATATGCTAGATTACAATATAGGGTCTTGCCTCAGATACACATAGGATAGTATTAGGTAATTCTTGATAAATACACCCTAATTACTGTTTTACATTTTGAAAATTTTTGATGTACCAAATACATCTTGCTCTTATGAGCTTACTTAAAGGGTTGTGGATTTATATTTCCTTTCTTAAATTAGTAAAAGCCTTTGGACAAGATGTGTGTTGATCTTTTGAAGTTTATAGAAAACCTTATTCTGGATCTCAAGGGGAAGTAATATTGTCTACTGTACTAGTTTGCTAGACTGCTATAACAAAATACCTCAAACTGGGTGTCTTAAATGATAGACATTTAGTGTCTGAAGTACAGAAGTCTAGAAGTCTAGACTAGATCAAGCCAGCTTTGGTTTCTTTGCAGGCCTCTAGCCTTGAATTGCCATTGGCTGCCTTTTCACTATGTCTACATGTGGTCTTTTCTATGTCTGAACACATCCCTGATGCCTCTTTGTATGTCTAGGATTTTTTTTCTTATAAAGACACCAGCAAGATTAGACTATACCCCATCCTAACAGCTTCAGTGTAAGTTAAAGGCCCTAGGTCCAAATACAGTCACATTTGAAAGTACTGGGATTTAAGGGTTCAACATAACAACTTTGGAGGTACATGGTTCAGCTCCAAACTCCCATGAGATATCAGCAAACATGTGAATGCATTCTTTAGAGGCTTCTCTCACTTAATGGGCAGGACCATGGCTGTTAAAGCCTATAGCAACCCTCTGATGAACTTATGAACCGTAGTGAACCTATGGCACATGAGTTATTGTGTTTTTCCTTTAAGACAAAAGATGTTAATGTATGAGCCATTTATCTAAACTAAAACCTCAGTATTATGATTTACTTGCACCATTGGCACTTTGCTAAGTGGGTTTTGGGTTGCAGTTTGGACACTTGTCTCTAAAAGGTTTGTCATCACTAGGCCCTTTAATATAGAGTCCTACTTGATGAACTGTGTGCCCCAAAGGCTGACAATACCTGTGTTGGTTGAGTCAATCCCTGAAGTAATGTCTTCCATGATGGTTCTGTCTCATTTGGAAAATTGAGGACTACAAATCTTCAGGTAATGAATGTTCTCTCTCTAAACAATCTTTCTAACTGTTCCCCTCTTCACTCACCTTTTAGTTGGTTCCCTCAAGCAGTGTTCCAGAACCCTGTGAAGCAGGTATAATAAACAAGTAAATTTAACAATATAAAGGTGGAATTGCAATGTCGCCTCTTCAGTATCTAGGAATAATGAGAAATTTGTGCTTTTTATGTTTCCCCAACTCACCTATAACTCTTACACTGGAATAACACTCCTTTTAGAAATAAATCTTGCCCGTGTCTTGGTTACTTTTCTCTCCTTGTTGAGACAAAATACTTAATGCCCAAAATAAGGGAAGAAAAGATTTATTTAGCTTACAGTTCTTGGAGGTTTTAGTCCATGGTCAGTTGGCTCCAAGGCAGGGTGCCATGCCTAAGGGGCAGCTGTTCATGGAGGCTGCAAGCAACAAGAGTGAAAGGGCAAAAAGGAAGAGCATGCCTTGTTCCCTCCCTTATATTGTATGATGGTTATCTGCCCCTGGGCAGGTGCAGCACTCACATGGCCAATCCCAGTGCTAGACAACAAGCCAATCACAAATGCTAGACTCAGCTACCTCCATGACTGAATTAGGCTTTGGGGGGACATTTAAACACAAACCATAACACCTTACCTCTGGGCTAGCAGTGTATGAAGTGAAATTGCATGCAGAGCTTAGCAACTGTGCTCAGACAGCGAGTTCATGAATTAGGAGCCAGGAAGCTGCCTCTGGCTAGTAGGGGCTCTGATGTCTTCCCAGAATGCCTTTGGTTCCAGCATGCCCCCCTTTTTTCACCACTAGATCTCTTGTTGTTTGCTACCCTTTGGTAGAAATGATGATGATGAGAGTGGGACCATTCAACCCTTTTCATATTTAGAATATTGAGATGTTTTGCAAATATTATCTTAATCATTAATGCCATCAGAGGGTATTAATTGTATTACAAACCAATGTTTCATGCATCACTCCAGTGATAAGAATAACAACAAAATGAGCCTAACTCTGTAGGCATTCACTGCCTAGACAGTGCTCCATTTAAGACTTCTTGAGTCATGCTGAATTATTCAGGTCTCTTTTTATAATTTCAACATCTAGGAGAAACAAACCAAAAAACCCAGTAACAATTGCCACTACAATACATAAATAAAAATGAATAATTCAGAAATATCATCTTAATTTTATTCCCCCTAAGTCTGTGTGGTCCTGAATTTGCTTTCCATTTCAGTGTAATCATGAGGTAGGCAGAGGGAAATTCTCAGGTATAGAAATAGTGGCATAGAACATTTTAGTGGTTTGACTCCAAAGGACCCTGAAGAACCATTCCTGAACTGCTATGAACCCATGATCAGAGACCTTACACTTTTTTCCAATCAATGATTTCCAAAGCTGTTCTTTCTTGTATTCTCTTTCAACCAATTTGTTAGCAACTATATCTTCAGGTTGTTCTGTGGTACAGTGCTTTTGTGCATTACCCATGTGTTCAGGTCCGTGTCCCAAGTTAATTTTAAATCAAATGGGGAAAGAACTAAAACAAGGAATGGGAGTCCATGTTTCCAGCTGCAATCCCCTGGCTGGTGTGCAGGCATGCTGGTGGGCCCAGAGCCTTTCTGCTATTCCTTGTTAAGTTCCCAAGCATCTGTTAGCTAACATGCTTCCTGACCTTTAGTTTGCTCCTGGTCAATGGGCATTGCTCCAGCTCGGCTAGAGTGCACACTGCACAGCCAGATTCCAGACCAGTGCACTATTGGCTGCCTGTCCCTCAGTCCCTTGGAGAAATCTCAGAATAAAGCACAGGGAATGCAAAGCTTGTTAAAGACCCCATGGATTCTTCTGTAGGAATTTTCTCTCTGATTCTAGAAAGTCAATTTCTAACTTATTCTTCTTTCACAATCATGACCAAGGATTAGAAATGGAAAAAAAAATTGCTAATAAGCCTTCAATTGGCCACCAGTGGTAAAGGTTATGGAAGAGCCTCTTGGACTCTCTAATGGCTAAATATCTCATATTTATTTATTGGCATTCCAAGCAGATGAGAAAAGATAGTGAGCCCAATGAATGGGGTTGATAGATTCGTCTTTTCAATACATTACTCGGCAAGATCTTTTGCTTTTACAATTTAAGGATAGACTGTTAGTTCTTTGGGTTTTTATTTTTCTCTTCTTTACCTGCCCCACCTCCATAAAAGAGGAAGAAAGAAATTTTTTCTCTTCTTTTAAGGACATTAATGTATATAATGATAACCAGGTTGGTGCTTGGTTAGGACCTCACTGTCTCAACATAGTCTGTTACCATTTGTGAGAAGGCTGAGGGCATTGTGATATGGAGGTGGACGTTAGAGAAAAAGAGAGAGATGCTTCAGATTCAGAGGGCCTGAAGGCACAGAGTCACTGAGAGCTGTTTCCATGGCAGTGCTATGGAAACCAGGTTCTGCAGCTCACTCCTTCCCAGGGTGGAATTTCCATGCTTCATATAGCATGGGTTCCAAAGAAGCCTGCTGGCACCCTATCCAAACTGGAACTTTATCATGGCAACCTCATTGTAAACTGTGGTTCTGGCCTCTTAGAAGTGGGATTGAAGGAGCAGAAAAAAAATAGGGATCTACTCCAAAACACTGAGAAAGATTGAACCTCAAATTTTCTATACTTCTTCTAGTAGGAGGGAGAGGAAAGTTAGTTTTCTTCTGTATCTGTTGTTATTCATAAGCATCCACTTTTCTGGGTTTTATTTTATAGCTATTATTAAGTCTCACAGTATTGTAGGTGTCAGTTGTTGATACCTATGTTTTGTTGGTCCATTAATGTAGGGGTGGAAGATCTTCTCCTTGAGAAGCTTTCATCTCTTATATCTAACCACATATGGTGGACTTGTCTTTCAGGTGAACATGAGTGGCAGTTTTCACAAATAGGGGCCAGACGAAAGATCATGGGTAAATCACTACCAATTCTTCTTTACTCTGCAAATGGCTCTCAAGTGTGTAAACTGCTGGTGGTGGGATTGTAACATCATTTCATACATGGAAAAGTGCTGGTGAATGTGTCTGTGTGTGTGTGTATGAATACGTACATAGTATTGGTTCTTTTGACATAGAAGGTTGATTAACTTGCAATTATCACCTACTTATATTCTTTTAATGGAAAGATTATTCTGTAAGGAGTGACGTCAAATGAAGCTCATGAATACAAGCACCAGGAAAAAAATGCTAAAGTCTACAGGCACAATTTTAGCATGGGAGAATGAAAATACATGAATATTTTAACCCTATCTTTTCATTTCAAAAATAGGCATAATGGGAATTCATGAGAAAATTGAGAAAGATTATTTTTATATACATAGTGAGAGCTTATTTTGCTCAACTATAAAAACCTACAATATTTCTTTTCCTTGGGTTTTCATGTTAAATAGGAGCATCCCCAGAGGGTTTTTATTAGAACACAAATGCATCTTTTCTGCAGTTCATTCTAGTCCTCTCTCAATCTCTCTCTCTTTCTATGGGTTAATGGTAGTTACCCCCAAATCTCCCTTCATTAATGTCCTCATTTCCTTTCCTAGTAACCAACCTGCCCTTAATTATTTTTAATCATTTTCTGCTCAAGAAATTTGTGAATCCATGTATACTCAATGATTATTTTACAGTTATAGTGTTAGAAGTTCCTGTGTTTTTATCATCTGTTTTCATAATGTTGTGTGGTGATGTTTGAATGTTGCCTTTACTGAATTCAGCACTGATCCACATTCTTAGTGTGTGTGTGTGTGTGTGTGTTATTTGAGAGGTTGCTGCCTTGTAGTTTAATCTCAGTACTAATACCCTGATTTGATCCAAGGAAAGGTACCTTAAGCATTAGTTAAACATCTGCTGCCAACCTGGCTTTCCTCATTTATTTATTCAAGCAGTATTTAGTCCTTTATTTTTTCACTCTTTTAGCACAGATGTTTCCTATACATATAGTTTTGTGCCATATGTGGGTCATGCCAGAGAAACCTAAGATATATTATATAAAGTTGAACCATAGGTGATTTCTGATATTGTACTCTTTTTGACCTATAAAAGGTCGATTTTTATATGGTTTAACCTGAGATAAAGGCATGGTCTAAACAAAATCTAGGGAAACAAGATTGACATTTAAAGATGGATTTAAAAAATAAAAAAGATAAAAGTTAAAGGAAAAGTTGAAAATAATATTCAAAGACAGGAAGAACTAGAAAATAAGAATCCAGGCTTCTCAGTGCTCTGAAGTTGCTGCAATGACCAATTCAGGGTCCAGTGGTGACATGTGGCTATTTCAACTTCAATTAAAATTAATTAAAATTCAATAAAATTAAATTCTCAGGTGTGTGGGACCACAGTTGAAATTCTCAGAAATCATGTATGGTATTGGCTATAGTATTGGAGGGTACAGAACATTTCTGTCACCACTGAACATTCTATTGCATAGTCTAGGGGATCTAGATCATCTAGGGGATCTAGGATCATAGTCTAGGTGAAGGGAATTTAAAATTCCTTGTGAAAATCTGTAATGGTAAAGAAGAAGAAGAAGAAGTTGCTTTAGTGGCTTGAAGGAGGCTCTTGTTATTCATAGAAGCTCACTGGTTGTCTTCTTAGATGCTGATCTTGTGGTTGTTTTTCAACTGCTAGTGGCTACAATAGTTTGTATTGAAACGTACCCCACAGGCAAGTGTGTAAAAGGCCTCGCCATCACCCCATGGTTGAGGAACCTATGAGAGGTGGAACTGGTGGGAGGCTCCTAGCTTCTCAGGGCCATGCCTTTGGAGGGAATATTGGGGTCTTGGCCTCTTCCTGTCTCTCTTGTGTTTTCTGGAAGCCTTCATGGGAACGGTTTCCAGGAAACAGGTCTTACCTTGATGTGCTGCCTGGAGACAAGCCCAAAAGCAATAGACCAATAAATGGTAAACTGAGACCTCCAAACTGTGAGTAAAAACAAACTTTCCTTCTTTTAAGGGTTTTGTCACAGTAATGGAAAACTAACACAGTGGTCCAGTGAAATTTCACAAATCCTACAACATATAATATAAGCATCACATTAGGGAAAAAACACATGTACCTTGCCGGGGTTTTGTCCTTCACTGTCTGTCTCAGCCAACCCTAAGGACTAAATGTTACCCAGCCCTTTTCTCTCACTCTCTCACTCTGAGAATTCATGAATTAGGCTGTTTGCCTGACTGTGTTCACATTTTTGAAAGATTTTGTATGAAACATTAAGTTCCTGAGTTCAAACACTTCCCAGTTTCCCTAAAAACCTAACATTTGATCCTACTTCTAAATATCTGCTACTCCTTTTCTTAGGACTTCTTGTCAATGATAACTTTGCTATTTTATCTAAAAGGAGCCTTTTGGGGAAATCCTGAGCAGTGACATACTGATCATTTTTACCTTTGAGTCATTATCTGTGTTGTTCTAAGGACTCAACCCCTGGTGCATCACACACACACACACACACACACACACACATGCACACGCAGTCACACACACACGGTGAATCTTGTGATTATCACAATTCTCCAAAGTCAAGGCCATTCAGCTTAATTGAAACAAAGAAAATTTCTTGAGACGGATAAACCATGTTCCCTATTTTCTGAGACTGAACACGTTTGTTGATATGGATGTATTCATTTCAAAAAAGAAATTCATTCTAAATTGTTCACTTCTTTTACTCTACATATTTTTTTAATGAATTAGCACTTCAGGCAGACTCAAGTCTGCCTCCTATATAAGTGAGCTTTGGCAAATGTCTTCACCTTTCTGACATTCAACTTCCTCGTATCCTTACAGAGTGTCTGTTAGAATGAAATGAGATTATTTGTAAATCTTTAGCGTGTAGTAGGTGCATATTAGTTAAGCTATTTTGTAATTTTGCTGCTGCTACTGCTATTGTTGTTAATAGCACTAAATGTCCTTATCCTGTTTCCTATTCTAGGCACTCACAGATCCAGAGTATAGGGAATGTTTGGGATTTAAACTATTGTCACATAATTCCTTTGCTATCTGGTACTAATTTTTTCCCCATTCTTATTCTACTCTTATGTCACAATTCTAGTATTCAGTATTAAAATGGATGACTGTACATAGCGTTCTGGCTTGGCTTTTACTTTTCATGATTTCCAGTTTTTAATAAAATCTCCCCAGACTTCACAATTACTTACCTCATTATAATAGCCTTGTAGGTTAATTAGTCATACTTCATAAAGTTCAATTGCTGACATCTATCCTTGTAACTTTAAGGACAAGTACAAATGGTTTCATTGGTGTTTTGTTTTGTTTTGTTTTGGTACTGGGGATTGAACTCACGACCTTGTGCTTGCCAGGCCAGTGCTTAAGCCCCTGAGCTAAATCCCTGACCCATAGTTACATAGTTTTAAAAATGTTGTCTATGACAGACACTCTGATCAATATATCTGATTTTATTATTCATTATCTTACTTTTCCCTCATTTCCATTTTTTGCAGATGTTATGATCTAATCTCTTATAACTGTCTGGACTTCATAAAGTAAAAAATTTGAATTCTTTATGTATTGCACTTGTATTTCTGTTTGCTGGATTTTATGCTAGTCTTCTTTTATTGATTGCACAGCTCTGTAGCAGAATTTTACTCATGGAAAATGTTCAAAGTTGAAATAGCTTTAGACAAGAAGTGGGAAAATGAAAAAAAAAGTTACATGTACAGATGAAAATAGAGGTCAAGAAGACTATGTAGTGAGAAATGCTAATATAAAAAGCAAATAAAATTCAGTCAAGGTGTTTGATCCCCTAAGTTATTTCAGTGAACATTTTGCTAAAAATTTTGTTTCCACCTCATTATCTCTGGCCATTTCTTCTCTTGGGCAAACTCATAGAAAAGATGCTATATGTTTTCTTCTGTCCAGTTTGAGACTTTGCAAATATTTGTTGAATTGATTTTTATTGGAGTTAAACTCATTGGTCAACTCAAAACTCACCCAAACCTATGACCATTACTATATCTGAAGAGATCCTATCAGGGCCATTCATAACTCCAGGTTTGGTATCTTTGCTCTACTTTTGTGTTTTTCCCTGATATCTCCTTAACTCCTTACCACCATTAAAAGATGATGTATGTGCTCAATTCTACACAAGAAGACTTAATGTCCTTTTCATTCTCTGCTTTCCAATCAGTTCGGTGTGCTAATTGCCCAATCCTACAGCTTCATGTATTAAGTCCGAAGAATTCTATGGAATCTATGAGGGAAAGATGCCTGCAATACCCATCAGATAAGTAATGTACAGAATGTTATTGTGCAGGCCTGGGTTCAACACTTCTTGATGTTTTTACGGCAACAGTGATCACATTTTTTTTTTTTTTACAATACTAGGTCATTGTAAATAGGATTGATCCTTTCAGAATGGGAATAGAGAAAAATAGTTTGGCTTTTATGCTGCCAACTTTCTTGACATCTTCCATATTATCCCCTTCTCAAATATTTATGCATGCTTACGTTCATTTCAGTAATATTAGTCCTGAGTTTTTGGCTAGTTAGCATTGGTAATAATAGCTGATTATCAGATAAATATTGTTCCTTGGTCCAATAAAGTAATCATCCTTGAAGTAACATGCAGCTACTATCTTATGGGTATCTTAATCTAATTTATAGGATCAGACTTTCAGGCCAAGTGGTAACTGTTATTTGTGGGGATGTATTAGGTGTATTGGGAGGGAAGTAAACACAGACTTTCAGTGACCATCAATATGAGCAGCTGGTCCGGGATTTGGGTATATTGACAGAAGCAAAGAGGGAGTATTATTTCTTGTTCGTATGTTGACAGTCAAGAGAGATCGACATTTTTTAGTGCATACTGTGTGCCAGACAGTATATAGGAACTAGAATTGCAAAAGCAACTACTCAGAAGAAGAGTCTGGTTCCAATTTGTTTTCTTCTGGAATGGAACATAGACATACAAACCAATTGTTTGTTCAATAGTAGTGGAGGCTCCTACTTCTCAGGGGCCTGTGAAAATATCTAGGCTTCTTTCATCAATAATGAAACTCTTCCAAATGAACATGTGTTTGTTCAATTACATTTATTCAACAAATTCTTATTGAATACCCATTAGCAGATAGATTTTTGGACTGCTGAGTAGGCAACAAAGAATTCCTGCTTTTATAAAATTTATTTATTAGTTGGAGAGATATGGAAAATGCAATATCCAAAAAATATGACTTGAGATAGAATCAAATACTATGAAGAAGGTAAGTGCATTAAAAGGAATAAGAATGATGGGAGTTGGGAAGAAAGCTCATTTTAGTAGGATGTAGGGGAAATGACCTGAGAGTGGAAGGAATGAGGAGCTTCTTAAGTTCAAAGAAAGATAAGCAGAGAAGCCTGGAAGCTGCTATGAGAAGAACGGGAAGACCGCCCGAACCAGCTCAGAGAGGTGGGGAAGGTCGTAAGAGATGGAATTGAGGAGGCCGACTGGACCCCTTCATCAGGCTGAGTCCTGGATCTTATTCTAGTGTGGAGAGAAGGCCTGGGGTTCTTTACGTTTACAACAGAGTAGTCTGCATGCAGCATGAAGACTGAGTGGAGAGTGTGGGGGTCTTGATGTGGAACGAAAGCCAAGTTAGATGGTTTAGTCACTCATTCCATATTCATGTAGTTCTTCTGTGTCATAACCTAGTCCCATTTTTAGGGACTCATCTTCCAGAGGGCCTTACTTACCTCTCTTCCTTTCTCTCCTTGAAAATGATTAAAACAAGCCTTCATGGTGACTGTACCTGAGGCTAATATTTCATTTTATGAATTTTTTTTGGCAAGTGCTTCTCTGTCTTGGATTAGGATTTTAATAACTATTTTTTAAACTTCTCTTATATAAGCAGATACTAGGAACATATCATCTCTTGCAATCTTCTTAAAAATCCTGTAACCAGTTTATTATTATTCTTACCTTATAAATGAGGACAGTAAATTACAGAGTCATGGCCATCCATTTAAAGTGTGGTGGCCAGAATATGGTCACCAAACCTGTGGTCTTTCTGCCATACTACACTGTTTCTTTAAATAGTTGAAGGGGAAAAGGTGAGTTTATAGGGAAAGTTAGGAAATTGGGTTTTCTGAGACTGGCATTTTTCAGGAACAGTGTCTGACAAGGAGGGGTGACTTTGCCCCCAGGAGAGAGTTGGTGATATCTGGTAACATTTTTTAATTATCACAACTTGGGATGGGGTGCCACTGGCATGTATAGATTAGAGACCACGGATACCATTCAACATTGTACAGTACATAAGGCAGGCCTTCCACATCAAAGAATTAGCTTTCCCAAATTTTCAATGATACTAAGATTGAGAAATCCTGTTCCAGGAGAATTTCTCTTGCATTTCTAGTCTTCCCATAATTTTAATTAATACATATTTCCCAGGTACTCTCAGAGTCCCAGGGACTCTTGACCTGCTTCTGTTTCTTTGCTCTTACTCTAAGGAGAATTTAGGGACCAATAAAAGAAAATGAATCCTGTTGTTAAGTTGCTTGTGTGTGTGTTTTGTTTTTGTAAATGGCAGGTTGCCTGCTTGCACAACTTTATCAATCAGTTGATGGCAACCTGAATGCTGAACTCTGGAGCATAGGAGGACCTTAGGCATTTGGAGCCATTTTCTGGTGACTGCTGGGGCTTTAGTACCAATGTCTTTGTTGTTCCATGTTGGGTTTCTGCTAGAGTGGTGCAGGCCAATCATTCGACATTGAAAAGCACTTCTTTTAGAATGTTCTGTGGTCTGGGAAATCCTCAACTCCCTACTAGGAAATTCAGAGAGATCTCAAAAGCTCTAAGATTGGAAAGCAAATGACCCCTCCCAGAGAGCACCTCTTCAAAGTTTAAAAGTACTAATGCGTACTGATGGGACTGAGAATGATCCCTGCCCCCCCCCCATCCAGAGCACACATATAGCCTTTGAAAATCTCAATAGCTTTCAGACAGTAACATCATTCTGAGTGTGGTCCTCTAGAGGCAGCAGGTTCTCTGCACATTTGCATTCAATTTACAGGGCATGATGTTATCCGCAGTCCTTATTTGTCTTGAAGTCAGGGGGCTCATTTTATTACTAGAGAAATAGATTGTGATAATAGATGATCATAGATTGTGCATTATCTTTCTGATTCTTAAACATCCCATCAGAGGAGCGATCTGCAGCTCATGGACTGGTTGAGGTTTCAATTCTATGACACTCTTGCTCTGGGAAGATGTAAACTCAGAAGCAGGGTGAGGGTCCTGGAGTTGGTGTCCTTATTTCAGATATTTCTTAGTACCTTTGCTTTCCCTCAGACTTGCCTGACTACAGAAAAAATGCCTTCTGCTTAATAAACGTCTGCTTGTAATATTCCGAAACAAGGAGGCTAATCAAAGGCCCTGTTCTGCAGAGCAGGGATGCTAAATGACAAGATTAATTTTCGTAATCAAGCAGCTTAATTTGGACATTTTTCCCCTCTCCGTTGCTGATTGAAATTGAGGCAGATTTTGCTGTGGTGAGATTCTGTCCTCGCCTGGGAAAGCTTACTTACTGGTACCAGAAGAGGGGAGGCAAGGTGACTGTGGCCACAGATATGAGCGGAGGTAAAAGTGAGAACATCACATGGGTGAAATGAGAATAAGGGAGCTAATGCAGAAGTCACTGGAGTTGTTCTAGGGCCTCTTATATGAAATGATGTGAAGGACTTTGTGTAATTGTACACACAGTGACCACTCACTATCTGGAAATGTTTCGATTAGGAGAATTAGAACACAGCAGTCAGTCATATAGCTGTGACATGTTAAGGCAGAAAGACACCATATAAATCTCATGCAACTACTTTTTTTTCACAATACAGTTCAAGAATGTTAAGGAAATTGTACCTTATTCATTAATACCAAGCAAAATTTCAAGACTGAAAGTCAAGAAGGTTAAGTAATCTAGTGGGATTTGCAGGAAAGCAAGCAGTGATATGGTGATGGACTTTACCTTTGTATAAAGTCTTGTAATTTATAAGACACTTTTAGTGCGTTGCAGTGACAGGCACTACTTCTTAAATTAGAATTTGAACTGAATATTTTTAACCCTTGTCTCACCCCATATCAAAATCAGATCCAGTGGATTAAAGATTTAAATGTAAAATCTGAAACTGAAAATACTAGAATAAGACATAAAGATTTTTTAAAATTATGGCCTCAGACATGTCACCAAAGCAACAGTAGATGGATAGGACTGCATCAAATTGAGAAGCTTCTGCAAAAGAGGAAAGCAGTCAATAGAGAGCCCAGACAACTCACAGCATAGAAAAAAAATGTTTGCAAACCCAACATCTGGTAAGGAGTGAATATTCAAAATATATAAAGAGCTCAAACAGCTCAATATACAAGAAAATGACCTGATTAAAAAATGGACCTGTAAATTTTACAAAAGAATGTATACAAATAGAGATGGACAGATGCTTAACATGTTTAACACTAGGGAAAAGCAAACTAATAAATAACAATAAAACAGCACCCAATACCTGTTAAGAGTGATTGTAGCCAAAAGACAAGGGCTAAGTGCTAGAAAGAGTGTGCAGAAAAATGGGTCCTTGCACACTATTGTTGGGAATGTAAATTAGTGTAGAAATTTTGGAAAACAATATGGAGTGTCCTCAAGAAAAAAGGTGAGGGCTGCTAAAAATGGGATTACCATTTGATCTAGCAACCCCCACCCCGGGTATAAAGGAAACAAAACCAGGATGGCAAAGAGATGGGTACACATCCTTGCTCGTTGCAGTACTATATAGAGTAGCTAAGAAAAGGAAGCAACGAAATTATCCATCACAGATGAACGGAAAAAGAAAACTGGTGTATCCTGGATGTGTAGCTAATTCTCAGCCTTTAAAAAGTGAATCCTGTTACTTGTGCAAATATGGGGAACTTGGAGGACATGATCCTAAGTGAAATAAGCCAAGCACAGATGGACATACACTCCACGATTTCTCTTCTTCATGAGACCTAAAACAGTTGAACTCATAGAAACAGAGTAGAAAGATGGTTACTGGGTCTTAGAGGGGGAGATACTTGGAAGACATTGGTCAAAGAACACAGATTTCAGTTAGACTAGGGTAATATGCTGAATAGATCTACATATTGTATAACATGGTGACTATAGCTAAGAGCAACACAGTACGCATCGGAAAATCACTAAAAAATTAGATTGTAAATGTTCTTACACCATGCAATGAAACAAATATGTGAGGGAATACATACATTCATTAATTTTATTTAGACATTCTACAATGCATACATATATCATATATTATGTTGCATACCATATATATATATATACATATATATAATTTTTATTTCTCAATTGAAATAAAAGATTCTGAGCTGAATATTTTTGTACTTTTAATAATATTAATGATAATAGCTCATGTACTTATTGTTCTTTGCAAAACAAGCACCTCGCTGTGGGGGATTCAATTGTTTCTCTTTCTTTGCTGCAGTTGGCTTTGAACAACATTATTTTCAAGGAAGAACACTTTTTCAGTTTGGGATAAATATTTCAAGTTTTCCTAGATCCAGCCTCACTTAGGTTATGCGGTTGTCATATGCTGATCTGGGACCTGATTTCTAGTAGGAAATGTCATGCAGTAGAACCATCTGGAGGTACAAAACTGAGTAGTTGTAGGGTTTTAATACTGGCCTAAGCCCTCAGTCACCAAACCTTTTCTGGGCTTCTATTTCTTAATTGTAAAAGAGACATGACAATGCTGGTCTGCTACACAGAAGATGAATTAAAGCTTTGCCCAAGAATAAAGTACAAAGTAGACACTAAAAGATGAAATAAATTGAACCTAAATAAACTAAACAGAGGGAAAATTAAGTCCAGGCTGAACAAGACTGAAATTAACAATAAAGCACCTGAAGCTTTATGTGTGTCTGTGTGTGTCAGGGATAAAGCCGGGGACAGCTGCCTGCCCAGTAGGTCCCAGAGAAAGGACATAGGTGGAGACACCATTGTGTAGTGTCCATGACCCTCATGACCAGCATCTTCATGAAACATGGTTGGATTCATTTGCTCATTCATTTTAAGACATTTAATAAGTAGCTATTTTGGAAATTATTGCTACTAGATGCTCTTTTAGAATTCATGGAGTTTAGAATTTATTGAAGGAGGTAAGACATAACCAAGTGTATATAATAGAAACCTCTATGGGAAGCACGGCAGGAGCTGTAAAACCAAGTGTTATATGTGACTTTGGAGGAAAGTTTTAATTAGTTTGACCAGAGAAAGTACACTGGAGGAGATGGCATTTGAATCCATGCATTTCCCCAGGCAAAGGCAAAGGAGAAAAAGGAGGGCAGGGTAAAGGGAGGGACCTCCCAGGCCAAGTATGAGTGTCACAGTTTTTGAAAATGAGTTCAAATGTTTTGGTTTTGGATTTGTGTTGAAGACATGTAAGAGGAAGGACTACAAAATCTGTAGGATACATTATAAAGAACCCTAGACAGTGACAGAAAATCCAAAAGGCATGAGGTATATGAAAGTAAAACTTTGAGGGATAATAACCTGAAACATTAACAAAACACTCATCTTCTTGAGATTTTGAAAAGAGCAGAAGTGAAAATCAGTTTAGTAAAATGTAAGCAATACACAGCGTAGGGTAATAAAAAACTGGCCATAGAGAATTAGAGCAACATTGAAAAAATTTCTCATCTAAAAATATTGTCTCACTAACAAAAAGAAGAGAACTGCTGAGACCACAAGACACAATGAGATCAGAAAGTAAAAGTTTGACAGGTTTAAAGTTGACCACCCAGGAATGCAAATTCCAGCAAAAAGATATAACTTGGCAGGTTCAGTGAAATATGAAAATAGGTAAATAAGGAAAAAAGCATGCAGTAAAGTGACAATTCATATGAAGCAGAATATAATTTCATGTACTATTCTTTAAATGGAAGCAGAAGCATATGGGATAGCTAGCTGGTCCAGGCTAAGTGGAGATCCACAAGCACAAAAGCAAATGCCTGTCTGGCTTGACTTCCTACACCAGTTTAGATTTGACTGAGGGTAACTTCATGGGAATTATAGAAGGATCAGTTGTGTAAGCCCAACCTGGAAAATTTGATGAGACCCTGTCTCAAAATAAAATATAAAAAGTGGGCTGGGGATTTACCACAGTGCAAAGGCCCTGGGTTCAATCCCAGTACTGAAAAAATATTGTATCCCAGGGAATAAGTATTAGGAGCAAGCATGATGGAATGGGGAACAGGGTTCGGGAAGGGGGATTTGTATCTCTACTGTTCTAGTTACTAATTGTACGGACATGGTGTATCGCTTCATCTCAGCATCTTTGGCAGGACTGTGAAATGGAGATTCTGGATGCACAGATTGGAGCTCAGTGCCTAGCATGACACATAATCTGTTTGTTTTTTTTTTTAAAGTTAAGAACAGCTTTAATTATTTTTTTCATGTTACAAAGGTAATGCAAAACTAGAGGCGAGAAAAAAATTAACTCAGATATCATCTTGCCAGATATTAGAACTCTAAACATCTCTCAAAGTATGTCATATAAAATAAAAATGAAGTCATATTGCACATATTTTTTATCTATCTTTTTCTATTTTGCAATATACAATTTTATTTCTTTTCCATAAAAAACATCTTTCTACATCATTTCTAGTGGGTACATAGAATTTTTCAATTTGGCTTTAGCCAATTTCCTATCATTCAGCATTTCAGAATTGGGAGATTTTACAAATAGTATAATGATGGACATAAATCTCTTTATCTGCCCTTCATCATTTCTTTAGCATAAATTTGTAGATCTAGACTTGCTTGGTTAAATGATATCAGCATTTTGTGGTTTGGGATATATATCATCAAATTGATCTCCAGAAATTTTAAACTAGCATGTGTGCTTATGAATACTGTATGATAACATCTATTTCCCTTACTTTTGTAATAATGAAGAAAAACCTTTACATATTTAAGGTAAAATGTTACTGTTTATAGATTTCTATTTGGTTGATTTATTAATGAGATTGAACTTCAAAATATGTTTATTAACTACCTGAGTTTTATTTTGCTTTTATGAATTATCTGTTATTCTGGTAGATACTTTCAAAGAAAAACTATTTGTGTGTGTGTGTGTGTGTGTGTGTGTGTGTGTGTGTGTGTGTCTGTCTGTCTGTCTGTCTTTATGATCCATTGAGTATTATGATATCCTCAGTTTAGTATTTTTCTTTGGCTAGACTTCATACTCCTTCAGGGCAAGATCACATCTTCTTCTTTTTGTATCCCAAGCATCTAACACAAAGTAAGATCTCAGTGAGCATCTGGTAGGTGTGTGAGTGGTTGGGTACTAAACAAACAGAAGAGCGTGTGAGCTAAGGTGTTTGTAGACCTACAGCAGTTGGTGGAGTGCAGGCAGCTAACAAGTCAGAGCTCAGAGCACTTCCCATGCCCAGACTGCTAAAAGCTTTAATCCAGCAAAGTTCAGTGCAGTGATGTGTATGAGCTAAGTGTTCAGCAGAAGTTCTAGCGAAGGCTGAATTAGGGACAGCTCAGTACAGGGTTGTTTCTTTTGTTTTGTTGAGATTTTATCAGTCTAATACCTTGGAATTGTTATGTCTGATTTACCATGCCTCACCCCAAAAGAATTCTTTAGAGTCTTTGCTGTATCGATTATTGAGAAAATCATTTTAATTTGGCCAAGACCATCTATTCTCCTCTTAAATGGTGGATTCATTTCTCCAGGCCTACATGGGATGTCAGCACAAGGTTCTATGTTCCTTCAATCTTTTGGATCCTGGAGGAACTCCCTTATTTTCTTGCTGTGTTTTTCACATTCTAATCTTTGAAGCCCCCAATATTTCTAGGAGAAAAATATAGGAATGAAAAAGAAAGAAAGACACTGATCCTATATATGAAAGCATTCATAGATTTTTGATATGAGGGTACAGATTGTGATCTCAACATGCAGCAAAGTGCTTCATATGCTTAATGTATGTTGAGAATATTGCACAATATTCTCTACATAGTGTGCTTAATGCACACTTACTGTTATTATTATGTTGAACTTAATTCTAAGTTTGTGTTTGCAGTCAACAAGTATATGATGATACAGCAAAGTTTGGTTTAATGTAAGTTTTATGCAGTATTTGCCTTTTGTTCCTTTGTTGGGGACAATTTTCTAAATCTCCCACTCACTAGACATTCAACCAGAAAGAAAAGATGAAGATATTCAATCTTGTTTGTATAAACTGTTAGTATGTGCAGATCTACTAGAATATTCTCTTTGAGGATATATTTATATCACATCTGATGTCATATATCATTTATTCACATAGCTACACTAGAATATGGCATGATATTTAAATATGTTTATGCAATAGAAGGTTAATTTTTTATATTTATTTCATTTACTGGGTCATTGTGGACATCCTAATTTTTTGACCTGTGATCATGGTAAATTTGTTAAAAAACAACGTTCATTTAACCAACCATAGAAGCAAAATTAATCAACTAATAACTTTTTAAAAATTTTAATAATACCCTGCACAGGGACACCAAGTTCATTTCATTTTATAATTAGCATTCTTGTGAGTTCACAGATATAAATATTATATGGAATCTCCATGGATAGACATAAAATGATGATTTGAGCAATTAATAGACATTTAAATAATGAGTAATAACTAAATATAACTAAACTTGTGTAAGAAGAAAATTCAAAAGACATATTAATAATTTTAAAGCAGCTTTAAGAGTAATAGAATGATCAAGAGTTTAGATAATGTGAGTCAACCAAAATATTAACAAATACAGGTGTGGGGGGTTAGTTCAGCAGCATGAGTGCCTGCCTGGCAGGTATAAGGTTGTGAGTTCAATCCTTTGTACCAAAATAAATAAATAAATACAAAACCAAAAACAAATACCACCATGCAAGTGAGCCTGGAAGATGGCTGTGATTGTGCCCTCAGCTGGGTGCACATTGTAAATATTGCATAGAGCCCTTAAGGCTTGCATGGGGTAAAGAAAGTAGAGAGTCAAACAAACTTACTCCCACATTGAATAAAGACAGCAGAAATGGAGTGGGCAGTCAAATAAGAATTGGTGGGCTATCTGGTTTAAGGTTGTTACCACAGGGAATTTTTTAAAGAGAGCACGACATGGACCTTTTGTTGTAATCTAACTCAAACGTCGCCATTCTGTTCTGTACGTGCCACACCCTTTGACCCACCCCCCAAAAAAAAACCAGGATGTCCTATTTCCTCAGGAATGCACAGGTGTGGTGCCCCCACATCTTTGCGGTTTTTCCTTTTATAAACCACCCCCAAATCTTAGCCTAGTCACACAGCAGTGTAAATTCCATCCTCACTCTGTGTCACTGGATACCAGCCTAAATAAAAAAGCGCTCTCTTCTTTTCCCTCCAAGATGTCTTGGCCTTTTTTTGCTTTTTTTACAATTTTCATTTTATTTTGAGGTGCAGCCTTGTGGGGTACAACACCTTTTGCTAGAGAATTTACAGGACAGTCAAGATGGTAAGCATTGGTTGGGTTGGAGGGAGCTGGTTTGTATTCCTGTTAATCAGATCCCTTTATTTTCTGGGGCTGATCTTTCATCAATTCCAAATAGATGACTTATAGTAGGGGCCCCTGAGAGCAATAGAATAGTACAGAGCTGTGATATCCTCCAGGCAGGCAGGAAGGTTTTAGGTCTGGAGATTTTCATGTTAGCAACCAAAGTTCCCTGCTTAATGCATTCTCCTGATGCATCCTCTCCCCTCACTCTCACCCTAGGTGGCATCTCTAACTCCTCTGCACCCCCTGCCATCTTTTGACAGTCAGTTTTTTACAGAAACGATCCAGTATGCTCCTGACCACCTCCCCTCCTCCTTCCCTTCCCCTCCCTTCCCTCCCTCTCTCCTGCTGATTTGTTATTATGTACTGCAGCTGCCCGGAGGATTTTAAATAGACCCATAATGGCACAGCAGCGTCTCTTGGAAGTTTAAATATAACCTTCTTGTTAATCTTGTCTGTGGCTGCAGCAGGAACAGCACCTGGAGAAGAAGGCAGTGGGCAAGAGAAGCTTTGGGGTTCCACACTGAGGTCACTGTTTAGTGATCTTTCAGGTGTCCTAGGATCTCAAGGCACTGAATGCAGTTCTGCCTCAGTCTAAGGAGATTCAGTGCTGGGTTGATGGTGCCTAGAAGTATGAGTATAGCATAGAGCTAGAGCAAAAAAGACAATGAGGACAGCAGTGAAGACCTAGAACTTCCTTTCCTCTTTCCTTCAGTGTGTCACTCACCCTCTGCACCCTCAGAGGCAGAATGTGTTTGATCTTATTTAACCTTTGGCCCTGTGTGTGGGAGTGTGGAGTGGGAAGTCCTAATTAATGTCAATTAAATCAGTGCCACAATTCTTGAAAAATAGATGCATAAGTCCTAAGTCCTTCTAAGTGCAACACAAGACCTCAGAACAGCGTCCAGAGGCTGTGATGGAGAGTTGCCCTGCTGGGGGCAATGCAGTGGTTCATGAAGGGAAGAATGGTTGCAGATTCTAGCCCCAGCTCCCCAGCATGTCAATATTTTCTTAGATTTAGCAAATGTTACACCCTAATAGTAATTCAGTCATTCTATGAATATTTATTGAACACTAGTGATTGTGGAAAGTGTTTTGAGATCAACTGAAGAAAGGGGCCACTGGGAAATGAAGTACTTTGTTAAATTCAAGGACATCTTCAACGTTGGAATGATAAATCATTCAGAACAGTGATTTTCAGGAGGCTATGCCCCAACATGCCATGGAAATGCTCTGGGAGGTAATGCTTATTCAAGAATGGCAATGAAAGTGATGACATATAAAAATTTTAATTTTATGGAGTTGAATGCTAAACTGAGTTGCCCAGACAGATAATTATGAGCATATCAAATATTTTGCAGTATATTTTGCAGTAAGTCATGAGTTCATGTACATAGTTCTTTTAGTACTCATCCTACCCTTCACAGTGAATGTTGTTATCTTCATTTTTCAGAAGGAAAAAGAAATCTAAAACAAATGGTTTGGATCATTTCCTCAAGGTCAATCAACTAGTGAATTTGGCTTAAGTATCAAACTTCAAATAAGATTGTACGTTATTCACTTTGTATCCTTAGTGGCTGGTAGGATGCATTACAGTGGGGCACTTTCTTTTTCCTTAATGATTAAATGAATGATACCAGTTGTTCTTTTTCATAGTGCTCTAATCATATATTCATTTAAAAATAAACACACAAAACCCTTTTAAGCATTTTAGTAATGAGGTTACTAAGGAGAGGGAATGAATTGAAAATGGTTCTGATACTTCTGTAATCCCAGCATGCTAGGAGACTGAGACAAAACATATGCAATTATGAGGCCAGTCTGTGCAATTTAGCAAAACCTTGTCTCCAAATCAATCAATCAGCCAGTCACTGAACTGGGGTGTAGCTCAGCAATCCCTGGTTTTAATTCTTAGTACTGACAAAAGAAACAGAGCAGTTCTGAAGGGTTGAGTATAGTTGATTATGGAATGGATTCCAGAGGTTTTATATTCAAAACTTGGTCTGAGGATCAGTAGCATCCATGTTATTGGGGACATTGTTAGAAATGAAGAATCATAGGCACTGCCTCAGACTTTTTGTGTCACAGCTGTAACTTGAAAGATGGTTGAATGTGAGTAAGTAGGTAAGGAAACTTCTTACAAGCTGGAATCTGTAAGTCTTAGAAGTAGGACATGTGATGATAGTGAAGAATTAACTATTGCTAGAACATCTATAATGAAGTAGCAAAAGTAAGAGAAGACAGAACGAAGCACTGGAGGGTATCTACCCACCTCGTGTTTTCATGCGGGACAACAGCTGAGCCACTCGGGGTGATCGGTGCTATTTTATAAATTTCTAAAGATAATGATTAGGAAGTCTGTTTATAGAATTTCACATCTGTTGGTTAAGAACATTATCTCTGTCTCGTGGATCACAAAACTTTCAGTTTGTTTATTAGGTAGTTCTGAAACTTATATGGTCATGGGAGACCAATTGGTTATTACTTGGCTCAAAATATGTAGCTTTCTATCCACCTTCATGAAACTGAGCCTGTTTGAAAATGGTTAAATAGATCCTACCCATATTCTGAGAACTATTAGTGAATTTTCAGAATTATTACCCCAATTATGTCTAACTTGAATGAAATAATAAACCAATCTTTGCCCAATTGGGAGCTGGATTTTCTGCTTTCCAGCACCATTTTTTGTAAAGTTGCAACTGATATTATTGCTGTACTCTGCATATTTGTGTTGCCCTAAAATTCGTACTTTGAAATCCTAATCTCAGAGGTGATACTATTAAAAGGCAAGACCTCTGGGAGGCCATTAGGCCATGGAGGCAGGGCTCTTACAAATGGCTTGAGAGAGACTTCATTGCCTCTTCTCCCACATGAGGAAGGGGCCATGTCAGAACCAGGAAATGGGCCCTCACCAAATGCACCAGTACCTTGATCTCAGACTTCCAGACATAAATCTGTTGTTCATAAGCTACTAAGTATGTGCTATTTACTCATAGAAGCCTGAATGGACTAATACAATGTTCTTAATCACCTCATTATTGGTTTGAGTGAGGATATTTGGTCCTCATTTAAGGAGCTGATAGCCTAAAAAACAGAAGTAGGAGAATCATAATTTCATATCATCATGAAATCTGCAGTTATAAGGAACAAGGCAGGGAGGGTTGGTCATTAGGAAAACCAGGATCTTGTATAAGTTTTGTCACCTAGGTTCAGTTCTTGCTTAATATCTTAGTTTCTTCAGGTCTCAATTCCCCATCCATTTAAATAAGCTCAAACTGGGCAGACTTTAATGTCTCTCAGTTTTTGCTCCCACACTTGTGGGAAAATGGCAAATCCAATGGTGAATGATGGATGGGAAGGTTTGACTAGCCAGATGGGAGACAGTAGATGTGCTACCAAAAGATTGTTTATCTCACAGAGGTTTCTAAAATGAGTTGATCTTTCCCTTTTTCTTTTATAAGGTGACTTAATATTTGCATTACTAATTATCTGCTTTCAAGGTTAATGGACATTTTATTTTCAAATGGTCTTAAAAGCTTTTCTGAATTGGGAAGGGCTTGTTTGTTATTTTGAAGCCTAAGCGTAGTTGATCAGGCCTGTGCCCTGTGGAATCTTGTGTTTCCTACTGGCTTCCTTCCCGCCACTCACAAAGTAGGGTAGCTGAGGAGTCTGGCTACTTGCTCAGGCTCAGCTTCAGAATGGGGTCAAGACCTGAAATCTTAAGACCTGGTCTTCAGGTTGTGGGTCTTTCATTAGTCAAGTTTTCAGAAAAGTACACATTTTACAACATTTAATGCATACATCATTCTCCAAAACCTTCTACATTTTGGTCATCATTTTTGGAAATATCAGAAATAGACATCCCATTAATAACTTATATTTATTGGGCTTTTATTGCTTACCACACACTGTAGAATACTTTATATGCACTATCTCAGTGAATCTGTGCAGCAACACAATTATATACTAGTTTTATCCTCACATTATAGGTGAGAAAACAGAAATTAAGTGGCACGGAAGTCCATGGCAAGGTCATGTTGAGTTCTTCCAACTGTAAAACCTTTTCTCTTGTGTTGCCACAGCAGCATGGCTACCTTCTCTTGAAAAGATCAAACCCATGTTTTGATAATGATAGCCATTTTCTTAGAACTACCTCGCTGCCTAAAATTTAGATTATCTCAACATAATAACTTTTCCCTACCTTACTGCATTGTAAATTTATTGTCCCCTAAATGTTCTTAGTTATTATTTTTTTCCTGTGCTCAATATAAATTATCACAGCTTCTTTTTCCTAAGCCTATTTGTCCTTGCTAAACTTTCTGTTGTTGCTTGGTTCCGATCATATCACAATTATATATCACAGTCATTCAGAATTCCAGCGAGAGAGTGGGGTTAAGCTCTGTTTGCTTCTTTAAGTCCTGAAACACAGAGTGACCCAAGGAATCCTAGAGCTATTGGCTCTACCCATACACTTGGGAGCTGGCTCAGCCATGTGGCAGCTCCTTTCCTGGCCAGGCTATTTGGCAGGAGAGAAATGGAGCTGAATTTCAGCACACACCTGCAGTGCAGTCTGGCTTTGATGCCCAGGAAGACGGGGTAGCTTGGTGTCCATCTGGCCCTGGCAATTACCTCCTGGGAGAACAAAACCTGAATTAGATTGTCATGGCTGAGCAGAAAGGGGCATTGTGTATTGTGAGGGCTGGTCAGTGGAAGCCATTTGCCAGCATTTTGCTAAGTTGTACCTTCCCCACTTCATAGCTAAGGTTATTTGCTTTGAGTTTCATTTCTTTTGATTACTCAGTTGTCTTAAACAACTTTGTGAGGAGAAAAAAATGATAGCTCTGTCAGACAACTGTAAAGGGATTTCTTCCTGGAGCTGTTGATGTAAAAATGTTTTCCTGGATACTATTGAGTCTTTGTGTGCTCTTAGAGGTTTGGTTAGTTTTTTGGAGGGAGGAAGGGTGTGAAAATAATGTAATAACTGAGGGAGGATGATAGTGTGTTCTGATGGTAGCTTGTCCCAGTTGAGCATTTAATTCAGTAGCTGGGTGCCTTTGTAGATATACTGAAATGAATGTGCTGCCATGTGCAGTTACTTGCCTCTTACCATAGAAATGGAGGTAGCCTTTATTCAGAAGCTTAGAAGAACATAAACTACACACCTTTCTTGTGCTTTCACTATTTTCCACTTTGTATAAGGAGTCGAAGACACAGATTTCAAAGCCATTAAAAATCTCCCTCTATTTTTCTTCCCCAAAGGTGGGGTTATGAAGAGAACTTACTGATAGCACTCAAAATTTGAGACCCAGGGAGTGGCGAGTTCTAGTTGAATCACACTATTCAGAAATGGAAAAAGCAGCTGGAAGACCTGGCTCAGAAAAGGGCTTACCCACCATGTGCTTTGTAGCATAACAACCAATTGGGGCTCAGCTGCTGGTGAGAGGTGGATTCAAATGAGGAAGCATAGGCCAAAGAAGAGTCTTCGAAGAGTAGAATCACATTTGAATGGCCATTAGTACTCATTTCATTCTGCCCAGAAAGCAGATGTGTGTTCAAAAGTATTAGACATATTTGTAGTTAGAGGATAAGTACATCCTGAAATTTCCTGAAAATGGCTAAGGATTTGTGAGTGACATAACTATCCAGCATATTCAAGTGCACTTTGGGTTTAGTCTGAATTATAAACATCACAAAAGCAGTTAGAATTGTTACACATAACGTTGATTTCTTCAGGTCTTACCACTTTGTGAATGCATATTATCAATAGCAGTCCAAACATTGATTCTTACTTCCACCTGCTCATTTAAGAATGAGTCTCCCACAAAGTCACTATTCTCTGATGTATTTTTGATGAGTCTTTAGAAAGTTACAATACAGATTCAGATAGAGTTCTGGTATAAAGTCTGCTGAGAATGGCCACCATTTTCTGTGTGTGCCACAGTTTTTCCTTGGTACCATGGTCATTTCCTATTGTTGAAATTGTACTGGGCATTACTTGTACTTTGGATATAGCAACTGCTTCTGTCAGATGTTAGGTCCCCTGCCTTGCACCATGTCACTGTCAGATTCTGCTTTTGTTCCCCCC
The DNA here is from genome assembly GCA_004027455.1 of Hydrochoerus hydrochaeris. Classification (NCBI taxonomy): domain Eukaryota; kingdom Metazoa; phylum Chordata; class Mammalia; order Rodentia; family Hydrochaeridae; genus Hydrochoerus; species Hydrochoerus hydrochaeris. The sequence continues at coordinate 398,999 of PVLA01000137.1, read as the reverse complement.
TGAGCCCATGGTCTCCCAGGGATATCATAGTTCCTCAAGTACAACAAAGCCATAATGATGACACAGCTTTAACATAGCCCATGGTAAAGTCTCTGGGAGGAGGACTCATCCCCAATTATTTCATAAATAGATACCTAAGAGAGATGAGTAGGACATTATCTTATGAAAGTTAATGAAAAATTTCTTTGAAAAATTTACATATCTTCTCTTATTTCCTGAGGACCCACAGGCCAGGAAAGCGAGTGGTTCAAGTGATGACCATCATGTTGACTTTGAAGCTACTCCTATCCTGTGACTGTAGTTCTGCTAATGGATGGAACTTATTTAATTTGTTCATTGTTTAAGCCAGTTTTTCTCCCATGGATCTCCTTTATTTTCGATAAAAATGGACATCTGAATATCCTCCACTTTCCAAAGGGTCTCCAAACATGGAAAATGCCAGAGGTGGCTTATGCTGGGACCTGACCTTCAGGAAGCAAAGGACTGTGCTGCCAGCTGGTAGCCACTGAGGCTTACAGAAGAGCTTGGCTGTGGCATCAGTGAATGGTGTGATACCAACTCACCTACTAGCTCTGCAGTCCTCAGCAAGTCCCTTAGTGTCCCTGACATTTAGTCTTTTTGTCTTGACATTTGGGCTACAAATTCTTACCTCATAAAGATATTGAAAAAATGGAAAAGCAAACAGAAGTTGGCATTCTTACAGTTGATTCAAAAGCCTGTAAGAAAACTGTAGACCCTCAATAAAAAATAAAGCCCAGCACGGTGCATGGTGCAGTCCATGGTGTCCATGGTAAGGTCTTAATGGCTTTTTGTGCAGTTAAAAACCCTGTGAACCTTTCAAAAGAGTTGGAATATTAACTCTGTTGTCATAGACATTTCCCACTTAAGCTCCTTAATTCTCTTTTTCTTTTTTCTTTGTGGTGATGGTGATCAAAACCATTGCCACACACATTCTAAATCAAGTGTACTGCTACTGAGTTATACCTCCACCTCATGCCCCTTAATTTTCTTTTCACTGTCATTGTTTTTTTCTATACCTATTACCTTGTGATCTGTGTTGAAACAAGAAAGGGCCACCCAGAGGTCTCACCTGAGCCACCTTTTCCTCTCCCTGTATAGGTTCTATCCTCGTGGACCTGGCAGTCTGTCTCCTCGCAAGGTTTCAGCCTTCTTACTCCTGCTGGACAACCAGCTCCTGACCTGGCTCGAACTCTTGCTCCTGGCCTCAGTGATTCAGTCCCTAGTTCAACCTCTGTCTTCCCCAGACCCATCTGCCCACCTTGGATCCTACCATCCACCATGGCTTGGGTTTTAATAATGGGCTTATGTTCACATTAATAACCTGAAAAAGAGCAAGTATCTTCTCTAGCTCTTAAATTTCTGCTATGCGTTGTGTAAAAATCACCACTCAAGACCAATGGCAATGGCCATATCCTTCCAAAAAAAATTCAACAATTTTCCACAGAGGACTCATGGGAGACGATTATTATGAAATGTAATTACCCTAAAAGTTATGAAAAATATAATGAGGGACCTTGGTAGTCCTCTTGATACCACCTATAGTTTGTAGTCAGAAACAAAACCATTCTCATTCAGGTCAAGTGGATTTATGATTAGGAAACAGTGTTTTTAAAAATGTAAAATATTGTTATATTTGTATTAATAAATGTATCTAATGTTCAACGAAAGTCTGAGATGATGAGCTTAGAGAGAGATGACTCAGATTAGGAAGTGTCACACCAGAGGAGCCAGGACAGAGACAGAAGGGAGGACACAGAAGAGTTAAAAGTCAGTACATAAATTTAGGGATGCCTCTAAGGAGGTGAGACCCTTCAGGAGTATGAAGAAAGGGACCAAGGGCCCTGCTGGGTAAGATTAGAAGATTTACCTTAGAAGGACTGAGTCCATGATAGGCAGGCAGAAGAAAGCCAGAAGAGTTGAGGATAGTTTCAGGCCTGGATTGCAACTTCTGGTTTTGTCAATCAGAACTGAGAAAGCTAGCTTGATGTCTTCAAGGGGGAATAGTCTCCAGCTCAGTTGTCAAGTGTCAGGGGCTATGTGGGGAATGTGATGGTGGTACGTTCGTGATTTAAACCGTTATCAAGCTAAGGGACATAAAACTCTTCTTCTGACTCACATCTCTATTCATGGGTTGCTGGGAACCTTTTGCCCTTTAGTAAAGACCAGTTGTGTCTATAAATACATTGCATTAGCAGCTCTATGGTCTGAAGATAGAAAGAGGGTGGTGGATAGCAAACAATTGCTTCTCCATTTACAGTCTCCCACAACAGCATCAGAATCCCCCTCCCAACTCACTGGTGGGTGACACCAATAGTTAGTTAATTTCAGTTGACAGCGGTGGTATTGGGAACCTCTGAGAGACATTATATTTAATCAAGTTTTAAGAAATAATAGGAAGTGCTTATTGAAGACTTCCCTATACTTATAAATGTGCTAAATTCTAATATATAACCCTGAATCTTTCAATCCTCTCAACAAACGTTATATAGAGCATAATTATTGTTACCAGATTACAACTGAACAAACTAAGACTAGTAATTGTTAGCTGATTTCCACAAATATTTAGTCACTAAAGACCAGATGTGTTAATACTCAGGTCTGACACTAAGGTACTTGTCACCAAAATAATCTTGGCCCAGGGGACACACAGAAGTGGGGCACCCATAGCTGTATCATCTTTTTTCCTCATCCAGCCAGTGTAAGCTGCTGGTGTCTTTGGAATCCTTTTGCAGAAATGTGGAAAGTACATATACTTAAAGTAATGGTAGCATCTTTTGCAGTTATTGCCACTTAAGATCTAGATTGCTAATGGGGTACTATTATTGCAGTGTTGTCAGTGGTTTTTCATGTCATTCTGGTCCTCTGGAACGGGTCCTGTAGAGGCTGTTGTTGAATATAAGAGTTTATAACCTCCAACACTCAAGGCTATGGATAAAACACTATTTGCCTACTTTAAAAACATTCTCTATCTCTTTTTAATGAGGTTTCAAAGTGTCTGTTGGAAAAATATTGAGACTTTTAAAGAAGCCTTTGGCAAGAAGTTCCCTTTAACTTGGGCTGACTTGCAATGTAGAGATAAGCTATTAATCAGATGGTCAGCAAATTAAGTGAGTTCGGCATTTGTAGGAGGTTTATTGTTCTATTGCCAGTTTTGTTCTCCAATTGCTTGAAGGTAATAAAGGCCAAAGGCCAGTTGCTCAGAGCCACTGATGGCCTTCCTTGGAGGAAAAGGAAGGATGGATCTAACAGGATCCTCAGTTTGAAGAGCAGCGCCTGGGAAGAAGCTATTAATTCCTTCTCTCAGATAAACAGTTTCTGGCTACAACCAGGGTTGAAACCTCCTGGGAAACATCAATACAGAGAAATTCCTGGAAGGAGGGAAAGCAAAGTTTATAGAAAAGGCCCATAAATAGTGTCCCCAGTGGCCACCAGGAGACTTGTGTGTCTTGGTGACTAGAAATCACTTAAATTTTCACTCCCTAGGTGACCTTATTTTTATTATGAAAGTGTTGGGATGGGTGAATTCCAAGATGCCCTTTAATGCCCAAATACTATGGGTCTAGCAAATATTTGGTAAAAGCTGAGTATTCTGACAAGACCTTTTATCTTAGATTTTTAGACTATATTTTTCTATAATTAGTATATGATAGTTATAATTAGTAGAAATGAGAGAAATGTGTTTCTGTTTTAATGATAATATTTGTTGAAAATCTAATATACTCTGTTGAACACCATAGAGACCTAATATACTCTGTTGAACACCATAGAGACCTCTCTAATTTCTGAAGAGTTCAGTTTTGTCCCTAAATTCAGCATCTCTTCTTAGGAACAGAGTAGAAAGATTCATCATACATCATTTCTTTCTTCTGGTATTTGCCTGTTTGGGAAGAAATATTACATGTTTCCACATGGGCCTTCTTGCACTTATTAGGCTACCAAAACAGAACCCGATATTTTTCCTCCTCTCCTTTCTCTTGGCTGTGAGATGTCAGAATGCTAGTACCAAATGGGTTTAACATGCAAGGGGGCTTCATTTTTTATGAGCCAGAGAGACTAAGATTACTATAGAGATGACTTCTGGTGTATGTAACATTGTTGTATGTGTATGTCAGCCTGAGGTTGCAATCACCATTTATCACTTGGCTCAATGGAATTTCTAAGTGAATTTTTATTTTTAAGTGACTAACTTAATAATTCATATTTGGAATGTGATACATGGGTAGATTGGAGACTTGAACTGCCTAAGATAAAGAAGTTGAAATCTTTAGAAAAAAGATTTTTTTTTAATTTAAAGGTATTAAAACCCAACAAAGCAAAACAGAATAAAGCCAATCAAAACAAGGCAGCAAAACTGGTACAGAACTTTGAAGCAGGATAATAGGAAAACAACAATGGCTACCATAGTATATTTTATCTTCACAATAGTTGTCCATGCCATCAGATACAGCATAATCAAGCAAAACAAAACAGAGTAAAACCAATCAAAACAGAACATTGAGCAAAGCAAAACAGTTAATTGGAATAAAACAAAACAGTGAGAGCAATATTGGATTTCAAAAACAACACAGAAGGAAACCCCCCATATTTGCTATATTGCATACTGTTATCCTCCCATTAGAAGCTCAGACCACCAGCCTCAGGCCTGCAAAGTCAACCAAATAATACAAGCATTCAGTTGCTTTTTGTACCTCAGTTGCTATCAGCTCTGCCTGTCCTCTGAACCAGCCAGAAGCTTATGGGGCAGGGGGTGGGTCTTCATTCTCAGCCTGTGCACCAGTAGGCTCACAGGAAGCGCTTCCTGGGCCCTGCATGGCTTATGAGGGTTACCAGATAGGCTGGCTAGTTGGCTTCTTGGTGGGCTCTTCCCAGTCCCAGCATGGCCAATTCTCAGGAGTCTCTGGCTTCTCTCTTCCTGGGCCCCTTGTGGCTTGTTAGAAAGAGGATTTAATGAAAGACTGGTTCTGTATAGATACAATGGTGTGATATCTTTCCCTGCTCACCTTTAGGTTCATGGCAAACATTCCTATACCAAAAATAGGTCAACAAGTGGAAAAGCATAACACATTTATTTTAATCAGCTTTCTAGTGATATGAAAGCATTCAAAATAAAGATCCAAAAACTCAAGGACAACTCTATAGTTTTATTCTTAGATTTGCTGAAGAATGGCTGGTATGTAGAAATGTGATTGAAATAAAAGGTGCCATCTAATGTAATAGACTGAAGGGGGTTTCCCCTGCAAAGCCAATCTGTCTAGACTCTTCTTGCCCTCCTATGTAGCATTCCTTTCTCCTGGATATAGTGCAGGACCCTTGTAGAATGAGGGTCTTAGCTATGTGCTCATAAATTTCTTTGTGGCTAGCCTTTACACAGAAAGGGAGGTGAACCTTAGGGTTATTTCTAAGTCACAGTTGCTTTGCGGAGAGAGAGGGATTCTAGTTGTGATGACCTTTTTGGGGAAAAGGGATTCTTTGTTTCTGTGGCTTTCCTTGAGGGAGACAAGGGATCAAGAAAACAAAGGGCAGAAGAAGGTCAAGAAGAGACTCTACTTACTTTCAAGGCCTTTCTAGCGCTGTTTAGTTTGAAGCAGTTAGCATGCCAAAGTGCCTTATTGTAGAGTGTCACTTTCTGAATCCCCAAAACTCTCATTGTAACTTCAAATTCATTAATGGTCTGTTACATGTGTTGATGTTACCAGTCTTAGATCTATGCCCAAAGGATATTTGAAATCTTTGAATACTTTGCAAATCTCATGAACATTCATTTCCAGCTCTTTTCCCCATAAGATATTTGTGTAGCCAAACTGGCCATCCTGGGTGTTTGATTTCCCTTGTGCTTCATGAGCTTTTGCGGAAGTGCTACTATCTATGATCTTGCACAGAGGAGGGTCCTGGGAGAGTTGTAGTGGCTCTGTTAAGTCATTCTTTGAGGAAAGAACTTTTGTAATTGTGCAGATGTTTCTGGCAGGTAGATGAACATTCCCAGAGTTTGGATTTTTCTTTTTTTTTTTTATGATTGAAAATACTTGTGCAACAAAGACACATTTTACCTGCCATTTCTTTCCTGTTTCCTATGTATAAAATAGAATCTTCATTTTTTCTAATGCTACATGTATGATATGCAATAAATTATTGAAGATCTCAGGAATTCAATTGCAGTTCTTCTTCTTTGAAGCAGAGGCTCCTAATAAAAATCTATGAAAGATTTTCAAATAATATTCAGTGAATATTTTCCCTGGCCTAGGTTAATTAAGCCTGACCCTACATTTCATTCTATAACCTGTTTTGTCTGGTTTTTTAGGTCTTAAGAAAAAAATATTTTAAATACTTTTTAAGTGAGTGCTGGGAGGTAGAGGATGAACATAAAACAGCTGGGAAGAACTATCAAAGGTTCCTTGGAGGAGGCGATCACTGTACACACTTTCTCTTTTTCCTTTGAAGTCTGCATTTGTTGTCTCTCTTTGGTGAAAAGTCTCAAACTGGGAGGACTAAGAACTCTTGAATAGAACCTTTCTCATGCCTCTGCAGCCCCTGCTGGTCTCTATGGCGGCCTTACCCGCTGTGAAACCTGCACTGACAAAGAAAAGGAAAGGACAACAGGGCTGCAGCAGCAAAACAAGCTGTGTCAGTTTCTCTTTATCTCCCTTCTAGTTGGTAAAAGAACTGTTAAGCTTACATGATCCACCGGGGCTTGTATTAAGCCCAGGTCTTTTCTCTTTTTTTTAAACTTTTTTATTTTCCTCTAACTCTGATATTTATGTGAGAAAATATGGTCGATCACTGGCTCAGAGGTCTGTATTTACACCTAGTCTTCAAAGACTCATCCCCACAGGCCAGCTGCAGACCCACTTCCCCAAGTGTGTAAATATGTCTAACAGGACATTTTGTGTGATTAAAAGGCCACACAGTTCTTGCCACACAAGTCAGTTTAGCTACGTGATGCTCTTTGAGAGATGAGTACATAAAGCAGGATAGAATGAATGAGATGAGCACATCTAAGGCATCTGTGTTACTACACACAAAGTATGATCGAAAAATAAGGCAAATGTTTAAATTTACAAAATTTGTTACAGTACAAGATGCATTACCATTAATTCCTTTAAAAATATTCTCCCTTGCCTTGAATACACTTATCTCATCATTTCTTGCCACCTTATGTAGCAGTTGGGGAGTTCTCTTTCATGATTGTTGTGCTGTCATGGTTGCCTTGAAATCCTGATTCAATACAGAATATTTACTTTTCATTGTTATGCTGACTTTGAGGAAGAGCCAAAAGTTGCACAATGCCAGACCCAATGAATATGGTGGATGAGTACCACACCAAAATGTTTTCATGAGCCTGTCTTTCCATTGGATAATGATACTTGGCAGGAGGAGCATTTGCTCAATTTTTGATCACACCTAGTAAAGATACTCACAAAAGAGGACTTCCAGAATGCTTAAAAAATGTGACAATAATAAGATAAGTGTGTTTGATGGGAGGAGGAATATTTTCAGGGTGATTAATGGCAATATCTTTTATTGTAATGTATTTTTAAAACTTTAAGCATCAACCTTATATGTGATCCCAGTGGAATCAGACACAACTTGGAATATGGGAAACTTAGTTCAGTTGTATATTAACAGGATTAATTGGTAGAGCTTTTCTTACCATTGGAATCAAATTAAGCACCAGATTACCTTAATTTGGCTATAGACTTAATTTCCTCCTTTAACTTTGGACCTCTGACTGAATAACTATGAATGATTAGAGCAGTAGAAGAAAATCAAATTTACCTTCTCAATTCAGTTTAGGCACTTTTACTGTAAAAAAAAAAATGGGAAGAATCAAAACTCTCAAGCTCTGCTAGAGGAGTAATGCTTTCTTGGGAAGCAGAAAATCAGCAGGAAATTGAGAGTTTGAAATATTTTGATTCATGGTCTAGACTCTGTCACCTTGGGCAAGTTACTTAACTTCTTGGTGCTTCAGTTTGATATGTTACAACAACTATGGGAGTTCAAACGAAAATGTGTTATATCCTTTCCTGGAGTCTTAGATTTACATTTAGCACTACTGCTTAGTAGATAATTGATGTTAGACTGGTTAAACTTTTGGATCTTGGTTTGCTCATCTGTAACATGTAGCAAATAATAATAGGAACTGTGTCCCATGATTAATGTGATCATTAAGAAATAATGCATATAGAAAGCTTAGTATAGGGCCAGCTCGTAGTTCATGCTTGATAAATATTGTTGGTGTTATTATTATCTTTTTATTATACAAAGATATGGAAGATTAAGATAGCTTCTCGGAATGGGTGGCTTTGAATCAGACTTGGGCTGGTGGGAAATTGCAAATGCATAAAACAAGTTGAACAAAAATATGAAGATGGAGAAGAAGGTATGCTTGGTGAATAGTGGAGGCTGTAACATAAGGCATGTGGGAGTCATGGTGTGAGACCAAAATGGAATGGAGTATTTAGGCAAAAGTATAAGAGCTGACTGGCTATATGAGTAGTTCACACTGTATTATGTGCATATGTAAAAGGCTTAAACTTTTTGAGGAGATGAGTGACATGATCACTCATATATTTTATGATGACAGCTCAAACACATTATGCAGGCAGAGTTGTTATGATTTATGTCTAGATGTCCCCCCAAAGCCTCATGAGGTCATGGGGGATGGGCTTTTCCATAGTAGCTGAATCTAGAGCTTGTGGTTGATTCATGGTCAAATGTTGGGATTAAGAGTGTGAGCCTACACCTGCCCTAGGGTAGGTTGCCTACATATAATATAAGGAACAAAAAGTGGTTTGGCCCTTCTTTTGCTTGTTGCTTTTTCTGTTTTCTACCACCATGAACTATTGTCTCTCTGCCATGTGCCACTCTGCCTTGGAGCCAGCTGATTATGGATTGAAATCTACCAACTGTGAACCAAATAAACATTTCCCCCTTTAACATTGAGTGTTGGATATTTTGTCTCAACAACAATAAAAGTAACTAAAACAAGGGTAAAGACAAGAATGGATGCCAGGAAACTAACCAGGAACTGATTAGCAGAAAAAGCTGTGAAATAAAAGAACACTTTATTAAGTAGTGGAAGTAGAGGGAAAAAAGAAAGAACATAAAAAGTCACAGTTATTACTGAATTAATAATGAGGACTCCTTTTGTTATTACTTTGGGATTAAATTATTATAACCTAAAATAGATCATAAATGTTAAAAAAAATAAGGTCAGTAATATAGAACATAAAAGCAATATTCAGTGGGATGTGTCCATTTGCTATTGTTGTATAATAAACTATCCAAACCTTAGTGGTTTAAAACAGCAACTACTTATTTCTCATATAGTTAGGAGTCAAGTGTATGGTTCTGGTCATAGCTGGCTACTCTTGTGGTCAGCTCAGGGTTGGGTCATTTCTGTTCTTCTTGATTGTATTTTCTCATGTGGCAGAGTTGACTTGTTAAGGTGGGCTGAAAATAACCTCAATTGGAGCAACTAGGCTCTGTGCCTTGTGGTCTCAACCTCCTGTAGGATAACCCAGGATCACTACCACATCATGGCAAGTTTCTAACAGAAGAAGCAGAGGCATGCAAAGCTTCTTGAGGCTTCAACTTGCAGCTAGCACAAGGAAAGTTTAGTCATATCTCCTTGGTTAAAATAAGTCATTAGGCCAGGTCATTTTAAGTGTGAGGAAATAGGCTATATTTCTTACTGGGAGGAAATGCAAGTCACATTGCAAAGAGGGAGATATAGGTAGACTATCAAAGGGACCATTAGTGTGTTCAGTCACATGTAGGCAGCACAAGTTGAAGCAAGAACACAAGTTGAACATCACATAAAAAGTGTTTATTGAGTACTGGCTATGTTTTGGCTACTATTCTAGGTCTTTCCTGACTTCAGAAATCTTCCTGTTAGGCAGGAAGATAGATATCTACATAATTGTGATGCAAAATGTTTCATTCTATATTGGATTCTATGTCCACTCATTCCTGTTTTCCCCAGAATACTAAGATAAAAATTCAGAAAACATGGATCCCTCAGGTTTTGCCTTTTCTAATTCTTCAACAAATCTACCAAGTCTGGCTAACAGCTAGATACTAGAGTTTAGCTTATTGGACTGAGCAGTTTTTAAAAAAATGATTTCATTTTATCCCTTTCCTGTAGTTGTTTCATTATAATGAAACATGTTTTTTTTTTTTTTTTTTTTTTTTTTGGTACCAGGGATTGAACTCACGACCTCACACTTGCAAAGCAGGCACTTATGCTGCTGAGCCAAATCCCTGGCTCTGAAACATGTTTTTGTCTCATAAAAGATCCCATGGACCTTTGGCAATTTCTCAGGATATTCACAGGCCTCAATCAGCTTCTTTTGTCCAGGTTCCTCCAGATTCTTGGGCCTACATCATAGTGTCCTTATTACTGTAGTTTTTAGTTTTTGAAATATTTCTATTAACACCCACCTAACTCTGCTTATTGCTTGGAATAAAGGGCTGCATTTCACCCCACTGTTCAACTGTGTTTTCCTAAGATCCTTTGCTGCTAGTAATCCTCTTTTCCTATATTCTGGAGATCGGTAGCCTGTCTGTAGGTCATTACATAGGGAATCCTGTTGCCTCTAAAGCAAAAAGTAAAGTACAGAGAATCACTAACTTACTCTCTTCTTTTTCTTTGGTGTATAAGTCCTGTTTTTTCAGTGTCCTGTTCCTTGATGATTGGAATGGGAAAGGAAAGAATTTATCTGGAAGAGATTTGAATGAACTTTCAATAAAAGCATTAAGTAAAATACAACATTTACTGTTTTATCATAGCATATTTTAAAATAGCTTACTCTTTGCACCATTTAAATTTGACATTGAGTATACCAATTAAGGGTTTCTTTATTAGTAGAATTTTAACATTTTTCCATTTGGTGTTTGCAAAGTTGTCTCTTTTGAACATGACTGTAACCTGAAGTCAGTTGTTTGGAATTCCCTAATTGTGGTGTAGTGCTTCCTTCACACACAGTGTATGGCTCTTCCCGTGAAACTGCTCAGCTTTGTCTTCCCTGTCACCATAGACTGACAGGTGTCTTCTTTCTGTATCTGCCTTCACAGTCCCTGAGCAACAGCATCTTTGGCCATCAGAGAGACAGCAAAGTGAGCTCACAAATGGGGCAGGCAGATAAAAATATCTGGGAGACCCAAGGGTAGAGCAAAGAGCCTTCCAAAGTTTGACTCATGTCAAGAATGTCACTGAATTTTCCTATGAGAGAGTGAGAATTCTTTTTTCAGCATCTACAAGAAATGGGGCTCATTGCATTGTTGTGAGAAAGAGAACTATGTCAAATCACTGATCACTGATCTTAAAATCAGAAGAGCTAAAAATTGACTTAAAATTGTGTATTTTATTGTAGTATTAACCCAAAGGCAAGAATATTTTTTTTTCTTACTGGGGATTGAACTCACAGCCTCATGCTTGCCTGAAAGGCGCATAAAGAATGATATTTTACAGTGTGACAAATTTATTCCTTGAGATGAGCAAAAGTATAAAAGTCTCCTTAACCTCAGTGGCAAAGATCATCTGGGTATAGAAGAGGGTTTGGTTATAGCTAATTGGAAATGTTGACAGTCATAGAAGCCTGGTCTCTGGCTATTGTCAAGTACATGCATTGAGTGGTCTGTGTGTGTGTGTGTGTGTGTGTGTGTGTGTGTGTGTCTGCTACCCTTCTGTCCCCTGCATGACTCACATAAGAAGGAGAACTAAAAACTTCATTTTTCTTCTGTAGCTGTGTCATTGCTCAGATGAACTTACTGATTGACTTATGCTTTCTAATTGTGGTAAAAATGAAGCTTATTTCATCTACATGAAACAATTCTGATCCCATTTTAAGTTCAGCCTGACTGGCTCAAAGTCTGGCACATAATAGTGCTGACATAATTGACCTGTAGACACTGAAGAGCTAAGATTTCTCTCTAGTAATAGCACATATACTCTGTATGTATAATCACCTCATATTACACTGTCAGATAAAACTGACTTGATTTGCTTGTATATTATTACATAGATACTATATTAATAGAATATCCAAAAGAAACTTCAAAGTCACTTAGTGGAACTCTTCATTTAATACAGGATTCCCTGATAGGTGGCCCTGGAATGTTTCTTAGAACATTTCTTATGGCAAGGAACTCAGGTGGATGATCAAAAGAATTCCGATGGTGAGGAGTTTTTCCTTATATTTAGACAAAATCTATTGTACTGTAACTGCCATTTGGGGGTCATATTCTATTCCCTGGAATTATTTTTAACCATCTTTCCACACAACTGCCTCCAAGTATTGTTAGAACTTGAATTTTCTCTTCTTTAAACTTGGAGTCTAAATTTCTTTTGCTCATTGTCAGGTTAAATGACTTTCACATATGTATCTCAAGCTGGACATTTGATCAATGTTCTAATGATCAGTCTTTACACATTCTGTTTACCATCAAATGCCATAGTCATCATCTTCCTTGTTTAATCATCTCAGTATCAGTTAAGTCAACTGAGTTTCTTTTTCTGATCTGCCCATTTAATTTGGAAGTTTGGTTTTGCTATGTGATACCTCCATTATTCTTCTCATCTTCTTTTCATGTACATATTTTGTAAATTAGTCAAAGTATTTTTCCTCAAGTTGTTGATTAAAGTGCTAAATAAGAGTGTCCTGCTGAGGTATTTGACCACATTTGTGATTGGAAAATAATCCTTCTTAGGAAAAATAACATACAGTTTTATACAATGTGTTAAAAATTGCTTTCATAACTTTTCTCTTAAACAAATTTCACACATCATGCCTCTTGTGCAAACATCTCTCATATTCCTTGGCAAAACTTGCCCTTATCCTTTCTGAGCCCTTAAAAGAATCCATTTTTCTCTACAAACAATATTGGACCTCTGCAAACGCTTTTGCTCTTGCATTATCTGACTCTTGCTTTTTGGCCTTCTTTGTTATAAATTCTCTAGCTATCTAGCTTTATAAACCTTTGTTCTCTGTTAATGATTTGACCCTTAATTGAACTGGGTTAATTCTCTTCTGACTACTCCACACTCATTCCTTAATGTTCAACTCTGCAGTCACTAATGTTGCCAGTACTTCCAGCATCTACAGGATTATTTTTAAAGGAATTTGGGGAAACATAGTGCATTGGCTAGTCCTTGTGTTTGAAATGAAGCAATGGCCGGGGATGAATGTGGTACCTGCATAAAGGCCACATAAATAATATTCTATAATATTTGGGAGGGTAAATTATGGTGTATGCTTTTTCTGACTGAGCTTTCATGAAGTACTGTCTAGAACTCAGGCATAGAGACAGACATCATTTATGTAAAAGATGAAATTGTTTATGTAAAAGAGGATTTTTTAAAAAATATTTCTATGGTAAATAAAATTCATACTTCTCAATGCCCCTATTGTTAGACTTTACTCAACAAACTTCACTTCTTGGTGACCTGTAGTCTGTCTAGGCTGGGATAGATATCATCTAATTAGATAAGGAGATAGGGCACTGTTCTGAGTCATTATTTCTCCAACTAAGAAAAAGCAGTGTCTGGAAAATAAATTCCGGGTAAGAGAATTTTCTTGACACAATGATACCAGTTCTTTTGGATATTGAATATTAAAGTTGAAAACATAGCAAGTACTGAGAGATGAAATCACAAAATGATGACAATGATGATGATGATGATACCTAGTAATAGCAGACATGGTGGCACATGCTTGTTATCACAGCACTCTAAAAGGCTGAGGCAGGAGAATCACAAGTTAGAGCTCAACCTGGGCAACTTAGTGATTTAACCAAACCCTGTCTCAAAATAAAAAAACAGAGACGGGCCAGGGGTGTAGCTCAATGTCAGTCCCTAGCACTGCCACCCTATTTGAAGTTTTATTTTGCTCCAGACTTTGAACCATCTCATTGCCTTTCCAGAGTGGTCTTAATTGTATGCGCATTCTAGCATCATCCTTTGACAGATGAGAAAACTGAGGGACAGAGAGCTTTGCTCAAAATCAAGCAGTAGCAGAGCTAAAAGTGCTTGGGGTAAGTGATCTGGCTTCCAGTTGCTGTGTTCAGTATGGTAGCAACTAATCACAAGTGACAACTAGGCACATGAAATATGGCTGCTCTGAACTGAGATGTGTGGTAAGTACAAAATACATTCTTGGAATTTATTTTATTCAGATGTCTACCAAACAATTTAAAATTACATATATGGCTGACTCTGTATTTTTGTTCTAGAGCCTAATTTTTAAGACCATTTGTTTTTTAGCAAAAGCATAAAAGCAAAAAAAAATATTTTGGGGGAATTTTGGTCATGTTCATAGAGCTGAAAAGGAATGAAGAAAGCTTCAGGATAAGGCAGCATAGTGAGTCGAGTTGGGTCTTCTAAGGAAAAGAGCCTGTTTGTATGATATATTATATCCGAAACGTATGCCAGTGCCAATTTTGAGTAACTTTGAATGAATTAATTTCTCCCTGAAATTAAAGGAAAATATTTAGTCAAAATAAATTTGTTTCCTACTAACAAAAAACATCTCAGAACATTGCCCTTGAATCAAAATACAAAACCAAAAGTGAATGATCAAGTTAATGGCAAGACTACTTAATCAATTTCATGTGATTTCACAACAGAGCTGACTAAGGAGAGATGGAGCAATCTTTTAGCGAAATAAAATAAGATCATTTTTGATGAGCCTCTGGACTCAGGTTCAACTGATAAGCACCTGTGTGATTATGCTGACATCACAATATGGTGAATTACACTCTGTTCTCTATACCTCTAGCTTTGTATCCGTAGATTTAACCAACCACAGATTCAAAAACCCTTTTTTTAAAATTGCTTCTTGAGCCAATTGTGATGGCGCACACCTGTAATCCTTGCAGACAGGAGGCTGAGACAAGAGGATTGCTGCAAGTTTGAGGCCAGCCTGGGCTACACAGTGAGTTTGAGACCAATCTCAACTACACAGTGAGACTCTAACTCAACCCCACCAAAAACAAACAACCCTAAAAAAACCCACCAAAACAAACAAAAACTCTATCTGTACTAAATATGTATAGACACATACACAATACAACATAACAATTACTTATATAACTTCTTCATTGTATTCGATTTTGTAAGTAATCTAGAGATGATTTAAAATCTCCCAGAGTATGTACATGGGTCACATGCAAATACTATGTTGGCCACATTTTATATAGTATGAGGGACTTGAGTACTTTGCCATCACTGAAAGTACCTAGCACCTATAACTTAAGGGAGGGGAGATTTATTATGATTCATAATTTCAGTCTGTGGTTGGCTGGCTATAAAGCAAAAATGGTAAGGTGGAAGAAAACAGAGAAGGAAAGTAATTTAACTCTTGGTAGCCAGGAAGCAGAGAGGGGAGGAGTCAGAGAAGAATATGTCCCTCAGATCTTAAACCCTGTGAATTATATCTAACCAGGCTGACCTCCTAACAAGAAGTCCACAACAAATTGCTCAGTGGACTAATGCTTTGATGAGTATAGTGCCTCCGTGATGCAGTCACCTGCCAGACACATGAGACTTTAGGAGGTATTTTAGATCCAAATTATTACAAGCATCTTCAAATTTTTTTTTCTGTGGGGAACCCTGGAACTAAGCATCCTAAGATACAGAGGAATGACTATAGTTCTGTACAAGCTAGTACTTGGTAGCTATAAAGCCCCTGGGTCTTTTCTCAGGATGTCCCTCAAGGCAGCACCTACAAGGTACCTGTCAAAGTAGGAGCCCAAGGCCCTGCCCCATCCCTGAGTCTGACTTTTCAGTTCTGTTGGGTATCGAAGGTGTCAGGCCTGTTGTTAAATATTTCAAATATTATCCCTGCTTATGGGAAACTATAGTCTGTGCTTTCTCAAATTTTACATAATTCGAACCAATGTGTAATGTGACTGGAGAAAGTTGTGTTCTCTAGAATATCTTCCAAGGTGAGTAATATATTCTTTAGAGGAAACAACTTGAAAAATCCACTCAAGGGTTAAGCTGCTAGTTGAAGTGTCTTCGGTGTTAGAAAAGCTGTTCCTCATGACCCAGAAAAGAACTAGAGAATAAGAAAAGTAAAAGCATATATATATATAATGCCCAGGAATTTAATGTTTGGATCCAAATCAGTAAGACTGCCCAAAAATAAGTGCCACCACCTGACAGGTGGGCTATAAGCACCTAAAGTACAGCACTTAAAATACATGATACATATTCTGAACATCAGTGTTTTTTAGGGAAGAGACCAAAGGAGACATTGGAGGAGAAATTGCCCTCTTCTCCAGGCGCTGGTGGTGGAAAAGCACTAATCAGTGTGGCCTCTGCTCTCCCCTAGGAGCCCGTTATCCCAGCCTTCATTGGTCTCGCAGCCTCTTTATGGGTCTACCTTCTCCTGGCTTCTTGTTCTGCAGAAGGGTACTGCAGAATCCTTCAAGGTGGAGATAGCGACTCCCTGCAATTCTTCCTCCCATCTCTTTTCCCTTGTCCCACTTGACTTGCCTTCATCACAGGTTCCTGGTGGTAGACTGAAACTGACAAGGAAGAAGACAGTCCAAAGGAGCCTGGAAACTGTTGAGAGAGGTCAGGATGTAAATAGGAGTTTGGCCATGTTGGAAAAAAAGGAGTTCTCAAGAAGCTGGTGAGAGGAAGAAGCTTTGGCTCCAATATATATTGTTCTTGGCCCCATTGTTAACTTGGAGTTCTCTATGTTGCCCTTCTGTTCTTAGAACCAAAAAGGGACTTTCCAAAGGTGACTTGGTCTGAAGCATCCACACTGAGATGCTATTCTTACTTAGATTCTTCTTTTTCTCCTAGGTCAGGACAGAGGCAGGGCCACCAGGTTAATGGAATAGGGCTTGGGATTATCTTGACTTTAATTGCGGTGCACCTCTGGGACTCCCATTAGCATGCCCTTGTTTTCCCCTGATTTATTGTCACTCCACTGCCACCCACATCACTGCACATTTTGCAGTTCAGGAGTATAGCTAAAGCCACATTTCAGTACAGAAGTGTATTCTACTAACATTAACTGTGTATATTATTTTAAAGATTTTAAGAATTCATATCTTGTTTCCTGTCTTTCTTTACCTGGCATTGATAAACATTTTAATCAGGAAAGGGCCACAATTTTGATACAGTCACTTCTCTTTTTGTCTTTCTTTCTTTTTCTTTTTTTATTTTACTGCCCATATTTGTCATTCTGTCTTGAAGCTTTCTGTTTAGTCCCTTGTCTTTGGTCTAATCCATATTGATTCCTACTCTAAAAATCCCCCTAAATTTTTGTTTGTACTACTTTAGTTTATTTCTATTCTTTCACTAGAAAAGAGATAAAAATAATGTAATATAAAAAACCCTAATATGTGTGTATAGTATCATGTAAGATTATGTTTATTTGTTTTTCTGCTTAGTAATTTTTAAAGACACCACATTTCCTGATTTGTTACATCTAAACTGGAATGCTCAATTTTCCCATTGGTAAAATGGGAATATCATTATGCGAAGGAAAATACACATGCCTGACAAAAACCCCTCCTCTAATCAAATTAAGACAATCACGCCATGTTATTTTTTTACCTATCAATTTAACAAAAAGCTTAAAGAACATACTAAATATGTGAGAGGAACACTTTTATACATCGCATAGGAGAGTGTGAAACAACCTGACATTTTATAAAACAATGTGTAAAAATGCATGAATGATTTTTGAAAGTTAATATCCTTGGCTGATTCTTCCCTAATTCTACTTATAAGAAAGTATGGCATCAGATATAGGCAGAATACAAACAAATTGCAAGTCCCACAGTGCTCAGTAGACACCAGGCACAATGCTAAGTACCTCACTGGCTCCATCTCATTTACCTGTGAAGCAGATGCATTCCTAACCCATTTTATAGCTAAGAAAACCATTGTGTGAGAGTCTAAGTAATTTGCTTAGGTAGCAAACAGCCTGTAGACAGCAGAGACCAGTTCTAGCCTAGACAATCTTGCCATGGAGCCGCCCATAACCTCCATGATGTAATGCTTCATTGTACAGTACTTACCAATGACATTTATTTTCTATTTTCCCCTTGTTCCTTCACTCAGTTGTGAAAGTTTAGGCAAAAATTCTTGTCTTCATCTTCATCTTTAGCCCCTAACTCAATGTCTGGTGCTTATTAAGTAATTGATAAATATTTGCCCAAGAGACAACTTAATTGAGCCTTCGTGGTTTTAAAAAAATAGTTGCTCAGAACCATTGAAAGTATTTGGATTACTAGAATTGGCCTCTGACCTTATTAGTACTCAGTGATCACCTCCGCTACTACCAACATGAGCACCCTTACTTTTCTAAACCCTTGACATGTTTGTGATAATCATATATACTTATATATTCTAGGCATTAGAACCATAACTCTGTTAAATCAAGGATAGTCTCCCTTTGTATCTTGCATGCTCCTTTGTACTTAGAATGGGACCTTTTATGTAGTATGTGCACAGGAAAGACTGAAAGCATGTGATGTCTTTTAAAGTAATTATATAAAAATAAACTACTCATAAATCATGTCTCCCAAATATATATAGCTCTTTATAAAGTTGTCTGGCCAAAGCCTTGCACAAATTATATGTACTCTTACTTTGTACATTTGGCTTTGCAAGATTAGTAATTCAGTGGTGTTAATGATTTCTTCTAGGTTCCATGCCCTGGTCAGGACCCATAAGATCAGATCAAATGCCTGCTCTACTCTTAATTTTTCCACTATTTCCCTGCACAGTCCTTGTTTTTACCCAGGGATGAATTTTCTTTGATAAATTTGGCTTATAGCCACATAGATTTCTGAGTATTGGACAATAGTAACCAACTAGCTGTTCATTTTTCTCCACATTGCACTTCCATTTTTCATGTGTTCATAAAAAAATTAGTAGAAAAATTATCTAAATTAGTCCCAAACTCTTTTCAGCTTTGTCTTCTGTGTACTGGATTTTGTACCCATTAGTATCATTTATCATCTTGGAATACAAAGAGGAGTCACATCTTTTGTTTTTCAATTTATTACTAAAACTCTCCCCTGTCCATATTAACAGGAAAAAATATCACCCTCTTTAAGTCACCAGATTGCTCAAAAACATCAGGAATTTACCCAGGTCATATATCACACTGATTTTTAGATTTCAGTTGGAGAAAGATCTAGGCAGCCTGAGAAATCTACTAGTGGACCCCATGGTAGTGTTTGTATGCGGATTGTCCCCTAAAGGCTCATGGGATGGAAACATGGTCACTGGTATGGCAGTGATAAGTGATGGGATCTTTGAGGTGGGGTTTAGTGGGAACTGGATAAGTCATTAAGTCACTGGAAGTGTGCCTTCAGAAGGAAATGATGTAGTTCTAGGAGTACCCTGAGTTAGTTCTCCAAGAGAGTTGTTACAAAAGAGCAAGTCGGTCTCCTCCCAATGCTCTGGCTGCCTGTCTTGCCACATGACCTTTCTCCCCATTTGTAGATAAAGATAAAGATACAGATATTCTGCTCATTGTGGTGTGATTCATTATGAAGTCAGGAAAGACACCATATTGTTTGGACTTTCCATTTCCAAAAATCATGAGCTATATAACCTCTTTTCTTCATAATTTATTCAGTCTCGGGTATTTTTTTACAGTAGCAGAACATGGACTAATGTACTGTGTTTGATTTGTTTTTCTCATTTGCTTATGGTTTAGAGTGTTAATTTGCTCATTTACTGTTAATTTCGTCATTTACTGTTCCCTAAGGATGACCATTTTTCAGGGTGTATATGCCTGATAGAATTTCCAGATTCAGCCTATGCTGGTTTATGCTGGTTTCCTTTATGAACCCACTTCCTACACTGAGCTGGATTCTGTCACAGATTATTTAGTGTCTCATAGAAAGTTCTACCATTTTCCTTGCTATTATGTGTCTCTACCTGAATTATATATATTGTTCAACAGAAGAGTTTCTAGTAAGTTTCAAAGGACTTGTGGCAAGCATTTGTTTTTTCTCAACAGACGTGTCAATGTTGTCCATAGCAAAAAGGATACTTACAGTGTGCCTAAAACATCTTTTACTTCTCCCCCAGGAAGGGGCACTTCTTTACTTTTGAGTTCTTCAGGGAAGATGAAAATTTCTGTCCCAAGGTGATTTTCTGTGCCCACCATAATAAAAAAGGGCTAGCAACTTCCTTTACCAAACACCCTTAAGTCACATTGTACAGTAATCCCACCTTAGTGTATATAATAGATGTGTAGTCCCAACATATCTTTCTGTGATGACTCTCTTCTTTTTTCATATAAGTACACACATTATTGTGCAGTTCTGCACACATGTGAATTCACAACTAGTGATATGGTAGAAATTTCAGGCAGTGTAAAAATTAAATTTGAAAATAAAAAAAGGAGCATGTAGCTCTTGGAGACAATTTTGTCTCTTTCATAGACTCATAAATTTGACATGGTTGGATGGGAAGAGACATGCCAAGTATGAATCTATGAGTCCCTGGTTAAGAACATACGAAGACCAGTCACCTTTTCAATACTAATCATCCCCTCTAACCTAACATCCCAAGTGAATTAATATTATTTGTGTTTCTACTCTTCTTGTGTTTGAATGTGAAATTCACCCTTGACCATAATTAGTGACATCACTGGGTCTTCCTGGAGAATGAATTGTAGAGTATTACTTTACCTTTAAGGTTGTAATAATAGAGGATAAGATTTTCCCAACAAAAATACATTTATCTAGAGCAGAAAATGACATAGCAAAGACTAATAGCTTTGTAAAGTGTGATTATTTTGTGGGTCTCTAAAGATATTTAGAAATCGGTTGATTTCCCAAAGAAAAAATAATGTCGCAAGGTTGTTATGCTACCTGTGTCAGAACTGCATCTTTAGTGATGCAGATATTAGGACCCCAATTTCTATCCTGCATTTTCTCTTCTTGCTCTTAATCCATTTACTCTGTGCAGGCATGATTTAAATGCTGCTTCTTTGTTAGTAGGAATTATTTACCATTACTTTATAGGTGTCTTTGCAGAATTTTGTACTGTAGAATTTCAGTTAGATGGATATCCTAGTGCATATACCCTGCCTGACAAGTCATCAAAGAGAATCAAGAGAAGTGGGCGGACCTGGTGACCTAATCAAGAGGCACCAATGAGTGTGAGAAGAGGCTTAGTTTAGATTTTAGGGAACAGTAGAACCAGTATTGTCAGTGGGTTGTTGAACAGGCTCCAGATGTCTGACTGAACAGAAAGAAGCAGGAAAGAAGCAAAAGTATGTGTCTTGGGTTGGAAATCACAGCAATCATCCAGCTAGTGCATGATCTCAGGTCTTGGAAAGGATCAGTTGGACCTCTGCTAAGGTGCAGTGTTCTTGTATGTTCCAAAGAGAACAACTCAGGAGCCCATGCTGCTCCAGGTAGACCGAACTCTAGTCAAACTTGAAGCTGTGTTTTACTGATGCTTATACAATGAGGATGCTAAAAAAGGATGATGGGATTTAGTAATTTAACAAGATTGTAACCATGTTTGCTTTAATAGTCTTCCTTTCTTATATTTTTGGCCATGATATGTGATCAACAGACTTATACTCACTGAACCAGAGAACCTACTGTGTGTCAGGTAATATACCAAGAATTTTGGTCTCATTTAATCCTCTTGGCAATTCTGTAAATCAAGAAATAGCACTTACACTTTCCAGAGGAAGCTGAGGCTTGGATAAGTTAAGAAACTTGTCTAAAATCACATAGCTAAGAAGTATTTAGATTTGAATCCAATTTTCAGATTCTAAATCTAGTTCTTTTTCTATAGCAGCAATATGCTCCCCCCTTTTTGTACTTACTGCTTTGTTATCTTGGCTTCTTAATGTATAATTCTTTATTTTAAAACCATGTAGGTTTATAAGGAGGACAATCTAAATTTTAGATTTTCACCTGGGGGGAAGGGCATTACGAAGTGATGGCTCCAGGAAATGTGATATCAAAGTCACTAGCAAGGCTGAGGCCTGGGGCTGAAACAGGGAATGAGGTGCGGGGATGCCTGGAGGTCTCAGCTTTTATTGTAGGACACAATCCATCACAAGATATCTTCAGATCATTCTTCTCAGAATAAATGGGATATATTTATCCCCCTGTATAATTGAATAAGAGTTTGGGGCTTGTGTTGAGATTCTAATCCTGAGGGAATTAGTGTTTGACTTAAATCTCAATGCTGACAAATAACTCTGTAACCTACTGTAACATAGCAAAATTTCAGTAAAATCTATTAAATATTTCAGAAACTAGTGTTTTTGGCAGCTCTTCAGCCATCATGTTATAGAGGATAAGCTTAATATTTTATCTGGTTATATTCTGATACTCTCAGAGTGAACTAAATTTTATCAATATCAGTGAACATTAAATTCTTTTAAAGTGATCATGGGCAGATAGGTCATTATAAATTGCCTCATGATTCAGAAGAAACTGAACTCTAACTTTGGTGTCCAGAGTCAGTTCTTCCATCCTAAATCACAGAGACATGGGGAATGGCATGGTTTGAATATGCAGAATGATTTGAGCATTAAAGATTTGTATGCAGTAAGGAAAAGCTGAATACTGGAGTGAATTTAATTCCATTGAGACCCTGTCAATAAAGTACTTGAGAAAGCTAGGTATCTTAGTTACTTTTCTATCATTGCTGGGACAAAATTCCCAGCACCCCAAATGAAGGAAGAAATGGTTTATTTAGCTTACAGTATTTGGTGATTTCAGGCCATAATCAGCTGGCTGCAAGGCAGAGTGGCATGGCATTGGTGCAACACTTCAAGGTGGCAGCCAGAGCAAGAAGGGGGAACAAACCTGTCTCCTCCCTTGTATTGTATTCAGGGCAACCCTCCAACCCGGCTCCCACCTGGTCGGTATAGCACTCACAAAATCTCTGTGCCCTCCTCTCACACAGGATGAGGATATTTACAAAGTAAGGATCCTGGCTCCCTGCTGAGTTTCTCAGTTAAACTTCTAAACTTCTCAAGTTGACACAATGTCTCAAGCATGACACTAGGCAATGCAGAATGAGATGTAGTTAAAATTTTGGAATCCAAGAACCACAGTCAAATTAGGAAATAGCCAAATAAAATAGAAATTCAGATAAAATAAATATCTCACTTTCTGAACTGATTAAAAGTTGCCTGATGCTGCATGGATATCCTTGTTTATAGCCTGATTGAGTTTTGTAGCCTGTTTATAGCCTGATGAGATCATCGAGGGTGTTGTGTGATTCTGCTCCGCATCTTTCATCATAGTTTTACAGTCAGAGGTATCTAACACCATCACCTAAGTTACTTATTTAATTCAGGACAGATATGGTTTGGAAGCATCTTCAGATTAATCCTTTCAACCCCTGTGAAAGGAAAGTGGTTTTGTTAGTGTCTGTTATTCAGCTTCCTGAAGCAAGCAGTCTTTACCTTCCTGTAACCTGCAAATCTTCAAGTATGTGATTGGACTTTATCTCCCAGTAAATTGTACCTACTTGCTGTGCCCAGTTTTATATTGGCCATATGTCACAGACTGAATAAATACCAGTAGCTGCGTAGATCAAAGAACACAAGGAAGAAGGCTGCCATTGTGTATCTTACACCTTCAGGGATGTGTCTGAGTGTTGGGAACATGTGCATAGGACTCAGGTATGAATGTGGCAAGCTCATCATCCATCTGTGCAGCCAGGTGACAAAAAGCCACACTTGAATGAATATTACAGCCAGCCACCGATGAGAGCAAAATGGGGAATAAGATAAAGGCATTGGCTGGAGGCGGGAGGTTCTTATGTGAATGACCTTGTGTTACTAAGAAGACTTCCCAGCCACTCTTTCCGCTGCACCGGTCTGCCAGGCCTGAGGCCTGACCCTCACCACACTCTGCTCTGTTGAAAAGGTAAAATTTATCTAGGCAGACAACCACCTCATGAAAATGGGAAGCTGTAGAGTAAATTCCAAGGATAATATTATAAAGTAAGAAAATAATGCTAATTGTAGCCTTGATGTCCTGAGTTAGGTTCTTTTAATTAGCAAGGGTAAAGACCAACCTAGTTATTAAGAACAAAAGCACAACAAAAACAAATTATCAGGCAGTATATTATGAGGCTATAGATGAAGAGTTGGAAAACTATGAAAATGAAGAACGCTCCACCAGTCTGTGTGCTTTCTTCCCAGGAAAAGTATTTTAAAATTGTCTCTGCTTCTCCAGTATGTCTGATCTATTGCCCTTTCTACTAGTAGAGTCTTTCTCTGCTATCCTATAACTTTTGCTTCCTATTATTTCCTAAGGTTCATGCTCTTGATTTGCTAAGAAGGTGAAAGATGTCATTGATGAAAGATGGAGTTTGGTTTTGGTCCTGAGAGAGACGCAGGTTCTGGTGGCTTGGGCTTCTTCTCCAGCAGGAACAAACTGTGGACACTGGCAGCAGAAAGGTGGGGCTGCTTCATCCAGGCCCCCTCCTTCCTTCGCCAGGCCTGGGCTGTGCAAAGAGCAGCCAAGGCTGTGAGCAAAGGAAAGCTAAGCTAAAAGGAAAATTGGGTGTGATTACTTAACCAGCAGAGAGGGAGGCTGATCTATCTAATTCTGATTCTAGAAGCCCTTCACTGAGCAAAGTGGATAGAAATTCTCTTCTGGTACCTATTTAATAAATAAAGCCAATTAGATATCCAAACGATTTTATTCTCATTAAAGCAAGAGAATCTTTGCCTTTATATGAAGGGACAGAGATGGGAATCTGGGAATTATTTTTACCTTGCAGTAAGAAAGAATTAAGAAACTGTAAGTATTAAGGAGAGATTAATTAACCCTTCATCACCAACACTTCAATATTAAGAATTTACAACTGGATTATTGGCCTGATGGAGTTCCTGACTGGGAGATCTTTCACGAACTCTTGTGGCGGTAAATTGGTTCGTCTTTGCAGCATCATGGAACTCAGAGATATAAACAAAAGGAGATATTTACTTATGAGCCAAGTTATCCTTCCTGTCTGTACAAAGCATATCCTGGAAGCAAAACATATGATTTTTGGTACCTAACTGTTGAAATATTGCTACTTATATAGGCAGTATAAGCACTGACTTGCAGTGGAGAACTTGTACTCCACTCAGTTTGCACCAGGAAGCATCTCTCATTCAGCCTATGGCACATTATTTTGGTACAAATTGAGGAGCTGTATTGATGTGTTACTAAACAGGGACAGTAATATTACTGTATATGCATTTAATTTCATGAGACTAAGAATAAAAGTAGTTCTTAAAGTGTACCCTTGGTTAATCACTAAGAAGACAAGAAAGAATCACATTTTTTCATACACAAAGGGGCAGTTTTGAGAACCAGTAGCATTTAGGTTTTTTAAGTGAACAGAAACTAATAAATTGAAGAAAGAAAATTTGACGTTAGGCTGCTTTTGTGAGTATACTGTGTAAAAATTCGTAGCCCAGGTTATTTCTATGTAGGGAACATTTAAACAGTTCATGGATCTGCTGACTAATGTGTCTGATTGAAAACTAATAGAGGGCCAGAGAAAAAGTCCAAGTGTAAAGAAATCAGATATATTGAGGGAAGAAAAGAGACCCAAAATGTTCATTCCCTTAGCTTTGCTAAAGGAATACTGAAAAGAAATCTTAGCAAAAATCAATTTGCAGTCATTCAAAGAGAAGAATTTTAAACCAGGAAGGCTGACTTCATAAAAGACAAAAGCTTTCACAGTAACCCAGTCTTCTGAGATGAAAAAGAAAGACTGGGTACATCGAGAAAAAGGGTTTCCATGTAATTCACTTAGCCTGGTATAATGTGAATATGATCCTTTGTGGCTTGTTCATCAGCACCTACCTTTCTGCCAGAGACAGTAGATAGCAGAGGCTTCTTGTCCACTTGAAGATAAAGTAAAAGTCAAGTCCAAGGCCCAGGGTTACCGGTGTCTCAACTCACAGTGTAGCATTTGGACCAAAATGCACATGGGTGTTTAATTTGCTCACTGTACAGAACTGGTGGGAAAACTGTTAGAAACAAATAAATAGGAAGAAGCTTCAAAAATATTGCTTTCCAGACAAGCTGTCCTCCCCCAACCTATCATTCTGGTGGAATTTACATTCTAAACTTCATTATAATTTAAATTAGTATCATCATCAATTATTCTTTATATTTTGATCCTACCTTCCCATCCACTCATCTCAAGATAAGAATGATAATTTCTACTTCATTTCTATATCCAGTAATACCTGATAAGCATTTAATAAATGTGTTTGATTAGCAAGTGATAAGACTATAAAGTGCCAGTTGAATGCATGTCCAAAAGAAGATGGCGCCAGGTTAATACATGTACCCAAGGCCATCACTAGTTAGCAGTGCCATGTGCCAATGGAAGGATCGATCCTGGGAATGAAGCTTAAGGAACTCATGAAAATAACCTCTGTTCTGCAGTGGGCAGGTGCTACACTTACACTAGACAGCTGTGGTTGTTCTGTGCTTCTCAATTAAATGAGGATGTGTGGATAGTTTTAATGGGAACTCCCAGTGGTGACTAAATGACACTTGAGGATATGTGGTATGGTAGTCCAGTGTGCATACCATGAGTCAGACTTGTTTAAAGCTCTCTCACCAGAAGTGCCCTTGGCCAACTGCTTAACTTCTCTAAAGCTCACTGTCCGTGTTAGTGAAATGCGGGGAGAGAGGTATAGTGGTAGGGTATGTGTTCAGCCTCCTAAGGCCCTGGATTCAATGCCCAGTGCCACACATACACACAAGACTCTACTATTAAAATGGAAAGCATAAGTAACGGGGCTTTCTTTCTTATAAGGATATGGGAATTATTTGCATTATGCATGGGTAGCACCAAGCACACTATAAACAACTCAAATATTATTGGCTTGGAAGTGCAACTCAGAGCTACAATGTTTATCTAGCATATGCAAGGCCTTGAGTTGAATCCCTAGATTGCAAAGAGAATGAAGAGGGGGAAGAGGAGGAGGAGAATGAGGAGGAGGAGGTGGAGGAGGAGGAGATGGAGCAAGAGGAAGAAGAGGACAAGAAGGAGGGGAGAAAATTGTGAAAAGAATTATAAAAGTGAAAAAGAAAGGAGAGTTGTTTATGTCTAGGAAAAGAAAAAGCTGAGAGTAAGTTTAATAATAATCTTTGCACAAAACTGTTAAGAAACCATCATGCATCTCATCATCAGTTTGATTTGTTTTGATAAAAATTTTGAAATCCTATTCTGTGTCTTTTTTTCCAAAGAAAATGTAAGACCCATGATAGAATCAACATAGACACAGGATTTATGCACTGGTTTACATACCTGTGGAATTGTGAAAGTTTGGGATTTTGGACATTTGGAAGTGTGGACATTGTGGAATTTTCTTTGAAGATTTGGAAAATAATATAGTTCCAGTTCACATTGCCCTAAACTGGTTTAGTGGTGGACCTAGTCTGAGCTGAACTAGTGACTTCTCAAGCCACTCTCTTCTTTGAGAATTTGGTCTGGTGTTGTTTAACAGAGAGTGTCAGCTGCACTTATAAAAGATGAACATACTGGCATCGTTCATAAGCACCAAATTAACATAAAAATGTCATGGTAAACCAGAAGGGTCCCCCCTTTTATTTGTCTTTTTTGAGGAAGGGTCTCACTCTGCTGGCCTTAAACTCACTTTGTAGCCCAGGCTGGCCTTGAACTCATAGAGGTCCTTCCTGCTTCAGCATCCTGAGTGCTGGGATTATAGGTCGGTGTACCACCACACCTGGTTTGACCCATTTTGTTTTGCTCACTCAGATCAGCATTCAAGGCAGTTGATGGGATACTTATTGCTTCAGGTGACTTGCTTGACAGCCAATTCTAAGGAACTAAAGACTACATGCAGAACTCAGGCTTGTCTGGGATGATTCATCTATAGGCAGAGACCCCTCTATGGGGATCCAGATTAGCAGTTAATAAATGCTAGTATCAGTTTATCACAATGGTTGTGTAAAATCTGGAAAGATGGGTGAGAAAAAGCAGAGTCTAGACTTTATGTTTGCAATAACAATTGGCATTTTCCTTTGATGAGTCCCTTTCCTTACCTACGTGCTTATATCAGAGGAAAAGTATTCAGGTGAAATGTTACCAACTATAGAAATCCTGAACATCACTGGCAGTTTGATTCCAAGTAAATAGGCAAATTTCAAAGTAGCAGTTAAATAGGCCATTTTTTTACTTGTCAAATTCTTATTTTTGGGGAAAAATCTTACCAATGTTGGTATCTTTCTTAAGTCATTACAGCTTTTTGCTCCTGCTTGGCCAGTCTGCAGAGTCAAATTGAAATACTTGATAATGTTTCAGCTCTTTGAGGCCCTGAAAGGTAGGAGGACTTACTGGTTGGGGTAAGATTGGGGGTGAATTAGGACACTCCCAAGAGAATAGTGTCTGTGAAACAAGACTGTGGGAAAAGGAGACAAAAAAGGAAACTATCTCAGGCTGGGTCATTGTGCTGATTGTAGCAATGACAGGATAGGATACACGAATGTTGACAGGGTTTGTACTGGTAAGTCTGAGGGTCTAGGCTGGGCCAGAGAGTGTTTGGGAGCTTGATCCACACATTTTTTACATTCTAAATTGAATGATAAAGAAATGGATAAGCTGTTTTACAGGACTATGGACAGGATGTATGGCCAGAAAGCATTAGTGCACTTCTCTATTTCCCAGTTAAGCATTAACACTTGTTCCAGAAGATTGTATTTTATTCTCCATGAGATTTTATGCATCTGTTCCCACCAGAGTTAGAGGGAAGGAAAAGGAAGCATAAGCAATTAGGGATTCTGAACTCTTAAAGATCCATTTTTAGTGCTAAAAGCCAGCAGGTTTACATGAGCCATAGACAGTACAAGTTGAATAACTCTGGAAAAGGAGAGCAATTTTTAGTAAAAAGCAAACAAAACAAATCTCAAACTTGGATGCAGCTAATCAAATACTGGAGCCATTTTCACTCCACTGTAGCCTATGCAAACCTAAATGGTGGACCTAGGGAGAGGCAGAGAACTAAAAAAGATTGGACCTCATCCTGCTACAGAGTGGAGGTCAGCAAGCTCTAATTGCTCTGTGCATAATCCAGCAGCCTCCTAGGTATGATTCATAATGGTGTGAATACTCAGGGGGCTGAAATAGAAATGAACAAAACAACACAGACATATTGATACACTTCACTGTATAGAACAAGGGAAACTTTCTCAGGAAACTTCTTCCTGGATTTAGCCATTGAAGACAATGCCTTGTTAATCTGCAAAAAAAGTGTGACTGATCCACATTCAAAGTTCAAAGATGATCAGACATCATCTAGATCTATGGATATGGAGAACAAAGCCTACCCTCAAGGATCAGGAAGCTAGTGAGTGACAGTTCAAAATCACTGGAAGTCCTGAGTAGGACTCCTCATCCAGTGAAGATTAGAATAAATATCAGGTCGTAAAGAAGCAACGTAATCCACTGGATTGGTGGGTAGTGGGCTCATGGAAAGAGGCCATGTCTGTGCCCAGTCAGACTCACAACCAATGAACCAAGTACTGGTCTTAGAGTAGCCCAGTCAACTTTGGAAGAAGGTGTTGGTGAAGCTGGTACTTGATTGATCCTAGTTTTAAGATTAGAATGCAGTGCCTGGTGGCTAATATTCAAATGCCTGTGATTCACTGAGGTTGGGACAGTCAGGTGCTGATAAGATGTCGCAGATCTATTTTTTAAAAAAAATCTTCTTGTATGTGATTTAGTTTTATTTCCAGAACCCTTCAAAATGCTTGCCACTTTTAGACAGATGACCAAATTGGCTTGGGAGATGTAAATATATTCAAAGCTGCTTTCTGTATATGTAAGAAATTAGCGATTAGTTTTCCAATCTAGAGACTTTGGAAAATGGATCACTGGATGTTTGGTCAAACAAACTTTATCAGGAAACTTCTTCCTGCATTTAGCCATTGAAGACAATGCCTTGTTAATCTGCAAAAAAAAGCGTGACTGATCCACATTCAAAGTTCAGCCATGTTTGGTCCTTCTTTCCATATGCAGCAGGGACAAGAGGACAAACAGCTCTTTGTTTTCCCGGGATCACTGGAAGAGACTCATGTGGATAAACATCATCACTGTATCTACAACTAGTGTTTTTGTTATTTTTGGCAACAAGTGAGATACTAATGCTCATGGCTTAATCAATTATAAAATGCCTTCTCTACCCTTCTGCTCTTACGGGCATCTTTTGTCTTCCCTGCTCCTCTCAGTATACAAACATGATGTTCTGATCAAATGTGAATGAGGAGATGGAAATGTTAATTTATTTTAGACAGATGTCAACATCTTTACTCTGAAAAATGCTGCTAGTACATCAAGTACATAACTGGCTTGTGTTTAACCCTGCTCTTTAATATTAAGCACAATTCTGGGACTCTACCCTTTCAGCTTCAGTTCAATGGAGAGACTTTGGTGGCATATGGAAGTTTAGGATTTAGTATTTCATATTTAATATCAAGTGATCTGTCTTTTCCCCTTAGTTATTAAGTTTGATTTTATGATGCTTTTCTGTTTTATACTATGAATGCCTAAGTCTATATTGGTATTGAACACAGAAGATTTTGTAAATTTTGGATTTTGTAAATACATTGCTAATTCATAATCTTCCTACTTAACTAATACTGTTAGTTTTATATTTTCACAATTTTATCTACCTGTTTCAATCTCTGAAAACTTCTCCTATTCCTCTACCTTATTTCCTTGCGTTTTAAAAAATATATCTAGTCACAGAAATGTATTGTTGCTGAACTTGTCAACTTGCACTTTTATACAAAAGAAGCTCTTGACAAAGACACAGATCAATCCATCTGAGAGTTGTTTTGATCTGCATAATGGAGCAGACCATAGAGAGGAATTTTAATTTAAGATGAAATGAAATCACCTTCTTCAGCTTTTGGCAGTCCTGCCACCTCACAGAGGAGCACAAACACACCTACCAGTGCTCTTAATATTCTCTGGCCCTTTACTCCCTCGTTTGTTTCTGTTCTTCAGTTGGGTACCCAGTGAAGAAGAGCCTGACTTTTTATTCATTCCATCTTGGTCTTCCTGTTGCTTATTAGCTTTCTTCGTGCTGAAAAATCATCTCTGAGACCTAAAATATGAAGAATTTTGTAAACATTCTCAAAACGAAAGCCTTTAGTTTGTTTGTCAACTGTGGCTTAAATTTGAGATTGAAAAGTATCCCAGAGGGAGACTCAGCTGGAGACGAGAATGGGCTACATTCAAGGAGAAAGCAAAATTGTATGGGGAAAGAACAAACAAGAAAAAGAATGCTGGCTTCTGTGGGAGCCATTTACAGTCATTTAGTTATCCAGAATGGCTCTTCAATTGGCCCAAGCTTCTCAAATTTATGTTCTTGGGCTGTGGACTACCCAGTGTTCTTTCTTTGTCATGTGAAAGAGTTTAAAGGAAAGAATGATTCTGTCATTTAACACCAGAAAAGATCATGACAATACATCAATGATCTTCCTTGTGTGTCTCACTCATGATATTTATGATTAATGGTAATAAAATGTCCCCCATCTTGCAAGCCAATGCTCCCCAAAACATTATTCAATCCCATCCCAACCAGCTGATTCCAGTCTTCATCATCTGAAAATGTGATAATGTGGCCTAAGGATTTATAGTCATCAAAGGAAGTGATCTCTTGAAGTTGGATGAGCAGAAGAAATTCCTTTCCCTTATTTTGGGAGCTAGATTTGAGAATTGTCTTGTTGCAACATCATTTAGCTATTAACTCATTGTTAATAAATTCGGCAAATATTTGCTGAGAACCCACTATGAATCAGGCCATATTCTAAGGTTTTGAGTTACAACGCTGAGTAAACAACAAATTCATTGGCATTCTTTGGGAAGCATCAATAAGTTCATAATAAGTACATCTAATAAGGAGTCCTGTAGACTGTTAGACGATTTAAACAGTCTGGCAAAGAGTGACTGGAGGAGGTTAAGAGGGGCTGGCACAACCATGGTGAGGAAGGACCAGCCTCAGCATACCTGTTGGTGGTCAGCACTGAGAGAGCTTTGTTGAGAAAGCAAAAGTTAACAGATTTGAAAAACATGCATGTGTTTATGCCGTGCATACTTCGATAGCTGAAGGAGAAGTGTTTCAGGCAGAGGAAGAGGTTAGAAGAAAGTCTAGAGCAGGAATATGTTTGTATGTTCAAGAGAGGGAAGCGTGCATGGAAGAAAGTGGGAAGATGGAGGGTGAGGACCTGGGGCTACATCATGAACATTAACTGTTTCTTTGTAGCAAATCAGGAAGCCATTGGGCAAGAAATAACATGCTACAATTTGAATTTTAAAAAGATATTCTTTCTTCCTTTTTGAGCACAGATTGGAGGAGGTAAGGCCGAGGTCAGGGGCCATTTAACAGCCTCTTGCAGTGACAGGGCAAAAGAGGTCAAATCCAACACATAGCTAGGGGTGCCAGCACATTGACCTTGGAGCTGACCTTGGTCACCATGGCCTTTCACGAGAGTCTTTAGTTGAGCAGCGGGGTTGAAATTCTGATTAGAGTCTGTTTAAGTATAAACGGGAGAAGATAGATTGGGTCAAGTGAGTGTAGTTGATGGTTTCAAGAGATTTACTGCAAAAGAAGTAAACAACTACCAGAAGTATTTTCTGCCACTCTGGCTGGCTGAAACAATTTTTTAAAACATTTTATAAAAATGTGTCTTATGTGTAGTTTTTGACAAAGCTTATTTTCACAAAGTGGACATATATCATCAGCAAAGAAATTTGGAACTGAAGGAGATCATCTGTGTCATTTATAATTTCCCACCCTATAAAAGGTACTTCCTTATAATATTAGTACAATAAATATTTTTAAAAATTCATGCACAGTCTAAGGACCCAAATATGAATAAGATATAACTACTGCTCTTGAGAAAAAAAATTTTATGGAAGGCAGCAAGCTCAAATGTTTTTATAGGGAAAAATTGCTCTGGTAGATGCACATACACAATGTTGTAAAAGCACTAGTTTCACTGGGGTATTAGAAAAGACGGTATATATCAGAGTTATATTTAAAGAAGGTGAGCCTGGGGTTTTCCAGAGTATTGGGGAAAAAAACCCTTTGTCAGATAAGCAGTTTTCATTTGAGTGTCTTAGTGACAGAGAGCTCACTACCTTTTGAGGTGCATTTTATTTTTAAAAAGCTGTAATAGTTACAAATGTATTTCATATGTTAATCTAAATAATGCCTTTCAGAATTTCCGTTCCTTGGTCTGATTCTTTCCTCTGGAGTTAATGGGCAAAAGACTTATCTCTCTATTATTTTGTTATTCAAAAGTAGATAGAAGGCTCTCTTTTAAGCCAACTCTCTTCCATGTTAGAAAGGGAAGATAAGTAGAGTCAGGTTCCCTGACAAGCAGATTCCAAGAATGAGGTTAGTGTTCCAGGGACTTGTTAGGGATTGTTCTTGAGATTAACCCCTAAAGGGAAAGAAGATCAGGCAGGGCTTGGACAAAGAGAAAATACAATGCGATACAGTTTTAATTGGACCTCCAACTGATCTTATGGGGAATTCTGAGGATAAACTGATCCTTTAGAGTTGTCCCAAGTGAGAGCAGAAAGCCTAGATATTTGTATAC
Organism: Hydrochoerus hydrochaeris; assembly: GCA_004027455.1. Classification (NCBI taxonomy): domain Eukaryota; kingdom Metazoa; phylum Chordata; class Mammalia; order Rodentia; family Hydrochaeridae; genus Hydrochoerus; species Hydrochoerus hydrochaeris. The sequence goes on along the minus strand of PVLA01000137.1, from coordinate 365,366 downwards.
CTGTTGACAACCAATTATTCAACTTTGCTTACCTCAAGAAGGGGGCATCACTTTGGGCATGTGACACTTTTCAGCGACAATTCTAAGCGGGGTGGGGGTGGGGCTGAGTTGAAGATTATTGCCAGGAGCATTCTCAGTAGCTAGTGCACTTAATTCTTTATTGCAGAAATGAATTGGTAGGAGATCTGAATGATGCAGAAGGAAAATTGCATGGACTGCTAATTCTTTAGGCAATTAATTTTTGAGGCAGATAAAAGGATGAAAAACTATTGCTTTTTGCTTCTTCTTATTAGCAAATAAACACTGAACATCAAAGTAATGGAAGTACAACATAAAAGTTGTGGACCGATAGGGTACAATGTACAATTCAACCTTCCCAGTGCTAATTGCTCATCTCAGTTAAGGTGGCCTCTTACCCAGGAATACTTCAAAGATTCTCTTGAGGCAAGTTGAAGAGCTACATTCATGCAATAAATTTGACTGGGAATCTTCAGTAGGAAGTGGAGGCTGTTCCACGGACCCATGCATATCATTATTTTGTAATGACATTAAGAGATAAAATGTAAGTGAAGAAGCATAGTGAGCTGCAAACAGAATTATGCCTCCGTCCTTCATCCTTGATCACTTGTGGGTGATCACAGTGCATGCTGGGTGACTGCAAAGATGAATGTATGGCCACTAGTCCTTTCCACTCTGTGCACACATGAAGATTGCACTTTGATTTGTGGCCAGAGCATAATTTGCAAAGCCTGTCACCATTTGCAACTTATAGTTAGCCCAAAGCCTTGTTGAAAAAGAGCTGTTCCATTCCTGACCACTATATACCAGATTGATGTGTCAACTAAATTAATAACACTGGGCTACTCATTATGCTTGGAAACATTTGCCCATGCTATAACTCTGTCTCTTGATTTCTGTTTGGCTTCAGTAACCTCATCTTGGTGCCAGAAAAAATGGCCGTAGAAGGCATCATTATTTAATGAAGAATTGGCAAGATAAAATGGCTGAGCTGGGCGCTGATGGAGGATGAGGTTGTGTAGAACAATAGAATCAGAAGGAAAATCTGAATGTGGTGGGGATATGATGGAGCTACTTTAACTTTCTCTTTTGTTACTCTTATCAAGCATTCACTTTGTATAATAGCTGGTGATGTGTTTACAAGTTCATTTGTAAATGTGGGAGAGTATTACATGAAAACCAAGAAAGGGGAGAGTCAAATTGGTATCCAATAGATTGGTTTTCTTTAAATTTAATCTCATTATCATGAGAGTATCTGCTAGAGACCCCATTGCTTTCTGTAAAGGCTGATTCTTGCCCCATATGTGAGCCGGTGATAGTTTCACTGTATATGGAACCGTATGTGTATTCAGGAAAACTTGTTGTGATAATATCTGCTTATCAGTCACAGAACAGGTAGACTGATTTTATTTGCATTTGGGAGCCCTTTCATCCAAGTCCTGTATACCCTAAGGTATGTTTGAAAGCTTTTGCACTTTACTATAACAACTGAGCATGTAGAAACTCATGGGATAATATTTTCCAATGGAGAATGACCCAAATTCCCTTAGCTAGAAGCAATAGTAAGAAAAACAAATAGATATTTCTTTAAAGCAATATCTTTCATTGCTTTCTTTAAAGCAATGTTCTTTCATTAGACTTCCTCTACTGTTTCTGTGGTTCTGTGTGAGTCCCTGATAAATTTTGGAATAATTAATCTTTCTAGTCTCATATTCCCACTTATTTTAGTCCTTTGGGCTGCTAGAGTAAAATATTATAAACTAGGTAGCTCACAAACAATGTGAATTTAGTTTTCACAGTTGTAGAGCCTGGGAAGTCCAAAACTAAGGTTTCAGAAGATTTAGTGACTGGCAAGAGAGATTACTCTGTGATTCATAAGCAGCCCCTTCTCTGTCCACACAAGGTAGGCAGGTTAAGGCAACACTTTGGGCATTAAAAAAAAAAGAGCACTAATCCCATTCATGAGGGCTTCACCCTCATAACCTAATCACATCCCATAGGAACTCACTGCTTAATAACATCACCTTAGGAGTTAGAATTTTAATGTATGAATTCAGTGGAAACCCAAAAATTCAGATCATAGTACCACCATAGCATAAGGACAGGTCTAAAGAATAGTTCTTATATGTAGGAGAAGTCCACAAAGAAGGATTCATCCTGATCAGGTCTTATAGTGAGCACACATGATATAATTGCTGTATCATGAATTAATTCCTTACCCTTTATCCATCCATTCTTGGGGCCTTAGTCTCCCCACTTTTGTGAATTCCATGGTCCTCTTCAACTGTGTGTTCCAGCCAGAGGGAGCCAGGATCAGCACCACCTCAGCCTTAGTACAAAGAGTTACTCTTTAACTATGCATCTATTCCTCATCTACTCCTGCCTTTTGAGCAGCCTGCAGAAATGTGAAAAAAGTTCAGCCCATAGGGACAAACACAACTCTGGCATGGCCAAGGGGCTGCAGATTGCCTTGCCGAATCAGGGGCTTTCACACCTGCTGAATGTTTCCCACCTGATAATTTTCTTCAATAGAGGCTGCCCGAGAAAATACTCAGCAATTTCTCAGCTATACAACAATATGTTTCTGAAACAAGAAATAACTATATAATTTTGTCTAAATGCCCAGTTTCCTGGTTTCCTGTCACTGCATTTTGGAGTTTTAGCTGAGGTATAAAAAGGAACAACCTCTTGGAGAGAGACACAATTTTATTAGCCTGGATTGTTATAAAATGGAAATGAATCATTGGATAAGAGATACAGGCACAGATCAAGAAAAGAGAGGCCATTACCCAGGAGGAAATCAGGGGGAAATGGACTGAGTGAAAGACAAGACTGAGAGGGTGTTCATTTTGCAGCTTCAGATTCTTGTGGTTATAAGGTGGAGATAAAATGTAGGACTTGACATTTCAGAATGGCAGGTGAAATGCTGCTTAAAATGGGGAAACTTTAAATGGCTTCTGCCTTGAAAAGAAGAAAACAACAGAAGATGCTCCAAATCACTAGAAGGCACCTGTGTGATGCACAGGTCAGTCCAAGACCTGTGGCATTGCGTGGTAAGAGAGAAAGAACAAACCTCTCTGTCTCTCCAGAACAAAGAATCGTGCATATACTTAACATGTAGGAATTTTAACATGTAGCTTAGATAAACTGTTCGAGCCTGGGAACTAACTTGTATATCTTATTATCAGGGCAAAAGTGACAAAATAAATATTGATAGAGAGTGCTATTAATTAACAGTTGCACATTTACATGTACTTCTTCCTGGTGTCCAAACCTTAGTGTCACCCATCTCCTGGGCCTGTAAACTTAAGCCATCTCCACAGATAGTTCTAAGGACAGATTGGTGGCATTTTAGATTATTCTAGCACTGAATAATCCACCTCTGAAATCTATATAATTCAAAATTCTTGAACAATGGAAAATGTGCCTGTGTGAATGTGTGTGAGCATGTGCCTATGTTTGATTCCTCTGATAATGAAGCCTATCTGGGGCTGGCATGAGACTACTAGAGTCTTGAGTCTGTTTACTGACTTGCTTATCTAGGGAAATAGCAGCATGTTTGATTTTGAGGAGCTGCCTTAGGATTTTTTTTAGACGAGGAGAATAATATAAACCTATGCTGATTTTCTCTGAATTCTAAGAGATATTTTTCTTAGAAAGAAAGGTATTGTAAATGTTTGGAATTCAGGTTTTTAAAATACATTTTATTGAAAATTAAGCTACTTATAGATATTATATGAAGAGATAAATAATGGGATAATACAAACTTTTATATTCAACTGGTTCAAAATCTCTACTATCATCTTTGGTTTGACTTCTCTCTTTTTCACACCCTTGCTGTTCTAGGACGAATCCTCTATGTTCTTCCAGTTTGGTCCATCAATTGAACAGCAAGCTTCCGTAATGCTCAACATCATGGAAGAATACGACTGGTACATCTTTTCTATTGTCACCACCTACTTCCCTGGCTACCAGGACTTTGTAAACAAGATCCGCAGCACCATCGAGAATAGCTTTGTGGGCTGGGAGCTGGAGGAAGTTCTTTTACTGGACATGTCCCTGGATGATGGAGATTCTAAGATCCAGAACCAGCTTAAGAAACTTCAAAGCCCCATTATTCTTCTTTATTGCACTAAGGAAGAAGCTACCTACATCTTTGAAGTGGCTAACTCAGTAGGGCTGACAGGCTACGGCTACACATGGATTGTGCCTAGCCTGGTGGCAGGCGATACGGATACGGTGCCCTCAGAGTTTCCTACTGGCCTCATCTCTGTATCATATGATGAATGGGACTATGGCCTCCCTGCCAGAGTGAGAGATGGGATTGCCATCATCACCACCGCTGCTTCCGACATGCTGTCTGAACACAGCTTCATTCCTGAACCCAAGAGCAGTTGTTATAACACCCACGAGAAGAGAATCTACCAGTCCAATATGCTCAATAGGTGAGTGTGGATCAGGTCGCACGTGGTGTTGTAGACCAGGGGACAACTTTACAGACTAGCATTGGGGGTTCAGAAACGGTGGGGTGCCATGCAAGATGGCAGCTGGTGGAGGCATGGCCTTGGGCGTGGCCATTAGTCATGACGTTGGAAGTGCTACAGATCATAACTTTGCTGTCCTGTGTTCTTGTTCTGCACAACTCCCACTTACTGAGCACTTACCATGTGGTCCATATTACTCTAAGTGTTTTGCATGATTGAGTTCATTTATCCCTTGAAAACTTGTATTAGTTGGTTTTTAAAATGTTTCAATTTTGCAATATAAGACTGTAAGGCTGTGAGTGTACATTGTTCCCAGTCTTGCTGACAAGTGAGTGGATCAGCTTGGAGTTGCTCCCAGGCCTCTCTGATCCCTGAGCACTTGATCATTAGGACAGACGCGCTAGACTTAAAGGTAAGAGGGTACACATCCTCTTTCCTCTGGAAGTCTGCTGCTTTGAGACGGAACAGAGAGTAGGTGACATGGACCTGTTAGCCTACGAAGAGTGTTCTTCCCTTCAAGGAGCAGACTTTGCTTTGATCTCCTTTGCTTTTGTATTCTGTCTTTAAGAGTAAGACTACGGTTCTTAGTTTGGCTTGGGTTTTCAAAGCCCCGTTAACCCAGTCAGGGTTGGAGCACATCCTCCTGGAGGTATTAATTGACTGTGCGGGGTAGAAGATCCTATACTGTGTTTTTACAGTTTTATTATTAGTAGAAAAATGCTATTTAGGCACATTGGAAAAACTGAAAACAGAATAGAACACAAAGAAGAAAATTAAAATGACCTTAAATCCAACTAACCACAGATAATTGTTATTGAAATAAGTAGTGAATATCTTTCTAGACACCTCACTGTGCATATACAGTATATCTATACTGATCTCAATCTAAAATTTCACATAAATGGAAATACCTGCTGTTTAATACCTGGCTTTCTTTTACTCAATAATATATTCTGGGCATTCATTTTAAGTTTATTTTGAACTGTGTCAAACATAGAAAAAACTGTTCACCAAAACAGTGTTTACTCAGTTACCCTACACCTAGCTTAAGAAATAAACTACTAGAAATGTGTGCTCTGGGAATGTTAAAATACATTTGGTAGAGGTTTCAGCTGGCACCTGTTTATATTTTTTAATTTCTAGAGGGAGCTGGACTGTAGTCTGTAGGCCCAGCTCTTAATTTAGTGTTGAAATTAAAAGCAATTTCAGTGCAGCGGGATATGTGATCCAATCCTAATACTCTTCTACTTTGCACTCTCTGCTCCTCCACCACTCCCAGCTGTCACCCCTTGTGGGGTATGGATTTTTTTAATTTTCTTTCTTCCTGTCCAATAGTTCTGTGTCAACCTCCTTAGTACACTCCTCTTTTTTTAATATACAACCATTAAATATTGGTGATTCTCAAGGTTTACTCTTGTACCCTCTTCTTTTCACATTTTCAAGGATATGATTAATGCCTCTGTATTCCTTAAGTTGATGTCTCTGGCCAGACCGCCTTATTGGGGTCTCAAGTTTGTATTTTTAACTATGACTAGATATATTCCTGAGGGTGCCACAGGCCCTTGTAACTGCTTAACCCTTCTTTCAAGACTTTTCCACTGTCTCCTGATCAAATTTCCACTGCCTCCAATGGACACTGTATTACCAAGTTGCCTGAAAAACAAAAATTTCCATGATGTCCTTGATTCTGTATCTCTGACACCTCATAGTCAGTCATCCCATTTTGTATGGATTTTAGTCTCAGTTTCTGTGGAATGCTTTAGCATGTTTTCATTTCCCCTGCCCTGTCTATCCCAGTCCATCTCTTCCTGCCTGCATTGCTGTGGGGCCCTTGAAATTATCTCCCTGCCCTCCATTCTGCTTCTTTTCAACCTACACTGCAGCCAGAGTGATCTAAAGTGAAATGTGATTTCATCATTTGCCTGCTTAATACCTTTCGGTGGCTTTTCTCTGTTCCTATCCTAAAGGCCCATCTCCTTCACATGGTTAATAGTCTCCCACAGCATGGGCCCTGCCTGCCTTTCCAAAATTGCCTGGTGCTCTTCTTTCACTTGCCTATCATCTTCCTGCAGTACTGAACTTTAACTTTTTGATACTATGTTCTCTTTCATTTCTAGCTCTCCCTTTGTCTGTCTTAAGCATGTCCCCCAGCACACTTCTCACCACTAGACTCAGGCACGTAGTCTTCTACCCAGCTCATGCTGCTCCTCCCCACCAGACTTCTGTCTTCGTATCACTTCTAATGCAGTCTTTGCTGAGTGTTGGACTGACATTAGCCTGTTACATGCCTTCACTGCATCTTGTACTTTTCCAACAAAACCACTCCTCGAGCTATGATAATTTGGGGCTATAATAGCTCCCTTCCTTGCAAGTTCTGGGATGTGGTGGCCTTCTTGTCTTTCTCATTTCTCTGTCCTCATTCCCAGCACAGTGTATGGCATGGAGAAGTAGATGAATGATTTTCTCCAAGAATCAGTGCACACCTACTCCATGGAATGGACCTTCAAAAGTTTCCTTTAAAAACTTATTGTTGCATCATTTCTGCAGATGCCTGCTTTCTCCCACTGTTACTAGTGTTAAATTCAAATCTAATTAAGATTATTTGCCCAGAGTTGCTGTTTAAAACAAAAGCTAGCCACAAAGGAACACTGGGACTAGAACATCTGCCAATTAACACAAGCCATAGGACTGTTACCTTGAAGCCCATATATATGGTCCAGGAATGCCTTCTTTTACCTGAAAGCAACTTTTAAGTCAGTAGCGATCTGCAGGTATTATTACCATTTCGATCAAAGTGTAATGTTATATCTGAAACCTGGTCTCTAATCACATGCCTCTGAAACCACCAAAGGTTTTAATCTTTGTTCCCATCTTAGAAGCCTGATAGACACTCAGTGGTTTACCAGCAAAGTGCCTCTCCTCAGTCCTCTGAGCAATTTCTGTAAAAGTGACTGTCAAAATGACCACATATGCTTGGCTCCATTTGCTCAAGTGTGGTCACCCCAGAAGCAATAAGAACTGTGCATAGCTGGTTATTCATCCATGCCTTAGGCATCAGTGTAAAAGAAAGAGCTAGTCAGAGCAGGAGTCCAGCTTCATTTGATTTCCTGTCTTATTTCTCCACCAGAAAAGAGATTTCCATTGTGAATATGTCTTGTGTCCTGGTTCTCTGATTACCTGGAGGCGTCTACCATCTGCTGGACACCTTTACTTGGATGTGCCCCCTCTTCATTATACTGCACCTGCATCCGCATTCATCTCCACTGTCATTTCCTTCTGCTTCTCCCTGGTGCAGCTTCCAGTGGCTCTGAACTCCAATCCTTAGCTTCTCTTGGGGATTTCTAATATATTATTTTCTCAGGACACAGAAGGATTTGGGCTACTAGTCAGGGTTCTGAAGAGGTCCCCTCAGGGCAAAGGTGCCCTGCCACTATACTTTGGGAACATCTGTGGAATTCAGTTAGACATTCTCACTTCCAGCTCTTTCTACTTATGTTCCTCTGAAATTGGACTCTTTCCTCTTCAAACGTCTGGTTTTACTAGGGTCACTCTTTTAAAATAACAAACCAAGCAACCACACCGTTAGCCACAGCAGGAAATCTTTGCAGATAAAATTGCTGCAAATGGTTGGCTGTTTTATGAGGAAGACTTTCTTGGCATCTCTCAGCAATAGCAAGGGGAGAAAGCCTCCTTCAGAGATATTTAGAAGCCCACTAACCCCCAAGGAAGACAGTAGAAATGTAGATTCAGGAAAAAGACTTCCTCTTTCATTATAAGGGGAGGTAGGATTTATTTATGCTGAACAGATTGTGAATTTTTTTTTTTTACAATGTCTGGGAAGTTTATAAGTCTAAATTTTAGGGACAAGGGTAAGAGGCTATATCATACCCTTGAATCTCAAATACATGTATTTGAAGTGATTCACTTTTAGCAACCCAGGGAAAAAACTTTTTTTTCATACTACATATACGCATTCTGAGAATACCTTTAAAATGCAATTTCACATCACTGTTAAATGAACATTTATGAAGTATTAATCCAAATTCTTTACTGATAACCTCCTAACTTCTTGTTGCTTGACCAACTGGAGACCTAGTGATTATTTCTAGATAAGCTCAAAATATTGTGAAGAAAGAAAGCACTTTACAATGGTTGCACAGAAAGTACAACTCAGTTGCATTTGAATATCAGAGAAGCAGTCAATATTTTTTAGTGTAATTCCATCCCAAATATTGAATGGGACATACTGATACAAAAAAAAGAAGAACCATTTTTTTTCTGAAATTTAAATTTAACAGAGATCTTGCCTTTTAATTTGCTAAATCTCACAACTCTAGTTTGTACATTACTAAGTAATTTTCTGCTGGAAGTTTGTTGCATTCATTTATGCCTTATTAGTAAATACAGTAAAATGCCCTACCATAGCACAAGGCATGCTGAGAGACATTTATTCCAACAGGGAACTTTATTTGATTGAAAGAGCTGCCGAGTTTCTTATGCCATGTTACTCTAAGTTAAAGATGGTCTGTGTTCCTGAGAAACATCTGAAAACCTCCTGGAACCAGATGGTCAAAAATGTTTAGAAAGTGGCCAGGTCAGTTGTCCAAATCCATCTTTAAGCTCCTGAATGGAGGAGGAAATGCTGGCTATCAGTAGGCACATGTCTCTAGTTTTCCTTTATCACTTCAGTGGGAAGCAGCTAATGGTTATTTTCCTTCACAGTGTGCTCACTTATGCTTTGATAGTCTCTTTCTGTCCCTTGACCATGGCACACCTGCCTTGTACTTCTGGGTTCCTTATCTGTCCTGAGAACGCAATGCGGCTGCTCTGTACGGAGAGCTACTTATGGAACTTGTAGGAAGAGCAGATGCTAGTTGAGATAGATGGGTCTTAATAGAGTCATCCTCTTATGAATTGTGCCTAATTATTTCTCCCCAGTGTCCTCAGTTTTCCTATTGGACATTTGCTTTGCACCTTCCTCCCACATTCTTCTTTCCCAGTGAAGGTTGCCAGCTCAGAAAACTGGAACCTTCCTCCTGGCGGCCTAGCTATTCAGGGAGAAGGTGAATAGTGGCTTTGAATAGGTGATGTGAAGAATTGTGCTCAACTGGGGTCTTATTAGCAGAGCTGTGATGAGCATGATCTTCCTGCAACCTTGAGGCTGATTCTCTGTCCTCAGAACCACTGTATTAGCTGGATTGTCCCCATGGGATGCCCACTTGACTCATTTGGACTGGAAAGTGCTGAGAGGTTAAGAAATAAACGAAGAATTGAGTCAATTAGTTTTTAGACACTATGGGCAAGAGCTGATTGGACATTATCCATCTTTCTGTTGTTATTAAAAGCTCATTGAATGCCAAGCATAGGCAGATTTATCGTAAGGCAAATATGCATAATAGGCTCACATAACTTAATCTCATTTACATGTGAACCAGTTAAAAAGGTTACCTGAATGCGTAGTTACAAGTAGAATACTGAACACAGTTGCCCTTCACTTTGTTAAAGAAATGCAATGGAATCTAAGGAAGCTAAATTTTCGTACAGAATATTTCACAAAGCAAGACACACTTGTTTATGCGGGAAGGAAGAAACTTTATCTGCTCAGGACATACACACTGGGACACATAAAGAATCCAGCTATTCTAAAAGATACATTTAGTGTTTATAATGCAACCATAACAAAGCAGGCCTTGTCTGTGGAAAAATGATTTAATATAAGGATTATTTGAACTCTTGTTTCTTCAAGTCTTTCACACTCCTCATTTCAGTAAATGATCATTGCTATTTGCCCTAAACTCTAAATTCTGATGGGCATTCACTAATGGTTAGCATTGAGACCCCCACGTAATTCTACCCTTGATTGCTATTTAATCCTAGGGCTGACATGTAAGATCTAAGCTTACCCGTAGCATGGCTTGTATTTCTTCTTTCATCTCTTTTTTTTTTTACCTCACTCTCTTCCTCCTCTATGCCATTTTTTGTTTGTGTTTTCAGGATGTGGTGGTTTATAATTGGAGTAGAGGGCCAGGTAAAGGGAGAACAAGTGAGGAAAGAGCTCCATCTCACTGTGAGCAGCAGAGTGTGGGGAGCACGCATTTGGCAGGGGGAGAACACACAGTGGTACATTGCCTGTGGGAAGGAGTGGGATTGTATCAAAAAGGAAAGAAGCAAACTCAGAGAAGGGCAGCGTCTCTCAATGGAGAAAGCAACATTTGAGGGAGGAGATTCTGCCTCAGGAAGGATGTTGGTGGTGATGGTGTGGTTTAAGCAGGGATCATCCAACAAACATTCATTGCAACCACAGTTGTCAGCCAGGTGGCAAAAGTTATTAACTAGAACATTCGTTGCCTTTTGTGAAGACTTGCTGCATGCCTGGCTTTGTGTTGTTGTCTAGCTTGACCATTACAAAAGTCCTGCTGTAAATGTGTACAGGAGACCTGATTACTCTGCTTAAGAGGGCAGCTTGTCATGTCCCCCTCCCAAACTCTCTGTGTACCCTCTCCTGCTTTGTTTATCTCTGTGACACTTACCTGACATACTGTGTGTATCTTTAAATGTTTGGTTGCCTTTCTCCCTCAGCTGAATCCAAATTCCATAATAAGAGCTTTTTAAAAAATTATTGTATTCCCAGCACAGTGTATGATAAGTAGGCACTTGATATACATTCAGTAGCTAAAAGTATGATTGAAAAGATAGGAAGCGCTATTCCCATTTTATGTTTTAAAAACCTAAAGGTCCAAAGGTCCCCAGCTATGCGACGATAAGGTTGACACTGTCTCTACAGTGGGGTCCTGGATTTCAGCCCCTAACTGTGCAGCTCCATGATGAAGCTTCAGAGAACACTGGGATCCAGCAAGTCCTCAGTGCTCCTGTAAACCAGTGCTTTCACTCTGCTGCTTCTTAGTGAATAGATAGCGGAATGAGGGAACCACACATATGTGAAAATGCAAGCTCAGGGTTGCTCATCTGTCAGAGCCAGGCATTCACTAGCCCCATGTGTCCTGATGACAGTAGCAGTGCTTGCCTCTAGAGCACACTGCCTCTCAGCTACTGACCATGTCCTCGGAAGAGTTGGCAAGCAGCTGGGTCCCTGCTTAACCTTTGCCCAAGCCTGGCAATGTCCCCACGACTTCTGCTCTCTTGGTTCTTACCCAGACAAAGGTGCAAATTCACAGTTGATGGGAATCAAAGCTGGTATTATTTAGGAATTGAGTGGGAGTCATTTCTCCATCTGCTTTCTCTTCCCACCAGAGGATAAAGGCTGGCTGAGTGGGGGTAAGGATGGAGGCAAGCTGCCAGAAAGCTAGAATGCTGTCATTTATGCTAACGGGCATGGGCTGAAGCCTCACACAAGGCTGAACTACAGCTAGCCAAGGTCAGCTTAACAAACATGAACGTCTGCAAGGCAGAGACATTTGGGGGGCTTTTGCATCCATATGAGATCCTCCACATGTCTTGAATAGGTAGTGGTTTGAGACTTCTTCTTTGCTTCTACTGTACTGGCTCTTTCAGGGAATGCATAGGTGGTTATGTCCTGGAAAACATTCTCCAGGACCTGATGTGACCAATAAGGATTTGGAAGGAGTGGGGCATTCGGGATGACTGCTAAGACATTTGGAGTGGTACTGCAGATAGGACCTTGCCAGAAGCCAGGGAAGGGTGAAGGCAGGAGCCGGGGGTGCAGAACCTTCTCTTGCTTTTCAGGGTTTTATTGCTGGTGAGTCCTTTTCCTGGAGGGTCTAATGTGGGAGTGGGGGGTAGCTCAGTCAGACTGGCACCAGTCTCCTAGCTGGTTTGGCTGGTCACACATGAAGGAACTGCCGCTGACAGATTAGAGCATCCTGCTGCTCAAAGCTGTTCCCTCTTGTCCAGCTTCCAGAAGCAGCAGCCGGCCGGGGGCTGCCTACAGCCTGCCTCACTGCTCAGGCTGCTTCTTTTCCTCATTCATTACTGCTTCACACCCACCCCTTCTTTCTTCTTTTTCATCTCTATAGGGCGTTCTGTTCATTGATCTTTTGCTGCCCCTCTCTTCTCTTACCCAGCTTCCATTTAAAGGTTTTAAAAGTTTTTCCTGCCTTTGGCTTTCTGTGCATATAAGTGACCATATGTGTAATTATTTCATGCACACACCTAGATTCTTTTATCCATATATGACATTTGCAGACAGCACCTGTGTTTGTATGTACATTTGCATATATCACATAAAGTGGAACATTATTAAGAAAACTGTACAAAACACTTTGCATGTTACATTTCCACAGTCCTTTCTGTGGCTGAGACAGTTCACATGTTTACATGGAAATGATTGAATATGGGGTGGAAATTGCCAGGAATTGGCTTGGATGAAGATCAAGGTATTTCCTTCTGATATAATTCTATGTTTAAAGTCTTGATGGCTGTAAAGATGGTCAGTGAATAATCTCAGTCCATTTACTGTTTGAATTTAGTATTCACGTGGTTGTATATATTTCTGAGAAATCATGGCTGTCTTCTTTTTCTAAAGGAAAGCTCTCCCTTGCCAAAGCAACAAAAGTAGTTGTGGAAGATACTCTGTACAAATACCATATTCATCCTAAGTGGTCTTTCCATGATTCCCTAAAAGAGATTGTAGAAGGAACCCAGATGAGGTTATGTGTTAAGATACATTTAATGCTGAACATAAAACCCGATAGTCAAAAATTTCAAGTTGTTCATTTTTGTGGCTCATATGATGATAATAAAAGGGAGCATTTTCATAAAGCTGATCTTCATGTATATTATCTCACTCAGTTATTAAAACAAATCTCAGAGAACTTTTTATTTACTGCATGGGTGACTTGTGGGCATAATCTGAGAAAACACAGATACTTGCTTTCTTTTCATGTTCCCCATAGCATTTCCAGACACACTACAAGTTCTGCTCTTGCTTGAACAAAAGCCTAGCAGGGACTTTTATTCAGACATGAATAGCACAATAGAAAGTGATTGTAATAAGTTAATTATTGCACTGAATTTACAAATATACAAAACCTCCCTCATTATTGTCCATGTAGACAAAAAGGCAATGTGTGTGAGTGTGTGTGTGCACGTATGTGGATGTGTATTACAGACATAACTAAAAAATACTGATTCTGAGTCTACAAAGGGGCATTATTCCCTTCCTCTATTACCACACCTCACATACGGTCACATATAGACCTTAGCTTTTACCTGGGGAGAGGTTACACATTCAACCGCCTGATCTCCCTGGAACATAACCAACAACGAGGAAAGCAGAAAACAGCTCTGAGTTGATATCACTCAAAATTCATGCTCTGAATGAAAGTGGTTTAACTCAGATCTCATTTATTCTAATTTTATATATACTTCTACATAGCATTTGGGGCAGCTGGCACGCTGTGATGATGAAGATAAGTTGCCTGATTTAAACAAGATACATAAACGTATTTAGGATGGTTTGTCCAAAGCTGGTATGATCTCTGAATGATTCTTGGGCTCAGACTCCTGCTGGTTTTCTATTCTTTTATTCTTGTGTGTGGTCTGTATCTCTATGCCCAAAATGGGTGGTGGAACTCGTGTTTCAAGCAGGAGATTGGTGTTAGAAAGGGGAAAAGGCCAAATCTTTCATTTTAAGGCAATTCCCCAGAACTACTTCATTTTGATTATAGTCCATTGGTCAGGAATCAGTCAGTGGTCATAGCTAGCTGCGAGGGAAACTCAGAAATTTAGTTTATTTTTTAACCTGGGCAATAATAGTCCCAGTTTAAAAAAAAAAAACAGTTCTATTCACTTGGGGGATCATGAAGCCATAGTTTTGGTGAGCAATGAGCACTCTCTGGTAATCATATTTGATTTTCCATAAAACAATAGCTTAGAAATAACAAAATGGTGATGGAAATCAGGTAGTCTGATAGTATTTATAAATGCCAATTAGAATTGGAAGAGGAAGAAATATCAAAAAAAAATCCAGTAAAAGTCTTTGAAAAGCACAGTGCTAGAAGACCATTTAGGCAAAAACTTTCATATACTCCCAGAAAGTATAAACCCCTTTAAAGAATCCTTGTATGGCAAAATAGCACAGTTATTGTTAAATCATCAATAAAATCTTAAATTATATTGATTATCCTTGGTTTTAGAACTCAGAGACCTCTATAATACTTTTTGAAATTTTCCACTAAAAGGCTCCCTATAGTAATAATAAAAAAGTCCTTGGTACTTAAAAATACTAAACTCCAGCAGTTTAGAATGTTTATATTAACAAAGGTTACTGAGTGAACACTATATGCCAAATGCTTTATACAGCACCATTAATCTTAAATGTACTAGGGAGGGGTAGTATTGTCTGCATTTTTCAGATAAAGAAATTGAGATCCAGAAAATTTGAGTCACTTCTCTATTTGAGTTACAGATGAAACTGGGCTTCAAACACAAATCTGTGTGAAGTTTAGCTTCACTCTGCCTACCACTGCCCACCCTGAAAATTTTCTCCTGTGCTAAAGGGGCGCAGTCAGTTTGGCGTGACTCTGACCTACTGAACACATTATTACACACAAGACAGAGGGGTTCTGTAATAATGAGTTGCCTTTCTTGGATTCTCTGATAAATCATTGTCCTGAAGAGTAGATCATGTTAAGCTCAGAGTTGGCCTGGGAGAACATACAGTACACACACACACACACACACTAGGGATGTGTACACTGAGCCTGCTGGTTTCACTGTCACCAACTGTGGTGTACTATGATTTTGCCGATGTCTTCCCCTTCCTGTTGGAAAGGGCGATTTTTTTTTCTGTTATCCTGTTCCTGTATATTTCAATGTTCTTCTCCCATATGTGGAAAAACAGATGTCGTTTTCTCAGACCTGAAAGTCATAGAACCAAAGTAGATGTGGAGTTTCTGTCCTAAAATCTTCTGCAGTTCAGTGAGGTTACAGGCACAGTGAAACTCCTGTCAGGAACATGCGATAAAACAAAACAAGACCTTGGCCTCTGTCATGATTTACAAATGTCCTCCAGGGCCCCTCTTCAGTTTTGACAGGTTAGATAAAATTGGATTTGTTTAAGGTCTATACTCAACCCGAGATTGGAGAAAAAAAAAATTGTCACCGGGAATGAAAGAAATGTGACTTTTGGGGGCTTTTCTGTACCTCACAAAATTACATTCATTCTCAGTTCACTTGATGACATGTTCAGTAGATGTTCGTACTCCCGTGTGTGAGATGCCAGGGATACCAAACAATATACAACCTCCATTTGATTGGCCTCATGGGGAGTGGGGCATCCATAGAAAGTCTGTATTAATTTGCAAGTTTGCATTTATTTTTCTTGAAACTCAAAGTGAATTGCCTAAGAGGCTGGTGGCATAAGCTTAAAGAACAAACATCAGAATTTCAGAATATGGTGGCTAAACCAATCACGGTGATGCGTTCCTATAATCCCAGCACTGGACAACTCAGCAAGAGCTTGTGTCAAAATAAAAGGAAAATTAAAAAGGGTTTGAAATATAGCTCAGTGGAAAGGCTGTTGAGTTCAATTCCCAGTACAAAAAAAAAAAAATATTGGCTAAAAATATCAAGCATTTACTGGTACTCTGACGGAAGACCAGAAAGAATCATTTCTAATTGAGACAAAGATAGTGGAATTAAGGGAGAGGGAAGAGCCATTCTCTCATCGTTGATTCTAGTTTATTCTTTGATCTCATTGTCACAGATTATCAGCCACCTGCAAACTCAAAACTTTGTGAAAGAATGCTCTGCCGACATGCATCAGAATTCCCTCCCCCACGCACACACGCAGTCTCTGTGCGCACTCACCACAAATTTAAAAATAGGAGCCCGGAGGTTGCCATGACTCCCAGTGCTACTCTGCAGCCTTAGTCTTCTCTTTGCTGCGATTTCTCTTTAAAACTCAATTTAGTGAGAATCTGGCTCAGAGCGGCCTCTAGCGGCTCGATCCTTTGGGATGCGCTTCCTTCCCTGAACTTTCAGTTCTATTCCGATATAACCCACCTAAACCAGGTTGAACACTTGGGTACCTTGGACCGTTCTCCAAGTGATCGACTTTTTACAACCTATTTCTCATTGGCCGTGTGCAGTAAGCCAGTTGGTACCTACTATGTGCATAAAACCAAAAGGACAGCTCAGGTGTCTGCCATCTCACTGGCAGAGGTGACTTTGGAAACCAGCATGGTTTCCAAACCATGGAGAGACCGGGAGATGGAGATAATACTGACTATTATCTGGAGATAATATCCAGATGAAATGTTTCTTTCTGTGATCATCAAAAATCAATATTTTTTGTTTTCTGATGTCTTTTACAATTTTATCTCCTGATAATGACCCACAGACTTAGGGAAGTATTGACATGCTGACGTCTTTTATGCTGCCATCACTGGTCTTTAGTCCTCTGTGTTTTGAGCCCGTGTCACTGCTTCTTGTTCCTGAATGCATGTTAGAGTCTCCAAGGAAGCTTTATGAAACAGAATGGAGACGCCCAGGTCTCATTCAGCACACATTCAGATTTAGTTGACCTGGAAGAGGGTAAGGGTAAGGCCTGGGACTAAAGGGTGGCCAGGGATTGCAAAACCACTGTTCTCAACTCTCCTACCCTGTGTGTGGCCTCAGTGAATGGGCTAGGCTTAAAGGCAGTGATACCATCACATAAATTAAAACGCCTTGAAGGCATTCCTCCCATTGCTTCTATCCTGATGACCAGTTTAAAAACTGTGATTCTTCTAAGTGCTGCGAATTTCAGATTCTGTAAAGGGGGTAGGAAGTGAACATTTCATCAGCACTGATCCTCTTGCAGGCAGGTGTTCATGCTTTCCTCCTATGATTTTTACCTCCTTTTCCTGACACTTCTGTGTCTATTTTATTCAGAGAGATGAGTTTCTATCACCAAAACTGGCAACAGGAGCATCAAAACAAATTTAACTTTAAATGGCATTTCAATTCCCCTGTACATAGATTACAAACTCAAAAGAAACAGAACTTTACAGCTTCCAATTTGATGTGTGTGCTGGCCTTGATAAGAAATTGATGCTTTACTAAATTTTGGAGCACACAAGTGGTTTTAAAGTGAAAGTTATTAGTGCTGGAAAATGATGTTCTTTGTATTACTACACTGTTATTATATTTAATGGAATTGCTCCCCAAAGTGCTACAGGATGAAAGCAAAAACAGCATTTATAAGGAAGAAACAGAGGTGAAGGTGAGGTAAGAAAACAAATGGTGGACTGTCTCTATCTTGTACCTCTTCTCCTGGCAATCAGGCAGGTCCTTTTTCGGGTGCCAGTTGAGTTGAGTCAGTCTTGGTAATGTTCTGGCAGGGGTTTCTAGGTGCTTTACTAATGGATGGCATTTTGACAGCTCCAGCTTGGCCCAGGCTTGGCAATGTCAGCTGTGAGCAAGCAAGGCTAAGGGACAGATTTGGAACTGTACTAAGGAATACAATTAAGGAATAGTGTGTTTTCCAAAATAGGAAATGCAATCTATCTGATTAAAGACTTAGGAAACTTTATGTTTGTCCAAAGGAATAAGGGGAGAAAAAATGTTATTTTATAGTTAAAAGTTGTGGGTGATTTGTAAGGAAGAATGATAGCAAAGCCCTCAAGTGTACTTGCCAAAGAGGTAGTTATTAGGTCATTTGGCCACTGGTTTAACTAGTCTTCCACCCACCTTACCATTTCTCCCACATATGGTGTATCACAAAGGGGCCTGGATGACTAGATAGCATTTTACTTCAAATCCCTAAGACCATCAGTTTTTGGCTTTATGGAATGAGCAGGAAGGAATGAATCCAGTTGTTCTTCCCCAAACTCCCAAAATTCCACATAAGATTTCTGGTATCTTTTGCCAATAGCAAGAGAAGAGGGAAAAATTATTCACCCTTAAGTAATATTTATTAATTGCATATTCTTTGTTTGGGTTCAATCAGACATGATTCATGTCACATACTCTAGCATTGAGCTGGCTCCTCAGGATTTGATTGGAACTACCTTACACAGGCCTTCACCCTTACTTGACTCGTGCCCAAAGTCTGGTGCTGTAAGCAGGATTATGCATTTATCCACTTGCTCTTAAGTATGTAGAGGTTCAAAAAAAAAGTATGTAGAGGTTCTTCTGGATTCATAACAGGGACATGCAAGGCAATCCTGACTTCTGCACTAGAGGTTAAGGATGGTTGAAAGGGTACATGGTAGCTACACTGCACCCTCAAACAATTATGGACCCAGGAATTTTAATGGCCAGAAGCCTGTGGTCATACTTAATGTTCCTTATACTTTACAGGAGTTTCCTTTATCTTGCTGGAATTATTTTCATATTGGCTGAAATGATATCAGCCTCACTGCATCCCAATCATTAGTGACGTTGTTCTGAAAGTCAGGCAGGATGGAGAAGAGGAGCAATAGTAAATCTGAGCAGAGCATCTTACCACGCGGGCCACAATACTAAGCACCTTCTAGGAAGCTAATGCATTAGAATCAAAGGGGCGACCTAGAAATGCCATCTGCCCTCCTGAAAGAGCAGAGGGGACTTCCAAGAGTTGTGTGGTCACCTGCTATCTCTTTTCTTTCTTCCCATGGAAAATGATAGTTATATGCTTCAATGTGAGGGAGAAGTGAGAAATGCTTCTTTTCCTATTGCAAAGGTACAGTTGAGGTGTGGAAAAGACAGCCAGAACTATATTTGATTCCAGCTTTGAGATCTTTTGGGTCTTGTGTAAGGGACACACATGTTAAGTCTGCCAGCCTGAAATTTCTGTCAGTGACACGTGCTTCAGATTGAGGTTATAAATTTTTTTTAAAAAGTCTATGTCTTCCATTCCTTCTGAGTTCTGGGCAAAGATCCTACTTCTCCATACTTGGTTTTACCAGCTGTCATTCTGATTTTTAGTAAGCAGCAGGGAAATATGCCTGTAAAAAACAGAAATTGACAGGAGGCAAAGGAACAGGACATATCTGAGGGGAAACAGACACTCCAGAAATGAATAAGATCTGGGCCTAGGTGCTGAGCCCCTGTTGGCAGTGTCCCCGAACATGTCCTGGGTCCAGTCCACACTGGGCCATTCTAGTGCAACCGAGACACTGCTGGTGAAGGAATAGTCTGGTGGCAGGAGAGTAGGTTACCTTGACATGGGAGCATTGTGCCATGACAATATGATAATTTTAATTTCGTGAATTTAATTCAAGGATAAGAAGGCTGCCTCTTTGAAGGGATGCACCTTCAAAATTCCTCAAACATATTCTGCTGTCTTGCACAAAGGACTGAGAACCAGGTCCTGATCAGAAGTCCCAATAAGCACCTTCTAGGAAGCTAATGCATTAGATGATGAAAACCCCATTACCCTGGCACCAGTACTTTTGTAGATGGAGATATTGTTACTGCAAACTTCAAAGCAGCTAAAGTAGTCTTCCTCAAATCAAGTTGGGTATGGGGAAGAAATTGCAGCCTGTGCCTTCAGGAGGCTACAAATAATGAAGCTGTTATGTTGGGCTGAAAACTAATTTTCTCAAAAATCTCAGACGCTCCTTTTAATTTACCAGCTGAGTTCAACACTCCATAGGAAAGCATATCTGCTTGAATATCTGGGCCTACTCCTCATGACTGGGCTTAACTTATTTAACTGCCAGTCTTTTAAAACTCCCCACCTTACACCCACATACACAACTCATGATGTCCCCACATCAAATGACATGGCTGACCACACTTTAAACATGACCACCTTTTACTCCTCCTTACGTTTTCACAAGCTATTCTCTATCAATTCCTTGGGAAGGACACAGATGTCTTTTAAGATCTTACTCAAGCGTTACCTCCTCTGTGAAGCCTTCTCTGACACTATTGCCTGACTTCCTCAGCACTCCGTTTGTGCTCCCAGAGACCTTTGTTCATACCCCAGTTGTAGCACTTAGATGTGCAAACAGTTCAAATTAAAATATATGTGGGAATGTATGAGGTTTGGAACATCTCATTTATTTTTGTAGACATCCTAGTACTCAGTGCACAGTAGATACAGATGTTTTTATTGAATGAAAAATGTGAATGAATCAATAAAGACATGAAAAGTAGGGTTTGCGTATGTGGAGCGAGAAGCCTATCATTCTTTTTTAAAATTAGATATACTATCTTTCCTGCGTGAAGGTGATTTTCAGACTCATTGGCAGAAAAATACAGGTCATGAACAAATTCGTAACGTGTGTTGAGTGTTCACGTGGTCATGTAATTTATAATTAACGTGAGTATTTGGAAGTGATTCCTCACCACTTTTTATTCATGCTGTAAATACAGGCTGTCAGACTCCTAGCACTCCTGCACAATGCTTTTATGATAGGTCATTCTTTCCTCTTGGTTTCCACAATCACTGACCTCATTAGGTTTTGATAACAAGCTGCTCTGGATTCCCTATCACAAAAATCATTTTAACCACTGTCACTTTTACATTTTTCAAATATCATTTGGATCATTTTTCTCAATTGATTAAGGACCTACAGAGAGAGACTTCATGTAACAAAATGAAGTTTAGCATGCCATTCACCCTTTCTGGTCACCACTGACCTGCTATCAAACTACTTTCCATAAAAGACTCTTCTAGGCACATTTCCTTCTCTATTTACTATCCAGAAAAGTAATTTCATGGAAAGAGCACTCTGCTGGGAGGCAGGAGAGCACAGCACAGCTCTCAGGTTTGTTACTGATTGGCTGAGTTATCTTGGGCAGGTAAGTCATTTACCCATTTTCAGACTTTGATTTTACCTTTCAGACTTTTCAAACTTTGTCAGATAATGTCAGGAGAGATGCTTGATTGGAAAGAAGGAACTTGAAAAAAATATGGTCTATTTTGCTTCTGATTCTAAAGGTGATTCTTTGATTATATAAAGGATTGAATTTCAGTTTCCTCCAAACCTTATGAACAAGGACTTTTAAATAGCTTTGAATCCAGAACCTTAGCCTCATTCATACCGCACCGCTATACTGCAGCCCACCACACACTGGAATGGAGACGAAGATTGAGGGATTCTGTGTGCGTCTGCCTCTTGCATGGGTATATACAGCGCCAGGTGCAATTTTCCTTGGATTGGTTTTAGTTTTTCATTCAGTCAAGCTTTTGATTCACTTGATAAAGAAAAGTAAATGGGCTAGATTTGATTTTCTTTGATTGAAAAGACTTATTTTATATTCTTCCTGCCTCAGCAAACACTAACATGTGGTTATTCACAGTCTAGTTACTCAATTCTGAGCTGTTTGAAACCTTGGTTCTGCCTTTCTTCTTCAGGTTTAATTTTTGTGATAGCTATGATTTTTTAAGAAATGTCACCTTAAGGTGACACGGGGTGAAGGTCAAGGGTCAGAGCTCAAATTCTATTTTGTCAACTTCTTTTATATGCTAGGTTCTGCTAATCAAATTGTTCAGCATGCCCAAGGTTGGATTTTCATGATAGACTCCCCAAAACATGTCCTCCACCACTTTTCTCCATCTCACAGGATGGGAGGAAGGGCAGAGTTATCCATCCAGCTGTTACAGTTATCCATCAGTTTGATTGTTTCCTTTCCATCATTCCTGTCATGTCTTTGTCACTATCTCATCACTGACATGAACAACATAAAGGAGGAGAGATTTATTTTGGCTCCCTCTTGTACTTTCTGGTCTGCTCCTTCAAGGTAGAAATGCCATGGTGGAATGGTCTGCAGAAGGAAAGCCCATACCACAGTGGCCAAGATGCAGAGAGAGAAGAAAGGACCAAGAGAGGGAGATAGACCTCTCCAGGTCATGTCTTCAGTGACTCACTTCTTCCAATCAGAACGCTCCTCCTCCTACAGCACACTTAGCTATGGAGTCACCTGTGGTATGATCCACTACTGAATATAATAGCCTATGATCCAATCACTCTTGACACCCCTGTGAATTTTGGGGGGAAGATTTAGACTTAAACCATAACACTTCACTTAATTTTCCAATATTACTAATTCTGTAGCAAAATATATCTCAGAACTGTCCACTTCTTTCCATTTTCCCTATGGTTCTTGTTAAATTTTAAATATGGGACTTCTCTGACTGGACTTAGCCCTGTGTCTGCAGGGTATGTCTGTGTCACTCATCATAGAGGCGTGTTAGTACTTAGAGCTTGAATTGCCTCAGAGAAGGCATCGTATAATTTTTGAGTGAATGAACTAATTTAAATTTTTGTTACACTACACATTGACTGATCTATGAACTTGATGTCCTCTGGAATTTTGGGTTGTCTGTTATTTAAGACTTTGTACCTGGTTCTGTTCTTAGATTCTCTACATTTTCAGCAAATAGTGCATCACCTACCTGTGCATGGAGCTGTATTCAGTAGGAAGAATAACATAACAGAAAAGACATGATCTAATTTCCTTCAGAAGTTGAGTTTAGATCAAGAAATAAAACCTGCTTATTCAAATCTGTTGGAAAAAAGTAAAAGATAGAATGTAATTAAGTACTTCATATGGTAGCATAATTTGTATGCTACTGTAGAGGGGTATAGTATATATAGACTGAAATTACAGCCTTGAAACATCTTGGAGAAGTTGGAGGCAATGGCACTTGACCTAGATCTTGAACAACATAGAAACCAGAGGTCTGGGAGGAGGTGATATTTGTCTGTATGAGAATACCAGCATCAACAAAATTTGGACTTGAAATTTTTCCTAACTCATCATGGGAAGGTTATATTGGGATCAAGTTATTTGACTGGAACTGTGGACAATGGTGGGGAATAAGTGCTTGGATTACAATGGGACAAAGTTGTCCCTTTCAAATGTAGCATACTATCATTGGGAGGCCACCATATTTGGACCTTAATTGCATGACCTTAGTTAAGTCATTTGCTCTCTCCAGATCTCTGTTTTTCACAAAAAAATATTGTAAGGAGCATGCATCACTATAGAATGGGATTATATGAATGTTAACTGTTATGTATTATGACTCCACAAAAAAATTGAAATAGAAACTTTATGTGTTTTTCTGCTTTAAAAATCCATGTTATAAGAAGTCACCTATTTAGCTTTTAAATTCCTGACTTGGAATAAATGAGTTTCTTTACTAACTAGTAGGTCATGGAGAACACTGGAGATCAGATTAATGTCATTTAACTTTATACTGGGAAAAGACCATAGAAAATACTTGATAGAATGATTATTTTTAAGAACATTAATCTTCACCACTCAAGATAATGCAGCAAGAATAAACCAAAATCAGAAGGACATGTCAGCCTTTTAAAAATACTGCAAATGTGAAGTGACAGGGGCTAGAATTTTGGTGGCTACAGGGACTGCAAGAGAGTTTTGAAGGCTATTTCTATAGGATCTTATTGTACCTTATATGGGTAAGGATAAGACGGGATAAAATAATCAAAACTGGCTTTCAGTTGTAGAGATAGCTATGGCCCAGTGGATTGAGAAGCTGAAACGGGAGCTTGTTTTTCCAGAAGATGTGTCAAACCGTGAGTGGAAGCCAGCATGTTAGTAAAAGATGCTTCGAAGTGCCTACAGCTATATGGTTTAGAATGTTAATCTGCAGATTTGAAATTCACCAGCCCAGATTTAACACAAGTGTCAGGGGTCTAGCTGAGAAGAGATGAGTTTTCTCAGAAGAGTATGTAGAGAAAAAGAAAGCGTGAATTGGCCTGAGCCTTAAACACACATATTAGCTGGAGGTGAATACTGTGCCTACAGTGTGCAGTGAGGTTCAGTGCCCTGGTAGAGATAGGGAGAAGGATTGTGGTGGCAACTACATCCAGACACAGGTATTTGTAGCCAACGAGGAAAAAGAACCAGTAATGTCCAATGTGGTAGAGCACACCGGCATTTTTTGGGTCATATGTATCTTTTATTTCTTCTTTTATACAGTTAACTACTCTTAATCAGGAATTGGTTATTTAGAATTTTTTTTATTCCAATCAGTTGCCCAAGTTTTGATTAGTTATTGTCTTTTTTCAAAGCATAGGGAAGAATTAGATGGAAGGAAGGTCCAAACCACTACCACCAACACCTCCTCTGTACCAAGTCAAGAAAAATTTAGTGGGGAATAAAATTAGTACTTATGATTGGCTATAATGAGATTGGGAGTTTTTTGAAGAGAATTTGAAGCCAGAGGGATCTCTCAGACTCCTGCCCCTGTGCTTGCTAGCTGAATGCTGGTGGTCAGTCACCTAGCCTCTCTGAGCTTTCATCTTTGCCTGTCAAATCAGAAGTAGCACTGAAAACATCCTGTTTCTGTGTTAGCAAAGAGAAGATGAATGCAGTGATTAGGAGAGGGCCTGCTAAGCGAGTACTCAAAAAAACACCGTCATTTTTTATTATCTAATTTCGCATGTTTTATTGGATTATGCCCGTTGATATTGACATTGATAACTTAGAATTGAGTGAAAAATTTTATTTAGAACGTATAATCATTAAGAGGATGTTTTCCTCATTTTTCCAAGGCAAATGAGCTTTTTTTTCATTATAGTTTTGCAAGACACACATTTATATGAAATCTAGACAATTCCTTACTCTTAAATTTTTCATGCCCTTTGATCCCAGCAGCGAAATAGCACCGCTATAAGGACCACTGGGTTGGGGGCCTGGCAGTGCTACATGATGGAGGAATCAAATCATCGCAATCTCTTAGTTTGAAGTGTTTCACTGATGTTGGAGTGAAGAATCATCTTGAAGGCAGAAAAAAAGGTATATATTTCTCAGAGCAAAGCTACTTGTGCTGACAATTTAGGTTTTTGCCCAGAGATGCTGGCATTTTGTTTCTGGGGGTGGTTCTTATGTTTCCAACAGTGTTCCCACTGCAAACCATGTTCTCTCCTCCTCGCTTTTCTGCTCCCAACCCCCTCCCCATATGTCTTCCTCTTTGTCTCGCCCACCCTACTCCTAGTTTCTTTCTGTCTCTCTCTTCACTTTAGGTTATTTCACTTCAGCAGCAAAGTCAATCCTGTCACCAAGCAGAGTATTACTTTCCCTAAGCTCATTCTCCATCTCTTCAGCTATTTCTTTTCTGGAAGTTATTGCATGAGCAAGAGATTTGGGAAACACATCTGTGTATTCTGTTGTACTCCTCTGCTCTGGAAATTGTTCTGGAACCCATCTCCCTCTAGCTTCCTCATTCTCCTAATGCTCTCTCTTCCATTCACCCCTAAACTTCCATCTATGAATAAATTACTCCCAGCCTAAGAATTATCTGGCTTTGAAAATCTTCAGCATTATCCAAATCTAGGACAGGCAGAGAGCTGCACAAGCATTAGAGGAATCAACAGAGGAAAGGATCACCTTGAGAATGAGTTTGGATGTAACTAATGATGACCTGGACAGGCAAGTAGTGCTGTAGAAATGGCAGTGAACGATTTAAGAGGGGGGATTATGTTATATATAGCTTGACCACCATGGACTATTCCATCTTACCCTCCACGCTGAAGCCACCCTGTGCCAGAATGAATATGAGATTTTTGTTAATGTTTTGCTTCATTTTTTTTGAGAAAAAGGTAGCTAGTGTTAAAGAAGTGACAGAACAATAATGATTAAAAACTCCTCATGTGTCTTAGATTTTAACTATATCTCCAATTTGGTCTCTTACTCAGAAGGAGGCATAGCATCTTAAATGAGAATACTGTTGTGTTATATTGTGTGATTTGTTTGTGAAGACATTTATGTATCTGGCAGTTTTTACTGCTGGGCAATGAGGGGAGGTGGGAGTTTATTTTCAATGAATGAATAAAGAGCAAGAAATAAGTAGATACCTTTTTTGTGTAAAGAGAAGTCCAGGAAGGGACTTCCACATTTTGGATTCTCAAATTGGCAAGTTATAAGGGTTTTTCTGATACAAGCTTATGGTGACTCCTAATAATATAGGCAATAGCAAATCCTATTTCATTTGTGCATCCATCTACTTGTTCATTTTTGCTGCACATTGGCTTTGTACATAGCTAGTACTGGGTGCTATAGGAGATCTATCAAATTCCACCTGGCTCCTGCCACTGAAGAGACCTCAGTAGTGAAGTACCTAAGGGGGATGTATAATTTGGCATCTCTTCTCTCTGGGCCTTTTCTTTATACTTGTCTTCCAGGTTTTGATAACATCTTTGAATCCCCAAAGTACAACTCTTTGAGTACCTCCTGAGGGACTAAAGTATCTATGAAACAGAATTCTGGCACAGATTTCTAAAAAAATTTTATTATTTTTATTTTTAATACATTTGAGGAAAGTATTTTGATGTGTAGTGAATCACAGGTACCCTTTTGTTGTTAGGTGAGGAAAAACTGGAAAACTACTGAATAATAGTTCTTAAAAACTGGTTTTTAAAAGTTTTTCAGTCTCCAGTATGACTTTCCATTCTTCCTGAAAATTGCACCAACTTCCACATTTTGGTATTGGTCCTGCCCAACACATAATCCCAGGAAGGCTACTCAGCATGTTATTCTTAGAGTACTTTCAGCAGTCATGGACTACTGAATGAACACAGAAACCTCTTTGAAGAGGAGTAAAAACCATTCCTTCACTTGTTCACCCACTACCAGTCATATCACAGTCCATACTTGTATCTTTGTAAATGGGGAAATAAAAGATACAAATTCTTGCCCTTGAGGGGCTCATGATCTCCAGTAATAGAGATGGCTGAGAAACCATGCTGTACACCAAATATGATCAGTTTTGCATGAGGTTCGCTCATGGTGCTACAGTAAAAGCTATTGTAGAAGGGTCAGCAGAGCCATTCTGTACATGCCTAAGGGAAAGGATATAAGCAGAAGTAGTTTCTATGATCCTCAGATCCTCCATGATTGCAGCTTTACATTTTGTACCACAAAAATATGACCCAGGGCTGTTAATCCCTAGGAATTTGGTTTGCATTTCTTTTCCTTTTGTTCATCACTTCCTCTGTCCATAGCAGTGATCACAGTACCGTGTCCTCCTACCATGAGAAACAATGACCGTCTGAGCCAAATCCTTGTCATCTTTTCACAAACTCTGCAGAAAGAATGAAACATGCTTTTAACAGTGCTAATCATCATCATTACTGTAATAGCAAGATTTACATACTCTTACAGTTTGCAAGACACTCTCAGTGTAAGAACTAGACTTTCTGAGAGTTGAAGGAATATGCTATTGTTTCATTGCTGGTAAGGGAGGAGAGGAAACCCTGACCCCAATATTCAAAAGCCCCCAGTGACCAGTTTCAAGTGATTTTCCTCCACAATCTTGTTAAAGTGATGATGCACTGTAAAATCACAGATCTACATATCAACTAAAGATCTGGAGGAGCCAACATTGAAATGGAGTGGGGGCAAAAACTGTCTAGAGCCAGGACCACATTGTATAGCAACAAAAACCTTGAACTGGAAATCGTGTCATTCCACACCCTTCCTTGTCTCCTCACAGCTCAACTGGATTCTTTATGTTTTTATATTTCTTATCGGCCAAATGAAAGGAATGGGCTAAATCTGTGATGGTGAACCTTTTAGAGACAAGTACCCAAACCGCAACCCCCAAGCCCACTCATTTATTGCAAAGCACCAACACTGCAATTAAACCTGAACACTGAGGTTTTGGTTTAGAAAAAACAACTCATATATTAAGATCTTTTTTTGTCTTTAAAGAAAAATGCAATAGCACATGTACCATAGGTTCACTGCCACTGGGCTAAATGATCACTAAAGTTAAGAAGATAGACTTTGGACACAGGTTGTCTATCTTCAAACTCTGGTTCTTCCACTTACCAATTGCTCTAGAGCTTTCTTTTACTCAACTTGGTTAACTAACTTAAAAAATTTAATCCCTTGAGCCTCAGTTTCTTCATCTGAAATAGGGGTTAATAACTACACCTGCCTGATAGGATTGCTATGAATATTATGCAAAATAAGTTAATAATTTTAAGTAATTGCACAGAATGTGGTTTAGCATCAATGCTTTACAATTGTTTCTTAAACTTAAAAAAGGCCTTTTCAGCTTATTGATATTATGAGTTTTGGAAGCTTGTTATTGCTAGAAATAGAGAAAGAATGTAAAATTTACAAAGGGACTGGTGTCAAAGAAGAATGCCGAAATGGCAAATGATTGTGATGACCTCAGCAGGAAACCTGAGAAGGGATCTAGTGTAGTAAGAAGTTCACTATTTTTTAGGTATTTGTGGAAATTCATGGACAGAAACAGTAGTAGGGAAGCAAAGGGAAGTGGAATAATGCTCTGGACCTTCCAGAAACATAGCAGAGCATTTGAAGATTCTCAAGATTCTCAGTCTGGTAAAATTACCAGGGGAGCCATTGTGAAGCTCAGTTGGTGGCTAATAAGCTGGCTCACTCCTCTGCCCAGTCCTGCTTCCTGCCCTCTCTCTGGGCTCCTTTTTCCTAACAGCTCACAACAGAGGGTGCAGTGATGTTGGTGTGTCTCCCCACAAAATTTTGTTTCTTTGTTTTTTTTTTTTTCTTACAAAATTTTGGGTCCTCTTTCATGGAAATTGTTTGCTTTGTATTTCTACTCACCATTGTTTATTAAGTGGAGGGAAATGAAAATATTCTGGTTGTCTGAATTCTAGTTCTCTAATGTTTTCCTATAAATTGATATATCCAAATAAATTCAAGCTTTAAGGAGGCAGAAGCTTAAAAAGTTCTGTGTGTGCAGTCTGTTTCTCTTCTTCATTCTTGAGCAAAACCTGTATCTTCTTCATACTGTGGCATCTGTAATTCCTAGCTGGCAGTTTCTTTTAAGAATCAGCTGTTTATGTGATCTGTACATATACCAATACTCCATGATGAGGATATTCATTATTCATCATAAACATATGCTAATGAAAATTTTAAAATAAAATAAAATATCCTCTTTGGAAACAAAAAGAAGGAGAAGAATCAGTTGTTTAAAACAGAGACCATAAGTCTTCACATCCTTGTCTATATGAGTAGGCAATCACTTTGCAAATGTCTTAGGATGATAAAATTAATTAAAATGTGTGCATTCATCAAAAACAGTACTGGTGCTCTGTTGCCTTACTCTTCTTCTCTCTTACCTGCCTACCCTTCTCAGGCCTCCCCTTCTTTCCTTTCTTTCTTCTTTTTCTTCCTTCCTTCTTTCCTTCCTTCCTTCCTTCCTTCCTTCCTTCCTTCCTTCCTTCCTTCCCTTGTATTCAAAGTGTTAAAGTCTGTTCACTAATTCTTAATCTTTTCTTTGATTTCCCCAAAAGAGGGTTTGATCTTTCTAGGGGACACAGTTATTCTGAGGCTAGATAGTAACCATGGAGGAAAACTGAGTATATTGGAAATAAGGAGCTGAGCCAGGTCCAAGGAAGAGTGGGTTCAGAAGGGGCTTTTGGTAAATGCAGAGTAAGAGTTTTCAACTGCTGTGTTTACATTATTGTTCTACATGAAGGAGTTGTTTGCTGTCAATAGCTCACTGAATTTACAGATCTGAGTGAAGAAGAAGAGGAGGAAGAAGAAATCATTATCTCTTGAGAATCCAGTAGACACTACAGCAGAATGTGTTAGGTAGTAATTTTTGGAGGCAGTGGTAGGGCCCAGAATAATCTCAGGATTTTTTAGCCTGCCTATAATTTTTTCTCCTGAGAAGCAACTTGTTTTAATATTCGTGCAAGGACTTCATGTACAAGGAAAATCTTAGGGAGTAGAAATGGGAGAGACTGAGGAGGAAGGAAAGCCAGTGATCAGAGCTTTATTGAAATGATCACCCTTTAGGGTGAATAGTGCTTGATCCCATCAGGACTTCCAAAGGAAGTCTTACAACAGGCATCTCAGAACAATCAGGTAATGAAATTTCAGTCTCACATGGTACTTCCATTCTAATATTCCCTCCTCCCTAAACTTCTAACCCTTTTTCCAAAGCCATTTTATCATTTATCACCTCATTTAACATACCATTAACCCAGGAGCATGCCAGGAGTGCCACTAGGAGTGTTTGCAAAAAAATTTTATAACAAAGTGCTTCCACGCCAACAGACCCACCTCCTACTCTGCTTCCAGTCTAACTTCCTCAAAATCCACTCCCGGGTGAGCTTCCTAGTTACTGTAGTTCTGCAAATAGCCAGGTCTTTCCATTCCAATTCTGCTAGTAGGTAAGCTATGCATCCTTGTCATGGTTTATGTCAGTGGCCCCCAAGCCTCATGCCTTTGCATTATGCATTTGTGATTGGTTCATTGTCTAGCGCTTGGATTGGAAGTGTGAGTGCTACACCCGCCTAGGGGTGGAGACAGGATGTGATGTAATGGCAGGAAGAAGGCATGTCTCTCTTGCCAGTTCATGCTTGCTGTTTGCAGCCACCAGGAACTGTGGATGCTCTATGCCACCCTGCCTTAGAGCCACCTGAGTATGGACTGAAACCTCCAAAAACTGTAAGAAATAAATCTTTTCATTCCCAACCTTGGGCATTAAGTATTTTGTCTCAGTGACAAGTAAAAAGTACTTAAAACAATCCTCTTTGAGGGACTGTATTGTCCAGTTGTGGTTGGACTCTAGTTTTTGGCCTGGAGGGACATAAGGGAGACAGGAGCACAATTTGGGAGGACAGGAACCATACTGAGAGGGAGATGAGCTCTTTGCAAAATATCTAACTAGTGCAGATAGGTTTCTTTCTTCTGGCAATAGGGTAAAAGCTGTTCTTACAAAAGTTTTCAGGAAAATTCTTCCTCCAGGCCCACTTATGCATCCCCATGTAGTCTCAGGGTTCTATTCTTTTCCTACTAGGATTCTCACATAGAAGGAATTACAGGACTGCATTTAATCTCTTTGGTAGTATCACTATTACAGTTCATTCCTAGGTCTGATTTTTCACAGATTTCCCCAAGTTGATAGTTGTTTGACTTGACCCTTGCAGTTTCTTATTTTAAGGCTTCCAAATATATTGACAAAGTCAGCTAGCTGCATGGATGTTGCTCATATAATGAGGGTACCACCCAATCCAATGTCTGACCCTTCTACCTCTACTTCATCCCACCACCACCTCAGGGGAAAATGTTAATATTTATGTTAGTACGTTGTCATGCATTTCCACTACTCCACTTAACCTCAGAAGCAGGTCTGCATGGTACTCCACAGCCCCATACTGAGGGTCCTTGAAGGCAGAGCATGAGACAAAAATTGATGGGTAATTTTTTAAAAAGTAATTTCTAGCAGCAGGAGTTGAGGACTAGAAGACTGAGACAAAGAAGAGAAAGTTGATACTAGAATACATTATCAGGTTGAACAGTGCTAAGATCAAGTAGTTCTTCATCCTGCCAGAATGCCCTCAGGAGCCTTAGGAATCGTGTCTTAAAACTGTGTCCTGCAAGCTGACAGAGGAAAGCACTTAGTCATGGGCTCCCATTAACTCTCTCACACTAATGGGTTGTGTATATACACATATGTAGCAGCTGCTTCACTCCTGTCCCACATGCTGGTGACAAAAATGCCCCAGGGCAGGAATCTAAAGCTGGACAGTTTGCACATAGATAAGATGTTACCTGAAGTTGGCTGAAGCCTGAATGGAAAGCTAGCAAGTCTGTAACTGGGAGAGCGAGATTTAAAAGGGTACAGGTCGGTGCCTTGTTAAGCTAACTTCATGTCTACTCTAAAATAATTGAAGAAGTCTAGTTTTTCTTCTATGCTGGAGAAACACAACTGTGATAAGAGTCATGGCTCTCATCATGTCATCTGGTCCTGCCCAGAGCTCCTGCTACATTTCCTACCATGTTACCTTTGTCCAGTCCAAATTCTCACTCTCTATTATGTCTTCTCTCTTTACAACTAGCATTCTTTGTTTGTAAATCGGCCTCATAATTCATTGAAAAATGGAGTTATTCTGCCAAGAATGTCATTTTCGTACTAGCAGAACTATCTGCTTTCCTGCATTAGACCCTCTGCCTTCTGTCTACCATCTTGGTACTATAGATAAAATATTCCTACTTCTTCCAGAGATCAACTCTTTACAAATAGCAAATTTTGAACCTAGAGTGTTATGGTTTGTGTACAGATGTCCTCCCCAAAGCCTCATGCAGGCATGTGGGGGTGGTTTCAGAGGTAGCTGAATCTAGAGTTTGTAGTTTATTCATGGTTCAGTGCTAGGATTAAGGGTGCTGGAATTAAGGGTGGATGATTGCTGGATCAGTCCACTGATTGTATTATCACTGCCCTAATGTCAGCAGTCTGGATAAGACAAAATGTGTAAAGAGTCTCATCTCCCCTCCTCTCTCTTATAACTTTTGCTGTGTTCTACCACGGTGTTAGCTACTTTTTACTTGTCGCTGAGACAAAATACCTGATGCCCAAATTTGGGAAAGAAAAGGTTTATTTCTTACAGTTTTGGAGGTTTCAGTCCATACTCCGTTGGCTCCAAGGCAGGGTGGAATGGCAGGGCTGCAGTTCATCGTAGCTGCAAACAGCAAGGCGGAAACCTGCAAGAGAGAGAGATACGCCTTCTTCCAGCCTTTACATTGTATGCTGGCTCCACACCCACATGGGTATAGCACTGACACTATCAATCCAAGTGGTAGACAATGAACCAATCACAAATGCACAGTGCAAACCCATGAGGCCTGGAGGCCACTGACCTAAACCATGACAACCTCTATAAACTGTTTCTCCTCCATGTGCCACCTTGCCTTGGAACCAGCTGATTATAAACTGTAACCTCTACAAACTGTTAGTTAAGTGAACATTTATTCCCTGGTATTGGGTGTCTGGTATTTTGTCTCTGCAATGAGAAAAGTAACTAACACATAGAGAAAGGAGACCTTGAATCCAGACCTGCACACTTAAATTTTTTATCTCAGCCTCTTTTTCCTTTGAAAGATTTTACTGTTTTTTTTCTTCTCCACTATATCATTTCCAGCAGCCAAAAATTAGTTTTAGTATCTTATATATTAAAAATTTAAAAAAATCCAGATTCCCAATTGCCCTATCTGTTTTTCTACCTCCTAATTTCTCTCATCTCTCAAATGGCAAAACTTG
Source organism: Hydrochoerus hydrochaeris (assembly GCA_004027455.1). NCBI lineage: Eukaryota > Metazoa > Chordata > Mammalia > Rodentia > Hydrochaeridae > Hydrochoerus > Hydrochoerus hydrochaeris. The sequence goes on along the minus strand of PVLA01000137.1, from coordinate 331,952 downwards.
AATAAGTTGTATTTTCTTTCTCTCCTCACTCACTTCTCATGCTTTACTAAGCCTATTTGGATTCCATTCATTCCACACTAATGAAATGGCTCTTTTTTACACTAAAGTCATCAGTGATCACTGTGTGATACATCCAGTAGTCCATCCATTGTCATACTGTCATCTCTACAGCATTTGACATGACTGATCATTTTATTGTTGAAATGCTTTGTTTTCTTGGTCTTCATGAAGCTGTACTCTGTAATTTTACTCTTTGTGGGCAAGTTTCTTACAATTTTCTTTGCAAGCTCTGTTTGGTGTGTTTGTTTGTTTTATTGCTACCTCTAAATATTACTGCTCGGAGACAGTGTCTTGGATCCCTTTATTTATTTATGTAATTTACATAAATTTTTTCAGTGACTTCACCTAGTTTAAGGTTGTACATGTCTTTTATATACAGTGACTCTAAAATATAGATTTCCAATTTAGACCATTCCTTGGAACTCTAGACTATCTAGTTACCTACTAGACAGTTCAGAATATGTCTAGTAGGTACCTAAAACACAGCAAAACAGAGATTTCTCTTCCCTTTCAAGTTATTCTGTTTTAACCCTCCCCATCTCAGCAGCTGATCAACGAATGTCACTCAGTTGTTGAGATTTTCCTCAAACTGCTCTTTTGGCTCACTCCTGTATATTTGCTCACTCCGAAACTCAAGCAAATACTGTTGAGCCTGTCTTTGCTTATGCTCCCAGCACCCTAGTCCCAGGTACCGGCATCCTCTTCCACAAACGCAAGTATCTCCTGATCAGCCTGTCCGCATCATGACTGCAATGAATAAAAAAAGCCCCACAAACAAAACCCAAAAGAAAACCAACCACAGAGCAAAAGTAACTCAGAAAACTAAATAATATCACTTTACATCTTCCAGTAACCTCTTATCACTCTTGGAATAAAGTCCAACACCTCGGTTTATCTATTACTTTATTTCCTTGGCTATTTTGTCTCACTTTCATCAGCTTCCTTGTATTTTCTCAAATATATCACGATTCTTCCTTCCTCAGGATGCTTGGATGCTATTTTTGGCTTGTTCTTCATGTAGCCAGGGCACGTTTGCTGTATGGATCTAGCTAGCATTTGCTCAGAGTGATCTTCATTACCTTGACCCTAAGTAACTGTCTGGTCACCATCTACTGTATGTCTCTAATAGATTCTCTCAGTAACTGCTGCTATTAATTAGCATTTTTACTGTTTCATTTTGTGGTCATGGTTTATTATCTTTAGACGTAAGTGCCATGAATTGATGGTCTGCATCTAACTCATTCGTATGCATTTCTGAAGCACTTATTCCAGGATTTAGTATTCAGTCAGAACAAGTCAAAATCATACTTCTGTCAAAGCATCTTGGAGATCTTTCCTTTAGTCTTGCTCCAAGTCTCTGCCTTTCACCCTGACCCCAGGCTTATTGTATGGGAAAATTCTGGAAGCCCCTTATAGAAATCAAGCACATGTTAGATTAGTATTGTGCTAAATTTCAGGAGATGGGAGAAGAGAAATGATAAATTTCCATAAGACCGAGCTTTATCCTGGGCCTTTCTAGGTCTTTCAGGGTCTGCTGGTAGAAGAAAGCCAATCACATTTCTTTAGCAGATCAGACCTTGCTCCCTGGCATCAGTGTGACCCTTAGCCTAACACACTGTCGATGGACACTCACAAGGACATAAATCTGCTGCTGAATTAAATGCTTTCCTGAAAGACCTTCAGGATGACTTCTGACCCCAGCCAATTTTACCTCTGAAGTATGTTCCTGTGATCCCCTTTCCATCCCAGCAAGTCCTGTCCACTGGTGTATATGGTCTGAAGCATTGCTGGAAAAGGCGTACTACTTTTACTGGAGATGTAAGAGAAGAAATTCTGCTTGGTTGGATATGCCAGAACTGAGGAGCCAGACTCCCTGTGACAGATGCCAGGCCACAGGTACCTGGGAAGTGACACAAGCCAGGGGATTATCCACATGAGAAGGTTACTTTTTAATTAGACAAAAATAGGCTGCCTGGACATTTACTTATGTCTCCATCAGTCCAAAGAATTCAGATTCCAACTTACTCTTTCATCTTTCTGTGCTTTTCCCATACCATTGTTGCTGAGGCTGATTCTTTCTCAGCTTTACACAGGAACCCAGGGTTTGAGTTCATTGTCCTCCTCCCACCTCCTTTTCAGTACTGGGAATTGAACTCAGAGCCTTAGTACTGAACTACATCTCCAGCCCTTTTTAATTTTTTTTTTTTTGAGACAGGGTTTTGCTAAGTTACTCAGTAGCCCAGGCTGAATTTAAACCTGCAGTTGTTCTGCCTCAGCCTCCCAGAGTGCTGGGATTACAGTTGTGTGCCATCACATCTGGTTTTGCCCATTGCTTCAAAGGTCCACAGGGTGGCAGAACCAAAGGTCTTGCAGTACAGTTGTGCAGTACTGCTGTGATTCACCACTCCGGATACTTGCAAGCAGAGGCCTCAGAATCTTAATGGGAAGGTGCAACAAATAATGGGACCAATTGCCCTAGAAAACTGCCTCCCATTTCTATGAAGTAACAAAACAGTTGCCACCTAACCCTGTGACCCTTAGATAGCTGAACTATAAAGGGCACAAGTTAACATAAGAATAGATTTCTGAAAGAGATGCAATGCAAAGGTGCCAAAAGTAGCCATGTGAATTTGGTGTCCATGTTTTGGGCTTATTGCAAGTTTTATAAAAGAGATGTTCAGGCAATGGACAGAGATGTTGGCTTGGCTTTGATAAGATCCCTCGATACTGTGCTGTGATGTTGATCTTTTATTCACATGATGCTCCTTATGTCCTGTGGTGACAGGTGCTAAACCAGTGCTATCACCATGCTAATTGTTAGGAAGGATTCTCTTAGTTGGACCTCCGTACCAGATCAAATATGCCTTAAAATGTATTGGAGAACATGGACATTTTTCTGAAAAGAAGCTATTTTCATCTTTGGAATTTATAACACATTGCAGTTGATACATTATCTGACTTATTTATGCCTGTATGTTTATATGAATGACTCAATTAAAGAGTAAGTCCACATTTGAGCATTTGATTGAAAAACATTGATAAACTGGTGTCTTTTTTTTTCTTTTCATACCAAGGATTGAACCCAGGGATTTGTGCATGTTTTAAGCAAACACTTTACCACTGAACTACATCCCTACCTTGATCCTTACTTTATTAATATCTACCTGATTACTGATACGATAGCTTTTTGATTTACATGAATGAATTAATGAATGAGGTGGTAGATCTACACTTGAGTCAGTTGTGTGTGTGTGTGTGTGTGTGTGTGTGTGTTTGGTACCAGGGTTCGAACTCACGACCTCGTGCTTGCCAGGCAAGCGCTTATGCTGTTGAGCTAAATCCCTGGCCCTTGAGTGTTCATTTTAACTGAGAAAAAGCAAACAAGATTGAGTTACTAAACATACTGGGCCTGTGTTTGTAGAGGAGATTGATTCCAAAGGCAAGTAAGTCAGGAGGGAGAGCCGAAGAGATGGGCTGTGTGTAGGAGTGGAGTTGGCTCTGCTGGATCAAGGTGCAGGTCAGCTCCTGGCCCTTGGAGATGGTAGAGCATGAGCAATGGTGGGTACAGGAAGTATAGGTAAGTGATCCCAGTGAACAAGAGGCAGTTGGGATGAATTTGCATAAGAGCAGCTGTGTGGGTGTGTGACTAACAGCCACTGACCCACACTTTCAATGGTAGAGGCTTAGCTTGTCTTTGAGCAAAGTGGCAGGTCAATGATTTTGGATATTTTCAAGTAGACGTGTTGATACATAAAAGAATTTTAGTCACTGTGCACATAGGTTAGTTGGAGACAGGTGCTCACTGAAGTGTGCTTTTCCATCTGTGCTTCCATTTATGACATGAAGGAACCAGTGATCGCGCCCCTTTTTAAACTAACACACCAAAGCCACATAATCCATGATAGCCTTGTGCGTTTATCTCTACTGAAATCACACTCATGTGACAGTTTCCCTACCTGGGGTGATCCACCAGAGGAGCATCCAGATCCTCTGCAGAAGCTGCTGTACAAGGCAGTGGGAGACAGTAGTTTCTCTTACTCACATTTTTATCATCTCCAGAGAAGCTTCCCAACACCATAAAATACTGTAGGGCAAAGCAAGCAATTTACACTTGAGCCTAAGCCAGCAAGGACTCCCTGCCTGTCCTCCTCTCCCTGCCCCCTTGTCTGTGAAAGTGCTTCTATCCAAGGTTTTGTCCTTGTTTTCTTGGTACTTCCTCCCTAACACTTGGGGCTTGTGTGGACTCTCACAGCTGTGATTCTCTCCTTAAAAACTTCTTGTTAAATTTCTTGAATGATCAGCCTGTGAGGCTGTGTCTCACCTTAAGCAGGGAACTGAAACTCTCCAAGTTTTTGTGGAGAATTACAAAAGAGCTATGGTAGCTGAAGCCCCCTGCTAGGAGTTGGTGGGGGAGACTCAGACTAGGAAGCTCCATCACTGTCACAGCTTTAAAGGGAACTGCAGCCATAGAAAAGTCACCTAGAGACAAAGAAGAAAAAGAGATTTAGTTTTCAGAAGAAGAAATCTACTTTCCACTTTGGATACCTCCATCTACCCTCAAGCTGTGACTTTACCTCCACCACCAGTATTATTATAATTTTCATTACAGTAAATATAAAGACACCATGGTCTCTGGGGATGTAGAAGGATAGAAGATCCTTAAAAATAAGATTACTATCTGTTAGTAAGATTTGGGAAAAAGAAAATGGTGTATGTGGATTCTTTCACTACTACTTCCTTATCATTCAACAAATATTTACTGAATGCCTATGGGTCAAAGATTTGGTATCATCCATAGGGTTAGGTTTATTCACAAAAATGTTATGATATGTATTGCTTAACTGTCATGTAATTCGTATTCTTCCATTTTATAGGGACTATAAAAGGAGAGTATTGAAGCTAAGGAGAGTAACAATAACTTATTCCAGGGTTAGAAGTATGGAACTTTCTGAATTTAATTTTACTTGTCTGTACTGCCTTGTTTTTACTGGAAAAAAAATCAGAATTATTTTAATTTTTCAGAAATTACCATATTTTGTCTGTTTTCTGACTTACTGTATATTTTAGAGTTAGCCAGATTTAGCCATGAATTCCAGAAGACTTGGGATTCATAACCACTTACTAGGTATTTGGTTTATAGAAAAGTGGCTAAACCTCAGCTTTACCAGTTGTAAAGGAGAGATAGTCCTGTGTTTCAGGGTTTCTGTGATGATTGACTATCACATAAATGTCCTACACACTTATTACATGTGAAATGTAATAAAACAGGCTCTTTTCCTCTTACTCCCCCTTGTAGTAAGAACTCATTCTTCTTTTCTGTAGTTGCACAAAATTTAATAATTTTCTATAGTTATTTTTATGTTCAAAGGACCAAGCCCTTTTGTATCAGATTACATTGATGTTGGCACAGAACATAGAGGTGGTAAAATCACAAAGACCAAAGATTGTAGCACTGAGACCACCATATGTGTAGAGGGCAGGAATAGAATGGCAGGGACGCTTGACACTTCCAGAAGCCATCTATGTTGTGTTTTCCTCAAGGACATCTTATGACATTCATTCTCAGAGGACAGTTTACCCCATCACCTAGAAGTGTGAGAAACGAAAGTTTCTTTCATTGAAAACATTTCTTTCCTTCTACTTTTCCTTTTCAGCTTCACTGCAGACTCTTTTCATCATTTTTGAAAAGTTCAACATCTACTTTTACCCAATGATTCTTCTAAGTACATTGTCTTACAGAGCACCTCTAGTTCACCTTTGGGTTCACTGTGATAATGAAATGTGCGGTCCATTCAGGCAGCATCCTTCTCAGAATCTAAGATGTTAAAAAACAGGAAAACCTTGTATTGGTTGCCTCTGTGGGGGCTGCTAATGATCTTGAAAGCTTGTGCTTGTATTAGTACTGACTCATAGCACAGACATTATTCAGGTCCCCTGTCCTCTGTGAAGTCTGCTCTGACTTCACCTCCCCATGCTATGATCTCCTGTCTCTAAAGTCGTACGATATTTATTTCCTTTTGCAGCACCCTTGTCTCATCTCTGCATTTAGTCAATGGACATTTACTAGGAGTTTTATTCTGCATTTTGATTAAGCTTGCTGTAGATTACAGACATAAATTATATATATTCTTATCCCCAAGGAATTTTTGCCTGATGATGATTTAGGTCACTAGCTGCCCATTGAAGCTTTAATTGTGCGTCCATTTTTTTTTTTTGCTTTTTATTCTTTTTAAAAATAATCTTAAGGAAAGAATTTCATGGCTACTAGCTCAGTGATTAGTTGGGGAAAAGATAATGGTCTGTGAGATATTACAGAGAAAAAAAACAAATCCTGGAAGGAATGTACCTCAAGGACCACTTGCTTAAGAATAATTCTCTGGGTTGGGGATTTAGCTCAGTGGCATAAGCGCCTGCCTTGCAAACATGTGGTCGTGAGTTCGATCCCTGGTACCGGGTGGGGGTGGAGATTAAGCCTCTGCTTCCACAGATATTCTAGTTAAGGTTCTGGGGAAATTTATAATGGTTTAGAAAAGGACTTGCTCTTATGACTCTATCATGGCCAGGTTTATTTTGCTGTGGCATTGAGGGATAGCACTTTGCAATATGTTTCTATGGTTAATGTAATCTTAAAATGCTTGTTTGAAAGAGCAAAATTCAGGTTCCCTGAGACAATTTTATTCAATCAAAAGCCCCAGATTTTATAAGACATGATTTTTACCTGTACAATCAGTAGCTGTGGTAAGAGGCAGAAAATGAGCCACTCATTAACTCATTCACTCATGTACTCATTTTATTTGTACAATCAAGCATTCATTCATTCATTCAAAACATTGACTAAGTGTTTATTTTGTGTTACTTGTCTTAAGAGTTAGAAATGAAGAGAATTTTTTAACCTTCTGTGCAAGACTATTCCTGAAAAGCTTTATATTATTAAGAATTTTGGTAGTTGCTATTTTATTAATTCCCAACATAAAGAAAAACATTTTTCAGTCTAATGGTATAATCAGTTAAACTTGAATGCTGCTAGCCAGACTTGTACAATTCACTCTCTGCCACACCTGCTGTCTTCAAGAAGTATGACATGGGAGAAGCTAACAGAGACTCCAGAAATGTGAATGAACGAATACACACACAATACTTATTTTCAGAATATGGTACTCTGTCAGGTCATTTAAAACATTTTGGGCTTAGTCTTATTAGTGAACATCACACTGTGTTTTTCATGACTTGTCATCTTAAATCCACCACCAAAATCTAGCAGTGTTTGACCCGTTAAGATCCACACCATACCATAGCGATCTAGCAATGTGCCAGGCAATAAGAATGGGGATGTCTGAAAAGATTGGACCACTGTTTTTGAATTTTATTTCATCTTAACAACGCGGTGATAATGTCATGGAAACGTATTTTTAGAATTCTGAAATCTCTAGGGAAACTGCTTCGGTTGTCTAATGGGCCAGGTGCTTTGTGTGACCCAGTGTGTCCCTGGCATCTTTGGTCTTATCTTTTTTTGGGGCAGGAGGGTGGAAGCCCTCCCAGGGTCTCCCTTTTGGGCCTGAGATTAAGAGGAAACATCACTGTTATAATCACTGGGAGTTCAGAACCTACAGACTGCTTAGGACACAACAGGACTCAAGAATTAGGGACATTTTGCAGAGAAGATCTGACCTCCTTTTCAGAGATGAGCAGTCTAGGTCAGTTTTAAATCATAAGCGTAGAAATGTAATATTTCTTAGAATCCCCAGATCCCCAGGGAAAGTTTTTCTCTCCAGTTTCTCTAAAGAAAGAATTGTTCTTTGTTTAAAAATCTCCTCCATATCAAGTCTCTGTCACGGACTATTTTCCTTCACTGTATCTGAAGAAGCATCTTACTGAATAGATCTGTTTTCCTCCTGTTTGCTGGGACTTATTAAAAGAGCTGACTGCAAACAGATTTTGACTGCCTCAGTGTGGACTTACGTCAGGTAGCACCCAATAAGACCTGACAAGCCGACATCTCCAATCCATCAGCCGTGATGGCTTGGGGAGGGAGGACAGGAAGGAGACAGTCTTATCCTCACCCACTTCCTGAGAGACAGACTTTGGCTGAGTGATATAGAGTCCATTTTTAGAAATGTGTTTAATTTCCAAGTTGGAGTTTTGGGGATTTTACTTTTTGAATATATGGCTAGAAACAGTACCCCCACCTTGCCAATGCTAAACGAAAACTGAAAATTACATACCCTTTTGGGTCATGAAGAAGAAATAGAATGAATCCTTAAGAGAAAGGGGGAAAATCCTTTACAAAACACTAGTGACAGAGCATTACTCTCCAGCTGGGCAGCCTAACAGCTCAATGTTATTGATAATAACAGCAGGCTTATGTTCAGGAGAAGGAGTGATCTTGAAAAGCTACATTTCTAAATATGTTGGCTTTTTCAAAGCCTCAACTTTTGCCCAATCTCTCCCTACTATTCTTTCTTAAGCATAGATAACACTGATCAAAAGAAGGATAAAAATGCAAATTCTGTAACCAGATGCTGAGTTGTTCATTTATAGAATTTTCGTTTGCACATGTGGTGAATTATTGATGCCTGTGACTTCTATTAAGAACATCTTACAGCACTGATAGCTCATTCTTCAGGAAGAAGTATCTCATGACTGCTCTTTCGGGGGGCAAATGTGATTACGACTGCTGCTTAGATAATATTTGGGATAGTTGACTTCCAAGATTCCTTCGGAAAGAAGTTAGTGCCTGTTCAATGAGAAACCACATTGCCTAACTTGTGTGAGTTGGGCATCTCTTGGATATGTATGTGCAGGTTAAGTCACATGTGTTAATATTCTTTAAGATCTCTTGCCAAAATCATTAGGACTAATAGAAAGTGGCTTTAGTGGAATGAAACCATCAATGTCTGCTTATTCTACTTGCTTGGAGCATAGAACAGGAACATCAAACAGACTGGGAGTTAAAAAGTCATATTATTAATTTTAGAATGACTTTCAACCAAGGATCTTGGAGGAAATACCTCACAATTCTTAAATGTATTGTGCACGCTCTATGTCTTGCTGACTATACTCTAAAATTCTTCACATTATACCAATAAGTTAGTCATTTGTTTTCTTATTTTAGATCAGATGATATGCACATAGGGAGGAACTCCATATCATCTATCTTAGGTATTTTGTGTCATTTAGCACCTTGTCCTGCACACAGTTATGCTCAGTAACATTTATTGAAGTGAACTAAATTCAAATGCAGAAATATTTACACTGTTACATATTCTGAATATAAATTAAATACCATCAGAAATGATCCCCCCAAACTGAAGATGTGAAGATAACTGGAACCGTGGGAGACCTTAACCATATTGACTTAGGACTTAACAAAAGAAAGCACATGCCCTTTGTTTTATAGCAACATATTTCAAACATTACAGTAAAGATTGACTTTTCCTGATGGTCAAAGACTGTAAAATATTCTTTAAAGCCAACCTTCTAATAAAAGCATAGCACATTAAGTATTTCAATGTATATCTTAGGTGTCTATTCATTGAGTTTTGACAGCTGCCTTCAGGTATGTAACCCACACCTCCCTCATGGAGTATTTCTCCACCAGATGTTGTCTCTCGCTACCTCCTAGTCAGTCTGTAGCCACCTTCCACTCTTTAACCCTGCAGTTCTGATTTGTCTCATCATAGATTAATTTTGCCTGTTTTGAAATTTCATATAAATGCAGCCATAACATACATATTTATTTTATATCTGGCTTCCAGCATATTTGGAGATTCATTTGTACTGTTGCCTTTATCACCATATTCCTTTTTATGATGGATAATGTATGGTTGAATAAGTATAACAGAATTTTTTGTTTTTGGTTGATAGACATTTGAGTTGTTTCTATTTTGGGACTATTATAAATAAAAATTCTCTAATTTTTAAATGTCTTTTGGGTGAACTTACATTTTGATTTCTCATGGGCAAATCCCCGAGAATAAATTGTTGATAATAGTATAGATATGTGTTTAACTTTTTCAAAACTGTTGTGCCTGTTGATATTCCCAGCAAAATGTGTTTTATCAGTAGAAATAATATAATACTGGAAGTTGGACGGGTAGAAAAACAAAGAGAGGATGCTAAGAAACTATACCTTTAGAAACAACTATTATTTATAGACTTGTGGCTATGAAGATTTAAGAGGCTCAGTACTTGGGACTCAAACGGAGGTACTGCACCATCCATTTGGTAACTTAGAGCTCTCTGACTGTTCTCTGTCATCAGTATTCTTGGTATACCTTCCTCTGCTGAGTGTTTCCATTCTGCTCCTATATATTTTTAGTTCTAAAATTTCCATGTGTTTTTCTTATAACTTCAGTGTCTCTGCTGATGCTTTTATTTTAACTTTTGTTTCAAGTGTGTTTCTGATTGCTGGTTTGAGTATTTTTTATAATAACTACTTTGAAAATCTTTGTCAGTTACTTTCAACATCTGTGTCATCACATTGTTGGTGCCTGTGGATTGTTTTCTTCCATACAGAGATTTTCTTTGTGCGCCGAATAATTTTGCATTGTGTTATGCACATTTTGAATATTACATTTTGAGGTTGTAATTCTTGATTAAAATCAGTAGTTGGGTGATATTTTGAAATCTAGTCTTCTTCCTCATCTGCCTATTGGTACTTGATTTTTAGAGATCTCAAACAGCTGTGTGAAGCATTCTCTAGGTTTTATGGTTGTGTTCAGTAGAAGAGAAAAGTTGGCATGGGTTTACTGCATCTTATCTTGAATCTGGGCTAGAAGTTTGAATTTAGAAACTACATATTCACAAGATAAAAGAAAGTTCACTTCTTCACTTCCTGTCTAACTTAATCGTTTATTGTACCATTACTGCCATTAGAATTTAAATTTCACAAGTTTAAATTCTCTTTTATGTATGTTAAGTCCTCAGAACAGAGGCTAGCACTTATAAATATCAGAAGCATTCAATAAGTACTTTAGAATGAATGAAAAAGAAGACAGTAAGCAATAAAGAATACACTAGTGCACAATAAACAGTCGATAATTAGAATGCCTATTATCTGTGACCTTGGACAAGTAGATTGTCTCTTTGTATGGGTTAGGTTTTTTTAACGTAATGATAAAATGGCATTTATTTCATAGGAAGAGAAATAGTATATAAAATATTTAGCACACAGTGAAGTACTCAAAAAATAAAAGTTCAATTTTTCCTCCATTCCTGTTTTATTGCAGAGATAATAAAGAGAACTTAAAATGCAGGGCAGGAACAATAACCTAAGTAGACACTCATCTCATGGGCAGTTGGTTTTATATAAATAGGTGACAGGTGAAAGCAGTAACAGTCCACTCCTATTTTCATTTCATCTTCTCTAATGAGAAAATGGTCTTCGAATGGAAAAGGACTAGATCATAAGCTTTGAAGTTAAATAGGCTTCAGAGCTAACATTTCTTAATCTCTCTCAGGTTAAACCCAGATCTCTCTATAAAATGGGAATAATAGTGCCTGTCCCACAAAGCTGTTTTAAGTGTGACAGAATAAAAATTCTTGGAGGAGAGCAGAAGGATAAGACACACTCTTCTCGCTTCCTAGCCTGTCAAAGAGACTCTTATAATTACTGGCTCAGTAATAGGCAGCCTTATTAGTTTTTCCAGTGTTGATCTGTAGGTCTGGTAGAGCTGGGCTAAGTCCGCCACAGTGCTACACCTGTCGAATTGCAACCTGCTCTGCCTTACTATCTGTGACTCCTTTGGTCCATATACCAAGACATGACATTCATCAGGCCTTTAGCCTTGTTTGAAATTTGAGCCGGGGTCCACACCAGAGCACCTGGAAACCTTTTCTCTCACTCACTGGTGCCTAAGAACCTTCCTGCATATTTTTTCAGTTTCAAGTTCTCTGTACTTTCATTCTCAGCCAAAGCTCATTTTTCTTTTCATTCTTTTTAGGTAATGAACAGCAGTACCTCTCTAAAATCTAAATTGGTACTTTTTTTCAATTTTTCTGTCCATCAATCAACTATGTCATATGCATCCTTTCATTCTCAACCTGTCCCATACCCTGCAGTCAATAGGTGCTGAATAAGAATTTCAGGCTTTAGGGCTGCTGTGCACTGATGCAAGAGGTCCATTAAGCATTCAAAAAAACTTTACCTTGACTGCCTGGACTTAATTATTCACTGATACCACACTTTTATCTTTTCTTTAGACTCTCATAACCTTTACAGGTTTTCATATAACCACTGGAAAGTAATATTACTGGAAAGTAATTATTTAAATGAACAGCAAATAGGCATCTGAGTATCAATTGGTTTTTTAAAACTTTTTAAAAACTCATTTAGCTGTTGAATCCAGGAGCAACACATAGCAATTAAGTATGAATAGGGAATCAGAGGCCTCTTCTCCGAATTTATGGGCTATCTTTTGCAGTATATCTGTTAGAAAGTGTGAGGAGACTTTCCAAGTTGGGTGTTATTCAAGTGAGATCTGCAATGCCACCTGATGCTCTGTAGATCTGCACCTCTCTCCTGCATGAATACCTGAGCTATAAAAGACTATACAGCTTTCATTAGTAGGCTGAGAGGTGGCAGGATCTGACATATAGTTTGTTCTTACTTCAGGAATGAAAGCAAAGTGGGGTTCTATTAGTTGCCTCAATGGGAAATTAAGGAACCAAAGCAAACTCATAAGAACATTTTTGTCTTTTTTTGCCATCTTGTGTTCTGAAAACTTGTTTCCATTTATCTATGTGCCTGTAGATTAAGGTAAGACTTTTTGATAGAAAGTTTATGTGCTGCCATCACAGCCAGTAGGAAGTGAAGAATTGGACTGGTTTCCATTCCATAGTAAGGCTTTAGCAAAGACAATGGAGTCTTTGTCCCAGGAGCTGGCATCCAAAAATAAAAGCCCTGGGAACTAGTGGGCCTGAGCAGGTCCTTTGAGCAAGATGGGCCAGACTGCCTCCCACTGTAGGTGTCTTGGCTAGTCTTTTGCTAGTAATGATATAAAGCTGAGATCAGTTTAGAGCACAGAGCTCTGACATTCTTGACTGGGGAATTTGGAGACTTTTCATAGAGAAAGTGACATTGGAGTAGGGCTTTTAAATGTAGCTGGGATTTGATTATTAGACATGGGAAGGTTGGAAATTCTAAGTTCAGGCTAGAGGAAGGAACATGTGGGATTTATTTGGAGAACACTGCTACCCACATGACAATACAGCATAAAGCCAGGGCTTTCAGTCTGTGGGAGGCATGTTGGTGTACTGGAAAATATGATTAAATAGCAAGTCTACTTTGACCTTTTTATTTTCTCTGCTGATTGAGTTCTGTTTAAGTCACTGGAAGAAACTTCATTTCATTTCTAGCCATTTAGTCTCCCACTGGGAAAGTACGATTTTGTGCATTTTTCTTTTGATCTTGACAGAGCTGGAATATGATCATATTGGAGGATGGCACTTCTACTGTGTATTCAGTACCTAATTCTACCACTAATCCCTGCTTTTCCTTAGCCTTTTTTGGTCCTCACCCTTTTGCCAGTACCAAATTATTTCTATGATCAATGAGATACCAGTAAAGACTGTGAGATGTCATCAAATCAAGTAGTTCAAGGGATCTCTGCAGGTCACTGTTCCCATTGGTAGACAATGGCTAAAGCCTGTAAAGACACAGAGATGTTTATTGTCTCCTCAAAGGACTCCAGAGGTAGAGAATGACAGATTCCCTCAAGTAGTTTACTCTAGCTTTTAATCAACTGAAGAGTCTTCCTAATTGAAATCTTTCTTGATATAATTTATCTGCTCCTTTGTTGCCCACTGTGGGAATGGATAACAAATGACTATTACTTCATTAGCAATAATGCTCCATTAACTTAAAGACAAAAATCTCATCACTTTTCTGCCCCTATCTTGATGAAACAACTCTAGTTTATTGTGTTGTTCACCAAAATGTATATATCCTTGTCATTAACCGTTCTCAAGAGTTCTGCAAACTCTTGAGTCTCTCTGTATATTTAAAAAAATTCAATAGTGTACTGAGTTTTAAACTTAGTACAAAGTAACTATTTTGAAGATTTTATTGGTACTTTGATGTGAGGAAGCTCATGGACCATTTTTGGTGAAAATAAAAATGATGGGTGTTTGGAACAAGTTATTAGGTAGGGCTTTTGGTAATATAGTGCACTTTTATTGTGTATATCTTAGGATATATGAACATGGTTTTGTACCTTCCTGTCTTGAAATTACTTTTAAATTATAAAGTTAGAGGAAACAAGACATGATACCTTATATCATCCACTCTTTTCTTGTCTGGTCATTTTGGAATTATTTGCTAAAATACATTTTAGAGTAGCTTTTCCAAAGAATCTGACAAAAATAAGTATGATTACTGCAAATAGCATTGAGAGTTTATGGCATTTATTTCCTTATAAAATGCATTTGTGGTTTATGGAGAGGTTAAGGAGATGGTAGATGAAGGGGGTGTAAGCTAAAGTGAGGGATCAGGAATCTAAAATTTAACATTCATTATATTCCCTATGCATAAAGCATGTGCTAAGTAATATGAAAACATAAATATGTACAGCATAATACTAACAGGGGAAAGGAAATGTAGTAGATGGGATTGTCACATCAAGGTCTTCCTAGGCACCTTGGAACCGGACAAGGGGCAAAGAAAGGAGCTATCAATTTTGGGAATAATTTCTCTGAAATCAGTCATATGGCACTGTTTATTCAGGCAGAAAGAAACTGTCTCCTCAAAATTCATGGCTATGTAAGCAGCGAGGAAAGGAAGTATCAGCCATATGCATTTTACTTACAAATGTGAAAATAATTGTGATCATGTTTAAAAATTTTGAGCTTCACAATATTCCAGGCTAGGACTTGGACATCCTTTTAACCATGTTCATTCCCTTAGCCCTCACATTCTGAGGCATGTACTATTTTATCTCCGTTTGCTGGAGACACAGCCACTGAAATGAGTAAGATGTGGCATGGAATAAGATACATGGAGTGACAGGTCTGCACGGCAGGGAAGGAGTACTTTGAAGATGGTACCAGTAGGATTTAGAGAGATAGGACACACGCGCTCAGTTGACTTTTGTATTTAGCTTTCTCCTCCAAGTTGAAATGTTACTGAGGGATGTTAGGGACTTAATGCTACAGAAATTATTTCAGCATTTTTCTGAAAAGGTAAATGCAGAGTGAGAGAAGTCAGCTGGCTGCGTCAGGGTTTGGTTACAGTCACTGAGAGACGCTGGGTTAACTGCCCCGGTCGGGATTGCCATGCAGGATTCAATCCTCTGCCTTTCTTCAATCAGTCCATAGCCACGCCCTCCCTTCCCTTCTTTCTTTTTCTCTTCCAGGGCTCTGTTTGCTAAGGCCCCTCCGAGGCCATTGGCCCTGGCTAGCGTTAGCTCTGCGAGGCCATGGGGTACTCGCTATGTGGCTCAAATCCCCCCCATGCATCCTGCCTTCAGAACACCAGCATCACTGCTGGCATCCCAGGCTCAGAATCAAGTTTTCCCTAAGCAATGTCTGCTACACCTTCCTCTTTCCTCCTGGCTGGAAATGCCATTCTCCTGACCTCGTTGTTACTTTTCCATATGACTAACAATCCTAGGCTGATTTTCATTTCTCTGCAGCCTTAGGAACCCCTCCTTTGCCCGTCCCCCCACCCACCTTTGCTCATTCCTTGTCTCATCCCAGCCTCTGGCTTTCTTTCAGTGACAGAGACAAGTGACTGTATGCAGAATCTGCATACTGACTGGATGTCTGTATGAATTTGAGCTTCAGTCTGAATGTAATTGTGAATGAAAGTGACTGTGTGGAATCACATTTGTAAGTTCCCTGGATCAGACAAGGTGTTTGGGAGCAGGTGGATTGAATTTGAAAAGATCCCTTGATCAATCTTATTTAAATTTTTTTTAAAGTTTAGATACATAAAAATTTGCAGATGAGGGTGATTATCCAGTTTTTGTAAATGGAAAACATCCTAAATTTCCATGAAGAGGGGGTTAATTAAATTCTAGTTAATCATTCAATGAAATATTATGAGTTTTGAAAAACATTATGCCATATATTTCCCTGGGTGTATTCACATTCACATGCAGACAGAGATTAAAGCATTAATCCAACTAAGTTAGAGTGGTTTATATAATGTGATATATATTCTACATATTTATGCTTAGAGACCATAGGGAAATAATGGGGTTATCTTTGAACAGTCAAATAATTTTTCTTAACCGCATGTTCTGATTTGTAGTATATGGTTAATAAACATGAAATATGTGATTAGTAAACATATAAATTTGTGAGAAGACCACATGTGTCAGGAGTAACACAAGCATGAAGAGACACTACACAGGAAGAGGCCTATTTGTTATACCTCCATAAGAGGGTAACCAGGAGACCCCTCTTTCCTTCCTATTGGAATAGAATCACTTAAAGAAAACTCCACCAACTGCACAAAATTTTTTTCATAATAGTTCTAAATAATGTAAAGTTTATTTGAAATAATAAACACAAATTCATATAAATGCACAATTTATCAGTGTTTCCCAGAATATTTGAGTCCACTTGGCAGCTTCACACAAATTAGAAAAAGTCATCCGTTCCTTAAAGCATTTAGCTTCATGTGCTGGAAAATCAGTCTAATACAAACACTATGGACAGTGTTCATGTTACGGTGAGCTTACAGATGGGTTAGTAACGGGTATCCTGGTCCGGTTGAGCCCTTAGCTCTAAGGAATAGGAGTTCTGATGACCATATAAATATGTGGTGCAAAGGGAATGGAAAACATCCAAATGTGTAATACCTTGTAGGAGATGATTGAGCGATGTTCCAGGAACTTTGGACAACCTGCAACAACATGAAGTCATCAAACTAAGGAAAAAGAGGGATTATGATGATGCTAGGGCATGACGTGGTGGAAAGGAAAGAGATGGGAATCCAAAAGCTGTGCTTGAAATTCTTAATGCTGGCCTTCAGTATCTTATATTAATGATAGCCCTGGGAAGCTGCTCTTCAGTTCTTGGGGTGGGGTGGGGGTCTTTGTAACTTTTTTTTTTTTTTTGCTCGTTTTCCCCAACCTTCTTTTCAATGCCTCCTCTTCATGAGGTCTTTGGAAGTGAGCTAAATCCCTGATTATAGTGGAGCTGTCCCCCTGGGGATGGATGGATTTGTGCTAATTATGTGTGGACCCCCACGGAGGGAAAGCAGATTAATGGGATCTATTTCTGTGTTCAAATAACAATGCTCGTTGAGCAGCTGTGATTCTTGGTGTAGTTTATAGCCACTTATGACAGTTTCAATCCTAGATCAATTCATCTGTCACTGATGCAGAGATACTTACTCATCTGTTGAAGTCAGGAGCAGAAGGGCTGGCCAGGAAGCCAATAGATCTCTGTAGAGACAGATGCCATGGCTAGTTTTGGCTGCTTGATTCTATTGTGAAGTGCTCTTTGCACCTGGGCAGCACATAACGTTGTACCTTGTGATTTTCTCTTCAAGGGAAAGATCCTAGTGAGCATTTAAAACTAGTACAATTACAGACGTTTTAACAATTAGTATTGTTATTTAGAGTGAGTTCATAATAGCTGATGAGGAATCAGGTGAAGGTCCTATGACAATATTTCTTGAGAATGATAATGGAAGAACTATTATGTACATGAAAGAGATTCACAACACTCATTATACAAATCTTAATTGATGTGATTATTTGTTGGCAAATTGTTGAAGTTCTGTTATTGCTGAGATTGTTCAACTTAAAAAATAAAGGAGCTTTCAAGGAGTTTGAATTGACCAACTGCTAATCTGTCACCAGTGCTGATTTGTAATAGTACACACTCAATTTAGTTGTATATGAATATTTTCAATAGACCTTTAAGGATTATTTTCCCCAGGTCTGAACCTCTGCCTCTTTTTGCATTTGTTTTGCATCCAAACATTGCTGAACTGAGGCTGTGTCTAAGGGAATAAGTAGAGTCCTCACCTAGATCTTGTACTTGTATGTTGTATATGAAGGAAGCCACAGGCATTGGTGACATGTAATACAATATGCATTTCAGTTGTGTAGCTCTTGTGTCAGGATAGCCTTCCCCACCAAAACAGGATTTTTCACTGCAGTCTGGCCTTGGTAGTGCCGTTGTAGTTAGTTCCATGGCAGCAAGCGTTGTAGCTGGTAAAATAACCCAGACTAGGAACTCTGTGATGGCAGCAATTGTCATATCTTGTTTGTCAACAAATCTTCAGTGCCTCACATAATAGTTGGTTGATCAATATTAGTTAAATCATGTTTAAAATATTTCAGAAGGGGGAAAATAGTCTATTTAAGCAGCACTTGAACAGAAATTACTTCTTAGAATTATGATGACCTTGTGTATTTTTAAATTCTGAATCTAAATTTCATTTGTTTCCCTCAGGTTGTTTGGTCAAAGTTGAGACAATAACCTATTCTAACTGAATTCATAGGAGATTGAACCATGAACTTGTCAGAAACATAGATTTCATGATCTATGGCTCCATAAAAAATGTCCTCCAAATATACTGGTTTAAAATAATAGTAATTATTTATTTGCTTATAGGTTTGTAGTTGAGAAAGAGTTTTCAGGAACAGCTTACATTAGCTCCAAATAATATTGGAGTATTTGACCAGAAAGTGAGGACCTGCTTCCAGGTGTTTTACCCATATGACTCTGACTGGTGACCAGGTGCAAGCAGCCAGCTAGGAGTCACCCAGACTCAATTTTCTTCCTTGCTGACCTCACCATTTAGTTACTTGGGCTTCCAAGAGGATAGTTCTTCTTGGCACATTGTCACTTCTGCCATATTCTCTTGGTTATAGCACTCACAGCCCAATCCAGATTTAAGACTATTGAGTGAGCGCTATCTAGGATGGAAACAGACTACCACTTGGAGGTGATGACAGACAATTTGTAGATTTTTGTTTGTGTTTTTGTGGTTCTGGAGACTAAACCCAGAACCTTGTATATGCTAGGTGTGTGCTCTACTTCTGAGCTACATCCAAAGCCCTATAGCTACTTTTAATGAACTGCAAATGTTTACTAAAAAATATTTCAAAAATTTGTCAGTCATCTCAAGCTGTTTGTCCATTTTATTCTCATTCTTCTAGAAAAATTCCACAGTTAGATGAATTACATAGGTGAAGATGCGGAGGACTGTATTTGACCTCCTTAAAATTTCCATCAGTTCTCCTTCCAAATTCTAGGAAGTAAACATACCATCAAACTTAAACCAGTTCACTGGCTGAACATGATGCTTTCTGTGCAATCATATCACATCTGAACACTGTCCCGGCTTCTTATTTAGGTTAGAAATGCTGCCTATCTACTGGGCAAGAGTGGGAAGAATCCATTTATCATCTTCCACCTGAGATGGAAATGTGGATTTTCTCTGTTACTTTGGTGGCTATCAAATGCTGCCCCATGCAATGGGAATGAAAGGTTAGCTTCCAAAGACAAAGTACTGTATATTATAGCAAAATCCATTTCTTAAGATCACCATTCTGTACCTTAACAGTAAAACAATAGAGCTAGTGCAGGTTAATTGTCTTTTTGTTTCATACAGTGAAATATTTTTTAAAGTGCAAAGGAAATGCAGACAGCACTAACTCAGACACCATATTTCCACTGTGCAGATTTAATGATGTTAACATTGGCTGTATTTTCTTCAGATCTCTTTCAAAGACAGTTAGTAAGGTATATCTTCCCTAACTATAATGTTGGAAAAACCTTTTGTGATGTAACCTTCCAGCCTCTCCATTCAGTTTCATGTTTTCAGAAATTCACTGTCACATGAGATGAATCCCTCTCTAGGGATTCTAGCACCCAAAGAAGAAAGAACAAAAGTAAGAACATGAAGGGTCATGAAATCAAGTGGTTCCTCAAGCTAAGTGGGGTGACGAGGGGAAAGGGGGTAGGAATATGGGCTCAGCTAGATGTTAATTGCACCATCTGTGAGTGTGTCAGAAGCCCTGATAGACTCAATAGACTGTGCTATTTTTTTTTTCATCACATTTAGAGACAAGCTGCTTCCTGAATTGGATGAATTTTAAGGTTATGGTTTCACATATAAAAATCGAACATTGAGGCTTTTCCCATTCTTCGCCTTGCTCCTGAGTTGTGTAATTCATGGCAACTCAGAATTTGCATCTTGGAGAAAACTTGCTTGATGATTCATTGCTTTTGGGGGAAAAATAAACCTCATCAAACAGGGCATAATTTTCCAAAATCCCATCATTCAGGCACTTTTGATCCACTCTGTGAAGTTTCTGGGTCTTTTGATTTTTTACCCTTTCCCCTTCTGATGGCTTTTGGTCACTTTGTTGTTTCTTAGTACTTTTACCAGCAGATGAGGAGGAGCAGAAAACAGTGAAATCATTATTGTTTTGTTTCATGGTAAGATGTCTGCAAAGAGTTTGGTAAGGGAGAAAGTGGAGCCTGTTACATACAGTAAGGTTTGCCATTGTCCGGTGAATCTGGTTATGTATGCCCTCCCTTTCCTTCATTAGTACTAATAACCAAGAATTGACTTGCAGGGAAACAGGATGGAAGGGACCCACAAAATGCAGCTGAGAGTTGCAGTGAGCCATAACTTCAACATGGCCCCCATAATTTGATGCTATAATGAGAGGACGCCCGAGACTCTGTGAGTTCCCTGTAGTATCAGATTGGTAAGCCATCTTACTTCTCATCCAGCATAGGTCAGACACTCCTTAGACTAGAAGTTTTCAGTGGAGGTGAGACCATGTGCTTAGGGTAGATCTGGGATCAGCTGGTAGAACCTTTGCAAATTATACGCACTGATACCACTTCATGCCACAATTTGAGAGGAGGTCAGGATGTGGATGTTGGCAAATTTACTAAGGTAATCATCTTTTAATCTTCTGTCTCACTGTGGAAAAGAAGTGCTAATGATTTTGAGAGAGTTTAATCAGGAACAATGAAAATAGCTAAGGGCACTACAATGGCGAGCCAACCTGAATTCTCAAACCTGAAGACAAAGGGGGCTTTCAAAGTGTTTATATGCCTTTTGTTACAGACGCACTGGTTGGACACTGGTTCCCCCAGATCGTTCCTTACACTCCTGTCAGCATGATCTTGCAATGAGCAAGATGGTTATGCTCACTATTTCTTGGTCTCTATTAACGCTCCAGGCTCCCCTGCCTTGACTTTCTAGCCTTTCTTCTTTCTCTCCTCATTTTAGTAAAAATTGGTAAGTTCTCCACCGGTCATGAAGTTGTGGTTACAATAGGAAAATGCGTAAATGCAAGTCTTCATGCCTTGAGAGTGGCCGCAGAGCTCGGAGCTGTACTTCCCCCCATAATGACAGGGAGCAACTGAAACATTTAAATTCAGGGCATTTCACACTCCACATCCATCCACTCTGCACAATAGACTTCTTGCATCGTCCTCCAACACTCAATCAGCCTTCTCACTATCATGGTTCAGATTCACATTTTTTCTCTTATCTAGACTAGAAGCCCCTTAACTTGTCTTTATACTAAGCATTACTTTTCTTAACAACAGCAGAAAAAATTAATTAGAAAATTAATTGAATCACTTATCTGTGCTGTTTGAAAATTTTCCTTAGATATTTATTTGAAAGGATACAGCATCACATTGAAGATCTTCACAATGGGCCCTGGTCTTTCTTTGCAGCTTTGCCCCTGCTGCTGCCTCCTCCCAGCTGCCTCCCTTATTCCCCTTCCTCCGTCTTATCCTGCAGCCACAGCTTCATGATTCCCGCAGAGTCTTGCGTATTATAGGACACACTCTCTGGACTCTCCATCCTCCCTCTTGTTTGCCAAGTAAACTAATCACTTTTAAAGGCCCAACTAAACTAGCTCCCCCTGGTGAAGTCATAGACTCACCCTCTATTTTGTGTTCTCCCCTGTGTAGTCACTCACCTATGAAACTGTTATAGGGTTTAAAACCTTCTATTTGCGGGATTCTCTTTCCCCAGCCATGCTCCACTGGGTCACCTATTGCTATGCTATATTCCTGAGATTATGTCCATCGTGGGCAAGCTTTGGGAAAGGCAGAGCGAAAAGAGAGGGGCAGGTGAGAGGAGACAGCTGTCACACTGGCTTCCTGTCCTGATGGTTTCCTCAGGGACTGTGAGAATACACCCCCCAAATACAGATTGTTTTGTTTTCTTGATAAATGCTTCTTTCCTGTCAGTTTCCTCTTCTTGGTGAATGGAGTGAGGCAATGTGGAAACCTTAGGGAGCCCTTTGTATCTTTTCATAAAACAGCAAGCTCCTTGTTCCTTGCTATTGACACCACTTAAAATCCTCTTCATCCTTCAAGTAAGTTGCCTCTGTAGTAGGAGGTTCTTACTGCCTCAAGTCTTGTAAAAGAGAGGCATGAAAGGAAAGGCAAAGAGAAATAAGAGAAAATTATAATCCTTTACTCCACGCCTGAAAAGACTGGCTTCACATTCCCTAGTTCTAGAAAACAGAAAATGGGAAGGTTTTGATCTCTCATAGGAAGAAGATATTCATTTCTTTCCCATAGTAATATCATGTTATTTGGGGACAGAAAAAGGAGGAATAATATTAATTTGTGTACAATATTAATTTTGCTTACACAACAGTTTGTGGAAAAGAGCTAGTGTGGTAGGGTTCAAAAAGTATAATTTGGGGGTCAGACAAACCTTTTTAAAATTCTAGTTTAGATGTATGTGTTTGACAAAGTTAATCACCTTTCTAAGTTTCTGTTTTTTCATCTGTAACCTGGAATCCCATTGGGTAACATATGGAAAATCCCTGTAACAGAATGAGTGCTTACAAGATGCAACAATTTATTTCTGTATTCACAATGCCTGATACAACACAGAGTCTGATGACCTGAGTGAGTTCCACTTTTTATAACTTTTATTTAGTTTGGGAAGAGCATTTTAAAGTATCTGGTTGCATAAATCTAAATTAGAAAAAGACTGGTGTTATTGAAAGATAAGGGATGTGAGGTGTGAGTTACGTGGTATCATGAGCTCCTTTGAGTCTTCCATGATTTTTATGGTAAGGTTGTGATGCAGGGAAGTCCCTCTGTGGGTGGAATGGAGGATGAAGAGTGTTCCTGTTGCTTATTTAGGATCTGGCTGTTTTACTTTTGGACCTAACTACTGTCACTTCCTAACTAGGTCCTCTGGTGGAAGCTAGCTGTTCTTTCTCCCTAGTTCACCTCTATCCTCTCTGGCCCAGTATTTACTGAAGAGTAACTCTGAGAGCAAGCACATCTGGCATTGTTGAGGAACAGAGCTTGTCCCAGACTAATTTTTCAGAGCAGAATGACATTTTCTGGCCCAGTAAATGTCCAAGAACAACTCTTTGACTGGAGTGTGGTTAATCTGCCATTTATGGATATGAAGAAAGCCAGAGCAGAGGGTAGTGGAGTCACTAGAGGGAGAGAAGGATGAATGTGTGCTTTTTTCATGGTTTCCATACATGTCAACACACAACATCACTCAAGGACCTTTAAAATGCATGTTCTTGCCCTCTATACCGGAAGTACGGAATCCTTGTCTCTGAGGTATGGCCCAGAATTTCATCTTCTTAACAGGATTCAGAGGCAAGTGACAGGGACCCAATTCAATTTCTGCCTTAAACCTGCCAGGGAAAGCCCTCTGCCATGTGTCATCATAGTGTTATTGAGGATCCCCATGATGGCAGGCCTTCCCTGAAGATCTTGATGGTTCATATATATCATAAGCTACTGGCATAAAGGAGGACTGTAAAGTATAGGATATACTTTATAGTTCATATGCTTTAATTTATATTTACTGGGTAACTTTAAGTGTCTCAGGAAATGTTTCCAAGCACTTATCTCCAGGGACAGTATGGCTATATTCTTGAATAGGATTCTCCTACATTAAAGGTATAGATGTCACACTAATGGACAGCCTATACCACGGCTATAGGAAATTTGTACCTATCCTTTTAATTCTCCTCTTTAAACACATGATTTTTTTATTGATGTTGTTTTCATTCATTAAGCCATCTTGAAAATGAAAACAAATATTTTCCTTCTCTGTAAAACGCCAAAAAAAGGCTGGTGACGCAAGCTAATAACTGTAGAGAAATTACTTACCTTGCTCATCATTTTTCTCTCTTGGCTTCAGTTGAGGTCTCCTTCAACCTCATTCCTACCATTCTGAGAACCTCCTGAGTGGGATTTGGATTTGGCAGCAACAATGCTGCCCCTAATCTGGAGCTTTGGGTGTGGTTAGAAAAAGAAATGGGGAAAAGAGTTAAAATTCTCAAGGTTAATTCATCCCTTCTAGATGGTTTTTGTCCATGGCTGAGCTCTCATCTTCTCTTTCCACCAACACCTACTTCCTTGGAGCTTGACTTATCTTGGCAGTTCTCTGAACGTGGAATGTGGTTGCCATGGCAATGTTATCCAGCGCTGCCTGCTGTTTCATCTCTCTCCATCTCTTCATTTCTCTCCAGTGTGTCCTTGTTCTCTCACACTCCATCTCTCATACACCCACCCCAACTCTTGTTGTAATTGAAGACATCAAACATTGCATTTCTTCAAGCCCTTTTTCTACCTTTCCCCAATCATGTTGAATGTGCCTTTAATTTCATATAATCAGAGAAACCTGGTAGTGACTCAAAAAAAAGAAGGAAATTGACTCAAATGCTCAGTTCCTCTTGGCTGTGATGGGAAAAAAATTTGAAGGAATTCAGGCCAGCATTAATCAAATTAACTCCTCTCCTTTTTTAATAGGGATTAAGTCTTTATTGAGGTTCAGAGAGACTTATTAACAATACCTTCTTGATTTCTATCTGGACTATTTCTTCATGTCTTGACACTACCTACAAAGTAGAACCTGAACTATACTCAGTTTTTATTTTCCCATCTTCCATAAAATATTCATTTTATGCATTCTTTGCATGAATGCATAGATATATCTGTAGATACTGATATCTTGTATTGTCAAGAGTTGGGCCAAATGTAAAGAAGATTCCAGCGTGAATATCAGCTGTGCACCTCCTCTTGCTGTGGTATGTGTAGAAGTGGGGAATGGAAGGGATTGAGGGAGTCTTACAGTTATGTGCACTGGACTATGTGAAGATTGAGAAAAATATCTTTATGTTTCTGAAGATATTTTTATTTTTCTAAAACATTGAAAAAACACTAGAAAATAAACTGTTCTTTTGTTTTACTAGTTCTTTTGGTAAAAGATCATCACTTTCAGTGCAAACGGATCATATCTCTTTCCATTCCCAAGCTAATAAACAGATTTACATTGGTAAAGAACATTCAACTATTAAGTATCTCCAATACTTTGATTTTCTAAACTGCAAAAAAAGAAATCATCAATAACTACGAAGTCAATATTTATTTCTTGTTTTTCCTTGTGAAATAAAATATTTCAGAAACAGAAATTATTTTATTTACCCATTGATCATTGATTGTATTCCTTTTTGGTGTCAGCTTTCTCTAAGGGTCTATGACCCTTAGAGCATAGGGATTTGGACAGGTTATCTGATCCTCACAGGACAACTTAGTGAGGAAAACATTGAAAGGGAGAGATTTTTAAAGGGGTCTGACCAAAAGTGAAGTCAGGCCAGTTTTTTGGTTCATTGTTTTTAGAAAAGAAGGATTATGATTGCATGTGTTCTTTATATTAAATCAATAATTGGAGAAGTCACTTTTCCCCACAGAGAATCAATATTCAGTGTGTGTGTGTGTGTGTGTGTGTGTGTGTGTTCGTGGGGGGAGGTGATGAGGGCAGAGGTGGAAAACAGCATAGGATGATTTCCAGACTAGTCTTCTAGATGCTCAAACAAGTCAATAGGCATTTACTGAATACTTAACAAAGAAAGCACTAATTTGGAGTCTGCAAGGGATAATGGGACAAGATTTGACTCTTACCTTTAAATGGTACATTGTCTATTATACAAGACAAGACAAGAGACACGTGAAAAATCAAGTGACAAAAAGGAGCAAAACGGGTCAAGTTAGTGACAAATAAAATGCTGACATGTGAACTGCAGTCTACAGGAGACACACAGAGAGAAAAGGGCCTAGACTGCCAGGAGAAGAGCGAGAAAGGGTAGGATTTGATCTGAACCCATGAGCCTAAGCAAAATCTGGATCACACTCCATTGCGAGAAAATGAAAAAGAGGCAGGAAAGTGTAAATGATATTTAAGGGCCAGTGAAGAAACCACTTGGCTTCAGTTAAGGTTTACATAAAGAGGAAAGAATTTGTAAAGCACAGATGGGGAGGGCTGGGTATTTAGCCCAGTGGTATAAGAACCTTCCTGGCAAGCACAAGGTCGTGAGTTCGATCCCCAGTACCAAAAAAAAAAAAAAAAAAAAAAAAAAAAGCACAGATGAGGTCAGAATGTGTTGGACCTTTCCCGAGGGCTGACTTTTACTCTGGCTGGTGGAGAACCATTGGAGATGTTGAAACAGTACTTGACATAACACTAAGTCTTGCAGTAAGGTTAAATGG
This sequence comes from Hydrochoerus hydrochaeris, assembly GCA_004027455.1. Classification (NCBI taxonomy): domain Eukaryota; kingdom Metazoa; phylum Chordata; class Mammalia; order Rodentia; family Hydrochaeridae; genus Hydrochoerus; species Hydrochoerus hydrochaeris. The sequence continues at coordinate 305,417 of PVLA01000137.1, read as the reverse complement.
GAGCGTACTGGGACATGATTCAAGGCAGAGGACCCACATAAGAGCTAATGCAGGTATCTGAGTAAGACACGATAAAGCCTGGTGGGTTGGAAGTAGAAAGGAACAAATGCAAAAATTGTTCTGCAAAGAAAGGAAGGTTTTATGGAACTGATTGGGAATGGAGAATAATGAAAAGGATGATTCCAGAGTTACCTAGGTGTTTCAGTACTAAAACAAGGCTAGGTAGCATTTATAAGTGCCAGGCACCCTTCTAAGGGCTTAGTGAGCATTGGATCACTGAGAAAGAGGAAATTGAAAGTCAGCTACTTGGAAGGGGAAGGTATAGCAGCTCCATTTCCACTATCCCAAGTTTTTAATAGGCAAAATGAAAGCGGAAATGGCTGGCAATGGGCGATGAAATGGAGTCAGGACTGGAGGGGTAGAACTGGGGTTCAGTCACATAGAACAGTGAGCTCTAGGAGAACAGCTAGCACCTGTATGCTAACATGCACTAGATTTCCTAAATGTAAACAAATAAATAAATAACAAACAAAAAATATACAACACAAACAGCAGAGGAGGTAAAGAAGAGCTGGTCACAGATAAAGAAGAAGAATCAAGATAATGCTTCATGATAGGACTTAAGACAAAAACATTTCCAAGGGAAAGAGGGTATTTAATAGTAAAAATCTATAGGGAGACCAAGCAGAATTATGTACTAAGAACCATCTATGTAGCTGATTGTCCAGATGAGAAGTATGGTTCCACCTCCCTTATTGAAAGTAATTGAAACTTGATTATAGCTCCCTAAATACTTCAATGTTGTATTTTTTTTAAATACAAGAAGAACTTGGACATTTTGTGCCAAACCAAGATCAACTTTTTCCAATCTTAACTGAGCCAAATAAATATTCTAGTTCTTATTGTCTCTCTCTAACAAGGTCTCCAAGAATATAGTCCTAGACTTCGTAACTGACTTCCTCCTAGAGAGTGATCTGAGAATTAATTCTCCTAAAAGTCCAGTCAGGCTTACTGCTTTGTCGTTTTTTTTTTTTTTTCTTATAAGGCAAATTAATTCCATTTCTTTACTTTTTGGGGTTCAGTACTTGTGAAATATGACAGATCAACAGCCCCTTGAGGAAGGAGTTTTCTGATTATTCTATGAACATAACTCCTGACCAACTGTGTACTTCTGGTTTTCCTTAGGGCTGTAGAGAACCTATGTGCTTTGGTCTCTTCCCTGTAGATTTTTTTTATGGTGCTATGTGAGGGACAATTAAAAGCAACTGATGGACTTTTGTTTGGCAGTTAGTAGCATTTCCTAGGCTCTCCTAGGTTTTACAGACATTCAGACCTAGGTTTGGATTTTAGTTCTAACATGTTAGAAGTTTGTGCATAATGTGTTCGGTCTTCTTCTGACTGTTGCTTCTCTTAACACTGTAAATTTTAGTGTGAGGCTGTGGAAGGGATGTGAGCTTTAGAATCGTTCCAAAGTGGATGGGTTCAACTCCCAATACCAACATCCATGGGGCTTCATTATAATACAGCTATTATATAATTGCATATAGCATTTGATACCATTTTATAGCACTTATAAGAGAATTTGAAATAATGTAAGGCATCCAAAAGAAACCCTGTGATGTACTGAGTAAATGGTAACATTCATTGAGTAGAGAGTTTTTTTGTTTTTGTTTTTGTTTTTATTGAGTAGCCAAAGCAGAACTTTCTAACTTACATGTTAGACAATTATGGGATTCATTTACCTTGGGGAGACATAACTCTAAAACTGTGTGTTGAAAAGGAACAATAATGTCAGTCTGTATATTTTATACATATACAAAGCTGTGATTGACTTTTTGACTGTTTTGATTGGTTCTGGGAATTCAGTTCATAACAGCGGCCAACTTATTCCCTTCCTCCATGTGATAAAGATGAAATGATGACAGAGAGTCATCAAAGCTGTACCAGAATTTTAAATTTGTAAGAACTGGAGTATCATTGCCATAAGAAAGAACTTGTCTTGAATTTGGTCCTGTTAAGTTTGACTCGGTAATCAAAGCACTTATGTGAAATAGTCCAATTAGAATATTGAACCAAAGGTCAGGAAAGAGGCGTGGCTGTAATGGAGATGTTAGGAGCCTTGATGTGGGGGTGTTGTTGATGCTACAGCTGCAAATCAGTTCAGCATGAGAGCACATTGGCTCAAAACTGAGTCTTGAGTTGTCCTCAGATAGGGAGTAACAAGCAAAAATAAACAGAAAAGGAGAGAGTGCTGGCCTGAGATGTGTAAGGGAGCCAAGATATTAACCTCCTATAATCAACGAATATGTAAATGAAAGAGGAACTGCTAAGAATCTGGGAATGTCAATTGGTTGATGCTATGTAAGGCCAAGGACAATGGTGAGAGAACAAAGAGTACTAATTTTTGTTGTTGTTGACCTTGCTTTGATTACTAATGACTTTTGTGAAAAGTTTTGGTAGAATGATTAAAGCAAAGACCATTACAAATATTGCAAGGGCTAAAGACTGCTGTGTACTAAAGAAACAGGGGTTCCTGGTATCAGTTACTTTTTGAAAAAATTATAGTAAGAAGAGGTAGAAAATGGAACTACTTTTCAGAGGGGTTGGAGAATCTTTTTGCCACCTGACTTGATCAACAAAGAGTTAATGGTATAAATGCACAGTGATTTCAGAAGCATTAAAGAGCATGTTTCCATGGAAACATCAACCTACAGAGGGAAAGAAAAAGCTAGAGTCCCCTGACAAAGAAGGAACAGCCGAGTTTTAGCTCCCACACAGTACAGCGGGGAGAGATGATTACATGTTTCTTCCTGCCTCCTTGTGAAGATGTAGTTGGAGTCCATGGTGCTGTCCTCTTGAGTGTGGATCAAGAAAGAGGGACATGGGATTTGGTTGAGATAAACACTTGTCCTTATTTTGCTTGAAACTCTGACTCAAGTGTCAACTCATTTTAGAATATTGGAAAAGATCAATGAATATCTTTGAATAAGTAAATAATTAAGTTTGATCTGCCCCTTACCTCTATCTGACTTAGAAACAGTTCCATAATGCACAGTGTGTCAGAACAATACTTTCAGAAATACAAAATATGGGTTTGACTCATAACATTTGACCAGTGCCTTTGTATTAGAGTTTTCATGTTAGTATATTCTCCTGGGTTATATACCATGGTCTTGCCATTTTCAGATTCTGAGTATTCCTTTTACTACCAACTAGTGTAAATTTCTTGAACTCTTTTTAGAAATTAATCCTACTTTTAGGGATAATGCCTCTCTCTGGACTGTAGTGAAGACAGTTATTCTTTAAAGTCTTCTGCAGAAACCACTTTACCAAACTCTTCTACTAACTAAAGATTTTTCCATTTCCATCTTATTTTCTACTTTGCATCTCTTTAATTGCTCTTTCTTTCCTTGGATCCTAGACTTGAGAAATCATTTTGATGTGAAAGGGTTTTTTTTCACATGGCAGAGAAGTTTCATGATTCGTGTTTGATTGTTTGTTTTGTTTTGTTTTGCAGTACTGAGGACAGGATCCAGGGTTTTCCTGTATGCTAGATGGTTTATCACCGAAGTGTACCTCAAACCCCTGTGATTAGGTTTTCCAAAGTCAGAGATGTATTCTTGAGTGCTTGAACAGCATCTACCACCTTCTCAGTCTTATATCTTTAATATGATGTTATTATGGGGTCACCATTTCCCCTAAAGATAAAAACCTTTACCATGGCATCTGGAGTCCTCCATCCATTGGAAACCTTCTCATACTGTTGGAATTTCTCCCTCCTTTAACCCTATTTCCCTCTCCAAGCAACTTAATTGCTTCCAGAAATCTGTACCTGAGAACCACTGTCAATCATTACTGGAAGGCTAAATTATAACCCCTTTTCCTCATGAGTGATAGTTCTTCATAGTCTCTATCCCCTTCTCTGTAACTGAAACCCTAATTCATCATAAATCCCTTCACCCTGCCATCAGTGGAGCTATAGAAGGAATTGTTAGATTACGTTTACAGTAACTATAAAAGAAGGTAGGGATTGTGGGATTTCCAACATGTTGTTCTGAAGTGTAGGCAAGAATAAAATAGGCTCTTGAAGAGGGAAGAACAAACTGAAGAAGGTCAAAAGAACAAGAAAAATTCCATGTTATTTTCTTTTACATCATCACTAGGTCACTTTGGATCCATGGCCAGGAATATACTGATCCAGGGTTTCTTTCAGTAAGTTTGGAAGTTAACAGGAAGAGAGAGGTTTCTCTCAAAGTGAAATGTCCTAGAGAAATGTTTGACAGTTGTTATTTGGTTGGTTTGGGCATAGCTTCTGAGTTAACAAGGTAGAAAGGCAAGGCTTTGCCTTAAAATTAGTAGTAGGTATGAAGAGTGAAGAGCAATGTACTAAATGATCAGCTGGCCTTTTACTTGTCTTAGCCTGTTCTCTAGAAAGGTTCCACTGCTTAATTTTGACAGCATATACTAGGCTACATCCCAGTGGTCACCTCATGTATGGAAGAGGAAGGGAATTAATTTCATTATTTTTGAAAAAGAAAATGATTTGAATTCATAGCGTGAAAATAGGAGCCAAAAGGAAAACAAAGTGGCAGTAACATTATGCAGAAGAGTTACCTAGTTCCTTTCTACTGGGAAGTTCTGCCTTTCTGATGACCTCTAGAAAGCCTGAGTTTCTCAGAGGACTTTAGCAGGTCTCCCCCAGAGCAGAAATGACAGAAGTTTGGGGACCTGAGAATGGAGCAAATTCCTTTTTTATTGCTGAAGGCTCTGCTAGTTCATTAAGGAAGTATTGTCCCTTTGCAGGAGCAGGACTGTGCCTTCTGTGAAAGGACTTTTGGAGAATTACGTAGTGCTCAAAGCAGGGATCAGGAGATCAGGCTAGGGGCATCTTGAGAGAGGAAGCTACAGAAATATGAGCTCATCTTTTGCCTTTCTGAGAAGTGAACTTTATATTGAAGTAACATGATTAAGTGATTTCCCACTGCAAAACAAACAAATAAACTCCCAGGGTTAATTAATTATAGTAAGGAAAAGCAAGTACTTCTGAGCCTTAATAGTTTGGGATATTGTAGAAATGAGAGGAAGTGTGCTGACTGATGGTACTGTGAAAAGGCAGAAATCTGAGAATGGGCGAGACTCAGATTTTGAACGTAACAGGCCAAAGCATGGCGACATGTCCCAGCCCTCACTGTGTTCCTCTCTAAATGTGAAAGGTTAGACCATAATCCAACAGTCCCTGCACACACTAATCTTCTTTGCCATCCAGGCATCATTTTTAAAGGCAAAAGTAACAAAAATAATAGCAGCTAATACGTAATTCTCATTCTGTGTAGGGAAGTCCTAATTCTCATAAGTACTATTATTCCTATATACATTGTGTGTGTGTGTGTGTGTGTTTTAAAGAAACTGAGAAAAAAAGACTTGCAAAGTAACTTGCAAATGGGGGAGCCAGAGTCTGAGTAGAGGTCAAATGATGATGGTGTCCTGGTTCTTAAAAATCCCACCATGTCATCTCCCACAGTATGGGCATATGTGTGTTATATATTCTATATTCTTTCTCTCTTCACTTTACTTACTCTATTTCTCCTTTTTGTTTTCTCTACAGTCATCTCTCACCATTAAGAATTTGAGGACATTGTGTAGTCTTTTTTATTCATTTGATGATAGGCTATCTTACCAAAGAGAATAGCTCCTGGCTTTGCTCCCAGAGGGACCCACAGGTAGTCCAGAGAACTGTTTGCAGGCCATGGCTTGCCACATTGACACAAGTAGGTGAAAAGCTACAGGAATGTAGATAAGAGGCCATCACAGCTGGCGGCAGAGCCACTCAAAATTCTTGCTGATTTGATGATCGGTTAGCAATTACATCTTTCTGGAGGACAATTAATGTTTTCTACCTTTTTATATCCAAGCAGAGATCTTTGAGTGAGTCTCGACAATCTTCCTCTATTTTCTTTCATTCAAATAAAACTAATTCATAGCATTTAGTTGTGAAACCAAAATCCAGGTACTAGCACTTGGAAAGTTTTTATTGTTAGATCTAGGAGCTTGAAAGACATTTTTTCTGTACTAAGTGGTGAACTGACACATTACCACTTACCCATCAAATGAATTCAGTCAAAATTACTAAGCAGTAAAGCACATTCCTCACCACCAGTAGGAAGGATATGTATTAAACTTTTATCAGTATATTAAAATACTTTAATATCTCATTAACTCAATACCAATAAATTAGAGTTTAAATAACTTAGTTACAGACTATCCCAAACTTGAACTTTTAGTGATTTGTGAAGAATGGCTTGCAAAATAAATTAATGATATAAACACCATTTCAGACAAAGTATTCAATTCATTGGAAGAAAAACTATTTTTAACCTGCCTCAAGTAATTATAAATTAAGATTATGGTCTAACCTTTAAATTAGTTTTCTCCAAGGTAACTTTGAAGGTATCATTTTGCATAAATAAGAGAAAATAATAGTTTTAGAAACTGGTATTTCTAATTAATTCGTCCAATGCATGGTTTAGTATGACATCATATTGCAAAAACATGTTTAAAATTTCTTTGAGTCTGTTTTGCTTAGAGTCCATTGTTGACAAGATTAAGTAATTCATGCACCATGGAAAACTTATCATCCACTGTAGGATCTGACAGAGCCAGGATTTGAGCAGAGGTCACAGATCACAATATTCTTGCTCCTGAACATGACTACATGGCCTGTGGTGGTGGTACAGACATTTCTTTCCTCCTTGCTTAATTTTTTTTCTGTTTCTCCTTGTTTCCTTTCACTAGCATGTAGATTCTAGATTTCTTTATTCATTTGAATGTAGAATATCTTGCCGATGTGTACAATCTCCTGGATTTGAACCTAGAAGCATTCATCAGTAAGCTCAGAAGATGGTCACTCACTGGTCGTGGCCTTCCACATTGACCACATTACACTGGCTTGAAATTTTTGAATTAATTCTGATAATTATGAATTTCTAAATTGAGGAAAAAATCAATAGTTCCTATTTGCTCTATCTATACCATACCATTGATCATCAAGCTTATAACTATCTTTGCTTCTTTTCTTTAATATTAGTCTCTAATTAGATAGCTTCTGAAAACTTTTAAAGTCCATCCTTTCTAATCCTGTGAAAAAGGTTTTCTATGCTTTCTAGAGAAACTGTGGGTAAGCAATAGTAATTCCCAAATACTACACTCTAATCCTTTGAAAGACTTCAAAAGGTATGTGGTCTTACTGTCCAGATAATAGAATTTAATAATGTAATAAGCACAATCAGATGAAGTGAGCGTGGTGGCATGTCAACCTGATACACTCTAGTGATCTCTTTGTGTTCTATGTCTCTCATAACATTGTGTTGTATAGCTTAAAGATACACAATAAAAACTAGTTTAAAAGAAAGAAAAGAAATGCAGAGTTCCAAAAGTATGTCAAAAGACTTACCTGTATCTTCCCACATCAGGCAAATGAGGCAGTAGGAACCAATCTGCTTAATCCATGAGGAAACTGAAGGTTTTAATTGGTAATAAACATACAAAGCTGTAGAGTTAGAAATTCTCAAAACTACAAAATTGTAAGCAAGGAGTCAAGAATTCAAGTCCACTGCCTCAAGCTAAGTTCCCTTTTCATTTTCTTTTTTTAATAGCTAGAGAAGTGAAATAAAGCACTAAAAAGTGCCACCATTAAGACATGATAGTGAGAGAAGACTGGAGGGGTTGAAGACGTATGGACTTTGTTTCCCCTTATCATCTGACCTTGGTTAAGATGCAAAACTCTTCTCAGCTTTAATGAAAAAATCAGATGAGAGCAGTTGCTATGTCTCTCTAACTCATTGGTGGACATTAATTTTTAAAACTCTAATGCTTCATAAATATGTGGAGGGCAAAGAAGTAGTGTGGAGCCAGGGCTCTTAGTTTGTTGAGAAGATTCTTCCAGAGCTCGTCCAGGTGGCTCCCACATGGGGCACACTGCTAAATCATTGCTTTGGCTGTCAGCGTGGTGCAGCACATCAGCTTTACGTGGCATGGGCAAAGTCAGAGAGGCACAGGGCTTGTTAACCTTAGCTTGACCCCATAAAACCCACCAGAGTGTGACTCTAGCTATATAAAGCAAATGTGCTGGCTCTGAGCCCATCACGATGCTGAGGCTCTTTCTCAATAAGGAGGCAAACCGGAAATGCAATAGGTTTTACTTTACTCAGGCTATATTAGGGGCTATGTAGTCCAGGCCATGACACAAGACATAAGAAAACTAAACTGCATACCAGGAGCTTTGAAAAACTGCTTCAGTTAGTGACCTCATGAAAAGATGCTGAACTGAGAATCAGAAGACTTGAGTTCTAGTCCTCACCTGGGAAAAACATTTAGTATCTTGGAACCTGTCTTCTATTCACTACAGTAAAGATTTTCAATGAATAATTTCTAATATTTCTTCTAGTTGTAGTAATATGAGGTTCTGTGCAACGTGAGAACTTATGAGAGAAGCTGTCAGGTTTCTTAGAGGTCAGACTGCATCATGGAGACAGATCAAGCAATTGTTAAAATATATCATCCTTGCTTAGGACTCATATACATTTGAAGGCTTCTCACTAATAGCTAAATGTGTCATATCACTGAGACTTACTCAGAAAAACACAATGTGAATGATTAATCTATATGCTGCTGAAGGACATAAATGATTAAAAGATACTTTTCAGATGAATATTTTGTAGACTGTTATAAAATTTTTGAAAAGTTGAAAAGTACTGAAGAAGTGCTTTGGTAGATAACACAAACTTGCAGAGAACAGAAAGAGAACAATTTCTAAGGAACTCAGGAGGATATGGGGCAAGAATAACTAGAGAGATTTAACTGTAAGCCAGTAACATTGCCCAGGAGTATGACTTACTTTTGAAAGTTTAAATTCTCAACTTGCATACCCACTTGAATGCTTTCCTCTTTAAAGGAGTCATCTTGAGAGCCTGTATACTTATTCAATTCAGGCTACTTATGAATAGAATCATTTCTGAAACTTCCCTTTTATAATTGCTTTCTGAAACGGACACTTTCTTTTAAATATTTTTAATGGTATTTTAGATAAAGTAGGAACTATTCAGAGCCATAGCTGGTGAAAAGATGGTGCTTATACCAGGTAATTTATTTTCTCTTTTCCTTCTTTCCTTCTCTCCTGCCCTCACCATCTCTCTCCCTATTCCCTCCCTCATTTCTTCTCTTCCTTTATTCAGAAAAGAGCTGGGACTAAATTATTTTGTCTGTCTTACAGTCTTTTTTTTGAAGACTTTCAGAGATCATTCCAAATAACCCAATATTGTCCTACTAATAACGTATTTTCCAAGTTAATGATGGGTGTTTAAATTCTAGTTGCTTAGTTTAAAATAGTCTGTCTTGTGGTTCTGTAATATCACTCCTTAGAATGAAATCTATGGGGCTTTGGCTGGATGTTAGAATGGTTGAAAACTACAGAAAACCTGAATGTTATCTTCAAACTAGGGATGAGCTTGGGCAAGCAGCCCTGAACTAAGAGCTGAAGCGGCAGGAGGAAAGAAGAAGGTGCTAGGGGAGTCTTAAGTTGGATCAGGGGGAGCTCTGATGACTTATCAGGAGGTGTTCAGAGAGCAAAACGAACTTAAAGTCATGGTGTCAGACAAATACATGAAGAAACAGAAAGTATTGGCCTCATGTTGCATATGAGAAGCAGCGTGATGTGGTAGAAAAGACATGCGGCTGGAAATTTATTTGAAATGCTGCTTCTGTTTCCAATTAGTAATGTCACTCTGGACAAATAATTTAATCTCTCTATGCTTGTTTCCTCATTCATCAAATTGAGTTTCAGAGTTCATTAAAGATTAAAATTTGTTTTATAAAGGATGCATGATAAATGTCTTTAAATATTTGAAAAACTCTCATGTGGAAGAAGGATTGAACTAAGACTGTACAATATCTAAGGAGAAAACAAGTATTATAGGGTTGAAACAAAGCAGATTTCAGCTTTAAGTAGGATGGAATGCCCAACCATGGGATGGTTACCTCGAGGGAGGAGGGTGCTGAGGTAAACATCCCCATCAGTGCACGTATTTAAGATGAATTGAGGGACCAGTTCTGTAAGATTATACAGGAGAATGTCTGCTGTAAGACATGATGGGCTAGCTGATTATAAATGTCTCTTTCAGATCTACAATTCTAGGAATCTCTACTCTTTTGGAATCATCTTTGCTCTTTTCATTACATTTGTAAACCTACACAAAGCTAGGGTATGACAGGCCTAAGAATCCCGGACAATTCTAGGAGTGAGACATGATCTGTGAGGGTTGGGTTCATGCTGCCATCTTTATTATTGCCCAAACCAGGTGCACTCTAGCCACATTGCTCCTTAGAAGACTCTGAGTCTCCAAGTCTCACTGAATGAAAAGAGTTAAAAGAAAGACCTTAAAGCTGCTTCCTCTGCTACTGTTGTAAGATGCCTTTGTGCTGTTTAGCAGAAGCATGTATTACAAAAGGTACTGGGCTTAAAGCTCTGAAATAGTGTGTTATGTGAACACAGAAGGCAGAACTAATTATTATTGATTCTTTGAGCCATTATGGTAAAGGGACATTAATTACCATCAGGCCAATTGTACTGATGCAGTTGTAATTGAGCAAACTTATGGTGATTCCCAGGGACAGAACTGCTCATCACAGCATCCAGCAAGGAAGAGCAGGATATAGGTGTCTAGAGAGAAGATAATTTTGTTGTTCTGATTTTGGTTATCTCCAAAGTTTCTGCTAATTTATGCTCTTGTCCCTAGAACAGTTTGTGTAATGTGTCCATCTCTTTCAATGGTACTTTCTGTTCACTGCACATGATGCAATGATGCTTGTTTTCAGAGGTGTCCTACGGTACCAGATTCCTGCCTAGTGGACTCATGTTATGACTCTTAGGAATACAGGTTGCACAAAGCATTAGTAGGACTTTAAAAAACATATGCATATCTGGAAGGAGAGCGGTCCTTGCTCCTACAACCACTTTCTTAGTAGAAATTTGTCTTAGTTCCTACCCACTTCCTTTTCTTATCTACTGTACCCCTATATTTCATCTCCTCTTTTGGATATTAATTGTTAACACTTAATGAGGGCTTACTATGCACCAGGCCCTATAGTAAATATTTAACCTATTATCCTATTAAACCTAATGAAGTCAGTTCTTTTCTTAACCAGCTTTCCTCAGGGAAGGAAAACTCTGAATTTTAGAAGGCTAAATAATGCACTCAAAGTGACAGCTATAGACTCAAACCAAGTAATTTTGTTTTAAATTATAGTATTTCCCTCTATTTTTATTAGATAAAAACATGAATAATTTTCTTAGATAGTTAAGTACCAAATTCAAGAAGTACCAAATTTTCTAATGGCATTTGTCTGCCTTTCCACTGGTTTGTCTCCATTTACCTTTTTCTATCCACCTTTCTTGGTCTTAGTATACTTCCTTCATGTGTTTAATCTTCTTTTTATTTTATCTTTACAGGTATCTGATCAATGTCACCTTTGAGGGGAGAAATTTGTCCTTCAGTGAAGATGGCTACCAGATGCATCCGAAACTGGTGATAATTCTTCTGAACAAGGAGAGGAAGTGGGAGAGGGTAGGACATGTCTTTGACAATTCTTGAGCCAAGTGGAAGGGAAGGATATGACATCTGGGGACACATTACAGAAAAAATAAGTCCTTTGTTTTCATCACTAGACCTAGGGAGCAAGAGGTCAAGACTTTTAAAGCACAGGAGAAGCCTGGTCTCAAGTTGTGGCTTCATTTTCTCAGCACTTTGGTTAGCCAAAAGGTTGTCTTCTTTATTAGTTACATTCATTATGGGTAATTGCATGGCAGTCTGGGTCAGGACTCTGTTTTAATGAAAAATTTTATTCGTGCAGTGTGACATACTTTGGTGAAAAAACCAAATGGGTGGTATAATTCATGATCTGTGTTCTACTTAGTATCTGGGTATACCCATAAAACCTTGTTTATGAGCAGACTGGTTGAGATTTACTAGACTGTATGAAGAGTTGCCACCCAAGACTTTGGTCACAATCTTGACCCCTGTCAGATGATCACAGTGTTTGGCATTCTACCACTTAAGACTGCTTTCTGTAGGTGTCACACTGCTCTATTCACCAACTTGTCTGTTCAGGATCTTGGGAAACTCTTTTAACTATTCTGTGCCTTGGTTTCTTCTCCTATAAAAATAGAATAATCCCCATATCACAGGCATGAGGATTAAATACATTATAACTTGTAAAAGTACTTGGCCTGGCACACAGTAAAGAGAAACTAAGTATTAGCTTTAGTTCTTGTTCTGATCCTCAAATACACTTGTTACAAAGAATAAGACTATGACTGGCTTTTCTCAGGCATGTTCTGCTGGGCTGTTGGTCCTTGAGACACTTTGCTGAAAAAAATGGTTTTGCAGATAAATAATATTGGAAAGTGCTATTTATTGTTTCTTATTATAGGAGACTCTCAAACTATATTAGCATTAGGTGTCTAGAGCAAAGAAACAACTTTTATTTTATTTAATATGGCATTTCCTTGCATTGTTTTACAACAAGACCCTTTGTTTAGGACATTCACATTCCATGAGAAAAGCACTGGATACTGATTTAATGTAAGGTGGGTAAGCTATATGGACCAGTTGGCTGTCAACAAGCTTCACAATGTCAGTGTGGTTCTCACTATAGAGGAAGCAATATGTTAGTCAGCTTTCTGTTACTGTGACAGAAAACCTGAGGAAAAATGAGCTTCTAAAGAGGGAAGGTATATTTTGGCTCACAGAAGAGGTTTCATTTTGGGTCACTTAGCCCTGTTTTTTTGAGCCTGTGATAAGGAGCATGTGACTGAGGAGACCACTTCACTTCCTTGTCAGGAAACAAAGACAAAGAAAGAGAAAGGGCCTGGTTTCCCATATCTCCTTCAAGACATGACCTTAATACCTAAGCTTCCCCCGCTAGGTCCTACTTCCTAAAAATTCTACCACCTTGCAATAGTGCCACAGGCTAGGACCAGGTCTTCAGCCCATGGCTTTTGGGGCACTCTTCAAGATCTGAACTATAGCACTAGGCTATATATTTCTAGAAAGAGTAGCCAAGAAAAGAGCCCAGAGGAAAATTTCTTGAAATTCGCAATCTTGTCATATAGGGCCCTGGATAGCTAATTGTGTGACTGTTTACCTGTGCATGAGGCATGTGTGGTCCAGGTTAGCATACCCTGGGACCAGATCCTTCATATGCAAAAACCTCAGTCTGTCATGTAATTGCTATCATCAGGCACAGCCGTAAGGCTTTCATTGTGCCTGATGTTCTTGATTAAAGTGATCCTCCCTCCTCTGAATTATCATTTGTTCACAAATGGTTGTTCTCCAAGCTCCTGCTCTCTACCCCAATCAAGCTGCTTTTTGCTGCTGCTGTGGAGACATTATAATTTCACAAGTGTTCTGGCCCCTCATGTATAACAGGCACTTCTGCGTATCTCCAGAAGAGGAGTTATTAATAACTGAGACTTCATATGTGGATCAAAAGACAACCAGCTGGGGTAGCTCTTATGCAGTGGTCTCATGATTACTGTCTCAAGCAGGAGGCGTCTCGCCACTATCTATAAGAGGCACCCCTTACTGTCCTGCTAACTTCTCTAGGCTGGGATATGAGGTGTGGTCCCTAGCTCTACCCAGAACTGGATGCTCTCTGTGGATTTAGACTTCTCACCTCATCAGTTTTGCCTTTATTCTAGCTCCCAAATTTATTTCTGATTTATTTATTTCAAACATGGTCCAAGAACCATGGAATGATTTTTTAAATGGGGCTCTGTCCCTGATGCCAGCCTTTATCCACTCAGGTCTGACCCACCCTGTGACTCCCAAATAAACTCCTACAACACAAATATACATTCTTTCCCTGCCCAGAACTCCCTTAAGGTTTATGGGTGGGCATCCATAGTTTGTCTATTCTTGCATTAAAGCCTCTGGTATACTTTCCAAGGCCTGTATTCTCTTCCTTGTCATTTCCTACACTGGACTCCATTCTGTCCTGAGAATGTGCCCTTGTGTGTCCTGCCCTCTACACATGTCACGAGGCTTTCATTTCCTAGAATGCATTGTATGTTTACAGAAATAATCCTCTGAGGTGCAATTAAAATGTTGCTGCATCCTTTCCAGATCCTGCAATACAATGTCTCTTTTCTTTGTCCTCTGTCGCTTTGGTTTGTATTTCCTTTTCAGCTCTCATCATAACTTGCCTTGCATTAAGAGATGTGTGCATGCATGCTCCCAAAGGGCAGAAGCTCTGTTGGTCTTCCTGTCATTGTCTTCACAGCAATGCAGAAGTGTATATTTCATAGAGCAGTTCAATAAATACTTGTAGAAAAAAAAATACTTGTAGAATGAATGAGAACCATTACATACTGCGTCTAAAACCTACTATTGAGAGTCCATGTTTATGCTGTTGCCCTTGATACAATAGCTATTTTTTTGAAGGGGGAAAAATCTTTATGTAGATTGAATTTTTATAGATCACATTTAAAATGTACTGAAGGAACTTGCTATTTAAAGAAATTCTGTGGTTAATCATTTTGTAAAGCATTTTTGGAGGAGTGAAATTATAGAATAGAAATTTTTCATATCAACTTGGTTGAGCTTGAGAACACTTCTGAAAAGAGATGTTTAGTGTCCATTGAGTCTAGGCAGCTCCAAAATTAAGAAATTTCTATAGGGGTCACTCATGGGCAGAGAGGAGAGGTAAGATCCCAGCAGGATTCTGGGGCTTGGCTTGGATGTGGAGGAACTGCACTGTGAGGTTTGTATCTTTTCTGCTACTGTTCTTCCCACCTCAGGGTATCATTCTCAAGTTTCCTAATGTCATTCCAGTGGGTCCTTATACTCCAAAAGGATTTATAATGTTTGTGGGCTCCAGGGAGGCTGCCACCAGGCTCAGCAGTGCAGGGAGGAGAAGGACACTGGAACAATAAGCAGGATTAGTGCGAGATACACAATGTAAGAACCATGACTTTGGTCACCAAATAGCTGTGTGACCCGCTCTCTTCACTTGTCTTGACCTTTATTGCCTCATCTCTAAAGCGATGGCATGAGACTAAGACCTCTGGGGCCATTACAGCTCTAAATTCTGGAATCACAAATTCCTGTTGTAAATGAATAGGAACTTGAAATGGAAATAGGGATGTGTACTGAAGTGTACAGAAGGAGCTTGAGTTTGTTTTGAAGGACAGTAGCTGGTAGGACTTCTGTGTCATTCTTGTCATCAAGGTTAAATATGTCCCCAGAAAGGCCTTTCCTGATGACTAATGCTAGAGTGGCCAACAGTCACTCTGTTACAACAGTTTAACTTTCTCTTTTCCCTGTCTTTAGCCTTTCTTTTTTTCTGGGCTGGGGATTGAAACCAGAGCCTTCTCACTAAGCTACATCCTCAGCCTTTTAAATTCTTTTATTGTGAGACAGAATCTGACTAAATTACCCAGGCAATACTCAAATTCTCTTGCCTCAGTCTTCCAAAGTGTTAGAATTACAGGTGTGCCCCACCATGCCAGGCCAGTTTAATATTCTTCCATATACTTAACTGTCTTGTGTTCTTCTTATTCACTTGCTTGTTTGTTCACTTCCTGTCTCTTTTCACTGGGACAGATGTTTTATGGGGACAAGGACCTTGTTCGCCTCTACAGTTCTAGCTCTTAAGTAGAGTGCCTGGCTAAGAGTGATCATTCAAAGATAATTGTTAAATAAATGAAGACTTTGTGTGCTTAAGAAAGTTAGATATTCATCAGCACATCCACTGCCACTCTGAAAATCCTCCCTTTGAAAAGAGGGATTTCAGATGTATGCATGAAAGCAGGTTCCTCTCCACCTTCAGAGTGAGTACTCCAGTGGCCATG
This sequence comes from Hydrochoerus hydrochaeris, assembly GCA_004027455.1. Classification (NCBI taxonomy): domain Eukaryota; kingdom Metazoa; phylum Chordata; class Mammalia; order Rodentia; family Hydrochaeridae; genus Hydrochoerus; species Hydrochoerus hydrochaeris. Next base: position 289,513 of record PVLA01000137.1, on the reverse strand, counting down.
AAGGACATTGGGAGAAATCTTCAGGGAGGCTCAACTGTCTGCAAAGGTGTGAGGTGTGCAAAACAGCTTCTAACAAGGGGCCTCAGCTGGAGGGAGATGCTTTGAGTTGTTGGTGTGAACCATGTGATGAATTTCACAATATTCCTTCAGATTCTTAAAAAATGTAGTCCCAAAGATGCTGTCTTATAAATCTCATTCCCTTGCAATGACTTGAAGTCTACACAGTATAATCTGCAGTTTTGGAAATCAGAAAGGACTGCATTCAGGTCCCCATGTTGCTATTTACTGGCTGTGTCAATGTGGATAAATGACTGGTTCTACCTGAGACTGTTTTCCCTTTGTAAAATAGAGTTTTATGTAAGCTGTTGTAAAGATTAGATGGGATCTTAGAGTCAAACACCAGTTAATAATGACAGAAACAGAGTCAATATTCAACAGATATCATTTTGTCATTGCTATCCTTCATGTGTAATTCTTAAAATGATATTTGAGCATGATAAAATCAAGTGGTACAAGTGATCACCTGGTAAAAAGAAAGTCCCCTTCTTACCTATGATCCTTAGCCTTTCTCTCCAGAGCTTTCATCACTCCCAATTTCTGGAATTCTCCCCAGAGCAATTATTGTTGCCAATTTCTTATATATTCCTCTGAAAATACTCCAAACACATAAAAATTTGATGTATTTACTCAACCAACTTTAAAAAACAAACAGTATCCGCTCTTGTGCACCTTTAATGGAATCCTGTATAGCCTCCAGCAGGCATGGGGCTACAATAACAAGGATATCTCTGAATGACACATATGTTTCAAGAAAACCAGAACATCTGTCTGGTATTTAGGCATATAGAGAAGGATATTTATCAAAGAGTTCACACACATGCAAACACACACACACACACCACACACACACACATGCCACACACACACACACACCACACACACACACACACACACTAACATAGCATAGTGAGTTGGAAAGGGCAGGCAGTGGTGCAAAAAGTGATCGTGTACAGAATGGGCTCATTTGTGAGACTCTAAATGGGGACAGCTGCATAAACTTGCATTAAAAATAGTCTGGCACAGAGAAGCTGCTCCAACCAGCTCTCAGGCTTCTGTCTCTATCAGAGCCGCTCATGATTTGCTTCATTGCAACTGCTCTGTGCTTCCATTTAATCGTTCCTAAAATGGGGATAATAAAAATGAAATGCAGTGGGGGTGTGTTCTGAGTAATGACTTCAAGAAATGATGATGGTGCATTTTCAAGCTGCAAGATGTAAACAGACCTTAAAGGGACTGTCTGGGTCAGAGTTAAAGGAGGATATGTAAAATTTAATTTTTGTCTACTTTATTCCCAAAGACAAGCATGCATTTTATAAGCCCTCTTTCCTCTCTTCACCTATCAGAAAATGCCCCTCCTTCAGTAAATTGGGTATTTTAAGTTTGTTTAGGTCTTTTCCTGATTCCCCAGACACCTTATTATCTATGGTTTGCAATCCTGAAACATCACAGCCACATCCATCAGTGAAGGAAGTGCTAGAAATGAAAGAGATTTGCATAATAGTACTTGTGAATGCTGGACACATAAAAGTACTTATGAATGAGTGGGTAGTTAGTGGGAGGGAGGAGGGTTACCCTAGCTGAGAAAAGCAAGACCTTCCAAGAGTTATAGGAGCAGCAATATGGTAAGAACACTCAATCAGCATCTGAATCATGGGATAAATAAGGCATTTTAAAGGAACCTAATGGGTGTGGGAACCTCATATCCAAGTGTGATGCTCTGTGATACTAGCACAGAAGGACAATAGTGACCACATTTCACAATGATCAATTTGGATCAATTTGGTGATGGTATAATAAGAGTCAATTGCTCACTTGAAAGCTTTGAATGACAGAATGACCTGTTCATCTCCCCACATACACAGACCGTGCATGAGCAGACTGACAGACTGCTCTCACGGACACAGGATCCATGTCTGTTTACATCTCTGTGCCCAGAACAGTGCAGGACAAGACACCACTGAGTAGGCCAATAAATACAGGGTGACCGCACCAACACATCTACACACACTGTGTTCTACCTCCAGCCTTACGGGAGTATCCATGCTTGCTCCAGGCTGCACAGAGGGCACTGAAGGAGTGGAAACATGGCTGTTCTTGTCAGAGGGGTTTGTTCTGTCTCCTGATACTCACATCTGACAACATGCAATTTTTCCAACTTTGAACTGAGTAATAATCTGCATCATTAGATTAAGGGATTAGAAAACAGGATCCACAGAGAAAAGCTATGGGGATTTACACTTTTAAGGGAAGAAGAAAAAAGCAATGAGGTGATAACATACTCCCCTTAAATGTATGAATAAATATTGCACCATGTGTAGAGATCAGTTTCTCACTTCCTCCTGAGATAGAACCAGAGTAAGTGGGCTTAAGATCAAGCAGAAAGGATTTATATTGACTACAGGGAGAACTGCTTAATAGAGAGAAGTGTTGACTGTGAAAGTCCTGAAAATTGCAAGTCCTCGTCTCTCTGTGGTAGATGGTGCTCTCCAAAGGAGTGCCACGTGAGCTCTATGGTGCTATCCTTCTTTCCTTCCTTCCTTCCTTCCTTCCTTCCTTCCTTCCTTCCTTCCTTCCTTCCTTCCTTCTTTCCTTCCTTCCTTCCTTCCCATAACCTTCTCTTCCTTTTCTACCTTTGGCTTTTGTTCCCTCCCTCTCTATCTTCCTCCCTCTCTCCCTCCCTTCTGTTTTTTCCTGCCTCTCTTCTTTTTATCCTCCCTCCAGGTAATTATTCAACACTTACCATGAGCTGAGGACTGCTTCTGCCAAATTACTACCATAGCTTTCCTAGTGCTGAAATTAAAAATGACAATAATCACTCCGAGCCCAAACCAAAACCAACACCAAGTATTCTGTCCAGTGAAAGGTGCTTACTTAATGTTTCCCTAACATAAGGTGATTTTTCAGCATTGTTCTTTGATGTGATCTGACACTGGGTTGACATTTCATGTTGCTTGGTATGTAAAGAATCTGCTCACAGATTTTACTCATGCCAGTGATTTACATGCAAGGCTACTGGGTTACACCTTTGGGGTGTTTACCTGAGTTGGGATTATTATGGATCCTCACATTCAGATGTTCCCTTTTATTCATTGCCTAAGCTCTGGAAAGTACTGGCCCATCTTTTGTGCCCATATGCTTTCCAGGGGTTCTAGCAAGAAACTGCTGTGGGAGGTGGAGGGGAGGCAGCCCCCAGAATAAGGAGGAGACAGATACTAGTGTCAACCCCTAAATTCTCAACACTGCTGTTAGGTTTGGTCCATACTGCCAAGCCACATCTGCTTGGAGGACTGTGAAACAATTCAAAGAGAAGAGCAGAAAGTTGAGGGAACAAGCTTCAGAAATACCATTTCAGAAAGGATAGCTTGTCATCAGCCACTGAATGAAAAGGGTAAAGGAACAAGATAACCTTGGTTGCCTTTACTTCTGAAATCTGTATTTGCTGATGGGGACAAAAAGCAGAACTGAACTCAGAGACTGAAGTGCTGGCTTAACCTTGGCATAAGGCAGCAGTAAAAAGGAAAGTGTCCCCAAAGCCACAAGACTTCTTCCATCTACACTGTCTGATGTTTATTCAGGTTTTTAATACATGGCCATGATTTGTGATTGGCTCCTGAGTCCTGGAACTATTTTTCTGATTTCTACATTATGGTATTTCTCTAATAATGATATTTTACATGTGTGTTACAATAGACTTTGGAACATCATGTGTGAATAATTTACAAGCTACTTTTTTCATTTATTGTGATATTGAGAACATCTTCCCATTTTATTAATATTATTCAAAATAATGAAACTTAATTGTTGTCTGATAGTCCATTGCATGCATGCATTCTTCAAACTGATTCCTTATGATAAGACATTTCATATGTCCATTAAATATTCTATTTTCCCTGTAAAAATAATTTCAAAGTTGTTGATGGTACAACTTTGACGCCATAAGGTTGCTTTTCATGGTGAGAAGAGTTGGCCAATGTTTTCTTATTTAATGTCTTTAAGGGTTAAAAGTGAAAACCTTCCATTTGGAAATTGTTTGGTTAATATTAATTTAGTAACAAGCAATGGGCACATAGGCAGCGTACAGAGGGATCTCTTTTGTTATTCTTGATCTGCTAATGAGTCAGATCCTTATGATCTTTTCTGTGACTCTCTGATTGAGTGTGCTGCCTTCTAACTTTGCTGTATCTCTTATCTTTGGGAATATTGGCCATGTGTTCTATCTGCATTTTTCATCATATTGATTATATTTGTTGGAGAGCTGGAGACTTATATATATCAGAACTGGGCCAGGGATATAGCTCAGCAGCACAACACTTGCCTGGCAAGCACAAGGTCCTGAGTTCAATTCTTATTACAAAAAACAAACAAAAGAAGAGGTAAAATTCAGACCCATGTTCCTCAGGAACTGATAGGGTTCATGCTTGGTGTGGTACCCTTCCTAGTGGATTGTTTGTTTGTTTGTTTGTTTCTATTCTCTTGATGTACAGGTGACCCAACGGGAGGTAGCAGTGGGTCTACTCAGGCGGATGTATGCTGTCCTTTTCATACCTTTATGTATTTTCCACCATGCAAGCTACTTTGTACATTCATTAATAGCATACCGACCTTAGCTGGGATCTGAAGTTTGACAAAAACTAATAGTGGGTTGGGTTTCCTATTCACACATGCATTCATTGATCTAGCACCAAGAGATCGTGTGCTTTAAAATTTCCCTACAGTGATCATATAATTGTACTAGTCCATGCACAATTTCTCTTTCTGAGAGCTGACCAGGATGAAGGTAAAAGTGATTCATGTGTTCAGGAACAGCAGCTGTGACCTTGGCGTGCCAGCTCTGCTAAAAGCTTTAAAAGGAAACGTCAGCCAATAGAAAAGTTGTCATTATGAATGACAGCTATTAATAAAAACCATGGGCACAGATCTCCCATCATAACCATAAGAGGAAGATGATTGCGATGCATTTATAATTTTCACTATTAGAATTCCTTCTATGCATAAGTTAGAGAACATTCAATCAAGAGAAATATAATTGTTAGGACAGTCTAGCTTTGCATTAAAGGACATTAGGCAGATTTGGCCACTAATACAGCTGACATATTTATGTATCAGTTTTTTTTTAACCAATGCCATTTATCAATAACATTAGCATCTATGATCCTACTTTGATTCTACTAAAACTTTGAGAAATATTTGTATATATAAATAAATTTTGAGGCTCAGAGATGTCATGTAATTTTTCCAAAGTTACACAGCTAAGATGTGACAGAGCTAGATCCATCATCCAAATCCATTCTTGTCCGGTATATTTTTGCTGCAACATTCAGAGGATAATATTATAACCAGATTAATAGGATTAAAGAGTAGCAGTATCAGTAGGGATAATTTTATAGACCAGAGGACAATTAGTACCACAAAAGCATGAGTGGAATAGTCACTTAAGAGGTTTAAACCTATGTCAAGAAATGGTTTTCTTCAGGAATATGATGATTAATTTCAACTGTAACTGGCTATTGCAGTGAAATGCTTTCCTGAGATGAACAAAAAACTGAAAGAAGGAAAGGAGAAAAGAAGAAAGGGAGGAGCAGAAACAAAGAGAGAAAACTCTTTTGTATCCTTAAAACTTAATGCTTCCTGAGTATTTGTCATTAAAGCATACATTATATGCGTGCACGCATGTACACACATACACACACGTGTGCCCTCTCTTGTCAGCTGAGAACAGGAATCTCTGTCCTCAGCTTTGGAAAAGAGAACAAGTGTCTTTGGATGGCAGAAGTGGCAGCTACCTATATAAACAAACAGCTGTCCAGACCCTCACTGCATAGCAGGAGTTTTCTAGGGAATTATTCCAGTGTGCTGAAAGATCTAAATTGAACCTTGATAGTCATGGCATTGTGACCACACATTTCCACTGAGCAGAGATTGCTGGAGGTGCTGAGAAATGCTGGAATGCCAAGGAGAACTTAAAACAGCTCACCTACAAAATAGCCCTTAAGTCTTAGTAGAACAGCAACATAAAATTTTAACTTTGTTTAATGCAATTCACAATATTCCAAGTATTTTATGAACTTGACTAGCTAAGGGAAAGGCTTTTTAGGATCTTATACAAAACAGACCAATCAAGTAGATTAATTAATTTAAATATATAGATATAGATATAATGTAGAGAGAGAGAGAGAGAATAGGAAAGAAAATGTAGGAGCATCATTCAACAAAAAAAGACATCAATCTATCATTCATCATTACTACTTCTTTGTTTCCACAATTGTGGTTGTGAGTTTCAACTTTGGTATATGCGTTAATTTAGCAGAGATGAATATTTTTATTTAAATAATAATTATCCATTGTATAATTATCTTTTATTTCTCACAAGTGATACTTGTCTCATATTTACCGTAGTGATATAAAATTTTAATACATGGAAGGAAAGTTATTTCAAATATTAAATTAGTATAGATGTTACACAAATGGGGTGAAGATTGTTATTGTGATTGGTATTTGAATGGCTAAAATTTGGGAAGGGCTTTCACAGAAGAACCTGTGCTCCCCTCCACACACTAAGTCATGGCATTTAAGGTGACCTTGCCCTTCTTTTTAGATTCTCGACTTGTTCTTTGTGGTAGAGTTTAAAAATCAGAAACCAAAAATCAAAAACAAATAAACAAACAACAACCTGAAACAAACAAATAAACCAGAGGCTCCTTATCTTACCCACCTTTTTTGCCTAGTACAGTAATTTATCCAAACATGTCTCAGGGGATCTTGCTCTATCTTTTTGTGCCTGTGGTTGTCTATAAATGGGGATAATGACAGCACTAACCTCAAACCATTTCTGTAACAAGTAAATAAGTTTTTTAACTACTCTGTGAAAATCCTAGCCCAGTAACTGACCTATAGCAAGTGGTATGTACATATTCACTATTATTTTATTTTAAACCAATAACAATGAAGTTAAAATTAGATTCTGAAACAAAAGTAGTGGAGAAAATAACCACACATATACACACAAACACACATCCACACAGAAGGAGCTAGATGACAACAAATACAATCCTTGATGATCCACTGGCAATGAACAAGCTTTCTTCCTTCATTCTACAATGACCTTTTGAAAAGAGATCTTTTTTAAAAAATGAATATTAATACATTTTATAATGATTATTATTTCTAGTAATGAAACGATGGCAAAGTCCACAATATAACACAACAGCCTTTGCTTGGCCCATGTGTAGAAACCTGGAAATAAAACATCCTCAGTTAGATTCAGCATTTTATAGGTTCTCAGTAAGCATTAAATAACAACCAAAACACATTAAGCAAAAATGAGTGCTTATGAAACCTTGTAGTGTGTCTTGGTGCTATTTGAACTACTTGGGCTTTATTTTATCGTAATAAACCACCACTCTATAGTTGGTAATAAGAAGCTCCCCTTTATGGGTTCCTTATTCTGTGGTGGGTAGATTAGCTCATAATTGTTAAAGGCACTTCTCCTACAAGGGAAGGTAATTTAATGTCAAAAGACATGGCCATATCCAGGGTTCTGTATAAAAGGGCTAACAGTGGAATGAAGCGGGGGTTGGCGTGAGTGTTTTACAGTTTACATCAGTGATTCTCAAGGCGTGGCTTTCTAGGCAGCAACAGCTTCACCTGGGAACTTGTTACAAGGGTAGATTCTCAGGAGCCCTTCTAGAAGCCTGAGGATAAAGCTCAGTTGCCCAAGTTTTAACCTATCAAGCAGACAGCAGATAGTTTATCACACACATTTCCTTCTTACAAGGTGAAGAGAAGTATCTGTTTAATGGATATTTAAAATGGCCATTCTGTCATGGTCCCCCATTCTCATTTTATTCCCAGCTATTAAACTGTAAAATAAAACTGAATCTTTATCCTTTCATAAAGTAGAGGACAGAGCCCTGGCAGAAAAGAGTTAAGGCCTGTCCTGCTCACTTCAGGAGATTGAGAATGATCTGTTATGTTTGTAACATGGAAGAAACTCCCCAGCTGAACTGATTACCTGGATTTCTTCATTCAGCAAGTATTTCTTGAGCCAAGCACTATTCTCTAAGTGTTGGGGAAACAGTATTGAAAAAGACCAACATGTTCCCTGGTGCCAAGGAATTAATGTCTCGGTGAGTAGGATAAGACAGCAAACACAAACAAATAAGTGTGATCATTTCTGAAGGTGCTGAGTGTTTTGAAGCTGGTAAGACAATGAAATGGCCCTCAGTCACATGATGCCAGCCTCAAAAGGGCTTTTGGAAATGGCTTTATTATTTTAGATAAATTGCCAGCTAAATTTCTACAGATTATGTCTAAGCATTGTTGCATGAAATGTAACTAGTAATTTATTTAAAGTAAAAAAACATTTAAAATTATGCCCATACATCCTCTGCTTAAGTTTTGTATAGATATCATATTGAGATTACAGGCCAACTTCCAAACCACAGGGAAATGTGATTAGTATTTGATCTTTCTTGTTTTTATTGAAGCTAGGTTTTAGAGAATGGGATATGAATTTTTTAACCTGATACATCAGGCCATGAACATGTCAGTATTTATGCTTTCTTTTGCCAAAGAAGCAAGAAGCATTAATGTTCATTGTTTCTTAGGAACTGTGTTTAGTAAGCAGCTTTTCCTCACCTACAGTGTTCAGTAAATATCTTACATGATATTCTTCAGTCTTCTTTGCACATATTAATTATATCAATTATTTTGCTTCCTTAACTGTCTTCATGTGACCCTGAAAAAGACCTGGTGAGGCCTGATAGGCAAGGTTCAGACTGGCAGATTATGGTGTATTTAAGGATTAAATTAGTTCCTTGCACTTATAAATTCATATCACCTTAGATCTCTGAATTTCAGAATTTTCTAAAAAAGCAAAACAAAACAAAACAACACAAGAGATTGACCACATGGATTTACACTGCTGGTGCTATGGATGAAACCCATGCTCTCCAGTTCAGTACAACCCTACTAGAGCCCCTTGTTATTTATTTACTTGGTCCTTGGGGATGTTGGAGTATGCAACTCCCATAACAGGAATGATTTTAGAAATATGTATTCTTTGCTTAAAAACCAAAATATATTCCTTGGAAATGAGTAGATTCAGGGTTAAGGAGTTTCCATGAAGCCAACCACAATTGTGGCTCACCGCAGTTCACCCTGGAGTGTCTTGGGGGTAGATGAGAATTCTACACACAGTCTCCCTAGCACAGGATACAGAGTAGCAATGGCTCTGTACTGTACTGAGTTTCCAGATTCACCTTGAAATTGTAGAATGTAAAGACATTCTCTGAAGGGCTTTCTGTTTTTCAATGAAATGAAGAAATATAAACTTTTAATGCCTTAAAACATTTCAAGGGACACTTCAGGCATCTAAGGGCATTCATCTAGCAAAGAAAGAAAAGCTTCAGCAAAGGAATATTCAGAAGAAGAAGAGAATGGAGGAAAGGAAGGTGATTAAATGAAAGGACAAAGATGTGGAATAAGAAAAACTAAAATAGGAAATAAAAGCGGGGGGGATTGTTGGTACATGTTAAATGTTAAAACAGGAAAACTGACAATGATTAAAGTACATAATCTGAGTGTGAGAGAAAGCAAGATGATTTTCAGTCATGTTGTTCTGATCCACTAGAGAGAGAGAGAAAGACAACACCGAGTCGAGAAAACAAGAGATTGAAGTTGTCCAGGCAGATAAGCTACACTCTGATGAGGTTTTGAGCATTCTAGCATTCTAACAACAGTAACTGCAAATGTATCTTTATATTTGATCCAGCACAAATAAAGGTATAAATGGAGTGCTTAGTCTCTTTCTACTCCAGAGACATGGCATTTAGATTCCCACACTCCACCCCTGAAATCAGAAATATGCCATCTCAGGGTAAACCTCGCTGCTACTCAAAGAACTGTAATGGCTGTATAGTTCTCTGCAAAGCTCTTTAACCACCGTTATGTGTCTGTTTTCCAGGTAAGTCTTCTGCTTTCCAGCAAAACCTCCAAGTTTATGGGAAGGAAGCATTGCCTGTTGCCTTTGCAGAGTTATCACCTCTTTTATCATCAGTTAGCTTCAGTTCAATCCAAAAACTATACACTGAAAGTCTCTGTGGAGGACCCTGTGCCATGTGCTTGGAAATCAGATAAGCCATTCTCCACAAACGTGCCCTTTTAAAATATGGAATAAAATAATTACACAGGTAGGGAAAAATACAGTGTGAGAGACTGCCACCGAGATGACTCCCAAAGATCCACCCATCCTGGAAACCATGTCCTTGGTGAGGTCCCCTCACCCAAGTGGGGGCTGAAGTTTGCAGCTCAATAGTTAAGGCTAGAATAAGACAGAAATGATGAGATGACCCTGTTGAGATAAGCATATGAAGACTGTCTTCTGTCTTAAAACTTTCTCCTCTCTCTTAGATTCATACATTTGAAAGGAGCTTCCCATCCTGATATGAACAAGCTTGCTCCAATACCACAGAAATTAATATCTCTGACCAATAACTGATGAGGGCTTGAGGCCTGCCAACTGCCTCATGAGGGTGCTCAGAAGCAGATGCTTCCATATTAAGCCTTGAGATGAGGACACAGTCCCTGCTGGAATCCTGATTGCTGCCTTGTATATATTTCTGATCAGAGATTCCAGCTAGATTGTGTTTTGATTCTTGACCTAGGGAAACTGTGAGATAATAAATATCCACAGTCTAAGCCACTAAATTTTATGCTAACTTTTTACACAGCGATAGTTAACTAATAAGTAGTAAGTCAAAAAAGGGTTATAAAAGGTGATAGCAAATCTAATTAAGGGAATCAGGAAGGGGTTTGAGAATACTATGGTTTTATACATAGCTATTAAATAATAGAGGCTTTTCAGAGATGGGTAATCACAGAATTTAGAATGTTATTTCAGGCAAAGGGAAAGGCAGGTAAAGTTTGATGTTTCTTCATAGAATAATATAGGCTTCCTAATTTGTCTGGATGATAAGGTAGAAATAAGAGAGATATCTTTAAACAAATATTGGGCCTAACAGGCATTAGAAGCAAAGGCAGCTTCAATAAATTCAGCAAGCAATCAGAAACCATGCAGTGTCCGTAGAATACAAAGTTTCTAACTTTGGTTCAGAAAATTCATCCAGTGACTGTGATGAGCCATGAGGACTTTGGCTCCTCTAGGCCCACTGTGGTCATCTAAGGTCTGAATGAACCAGCTTGGTGCTAGTGGGTGCAGGGAGCAGGGATGGATGATGGTAGAGGTACAGTCAATCCATCATGTGTCGGGAGGTGAGACAGAGCACTGAAGAACTGAGCCCCAGGGAGCAGGATGTTTACAGGACCTTTGGATATTAAAAGAAGGAACAAACAGTGATGGAAGAAGGGATTTCACGAGTCCAGTTTTAGGCTTCTGAATTGAGTTGCTATTGGTCTGGAATGGAAATGGAAGTAGCCATTTGTGGGTCTAATAGGATGCATGAAAATGCAGGCTTAGCAGCATTTTCCATGGAGGTGATCATCGAAAGCCAAGGGGAAGATGGGTTTAAGATGCTTAATAAATTATATTTCTATATTAATTATATGTAATGTATTAACAAATTATACTAAGCATCTTTATAAATATAAGGTTCTTGATATATAAAAATACAAATATCATTAAAATAAGTGTATTGTATTTATTTTATAATCATGTATTTTAATACATTTATTTAATGATAAATATACTTAGATATGATAAATATATCATCAAATATATTTAAATATATCATTAAATGTATTCAAATATATTAAATATGTACTTAACTATATTAAATATATACTTAACTATATCAAGTATATTTATATATTAAATACATACTTAAGTATGTTAAATATGTTTAAATGTTTATATATTTGAATATTTAGCTGTTATATATTATTTGTTTGAATGAATTATTTGTCATATGGTTTTTCAATCCCTGCCTTTCAGCTATCACCTCTCTTCCCCACATATGAACAAATTCCTGGCCACAGTTTGGTGGTCTGAACGTGTTGATAGCAAGGCAAGGTGGCATTTGCTGACTTCTGCCCTCTGCGTGGCTCCCTGCCCCGTGAGCTGGTGGAGGACAGGTCACTGCTCCAACAGGTGTCTCTGAGAGCACCAAGACACTTGCCTCTGCTGGCTCCTGCCATATCGCTCACCTGAACTTGCTCCTTCTCTAAGCAAGCTCAGCCCTCCTGGGACAGACACTATAACTGCAAATCTGTCTCCGGTGCTCTTTCCTAAATGCCTTTTTAAACATGCTCAATAATAGATGAGCACCTGGGCCCTTCTTCATGATGGAGAGAGCAAGCGGTTTTTTGAACATAAAAAGCTATTTGGCCCTTAAGAGCTGATTCTTGGAACATCCCCAGTTTCCCAGGACACAGTTTAATAATCACTCACTCCATGACAGCAAATAGTTTTCCTGGTGGGCTTTGTTGCTCTGTTTCCTCTTAGGCTACTTTTATCGGTCTTGGACTCGACTCTCACTGAACCTTTGCAATCAGTTGGCTGGCATAGGGGTTCCCAATCCCTGTCTCTGCTTTCTTTGTATGCCCTGCTTCATGACACAAGCAGAATAGTAACACTTGATTTGCTGTGATTGCCTATCCCAGTGTCCCAGAAATAGGTGAGTTTCTTACCCTTGGCTTATCATGTCTTGGCTCTGCCTTCAATCTACTGGCTGACCTTGGGCAAGTCACTAAATGTTCCTGGGCTTTAGGTTTTGTATCTAGAGGGAAGGTTGGAATAAATCTGTAAGGTCCCTTCTGGTTTACACAATTTGTGGCTTTAAGTACAGGTTGGATTCTCCCTAGTCTCCTGATTATGACATGCATAGGTTTAGTGACATCTGTTTATTTATTAATTAGTTGTAAGAATTGCTTATATTTAGAATTTCATTTCTAACATGGGGTGACTCAGTCATTTGGCACCGTGGGAATCCTTTCCAGCTACCTTCTGGGAAGGCTGCTTAGAGGGGAAGGTGAATTTTTTCACTGCCTTGCTTCTTCTGTCTTTCAAGTAATTCCCGTATTAACAAGCTGGAACAGTATTCTTCAGAAGCTTGCTACTGAGTGATCAAGGAAAACATTTCACTGTCTTTGCCTAGTGCAGTTGGGACCTTTGTGTCCCCTCATGAAGAAGACACTGGTGACTACAGTTAGGCAGTGCTGCCTGCACACAGGTTATACACACAGTGTCCTGAGTTCCCTATCCTTCTGTACAAGTCTTTTTTTTTTCCTGCATTAAGGATCAAGTGCTCTACCACTGAGCTACATCCTCAGCCTTTATTATTATTTTTCAATATTCAGAGAGAGACTTTCTAACTTCTCAGGTGAGACTCGGACTCCCAGTTTTCCTGCCTCAGTTTACTTCAGTGGAAGGATTTCAGGCATGCACCACCATGCCTGGCTAAAAAAAAAGCCTTTTTATTCTTTGTTTTGGGATGTTGTTTGGCAAGTGATCTTCTCTCTCCTTACCTGAGATCCCTTCCTTCAAAATTAGAAATAACGTATAATTTATAGGGCCTGATGCTCCTTTTTTTTCTTTTTCTTTTTCTTTTCTGGTAATAGAACCCAGGGCCTCAAACTTGCCAGGCAGATGCTGTGTTACTGAGCTAAATTCCCAGCCCTGCTGGTCCTTTTTGTCTTCATTTTTATGTTGTGAGATCCCTATGGCATTTAAGAATTAAAATCATATGTTTATCCTGTGGTTCACCATTCATTCTAGATTCTGTTCTTCAAGAAAAGAGTGTGAGGAAGATAAATGGAGAGCAGTGATAGGCTGCGAGAAAGAGCCAGAGAACAGATGAGCAAAAGGATGAAGGAAGGTGACACAGGAAAGCCGGGGTGAGGCCAAAAGGCTTTTTGAATGAGGTAAAAAAGGGAGAGGAAATGGAAGGAAAAGTATCAGAAGTCTTAGGCTCTAAGATTTAGGGAGTCAACATACTAACTTGTGCCAATTCTTCCTCTAAAGTAGATTCTCTAAAGCAACAGGAGCTCTGGATGACACATGAGAAAGCATTAGTAACGCTACAATCAGTACATCCTGTATCAGTATTTATAATTCAGGTACTGTTCTAAGCAGGGCCCTTCGGTAAATCATAGTGAACCCCACATCTTACTGGAGTCACTAGGTCAGATAAACAAGCTAACAAGAAGCACAAGGCTCAGAGAGGCTTAGTGACGTGCCCAAACACACAGCTAACAGGATGGACAAGCCTGCAAGCCTGGGCCTGCTTGGTTGGTCAGATTCAGTACACAGTGCTTCCCTCTCTCCACCACTGAATGCAACACAGGAGAAAGGTTTGGGCCATTCACGCTCTGTGGTCAACACAGGGTGGACTAATGCGTAATAGCTCCTAAGTGTTCTAATACCTGCTTCCCTTCTCCATCAGTTCTTTCTGCTCTGGAATTCAAGGCTCACGCTGAATGTTTGCTGAACATGGCCCTCATTTTTGTTTTGGCCTCAGGCAGGCCTGGGTATAACTGTCACTGGTTGGACTGTGTGGACCTATTCTGGGCTGTGGCAGGTTAGGACAACAAGCCTGAAAAAAAAGAAAAGAAATGTAAATAAAAAATCCAGGACATTTGACTCATATATTTCCTTGTACATTGAAAGCAATATGTGACTTATATGGCTTTGGATACCTGGTGTCTGATGATTTTTCTTGTTTGCATGATGCTTCCTTCAAAATGAGAGGCATCTACCACCCTCCTAAATTCTAGCCTTTCTGGATTTTTTGAAAGTGTACTTCAGCTTACTTATTAATTTCTTTTACTCCTAAGGAGAGGGTTATTGAAGACTCACTTTCAATCCCATTTTTTCAGTAGTAATGCTTTGGTGGTATTGTTCTGGGTTCCTGGCTTCTGTGACAGCAGCAAGCCTCTCTAGGGTATGAAACCTTTCGGGAAGTAGACAGAGCGGGGGACAAAGCATTATCCATTGCCTGAGAGCTGATCTGACACCTCAGACCAACCTGTGTAGGATTGGAGATACATCCAGCTTTTCTGCCTGAAATTGCCAATGTAACTGGCAAACTGGGATGCCAGGACCTTGGTGTCTGGACAGTACCAACTCTGAAAAGCAAAACATACCAATAGGATGGCCAGACTGGATGCCAGGGCTTTTAACAGTTTCAACTGCAAAAGAAAACAGAGTCAGCACTTGCTGTTTATAAGAATCCTGGTGAAAACACACTGGCAGAAACAGAGCCCGTTGACTCATTGGCAGCAAGCAGGGATGAGAACACCCTGTACATCCTCGCCTTGGCATTACCCTGCAAGGTAAGGATCGGACAGTTCGAGGCAGAGACCATCAGATAGGGACAGCAATGCATTTCTTAAAAGGTGTGCTTCCTGTCAAGACTCTCACTTTTGTCTTTCACATACAAACAAGCAAATGGGATTAGTTCACCATCCTGGGGGTCTTTCATTCTTATTTTCTGCTTACTTCGTGGGCACATTTTCAAACAGTTTCCTAGAGCTTCTTTGCAGTGAAACCAGGGTAGCTTTTTTTTCCCCCTTTACCACCTCCTCCCTTTCCTTTCTATCCAACCCTGCAGTGAGCTTCTCATTACATCTCTTATCATGATAATTCCAGAAATAACATTTACCTTTTCTGCCTTTTATCTGAGGATTCCCATGGAGAAGCTCTGGCAATGCAGCTATTCAGCAGCCCACCTTCAGCCCAGCTTTGCTCTGCTTCTGGGTCACAGGGAGAAAACACTGGAAGCACAGCTGTAGCCTTTTTGCTTTTTGAGAGGAAGGGAGAGTGGAGAAAAGAGGTAGCAGAATTGTATAACCTATTCTTGGTGTGATTATTTTTTAAGTAATTAAATACTAAGTCTTTTGTCTGGCTCAATGTATATAAATTCTTGTGTAAAGGAACCATAGGTCTCTGCTGTATAAAAAGAGAAAGATGGACAATTAATGTAATCAATTAATAGTTATACAAAGCTTGCCTGCTGAAAGTACGTGGAGACACTTACCTGAAGTGGTTAATATAAAGCCTCAGTCTTAGGAGAGTTCCCACTGCACACACTTGATGAACAGGACGGAAGCATCTATTGGGTCCACATGACACCCTGTGCTTCTATTGTAATTGCTGCATAACAGTTCCTAGCACCAAGTCCAGTAGGTGGGCTTATTAATTGACTGACCTATTTTTGATACATGACATAGGTGATAGTTTTCTCCTTCTTCTACAAAGGATCTCTCTCTCTCTCTCTCTCTCTCTCTCTCTCTCTCTCTCAGTGTGTGTGTGTGTGTGTGTGTGTGGTGTGTGTGTCTTTCTCTGTCTTTCTCTAGTATCCCGCACCCTTCTTTGAAGTCCCCTCTACCTGAGATGGTTTCCCTTGTAGCCCTCCTGCTGCTTGATCTCACTCTGTCTGCAGGCCCTGATTTGGTGACTTTCTCCAGCATCACATTCCTGAGCCTCTCATCTTCTCACAGACCCATCTACATAAAATTCATGAGCAGCACTTGCCTGGAAGTGATCCCTTTCTGATTTGTATGCCCACATTTTCCTTCTGGCCCTGAGCTTAGAGGTTCACCCACCTTCTTTGAAGCCTGTACTTTCTTTTTTTTCTTTTTTTTTAAATTTTAGTTAAAGAGAAAAAAAAAGCAAAACAGAAAAAGGGGTAGAAACAATACAGAATTTCAGAAAAAAAAAGCAGTAAGAAATCACTAGTTGATAAATTACATATTGTCTTCTTAGACCTAGTTGTTAAAGTTACAAAATTAAAGCATACAAAGTGGACATTCAAACAGTGAGACTGCAAAGTTCAGTGATCCAGTAACAACTTAGCAACATGGTTATCAATCCTACACACTTAAACATACATGCAGCCATATCCTCTAGAGCACTTTCTTTTCTTCTTTTTACTTTTTAAGTCCATTATCTGCTTAGTTATATCCTGTTTCAGGTTGCTCAGTACCTTACTGACTTGTTTTGTTTTTGTTGTATACTTTTAATCACCTTATATAATTCTGTTGCCTTGTTTTAGAGTTTCTCTTCATCCATGATCCATGGATCAGCTTTGGTGGAGTTGGGAGACTTTTGGAGCTTTTTGTTACTTTCTTATCTACTTTTTTTTTTGAAGGTAGCAAAATACAGCAGAACAAGACAGAACAAACCCATGCAACTGCAGTGCAATAAAACTACCACAGAACCTCAGAGCAGGTCACCAGGACACGAGCAATGGGGTCAATAGTACAGACCATTTTGTTCACATTAGCTGTTCTTTCAATCAGGTAGAGGAAAATGGAAGGAAATATTGAACTTTTAAAAACAGAATACTGAATAAAGCAGTACCATTAATCAAAACTGAGCAAAACAGTGATAAAAATATTTGCCTTCAAAGAGATGGTAGAAGGAAATCCCCCTTACTTGCCATGCTGTATACATTCATCCTCCAAAAAGATACTCAGACCGCTGGTGCCTACTTGCTAACGGCGGGGGGGTGGGGGAATCAATGTCTGATTCTTAGCCCGCGCACCAGCAGGGCCCCAGCTGCTCACCAGGGTGGCTGGTAGGCTGCCTGTTCTCCCAGTGCCCAAAGTTCCAACATGATGCAGAGCTCAGGAATCACTGATAGTTCTCGCCCTGGTGTGCCAGTGGCTTGCCAGGCCCCCAGCTGCTCACCAGGGTGGCGAGTAGGCTGCCTGAAGCCTGTAGTTTTATGTCCCATGGAGATGTCAGTCCTCCCCTACTCAGAAGTAAACTCCTTGTCTTCTCTCCTTTCTCTCCAGTGTGCTTCTCCCCTCATATTAACCCCGGCACCACAATCTACCAGTTACCTGGGAGTCACCACTCAGTTCCTCTTTCTCACATATTCATCTCTTACATCTACCTCCTTCTCTGTGCTTCCTCGCTTAATGCCTTTGTCACTTGTTGTATGAATTGCTGCAGTTGCCTCCTTCCTCTGACTCTGATGTAGCCCTATACTTATGTAGCTGTCACACGACATCAGGTAAAGCACTGTAAACATAAAATTATTCATGTCAGCTCCCTGAGTTTAGCTCTGTGGTAATGCTCTAGGGACATCAAAATGGAAACTCAAAGCCACTCCAAGGAGCTTCAGTGTTCATTTCTGGCTCTAGACTCCTTCTCGCCTCTTCCCTCTCATTTTTTATCATTTTTCAACTTACACCCAGAGTCCCATACATGAGAAATTGATTGCAAAACTAGGCAAAGTAGCAAGGACTGGAAGGCTGAGGCAGGAGAATCACTTGAGCCTAGGAGCTCAAGATCATTCTAGGCAACATAATGAAATCCTATCTAAAAAGAAAAAGTTTATTCAACTCGCCATCCTTTCACCTCTATCCACAGAAGTGTTTTGGTTTTCTTTTGCCAGGTGGGAGGTTGTCACATTTTTTCTTTCTCCCTCAGAACTTTTCTGCTTGACTAACATTTAATGACTCATCAAGGGTCAGCTCAATGTTGTGTCCTCTAGTAAACTTCTCTTGACCTTTCCACAGGCCCCATTAGAAACTGATTATGTGTGTTCGTAAACTGACAGACACATAATTTCATCCTTGCATTTATCACACTGTACAATAAGCCCTCCTTACCCTCAAGGACTGTGTCCAGCAATTTAATCAATCACAGATCAAAAACATTAAGCAAAAAATCTGTACTGAACATATGTAGTGTTTTCCTTGTCACTGTTCCCTAAATAATATAGTGTACATAAACTATTGATGGATCATTAACATTGTACTAAATATTATAAATAATGTAAAGATGATTTAAAAGAATACAAGAAGATGTGTATAGGATCCTTGCAAATACATTATTTTATACCTGGCACTTACTTCAGCATATGTAGATTTTTGGTACCCAAGGAAGTTTTGGAACCAATTTCCCACGAATATTGAGGGGTGACTGTATTAAACTCTTCATTTTTACATGCTTCTCTTCTCTAGATTTTGAGTTCTGGAAGAGTAGACACTAATATAGTCTCTGGATTACTAATGCAAGGTATAACTTTGAACATAAATAAATGCTCAGTAGACATTAAGTGGATGTGCAAATGAAACCCTGAATTATCTCACTTATTTGTAATGCCTTCTGCTGGATAAATACTATCCAAGTTTTCCAGATAAAGAACTGAGATCTGGAGAGGTTAAGTAGTGTGCTTAGTATACAGATACCCAGTCATGGAGCCATGGAGATCTGCCTGAGTCTCAGGGACAGCAGCATGGGCTGGTAGACCGGTTTCCACCTACTGACACCTCGGATCAACCTCTGATATCAGATGGTTTCTAATTAGGTCATGAGAAGATTAAGAAGAGTATATATGAAGGAGTTTAGGATGAAACTTAGGCTAAATAAGGAAAATCAGCCACAGATTCTGAAGTCCAGTGACATGGATGGGTAATTGCATTGGTCTTTGTTCCATCCTTGAATACCTACTGATGCCTATGAAATCAGTACCTACCAACCAGTCAACTAACACTCATTGACCTATTATTTTGTGCTTGGTTCATTGGAGGATAGAAATGTAGTGATGCCATTGATTTTTTCTTTTCCCTAGTCCTAGGGATAGAACTGAAGGAATATTGATGTAGCTGCATCCACATCACATTTATTTATTTATTTATCTATCTATATTTTTGAAACAGGATCTTCTTAAATTACTTGGATTGACCTCAAACTTATGATCCTCCTGCCTCAGCTTCCTAGGTAGCTTGCATCACTATACCTGGCATAATGCCATTTTTAAAATGACATTTACACTGAGGAATCTTTCTTCTTCATTTCCTCTCATTTCTGTCTCTCCCCCAAGAATCAATTAAATTTCCTAGGTTTTCTAAGGGGAAGGTGTTGACAACCTGTCTGCCCACTCATGGCTGATACCTGATTTTGTTGACTAAATTGTTGATTGTAATTCAGGATAGAAAGTAATTTCGGGCTCCAGGCCAGAGATAATGACTGGGTGCTGCCTTATTTCCTTTCACCTTTCTAGAGCCACTTGAATTCCTTCTCTTTTCTAGTAGATGCCTGGGCTATTGTGGGCTAGGAAGTCTAGGCCAGAGTAAGGCTAGGCTTTTGAAACAAAAAGATGCTGTTGTTATCTCTTTTGTTCCATTTCTTCTGACATTGGTGTATCTACTTTAAACTGATCTTTTCTGATTTAGTGGAAATATCCCACTCACAGATCTGTAAGGTAAAAATTGCAGATAGCAAGAGGCTACAGTTACCCTTTGGGTTAAATGACATTTTCTAACATAGCTTTTACCAAAAGTTATGCATGCATTTATTCTTTCAAAAAATGGTCAATATCTATTATATACCAGTTTCTTATTTATTGCCCAGTATGAAGACTCCATAATAAACAAAACAAAAATCTGGTCCAGTCCAGTTGGGAAGACAGAAAATGTTACAACCAAGTAAATTATATAGTATGTTAGCTACAGATAGATGTTAACAAAGAGAAAATAAAGCAAGGAAGGAGATATGAAAGGTTCTGAGGATGGTGTTACATTTTTAGATAAGGCAGCCAAGGAAGACCTCATTGAGAAGATGTATGGGAAGTTCCTAAACTGAATGAAAAGATTTCCACTCATTTTCTTGGGATATAACTCCTTGTTCATAACTTAGAGGAAAGGAGCAACCAATGGTAGATTTCTAAGCTCTAACAGTTAAAGATTCATTGGAAATAAATACACATCTAGATGAACTTACCTATCTTTTTGTTGGGAGTTCATACATTAAGATCTTGTAAGTTTTACATGAGCAAGAAGGTGCCTCCCACGTGACCAGGGAAGATATTTAGTAGTCAGATTGATGCCTTGAGAAGGGATGGAGCTTATGTTTCAGGTGTGAGAAGGGCAGGATGAAGGCAAGGTAATCCTGGGTAAGAAGGAGGCAAACATGTGGCCGGATGTGATGAGAGGAGTTTCCATGTGGAGGAGTGGAAGCCGTAAGCAGCCAAGTTGGCATAGGTTTACTGGGAGATGAAGCATTTAAAATTACTTTAGAAGGCCTTTGGCCTTTACCAGGTCAAAGGGATTTCTATTTCTATTTTATTTGTAAGAAGACTTTGCAGGAACAACTAATTGACAGAAGCTGGAGTATGCAGCGGATCCATCACAGAGTATGGTACACAGTAGGTGCTCGGGGAGCACCAGTGAACATCGCTGAAGGGAAATGCTGCTTGTCAAAAGGGACATGGTCATGCATGTAATACTCAGACAGGTAATTGTGTAGTTCTGCTCACATAGAAATATTTCAGAGCACTAAAGGTGCTTAGATTATGCAGCTCCAATGTTTTGTTTTACACATGAGAAAATTATGGCCAGAAGTGTGGTTGTCTAATACAAGGACATACTGCTCAGTTAATGCCAAAGGTGGGGTTTTTTCTTCCAGATGATTTTCCAATAGCTTCTTGTGAACACATTTATCACCAAACAGCCCATGTGGCGCGCCTCATGTGATCTACTGTGGCAAGCTGATTCCAGTCATGGCTACTGCTTCACCACCTCGAGGATCTAACTGCACATTAGAAAAATGTAGGCTCTAGAATTCTTATCATGAGGAAATTTAACCATGACTTAAGTGGGGTTTTTTGTTCATTTGCTGTTTTTTTTCCCCCACTAAGCCCCTATAATCTTAAGGAACTGTTCTTAGCAATCCATCCTCTGTACTGGTTACCTGTTTTGCCTTTGTGACAAAGGAGGAAGATAAGTAAGTCAGAGACATTTGAGGAAAACCTAAAATAAGGAAAATAAAGCAGTTGGAGAAAAGACAGCTGTCCTTCTCTTATTTTCCTTCTTCTCTGTCTGTCTCCTTGCCTTCATTCCTTCCTTCAGATCATCACTTCTGAGCATCTACTGTATGCAAATCATCACGCTACCATCTTCACCCGTATTATCCTGCTTATTCCTGACAGCTTCTTTGTGAAGTCAGTGGCATCATTGCCTCCAGTTGAGGAAAGTAAGCAGGGAAGTTGCCCAAGAGCACATGATATCAATGGCATAGCCAAGATTCCATAAGTTAAAGAAGATACTGAGTCTCAAAGAGACCTAACAATGAGGCTCCTACAATTCCAGTGCCTCTTAGGTATTTAATCTTGCATGCAATTTAGTTTTCCTTAACTAGATCAGGAGATCCACCAGGGCAAGTGTCTGCTTTCCACACCTTAATATCCTCATTCTGCACCGCCAGTACCTTTTGCTTGGAGGTGGAAGATGATAGAGTCCAAATTTGTTCATTGACTTCATATGCCTTTTCAACTGGACACTGCCCATTGTCATAGGAGGAGATTGCATTAAGTAAAGTCTTTCATCAGCAGAGAAATTGCTTTGCCTGTGGAAGTGGGAGGAAATTTGATATCTCCTTTCATATTAGGCCGTTTGTATCTGCCAATGGGTCATCTAAGTGAATTGGTGTTACTCAGTGGATTGAACTGGGACTGAGGTGGCTGTGCCCTTCACTGTTCTGTGTTTCACAGAAGCAGATTTCGAATTCCTGAAAGATTGCTGTAGTCATCACTTTTCCATTGCTGGCCCAAAGTACTGTACCTGACACATACAACATAAAGGAGAAACAATTTATTTTGGCTCACAGTGTCAGAAGTTTCAGTCTGTGGTTGGATGGCGCTAAGAAAAAGAGACAAGATGGAGGGGCATGATGGAGGGAACCTGCTCACCTGTGGCAAGCAGGAAGTAGAGAAAATAGGGAGAGAAAACAGGAAGAGGCTGGGACAGGACACATCCTAGAAAGGCTCACCCCTGTGACCTGTACCTCCCACTGGGCCCCACCTCCTAATAAGCTATCTGACTATAAACTCATCAATGGACACTTAGCACTCTTATAATCCATTTAGCTCTCCAGGACCTACCTCTAGCATGGCTTCACCGCGCGGAAGAAGCCATGAATCTTCAGGAGCACTGCGTATTTAAACCACTGTAGTTATTTAGTTACTGACATGTATGCTTCTCTGTCCTGCTGGATTATAGATGCTGGGAGGATGACAACAACAGCAAACTCACCAGTTTCCATCACAGCACTCAGTTCTAGACCTGGCACAGAACAGACTCTCAACTGTTGAGCTTTTCTGAAATCATGCTTTGGAAATTGAGCATTGTGATGGACTTGACAGAGCTAGGGTTTATACTGCTGCCTTTCTGCACCCATGTAATTCGGCATGTCAGAATTTTGATACACCTAGTTTATTACTGTTCCAGTAATTTAACAGAGGCACCTATAAAATACAGTCCAATTCAGCCCAACAACAGGCAGGTCTAGCCAAGCCTAACCAATGAAATTTCAGCCTTTATAATCCCCAGTGAGTCAATAGCCCCTTAGATATCTGAACCAATACTCCCTGACTTAAACTCAAAGTCAGCCTACTGCCAGCATTCCTTCATCCAACCAAACCAGTAATAGTGAAGTGAAGCTGCAGGATTCACTGTATCCAGGCATTAACCCAAAGTATGGAAGCTTATTCTTGGTCTCAGGCTTCTGCCTGGAGAGAGACCCATTGCTGTAGTCCTCCGACTCTTCCCTGGTGGGAGCAGTTCTCTTTTGGAGAACATTTTTCATTCCCTTTAGGGAGGGTATGAGCCCCTCTTCTGTGGTAGTCAGGCGACCCCTCTGTCCTGCTCTGCCCCTTTCCTCTCCTCCTCTGTGACCTGAGAGGTGAGCAGCGGGCCGCAGTCCCTAATGGAACCAAGGGAAGAGGGAATAGTGAAAGGAAAAGCCCAGAGCAATTCTTTAAATTTTTAGATTCAAGCCTATAGACACTGTCATAGGTTCATAATTTCCACATGCATTCCATAACCCATACCAGTAACATGCAGTTAATAATGGCAATTAATGAGCTGGGAAGAGCAGCACTTGCCTGTAATCCTAGTGCTCTGGGAGGCTGAGGCAGGATGGCATATTACATTCAAGTCAAGTCTAGACAACTTAGCAATTTAGGGAGACTGTCTCAAAATTTAAAAAATAGTCTTTAAAAGAACTGGGGACGTAGCTCAGTAGGAAAGCTCTGGGCCTAATCTCCAGTCCCATGAAATAGGCAATTAATAAAGTGGCAAGTGTGGAAAGCAGATGTGTATTGGAGAGCAGTTGACGTTTTGGACTTTAGGGACATCTAAGTTTAAATCTGAGTTTTGTTGCTTACAGATTGTGTGACCTTGAATAAAATTAAGTAACTCCTCCAAAGCTTGCCTTCCTCCTTCATAAAACCATAAATTGTCTTAGTTTTTATTGCTTCATAGGAAATTCTCTCAAAGCCAGTAGCTAAAACAGTGCATATTTCCTGTCTCTCAGTTTCTGGGGTGAGGCATTCAGGCAGATCTTTGGCTGGATTTTGCATCCAGCATTTTACTACACTGCTGTCCAGCCATCAGGCATACTGCTTCTCATTTGGGGGCTTGAGTGAGGAAGAACCTACTTCCAAGTGCATGCACATGCTTCTGGTTGGAAGAATTCATTTGCTTGTGGCTCTTTGACTGAGGTTCCTAGTGGGTGTTGGCTAGAAGCACCCCTCAGCTTTTAGAGGTCACGTATACTCCTGGCTATGTGACCCTCTTCATATGCAGTTGATATAGCACTATGTTCTCCTTCAAGGTCAGCAAGAGACTGACTCTCAGTCTGTTAAGAAGAAATCTTATGTAACACAACATAATCATGGAGGTGACATCCCATTACCTTTACCACGAAGAGGTAAACTAATTAACAGAGTGGCATCCCATCAGGTTTGCCATATTCTATTGGTTAAAAGCGAGCCACAGGGGAGATAATTAGGATGTATCTGCCACCTTTTTTGGGTATAGTGAGGATTCAAAGAGCCAATTATGTACAATATATGAAAGAGTATCAGTTTCTCACTGTATGGCAAACACATAAGGCAGATGTTCTGAGAAACTTAGAGAAGAGTCAAAAGAAAGGATGAGTTAGAAGGAAAAATGAGTAACAAAACAAGAGCTGAGCAAGAAAGGACAGATGCTTCTGCTTGTAGCCTATCATTAGAGAGATTGCATGCATTTCTTGACTTTGCTTTTTGTAATTTTGGGGAGAGGAATTTGCCAGTGTTAACCTCTCATGATTTACTTTTGTGTCAGCTTTTTTTTCTTATTCCATGTCGCAGCTATCCCCTCCTTCATTTTCATCAGAAAGTACTATTTGGGGAGTTCATTAAAGCTTTTAGTATCTTATAGTTATTAAGTAGAAGAATATACATTTTTAAGGTGAAGCGATGCCTTCATGTTTCTTCTAACAATTCCTCTCAAATCTCTCTCTCTCTTTTTACTCTTTTCTAGATTCCACAAGTAGGTAGATAGTTCCATCCCTTTTCCCCTTGATGTTCAGACATTTATTTATGTAGAAATTGCCTTGCAGGAAAATTTAAGTGACTCAAAGAAGTCAGTGATACAAAGGGGAGAGATGTTAGGGCAGTCATGGAAGAGAGTTATTGGTGTCCTTCCTACCTGGAGGAAGTAGGACTAAACCAGTGTCAAATGGCAAAACAATGAAAAATTAAGGTTTGGGGGAGAAAAATGAGGAAAGGTAAGAAAAAGTTGTTTATTTAAAGAAATTAGTACTACTTGAATTTTTATAAATTAAAATTCCTTTCCAGACCTAGAGCCAAATATCTTTTAGAAAACAATTAATATGTTTTTTTCTAAAGAAGGTTATTCACATATGCCCAGTGTAAGAAAATTTAGACTAACATTTGTCTCCAGGGTTGATGGTCATTTGTCACTGAAAAGACCTACTCTTCCATTGTGTAGTGAGACATTTTAATTGAATGCTACTAGAATTGATAGTCTTCTCTTTTGCAGCATATATTGAGTGTGAATAATATGAGAAGGCCAAGAGACCATGCCACATGGAAAGAGTTCAGAACTTGTATCCAAAACTCAAGTTTAAACCCCTAATCTGCCATAAACAACCCCATGAGTCTGGGCTGTCACCAAAGTACCCTGGATATCACTTTCATCATTTTTCATGTGAGAATTCTGAAATTATAAAATGTGGGTAACTAGTGCTATCCCAAACGATGCCATCAGAGCACCTTCTACATAAGCAGAATTCAAAATATTTGCAAATATATAGAGAAGGAATACATAAACAGATTGAGATTTGACTGATAAATTCTTGATATATATATATATATATATATATATATATATATATATATATAAAGTCATGACAAAAGATGCATGTAGTGATTTGCCATTGAAATAATTAGGCCCTTAATTAAGAGCAAATCACAGATCCTTGTATCTGGAAGCCACATTCAGGGTCATCAGATCCAGGCCCCTCTTTTACTGATGAGGATAAGGTCTAGGCTAAGAAAGGTGAGGTGACTTGCCCAGGGTCATTCACTGATTGGCAGGGGTGGAAGGATGTACACATACCAGAGATTTTAGGGAAGAATGCTGACAATAGATATAGAGAAAAAAATAAAACTATATTTTGAGCAACTACTTTAATTTCAGTTGTAGTGAAGTATAGCTTTGAATTTCAAAAAAAAAAAAAAGTCACAAATTCTACATGAATGATCCCAGAGACTGGAGGGAGGCTTTATATTTTCTAAACTGAATTTCATTAATTAAATCACCGGCACTTATTTTTCTCTTGATGAGTAAACACATAAAAATGGTGTTGCACAGGGCTCAGTCCTGGCTCCACTTCTAGTTAAGACTGTCATCAATGGCTTGGATACCACCACAGCACGCTCATTAAGTCGTAGATGAGACTGAATTTAAAGTGGAGGCCAAAGCCTTGGGGGATGCGATTAGAATTGGAAATGACCTCAACAAATTGGACAAGTAATCAGAAGCTAACAGGATGAAGTTCAGTAAAGACAAGGGCAAAAAGGAAGTCAAAAACTCAGAGAAAATAAAGACAAGAAAAGTCCGAGACATGGAAGTGGCAGGTCAGGCTAAGAGCTACAGAAGGTATGTGAGTTACAGAGGACCTCAAGTTAACATGATGTAATTATGTAAAAGTATTTATCACAACAGCAGTTGATGCATATGGTTTGGGGTCCATGTTTTCCAGGAAGGAGAACTGTGATTCTGAAGTTTTTATGGCAGGTTTACCTTTAAATGATTCTTCATATACTAGAACTGTGTCTACCAAAAAGAAACTGTTATAAGATGCAGTAGTTAATATTTCTCATAAATTTTTAAAACTTTAAATGTAAAAAAACACCCACTTTACTCTTTTCTGGCTACCTAAATAGCTACATAGTGTTGTCTACACCTATTCCTGCTACATAGTAGGTAGGTTCCTTCCCATCACACATTCAGTTTCTGGAGGCACAGTGAAGACTGGCCATTCTTTGGCCCTTAGTTCCTTATTCTTAATGATCCAGAACTATTTAATATTGTTATTGCCATTTAAAAAACCAGCATGTCACTGCGATGCATGGGCATTTTATCTACATGAAACATTATGTAGTGCATAATTATTTCCACTTAAAGATGAACTCAGCAGAGGAGAAAGGCTAAGAGAAGAATCCTGCCAAAGAGAAGCCCTGAGAGGCAGTGAATGAAATGCTGAGGTGGGCAGAGACATGAACTCTGGTAGTGGTGAAAGAAGATGGTATTAATTTTGGGAGAAGATAGATATGATGACAGCAGTATATAGACAGCACCGAAGTAGGAATGTGTCTATCACTCATTAATGTCCTCCTGTCATATAAAGTCCTGAAAATTATCTAATTTAGGTTATCTAATTACATATACAATGGCTCTCTATATTCTATAGACAAGGGCACTGAGGGTAGGGCAGATGTCTACCTGTCCAAGGGCGCAGTAAGTGATTCAGGTTTGTGTGACTTCAGCCTCTGTGTTTTTTCAACTCAACTAATTTGCCTCAAAAAGTATAAGAATGCAAAAAGAGGTGAAGAATAACGTCTGGAGAGAGTGGTGGGAGGTAAATGGGAAATTTAGTAAGTGAAAGGGATGGAGGAGGAAAAGGATGAAAAAAGAAAAGAATTAGAGGGCAGAGAAAAAGGAAGAAAAGAAGAAGCGATGATGGGAGAAACAGGAAATAAAAGCTGTAGTGAAAAGGAAAAGAAGTGTGAACTCCCACAGAACAGTCGGCTTCCATGAGTTCTCCGAGCATTGCTAGAACATCCATCTTCTATGGTACATTGCTTTTCCCCACTTTTCTTGCCAGTACTGGATCCTGTTGAGAACAGCAGAATTTACAGGAGTCACAAAGAACCTTGTGAAAGTCTATTGGAAAATAAGAAATGATTAAAATCACAGTAAATGGAACATGTGTGGCAACTTTAAAGGAAATGGGACATTGAACATTGAGGAGTGACCCATTAATGGTTTTCAGGTACAAAAAAGCTATTAACACAATGTCTGCTGAGAATGGCAGGATTTACCAGGTTTTAGATCCGATCTCTTCAATGTCTGAATGCTATGACTGCTTTTATTACCTCTACCAGTGCCGAACACTTTTACTTTTATGGTCTGTCCAAGGTGCTATCTCTATGGTGTGCTGCTCAGTGGTTGGCACAGTCTATGAATCAAGAACCATTGCTCTGGAAATTTGCTGAGATCTTTAGTAGAATGAGCATGATGTGAGCCAGATTTCCTTCTCTAGAAAGAATATGGCTTCAGAGGAGACAACAGAGTTTGAATTTTGATTCCCCCAACTTATTAGCCTAGTGACCTTTGGACAACTGACTCAACTTTCCTGAGCATTAGTTCCCTTTGTCAGGGGAGAAATGTAACTTACTTCCTTAGAATATAGATCTCCTTCAGGGCTTCAGGAAAGCAGGCATCCCATAAATGCTATCTTCCATTTCTTTTTGCCTTCCCTGGAGGCACAACAGAGTCACAAGAGGGACCATCTTTACATAGGTTGTCTTACTCAATGGAGCCAAGCTCAAGGGTGGAATAATATCCAGAAAACTCAGATCCATTTCATCTCCATAGACAGAAAAGGGTAGGATAGGGTTTATCATACTCAGCTCACCTGGAATGCACAGTTCTCTGGATGATATGACTTAGCAAGAGCTCCCCTCACCCTCATTTGCCAAGTGGTTCCTCAGCATTCAAGACAGACCTCTGTGCTCTGGTTCATGCATTTTTAAAACAGGACAGTTTTGAAATGAGCATTCAAATAGAGATGGACTGGATTTGCATTGAAATGGAGATGAATTTAACTTGCAAGTTAAAGAGACCCTTGTATTTTTGACTGTGGCCCAGCTTGAATATTAAAGAGCCCAACTCTGTCTTTGCAGCCAAGGCCTCCATGTCCCCAGGGTTATTTCCTACAGGCAGTGGCCAGTGCTGAGTGCCTGTCTCTGCCAATAACCTTCTGCCTGCATGCATGAGTCCATCACACTCATTCAGCATGTTCTTCTGCCTGAATATGGACATACCTAGGCTTTAGTTTACTTCTTGCAGAATAAAAGAACCCCATGCATTTACAGATCTTTAAATATATTTTTATGATTTCCAGGTATTATGAAACTTCTTAAAGTCTCTTCAAAGACTTTTTTCAGGTACCTTGTGAAACATAATGTGGAAAAGCAGGGTCCTTGGAGGTACCCTCCTCTGGGAACTCACCTCTGGTGTGCTTAAAGCCATTAAGAGGAGCTCTTGGCCAATTTCTCTGAGCAGACCTTGTTTGTCACTTTGTTTTCTCTTACACTGTCTTTGGCTTAAATCAAGAAGTGCATAACTCTTATTATCTGGGGCAGTAGAGAGGTGACAGCAGGGCTTTATGAAGAGAAGAAGCTTTCCTTTCCACTTCAGTGAGAAATCTAATCTTGTTTCTTTAAATTCCCTTTGCCATTCAGACATGCACACTTATTTACAGGTCAGTAACATCATTTTGGTTTAAACTCTTAACCAAGCTCTGTTTGAGTCAAGGAAACAATTGCCTTATTACTAGTAAATAAGCAGAGCCTGAATCTTACATATTTGGGACATTGGGTGGAAATAAAAGGAGAAAAATGTGGAAATAGTTGATGGGTTATTTGAACAGTCTGCTTAATTTTTATGATTTCTTTGCATATATTAAAGCTCTAATGTCCTCAGCAGGGAAGAAAAGTACCAAATCTTTTTATCAAGGCCCTGTTTACTCTCAGGTTATGAAGGATAATTCATTAACTTAGAGAAGGCCTTTTGTTGTGATGATTATTATCATTTTTGAGAAAATGCTGACTATGCTATGAACTATTTCTTGCTATAAATGCAAACTATATGGAAATTGTGACATTTCCACTTGCTCATAGATGCCAAAACTTTACTGGTGACAGATTATCTCACTTAAGAAGACCAAATGATGTTTTTCTTAAGGAAATATACACAAGTATGTGATTAATTTTCTCATTGTCCTTTCTAATATTCATATTTTTAACCTGCTCATTACGGCCTATAAATATTATGACTAAAAATACACAAAGAGGAGCAGTATCCATAATTATAAAAGGAGGTTTATTCTTCAGGTTTCAATGTAAATATGAGTTAACCAAATCTAGATTAGTTCTTCATCTTGCACATTAACCTGCAACCTTGTCTTTTTTCTTTTCAGCTGCCAGAACTCAGATAATTTCTCATCAGTTGCCTGAATTTGTTCAATTACGAAAAGACCATCCCTAGACTTGCAAAATCTTCTGCTTGTCAGTGTCTCTGATTTCTATCTCCAGTTCAAACTCTCCTGAACCCTCAACTCCTATGCCTGCCTGCTTACTAATGTCTCTGCTGAGTTGTATGATTAGAATCTCAGATTTACCTTGTCTCCAAACTCTTGACTTTTCTCTGAAAGTAATTCCCCATCTTCCATGTCACATTTTAATCAATATTTATTGACAGCTCCCTATATTATACACATTCTTCGAAGTGCTTTACCACTATTAATTTATTTGCTGCTCATAACAACTCTGTGGGGTAGATATTATTACTACTCCATTTCATGAAGATTGAAACTGAGATACAGATAAAATTTGCCTGAGGTCACACAGTTCCTAAGTAGTAGATCTAGGCATCGATCTAAGTCTATTTGTTACTGTCTGTATTGGCCCTGGCCTAATCCCTCTTCTGTGCAAGTTCTGTCTCAGTAACTAGTACTGTCATTCACCCAGGCCCCAAAGCTCAGGGTTAATTTTGATTTCTCTCTCTCTCTCTCTCTCTCTCTCTCTCTCTCTCTCACACACACACACACACACACACACACACACACACAATATCCCTATTCACCAGCAAGTCCTAGTATCTCTGCCTTCCAAATGTATTTTGAAACTGACCAATTCACACTCCCTCTGGAGCTTCCGTCACAGTCCAAGTCCCCATTATCTACTCGCTTACCTTCTGCATCCACTCCTGTCCCAGCATGTTCAATTTTCTCTGCAGCAGCCAAAGTAGTATGTTCAAAGCCTAACAGTTCTCCTAAGTCATTTGCTCCAAACTCTGCAGCAACCTTCCATCAAAGCCAGACACTCTAAAGTCTTACCATGACCTGGAGGAGGCTCTCCCTATCTCGCCAGACTCATTTCCCCCCACCCTTCCTGGGGGACCCCTGCTCCAGCCACATTGGCTGACATGCTGTTGCTGAAATACTTAAAGCAAGGTCTTACCAAAATTTCTTTCCTATGCCTACAATCCTCTTCCTTCGGATAGACAGTCACAGGACTCTCCTTATTTTAGTCTCTGTTCAAATATCACCAGTTAGAGAAGACTTCCCTGACCATCCTGCTGAACCTCCATCACACACGGTCTTCTTTCTCACCTTTAATTATCTTTCATTCTTTTTTTCCCCCAGGGCCAGAGTTTAAACCTAAGACCTGTGTTTGCAAGGCAAGCACTCTACCACTGAGCCCCCAGCTCCCTTTAATTATTTTAATTGCAGTTCTCTCTAGCTTGGCAGTCCTCAGCCTTTTTAGGACCAGGGACCGGTTTTGTGGAAGTCAATTTTTCCATGGACCAGGAGTAAGAGGTGGTTTCAGGATTAGATTCTCATAAGGCACACACAACCTAAATCTCTCACATGTGCAGTTCACAGTAGGGTCCACGCTGCTGTGAGAATCTAATTCCACTGCTGATCTGACAGAAGGCCAGCTCAGGTGGTGATGCGAGTGAGCAGGAGGAGCTGTGAATGCCAGTGATGCTTTGCCTCGCCTGCTACCCCAGGGACTGGTTCCTAACGACCGATACCAATCTGTGGCCCCCTGAAGCTGGAGATGCCTGTAATAGCTGATGTTTTATTACATTTTGTTATTCAGTCACACACTACATAGCAACCTTGTGATTAACAACAGACCACATGTGTAACACAGTCCCTTAAGTGTATGCTGATACCATGTACAGTGGTACCATGAACAATTTTGTTTGCAAATAAGTTGGTTTGCGAATTGGAATATTTGGTAAAATTTTATCTTTGTTTGCAAACTCTACATCAGGTGACAAATATGACCATGGCCATCTTTCCCACACAAGCAAAAATGTGAGCATCTTTTCCAAATTTGTAGAACAAATTAAGTTTGTAAACCAAGGCACCTCTGTGTCACCCAGTGACATCTATATTCTATGATGTTCGTACATTGATAAAATTGCCAGTGGCACATTTCTCAGAGTGCATCCCTGTTGTTAAGTGATGCATGAATTTATATTTACTTTTTATCTTTCTTTTTCTCTAAAATGTAAACTTCTGGAAGGCAGGGACTACTTTGACATCTAGAAATTCCCATCACCTAGATATTTCTTGTCTCCTGATAGTTGTTGCATTGTGACCCCTTTTCTGTTGCTCTAACTAAAGGCCACAGACTAGTTAACTTATAAGGAAAAGAGGTTTATTCTTCACAATTTTGAAGGCTGATAAGTTCATGATTGGGTAGGGGCATCTAAGGAGGTTCTTCTTACAAGTAGAGACTCTATAGAGTCCCCAGGAGGCACAGGACATCTCATAGTAAGCATAGCTCAGGTTTTCTCTGCTTCTCTTACAAAGCCACAGTCCCATGAGATTAAGGCCTAAACTTATGGCTTCATTAAATGTTTACCATCTCTCAAAGGTCTCAAATCTAAACACTGTAGTTAAATTAAGCTCCCATCTTCATGATAGTTCACAAAGGGATTAAATTTTAACATGAGTTCAGTGGCAATATTCAAACCACACCAGTTATGGGATATTTACTGGATGAGTGAAAGATCAAGAATTTGTGTAACAGATATCAGTACATGTAGATTCTGCAGGAGTTTATGTCTTTACCACAGAAAGCCAGTGATATAAAATACATTTCCCAGTATAATGCATGGAAATACAGCACACATTCATTTCCTGGCTGCTGCTAACTGCCCAAATGAGGCACAATGCCTTGCTTAAAGTAAGCAAATGGCTACATTCAGGGCACCAAGAGACAGAAGTCATGTTTACATAGTTGCTAATCCTTCTGAATTCTTCCTCTACCTTTTTGATGAGTGCTTCTCTCTGCTGCTTCCAAAAGGCACTGCAGACACCAAATATTTGCTGATTCCAATTAGACAAGTCTCTTTGCAAAAGAGCAGCAGGAGGAGTAAGTGCAGATGTGCACTGCATTCTCTGTCTTCCTCTGCTCCTCCCCACACCTCCAAGCTTATAGTGCTGCCTGGAAGAGTGACAGCAGGGTAATGAGAGGGGAAAGGGAGGTAAGTATCCCTTCTTCACCCAGAGGGTGCTTGTAAAAGGTTTATTGACAGCCTTCCTCTGTAAAGATCAAGAGAAAATCCAAATGGTCTTCTCTCCATCGCCACGTGGTTTTGTTCTATTTATCTTCTGTTTGCCAGTGAAGATATTTTCCTCATATTCCTATGCATTCTCTATATTTATACTTGCTGTCGGCATTGACATCCCATCCGACCTCAACATAAACCCTCTTGCTGAGTGAAACAGTTGGTGTCCTTCCCTACTGGACTCTATCTTGGCCCAGGCACCTAAGTAAAACTCATCACTTCCTGGCAAGTGCCAGCACAGAAGTGGGCTCCATGCATAGGCATCAAGCAACAAGTCATTACCTTTAAAAGAAGAGACAAAGAGGCCAAAGTAACATCATTTGAAAATTGCTGCCCCACTTTTGCTAAATTTTTCCACAGCCTCCAGTAACACTGGCGCAGTAGATTGTACTATCCAGTGTTCCATAGAGCTCTAAGAAAAATCAAGGAAGTTGCCAGATAAGGGAATTATCACATAATGGAATCTTCGGAAATTACAAAAGTAATTCATGATAATGAGAAACAATGAAATAAGACAAATATACATATATATAAAGAGAACTGTCCCTAGAATTACCCCAGCCTCAAACAACTTCTTTCACCATGGCTGATATGGCCATAGCTGTGAGCTGTCCACCCCAAGCTCATTGACTTTCTCCCAAGCCCTCTATTTCCAAGCCTCTTCCCCAGTCAGGTGTGGCCACCTGACACCTTGCCAGCACCATGTGAAGAAGTGTAGTGTCACTTCTGGGTGTGCTCTGTAAAACCTTCCTAAGCAAGCTCAGCTATCAGCAATCCTCCCTTTGTCTCTTGTTAACTGGGATTCAGACACCTCCTAGGGACCTTAGAAGCCTCATGTTGAAGATAGCTGTGTCTCTATTGGCACAAACCTCTGAATGACTACATAGAAGAGGCTACTCTGCCAACCTCAATATGGCTACATAAACTAAAAATGAAATTCTGTGGGATTGGAATTATAATATGTCTCAGTTACTTTTGTTGTTGGGACAAAATAGCCAACATCTAAAGTTAAAGGGAGAAAGTTTTATTTAGCTCACAGTTTGTAGAGCTTTCAGTGCATAATCTACTGAGTCTAAGGTAATGTGGTGTGGAAGACAGGCTTTGCAGAGGAGATAGTTCGTGGTGGACAGAAGGTAGCAAAGCAAGAAAGTAAGGGATAAGACAAGTCTTTTTCTGTCCCTTGTATTGTATCTAGGCTACAGCGATTAGGGTGTTGCCAAACCAGTCAGTGGGCTGATTTAGTAACCACATGCCCTTAATCCCAGCATCACACACTCTGGATTCAAGCTCTGAAAAAGCCCCACCTATGACTGCATGAGGCTTTGGGGGAACATTTACACCCAAACCATAACATAGTGTATTTTCAAGACTACTTGTTGCAGCAGTTAGCTAACCCCAGCTATTATACCAAGTGTTATAACTTACCTTTCATGTATATTTCTTTCTTCTACACCTGACTGTCAGCTCTTTGAAGAATCTGTGTATTGTCTTCTGTATCTCTGCAGGGCCTCCCTCAGAGACTAGTACAGTACATCCAATTGGCAAAGAGTGGTTGGTCACAGAGTTTATTTCTACTTTGTATGCTAGGCTGAGTTAAAACATGGACAGGAACATGGCCTAATTATATGGGTGTTTCACTTTGCTTAGAAATCCATCTTGGGTCCATCTTAGGTGTATATGGAAGCTCAGAACTGATATGGTCACTGAAGTGTGACACACATTTTTTTATTATCCATAAATGGATTATCTGCTGTGACCCAGCTCTTCTATCATCTCAGCACATTCCTTCTGTCAACAGCTGTGTTGTAGGCGCTGAGAAGGCATCCAAGCCAAGTGAGAAGCAGAAACGGGTGGGGGTAGCCTTGGGGGTGGTGCTTAATGTTACCCACGGAATGAGTTATGATTCCACCAGGCAAGTAAAATGGTAGCTTTTTCACTATCGTATGGATCTTTCTGATTATCTACTATGATATATAATCAGTAGTTGACAATAGGAATATATAAGTTGAAATGAGAAAAGATACTGAATAAGCTCCATTCTAGGAGCCAAAGAAGCTTTCAAAATGAGAATTTATCAGTTTGGCACCAGATCTCTTTGAACAAACAAAAGGCATTTTGCTTCCACCAGTTTGCCTCAGGTCAGGCAGGGGATGCGTGGTAAATACTAAAATCCTCATTATGGGAGGGATGGGTTTTGTCTTGCAGTTCTTGATTACTGCTAAGTAAACTGCCAACCTCCATCCTGGATTGTGGGCCAGTGTCCTCATGAACCCTAGGACCATTTCCTCTCACTTTTCTCCACATATTTAAAT
The DNA here is from genome assembly GCA_004027455.1 of Hydrochoerus hydrochaeris. Lineage (NCBI taxonomy): Eukaryota > Metazoa > Chordata > Mammalia > Rodentia > Hydrochaeridae > Hydrochoerus > Hydrochoerus hydrochaeris. The sequence continues at coordinate 253,445 of PVLA01000137.1, read as the reverse complement.
AATTCATTTTTAGAAAAAAATGACTATATAGAACAGTGTCTCTCAAAGGTTAACATTCATGAAGCTTGTAAAACCCCAGATTTCTCAGTCCCACCTCCACAGCTGCTGATTCAGTTGATATAGAAGAAAGCTGACAATCTGCATTTCTAACACGGTCCCTTAGGGTGTTGCTCCTGCCTCCAGGCTGGGGATCACACTTTGAGCACCCAGTTCATCTTCCCTCCTCTTGGGTAAAGGAGTCCTCACACGGCTCCTTTCCCATAAAGCGAGGTTGAACCTGTGAATGAATGAGCAGTTGGAGGGGCTCAGGCCAGTTTAGGGAAATGTCACCTCACACCATTAAACCTCTCTATCTCTCCCTGTGCTGCTTCTCTTCTAGTTCAGTGTCCCTATCCAAAGACCATGTTGGTGCTCAGAATGTTCCAGAGATGAAAGGATTTCAAATACTATATTCCCAGATGAGGGTTGCTCAACCTCTCTCTCCTCATTTCCCTTCTAGTAAAATGAAGAGTTTGCTATAGATGAGTGGTTCTCAATTCTGGTGCCCCATAGAAAATCTCCTGGGGAAGATTTTAAGTAACACTGTTGTTCAGGCTATATCGTGCTTAAAGATTCCAATGTAGCTGTTCAGAAGTAGGGCTGAGGAATCAGCATTGCAGTGGCACGCAGGTGGTGCTAGTATACAATCAGTGATGCCTCTCAGCCACTGCCACGTCTAACAGTCTACATTCATGTCCTTCTTCTCCATGGAATGTCACCTTGTCCATGTGTCCCTCTGCCCACCCTCCAACCTTCCATCTTCACTTGACTTCCTTGCCCTGACCCCTCCCTTCAGGTACCTCATATTCTATTTGCTGTGTGACACAAAGTCACTTCATACCTCATTAACTTCCTTTGCTTAATTAGGCAAAGGAGAGTAGCAAACAACTGCAAAAAAAAACATGGAAATTCACTGATAAATATGTAAACAACAAATTAGGAAGGCTTTTAGATCCTCCAGAAAATGTTAACTGTGGAAGCAGATAGAGAACTCTTCTCTAGAAAAGTGACTTCTACTCATTGAGTCTCACAAGTCCAACTCCATTCTGTTGTGATTCCTACACATTCACATGGACTTTTTATTTATAAGTGACCCAGATGAAATGACTTCACTCTGTTTCATAAATAGTCCCGTAAAGCAAAATTAAGTCCAAGACTGAGGCAGTGATCTGGGCACCCTGGTATTCTTACTACCCTAGAAATATTTGATGAAGGTAGTGGCTTTTCCTGGTGAGTTTAAAGTGTTGTCTGTGGTTTCCATTTTATTTAGCACAGAAAGTAGGTACAGACTTGGGATCTCTAAGTGTGACTGGGGTGTAGCTTAATTTCACCTGACTCTAACTTGAACTAGAAGAGCTGAAACTTTCTGTAACTTCCCTAATGAACTTTATTTTAAGATATAGTTAGTAGAGCTTTTTCAGTTTAGTTGTCATTTTCAATGAGGATTTTTTTTTAATGGTTTAAGCTAAGGGAAGATGTAGTTAAGGTGAGAGTCACCAAGGCAATTTAGTAATTTAATTCCACCATGTGGTCTGGACATGAACCCAAGGCCTGAGGACTGGTGCTTTTCTGTTAATTAATTCTCCATGTCAGACATCTGGAAACCCGCCTCTTCTGCCTCATCTGAGTTGACTAATTAATTAAGCTGTGTTTGTAAACAGCATTTTCTCCTCCAGCACTTTTTTCATCATCTGTTTCTTTAGCCACAAGCTGGTGACCCTATTTAATGGCAAACTACCTAGCCAATAATTCTGTTGTCCTACAGGCTGAGCAGCTTTCTTTTGGAGGCTGCCCAGCACTATGCATTGGAATGAGTTAGATAAGGATTTGAATCCAACTGAGCCATTTATTAATTATGTGGCTTCAGGAAAATTACCTCACTCTCAAAATGTCAGCTTCCTAATTTCCCCCTATAAAGTCTGTTGCTCAGTACAGTGCCTGGCATACCCTTGGTACCCTCCAAACCCTGGGTGTGGTTTGCTTAATGAGGGTATTCATCTCAACTTGTCTCTTTGTGGGGAGCAGCTAGTTTAAACCACATCGACACGCATTATCATATCTTTCTCCACTCTCTTTGAGGGTTCTTTTGACAAACATTAACCCTTCATATTTTATAAACAATCAGTCTTGCAAGGCCCCAGGGCTGGTCAAAACAGCCTAGACATGGCTTCATTCTCCTTTTTTTTTTTTGGTTTTTTTTTTTTTTTGTAAGACCAGGTATCTCATTGACCATCAGTTGATGATAGGAAATGAGATTATAGACACCGGAAGTAAGGCAGAAGGGGGGTGTTATACAAGAGTTACATAAGATAACACCTCATCAAAGAAGTGGACATGTACTGATAGAAGTTTAAAAATTTTTTAAAGAAATTGCAGAAGTAACTACTGACGTTCAAAGGGTTGTAACACCCACTGGAGAAAAGTTGCCTGATACATGGAGTCATGTTGAATCTCTGCTGAATCTCTCAGTAGCATCTACTATCCCAGGCCTACTAGCCCTTGGTTTGTGATTATGCTGTTAGTAAGTGTTGTAACCCAAATTTATTGACAAATTTTAGTAACATAAGTACTTAACATTTGGACAATTTGATACATGTTCCATTCTCTTGAGCACCCCTGAAAGATTAGTAGAAGTAGTATGTCATTTCTTGTTATTGAAACTAAATGCCCAACACCTGAAATTTAAGGAAGGAGAAATTTATTTTGATTTATGTTTCAGGTCATAGTTGGCTGGCTTCAAGGCAGGATGGCATACATAGCAGAGGAGAGCTATTCATGGCATAGCAGGTGGGAAGCAGAAAGAGTGAAGGGAGAAGCTGGGAAGGAGATTAAACCCTCCCAGACCACACACCCCATAACCCACCTCTTCTGACCAGGTCTCACCTCCTAATAGTAAGTCAGTTACAAGCCTCCATAACTTAGTCACTGTCCAAAATTCCTGCTTTTGTATTCATAAGACTCTTGGGGGACAACTAGATATAAACCATAGCAAAGTAGGATATAAAGGCCATATACATATATATATATATATATATATATATATGATTTTTTTTAATGATAAAGAGACTCAGATTAACAGAGGTTAAACCATTTGCAACCTCTCCAAGGCCTGTCAGTGGAAGTTCTAACTAAGCCTGAAATCCAGGACTTCCAACTCTGTGTTTAGTACCATTTCAACAGGACTGCAATGAAAACAGACTTACATCTGTTTTCATTACTGCTTATTTATATTAATAAATATACTTATATTTATTTCATTACTGCTTATTTATATTAATAAATATAAATATGTCTATATTAATAAAAATACTGCTTATTTATATTAAAGAACTCTAAAGAAAGCTGAACTATTTTGTCTTTTGATTCCATCTGTCTTCCTGCTTTTTAGTCCCTCCCTTGGCTTTGCCTGATATGTGTAGCCTTTTCCTTGGGTGAATATAGGTCACTTAACTCCTGTTGTATTGCAATCACCACAAAACTCAATGACTCAAAGCATTTTTCACTCAGCCTTCTGGGGGTCAGCTGTTTGACCTGGGATTAGCAGTGTGGTACTTGAAAGTCTCACAGGGGTTCACTCATCTGGCTGCCATCATCTAGGCTCAATCCAGGCTAAATAATCAAAATGACCTCATTCCGGTGTCTGGCTCTTTGATGGTTCTCAGCGGGGCCCCATGTTATGTGTTTGCTTCTCATCGAGGAGGCAAAGTCTTTTCAGTGTTTCTGGCAGCATTCAAAGGGAATGAGCCCTGTTGCGCTTTCACTCACAAGTCTATGCGTGTCCCAGTTTTTGATGTCCTATTAGTAAAAGCAAGTCATGAAGCTAAACTCAGAGTTAATGTGACAAATGATTTCACAAAGGCATGGACACTGGGATGTATGATTCATTAGGTGCCACTTATATAACAATCTGCCACAAATGGATATAAAAATGTTATTCACCTCTCTTATGAGACAGTTGTAAGGATGAAATTTGATAATGCACGTTTTCTGCAGCATAGTCCCTGACACACAGTAAGTGCTCAATACATATTAGCAAGTATCATTCATGGAATCATCATCTATTGTTAGCTGGACAGAGGTTTTCCATTTGAAATCATGTTTACTTATTTGCTCTCCTAACATTTATTTAGTGCCAGTTGGTAATATTTCCTATGTTAGGCATTACGGACACTGAGATTGTATTGGTTAGAGTTCTCCTGAAGAATAGAGTCAATAGAATATACACAAACACACATACCATAGATAGATATAGATATAAATAGAACTTAGGCTTAGAGCATCAGAGGCAAAGAGTTCACAATAGCTATCTGTACATTATAGAGTCAGGGGATCTAGTAACTGTTCAGTCCAGCAATTGTAAGCTGCAAACAAGAGAGATCAAGGATATAGGACCAGTCTGAGACCAAAAGCCCAAAAGCTCCCTAGAGAATCAGAGGTGTGAGTCTGCATTGGAAAACTGAAGAAATGGAGTCTGATGTCCACAAGTGTTGAGGGCAGAAAATGCACCTGTGTAAGCAGAATGGAGCTCTTTAAAACTGCATGCCAACTTCCTCCTTTCTTTCTTTCCCTTTTATTACATCCAATGGACAAGCCTATTGGTTCATGCCACCCACAATTAGAGTATATCTTCTTTCTTCAGTGCACTGTCCTACATGCCAGTCAATGCTGTAAATACCCCATGGACACACCCAGAACTGTGTTTTAATGATCTGTTAGGTGTTTCATTATCCAGTCAACTTGGTATATGGTGTTGTGCTTAATGGTCACAGGGATATGAGAAAATAATATCTGTCCTTGCCATTAAACATCTCACTGAAAGAGACCAGACATACAAAAAATTAAATATGACACACCACGAAAAGTTCAGTGATTTGATGTGTACAGGTGTTTTGGAATTGCCAAGGAGGGATAGCTCACCCCTCAATCTAATGTAGGGGTGTGGTAAGTAAAGGCTTCTTGAGCTATATCCTAAATATCAAGGGGTGTTATCCACAAGACCAAGAGTTTAAAAGAGAGCACTCCAGCATGAAAAAATTCATTCAATTAGGATAAAGCATACTATGTTGTTATCAAATAAAATGAAGGGGCTAGGAAGCATGAAGAGATGTATCCAAAAGAAACAAGGACAAGAAGACAAGAAAGGGGAAGAGAGAGAAAGCAAAAAGGAAGTGAAGGCAGAGGAAGAGGAGATAAAAAACAAGGAGGGAAGGAGGAGGTGAAACAGCAGAAAAGGGGAAAAGGAAAGAAAGAAAAGGAGCAAAGGTGGAAATCCATGTGTTCTTTTCCAAGGTGGTTAATATAATCCGTAGGTGAAAGAGGAGGTGCTGACAGGCTTTGAGAAGGATAAGAAAGAGGTTGGGTCTGCAGTTTAGAGAAATGACTCTGGGAACTCAGCAGAGAATAAAAGGAGGATGACAAGACTGGAAGCAGAGGAAACAGAAGTAGCACCCAAATCTAGGCAAGAAAGAGATAGAGGGTCTGAGAGTGGACGATATTTCCAATCTCAAAAGCTCAAAGGCATTTCTTTGAGATATGAAATAAACTTGGATATCCTTGTTTGGGAGACAGTAAAGTCTATCTAGGGAAAATTATTGTCTACATAACGAAAAAGTACGTTTGTCCACAGAATTGAGGAGGAGAGGATAACTCTAGGCTCTCTAGAGTGAGTGCCATTGTCTGGGATTTTGTAGTCCTAGCGTGGTAGTCTTAGTGAAGAGTGAGAAAACTGTTCCATAAACTTGAGAAGGTGACTTAGAGAGAATGGTCAGGGCCTTCTTTCAAGGTCTTTTTCTTGTCCTTCTTGTCTAGTCTTCTAAAATTGTAAGATATTTTAACCTCTTATATTTGTATTTCTTTAGCAACTCAGTAATTTGATGTGTCTTTTCCATGTGTGTGCCTTGATACTTTTCATAAAATTCACAACCTTGTGTCATGGATTTCCTGGATGATCACACTTTAAATGATAATACTTCATTGCCCCAGAAAAACACATTCATAATTATTGATGTTTACATTCAGATGTGTGAACTGGAAAACAGTGTCATTATACTTATGCACTGTGTCTATTCACCAAAATGCTTCCCATTATTTTCTGCTTGACACTTTAGCATGAACACCCTGCAGTGATAAAAACAGCTTTCTATAAACTTGTGTGATGGTCCTACTGTAGTCCTGCTACTTTTTATAGCTCTTTGAAATTTGAATGAAAACCTGATATTGCTTTTTTGGCTGGTTTATTAAATGCATGACAATTTGCAACACTTTTTATTAGTGTCTTTAGATATATTTGATAGAACCACTAGTTTATTGACTCTAAGATATATGAGAATATTTATGTGTGTCACCAAGATGCTTTTCTTTAAACACATTGAAAACATTTGAAATTCAGAGAAGGTCTGTGAAGAAGTGTGTAATGAAATGGATCAGGAGTCCAAGGGCAGAGCAATAGGGGAATCAGTCCAGTAAGCATCCTTTGAAGAGCAGCATAATCACTTCTGGCTCCCTACAATAAATCAGTACCTTCTGGATGGTGACACACAGGCACACAGAGCTGCTAGGGAGAGCAGGATAGATGAGTTACACTGGATCAGTACATGTATTGGGAATTTGCATTATATATTTCAGAATTTTCTGTGCATTCATATATAGAGAAATGGAAAAAATTCAAGCCTTCAGTGTCAGACTGCAGAGGCTTAAATCTAGTTTCTGCCACTTTCTTGGCCCAGAGAACCCTAAAGGTCTTATGGAAATTTCTGGTTATGAGCTCTTAATCCTGGCTGAGGGTTTGTGGAAGGGGTGCATGGAGAGCAGAAGGAGAGATAGAAGGCATGCAAATGACTGGGCCTGGCAGCAGGGCTTGGCATGTGGACTAGGCAGTAGGAGATGCCAAATGGCTTGCTGAGTAAGACTGGCTACAACTGTAGACTCTGTGACTGTCCTAGAAAGCCCTCCAGGGCCTACAGACCAAGGAGAAGATTCAGCCTGAGGTCACTGTCTATACAACAGGAACTCTAGATGGTTGGCCTCCTCTAAGTCCAAAACTCTACAAGCTGGAGGGGATATTTCCTGTCACCCCTTTTATTGACAGCAAGCAGGAGACACTTGCTTAGGAATAGCCATGGAATCTGCTTCTCATGGGTGACCCAATCTACTTCTTAGCTCCTGAGATATTCATAGAAAGTTGATGGTAAATACCACTACTAGCAACACAGCTACTGTCATTTACCCAGAGCTCAGCATGTTCCAGGGATTCTGCAAAGCCCTTTATGAATGATGCTTCATTTAATTTTCACCAAAACCCCACAAAGACAGTTATTATCTGTTGCTATTTATAGATGAGATAAACAGTACATTATGAAGGCTGTTTTGATTATAAAGAATAGACACCCAACTAGAATTAGCTTAAGCAAAAGACCAATTTGTCCTAAGGATGCTGGATTGTCTCAACAGAATCATTAACAGGACTGGCATTGAGCCTTCATAAGGCCTATAAACCAGGGCTTTGACACTCTTGTATATGTCCTTCCCTCTCACTTGCAGTTACTTTTCTATGGCCACTGGCTTCATTCTTCTCTCTCTATTTGGGCAAGTTTCTCTACAGCTACAAAACACATTTTCCCAGAGCTGCTGAGTCTTACAAGTGATAGCTTATGCTACTAAAATGACATAAACCTAACCCTTCTCTATCCTTGAGGTAGAAGATCCAAAAATTGTGACCCAACCATTCACCCATGACTGAACTCGTGGTAGAGCAGAAGATATAATGACATATCATGGTGACTTCCACAGGACCAGGTGGCTAAAATTCAGGAAGATGAGTTCATCAGAAAAGGAGATCCTGAACTAAGAAGAGGGTTAGGGAGAGAAAGCAAATTAAAAGAGAGAAGCACATGATGGCTAGTTGGTACACAAATGGTAGACAGTGACAACACAGAATTTAAAAGTTTAGGCAAATTGCTCAAGACATACACAGCTAACAGTGATAAAGGTAAAACTCAGATTAGGCCTTTGGGATTTCAAAGCCTATTTTCTTAACATGGCAAATCAGAATGTAATAATTAAAGTGAATAAATGAATGAATACATATAAGTTCACACATCCCACTTATACATAAATACAAGTGAAGACCTTGCTAAACCAGTGCTGTAATCCAAGAAATCATAGATCAGGATGCTGTGCCACTGCGCACATTTGTTCTAAGTTTACAACTATCATTTGAGGTTAAAGGTAGAAAGTAAAGTATTAGGTTTATGTCAGTTCATTAGCATCAGGTAACCTGATGGCAAAGAGTGTGAAGTGTGTGACCCAGCCCCCAAAGAAGATTATAAGGGCACCCTACGGTCCACTCATTGCCTACCAATCAGCCAGCCAGTGTCCCTGCTGAGCTATGTTCTGGAGCAAGTCAAGGCCTTGGGCATGGCGCCTACTGTCAACAGCCAAACGTTGGAGGAGGAGGTGGACGCGGAGGGAGTGGAATTAAGCATGGTGCTAGTTGGGAGAGGTGCTGCATGTCCCAGAGGATGACCCAAGGCTCAGTTTAGGTGTTCCAGAGGAGAGACCTTTTCTGGAAGGAGGTACACCAGGGGAGATAACAGAGCTTTGTTCTCAGTAATTGGACTCCTATCAGTCCCAGAGACTCTGATGATTGGCTTTCTAAGGTTGGTGTGTTGGGGCTTAGGAGGTTTTGACCCCTTGAACCAGGAAGGGATCAGCTGCTTCAGGAAAACATGTTAAATCTCTCAGCCTATTTAAGCCATGTAGTAAACTATTTACAGAATGCTCTGATGAAAAGGAAGTAAGCTCTTTCTAAAATAGCTATCTTGTCCCTGGAAGGGATTTATGGAGTGGCAGCAATGAGCACAACAGAATGCCTTGGATTGAAGGCCTTTGATAAATCCAAACAGTAGCACTATTTTTATTCCTAGGATTTCTGTTTTGTGTGTGTGTGTGTTTACTTATGCTTTAAGGAAAACAAAAGAATTGCATATGATTTACCTTGACATTTTGAAATGTATTGACTTATAAGTTTGGGAAGTTGGAGTTTGTTTAATATTTCCTTCTCATCACATAGAAAAAATGTTGTATTTCTAGAGAGAAGTTGGCCACAGTAAGGGTTGTGCTGATGCTTTTAATAGTAATAGTAATAATGTAGAGGAGAAGGATAAAAGAGCAACTATTTGCATAAAACTAGTACAGGCAAGGCACAGAAAGGTTATATAACTCATGAAATATCACACAACTTGTCAGTACTGTGTGTTCTACTGCCATTTACTACCATTCTGCCTGTCTGGCCCAACCACAAACTTCAGCTACCATTTGCCATGAACTGTTTGGGTACAATCATTAGGGTTTCTATAAGACTGGTGTAAGGATGAGAAACCATGAGGATGAGACAAACTCTTCTACTCTCTCAGATCACAGTGGAGTTGTGAAGAAAAAGTCAGAAGTCTTGACAACATGATATAGTAAAGGAAATGTAGGCTTCTAGAGTCAAATAGGCCAGAAATAAAATCTTGGTCCCTCCATGAGCCTTAAGTATTTTAGTCTACACTGAGGACAGCTAACAATGTCTACTTTTTCAGGAGTTGGTAACAATGAAATGATATAACTATGAGAGTGCCTCACACATTATCATATTATCACATCTCAGTTGGGGGTGTTATCTGAAATGACCGGTAACTGCTGTCTGGTGCTGAGGAAATTAACAACTTTCGCTCTTGACACCCAATTCTTCCCACCTGCTCTACTTCCCAACTCCTTCATGCTTGGGGGGGGTGGGTTGCAGAGGGAGGGTGTGTAAACAGCAAGAGTCACCTAGAGGGTGATGACCAGAGGCAGCAATGGATGCGGGTGCACAGGTCCCTGGGAACCCTGGGCTCTCCTAGAGAAGCAGGAGTCAGCCAGGGCTGGCATGTGAGTCTCCGGGTGACAGAGATGTCTGTGTCACTGGGAAAGAGTCCCAAGGTTCAGGCAGAACTAACCAGGTGGGCATCCCTTGGGCATATCAGAGCTACTACTTTAAAAGCAGGGATACAAGAAGGGCCAAAGGCAGTCATGGATCAAATTTGAGTATGAAAATCAATGTGTCTTTGAGCACATTTTCCAAACTCAAGATTTGTCAACGTAAATGTCCCTGAGTATATAAATGATTAGGAGAAGGAGCATCAAGCTGCACCAGTGGCTTTGTTAGACATAGCACAGATTCTGACCATGGTTCTGGGGGTGCTGGGTCTGTGCAGGGAGGCTTCATCCTCAGAAAGTCGAAGAGAAACAGAATGAAGATGCTTGTAGGGCACCCTTTACCTCCTGCAGGTTTACCTCCTGCACCTTTCCCTGGAGGAATGCTGGAAGGGTCTAGCAGAGATTTGGGATGGGGGATCATCTGATGTATATTTTTTCTCAGTGACATCAGTCAGTAATTAATGAGAACATGCTTGTATAGGCCACTATGAGGAGACAAAAAGAGGTAAAATAATATGGTTCCTGCCTTAAAGGCACTTAGAAATGCATTCAGAGACATACATTTGCATATTAGAATAAAGCTAAAATTTTAATATGCTAGCTTAAGGGAGAGGTTGACCCACAAAATTGTTATGGGATGTCAAATGGCAACTGTTTTTTCTCCTGGCTGCAGTGATCAGGGAGTGTATCTTGGAAGTAATGATGCTAAAGAAGAGTCAAGAAGTGTACAGAATATTCCAGAAACATAGAAGCCAGTGCAGCCCCCAGGCAGCACAAAGGGCTGAGTACAGGAGAGACTGTGCAGACTAGCAGGCAACAAAGCTGTATCTGTGGCACACACAAAATACCAAAAATTAAATACAAAGGTATATTAAGACCAACCAAAGAGGGACATTTTGAAAGAGAGGTAATTTTTTTCTTGGTGCAGTACTAGAGATTAATGGCAGGGTCTTTTCACTGAGTTACCTCCTCAGCACCCTTTTTAATTTTTTATTTTCTGAGAGGGTATCACTAAGTCCCTAAGTTGAACAGGCTGTGCTTGAATGCAATTCTCCTATCTTAGCTCCTCAGGGTGCTGTGAATACAAGTGTTAGCCACCATGCCTGTTTGGTAGATTTAAAAAAAAAAGAAGAAGTGAAATAGGAAATCAAAGATTCTATTTTGGGGGTTTTTGATTTTTTTGCAAAGGTTCTATTTAAAAAGATCACATTTTGTTTCAAATGAAAACGAATAAAATTTTTTAAATAGTAAAAAGAGTCAAACACAAATCACAGAGTAGGAGCAGTATTTCCAGCATATCTGGCTCGTAAAGGGTTACTATCACCACTACACCAGGAACTCTTTGCCACTAACAGATAAGGAAGACTAACAACAGCAATCAAAAATAAGTAAGGGATGCGGCTAGAGGGCAGAAGAGGAAAACAGATGTGGAAAAATTGCTCACACTCGCCATGAGTCAAGGAGATGAAAATCAGAGCCATGAGGTACCATTTTTCATTCCCCAGATTAGCAAAGATTTAATTGTGACAAAATCTTGCCACCGGTGAGAATGTGAGCAAAGAGCACTCTCGTGCTTTGCTAGTAGTGATTTTAATTGCTGTGAACTTCTCTACATGAGTGACAGAAAGAACACATATGTGTCCTCTGAGTTTGCTTTTCAATGACTGGGAATTGATGCTTTTGAAATGCCAACGTATATTTTTTAAATACCCTAAATATTTACTTAGAGGGATAAGACTGAGTAAATCAAAGCAAGTTCATTATTATGGGTGACTGTGGTGTTGTAGAAAAGAGCTAGATCTGTCTGATGAGTTGGAAGCAAATACATTGTGTAATGAAGTGAGAAATGCAAGTGATAGAGGAATGTGTTTATTGTGATCTACTTAGACACACACACACACACACACACACACACACTCATGCATATATCTCTTCTTTTCTAAAGAAGTATTTTCAGTAGATACAAAAATGGATTGCAATACGCTAGAAAGTTCACTTAGCTGACAAATATGGAGGAGAATGGGTGCAGTAAAATAGAGATTGAGCAAAATGAAATGTTACTATACACTCAAACTTCTAAAATCCTCAGAGTGAAGATGTGTAGCCATTGACATGGAAAAATGGGCACGTGCCCTATCAGCCTCAGATTTCTGCGGATTTCTGCTACAAGTCTCAGGCCTGTCCAGGGGCAGCACCAACATGTGGCTGGGGAGAGTCCCTGAATTTGACATCCCTTTGGGAAGAAAGAGAATGCAAAATTCAGCTGCCCTGAAGAGACACTGTGCATGTTCCCTCTGCTTGCCCAAGGAAATAACATGTAACTTTTCATTTTGCATTTTAAAAGTCAGATGAAGGCTTAAAATAAGCAGCAAGTGTTTTGTGTTAGATCCAGATGTCATCTCAAGCAAGAAACAAAAAGTCTTTGATTTTTGAAAAGTAACCTTTGACGCCTAAAGAGGCTCTAATAAGTGCTTTTGTTCCAGGATCTTAAAAAATGACTTTCTGTACCAATGAGAGAGGCAGCTTGAGGAGACTGATGTCCTTTGCTTATCTGCAAGGACTACTGTGACCACAGCAATGACTGCCTGTGACCACATCACTCTGCTGTGCACATCGACTGGTTGTAAGGAAGGGACAAATTCCAGGGCCTTCAGAGAGGAACATAGTCCCTGTAGTCTTTCTTTATGTGTGGCCTTGTCAGGGTGCTAAACAGTGCCATTTTCCCTGGTGGTAATGAAGGAAATCTGGTAGCAGAAGGGTTTTGAAGTCTAACATCACCACAGTTTTGTCCCTAGGATTTTCATAAAGGAAAACTCATAGACCTGGTCCCTATCAGATGCTGTGTGTTTGGAAGAGACTGTTACTTTGGAGGGGAACTTCCCCCCTGTTCAGATGTTCAGTGGGTACCAAAGGAACCAGAAACTCTAAAAAGTGACTCCATGTTTTTTGGAAAAAATTAAACAAAGACTTTTTTTTTCTCTCTTGAGAAAGATGATTTCAGCCCTCAAGAGATTTTTCAAAATGTCAGTGTGGCAGATAACTGGATTTTTTAATAGACATATTTCTGTTAAATGTGCTTGTGGTAATGCTGCTTATTTAGTATTTATCTCCAAGGAATTCAGTGTTTTACAGACTTTTTCTTCATTATTTTTTAAGGTTTTATTTTTCCTGATCATACTTTAATCTTGCCTATAAGTGCTTCATTCTGCTTTTCCTCACTGAATTTTCTCTGAAACAGGCCCTGCTAACTTCATTTTCTACTATTGTCTCCATTTCTGGGATTACATATGCCCACCATTTTGGAATCCAAGACAAGCCTTCAAGACTTTTGTTCTCAGTTTCAAGCTTGCCTTTGTCTGTTTTTTTTTTTTTTTATTGTTGCTTTGAACTTTTCCACTTGAAATACTTCCTTCCCCTTGAAGGAAGACTTACTTGAAGCATACCTTGTTATTCTTCATTAATATGTGTCTTTTGACTTAATTTTAGTTAGTCAATAATTGGATTTATAGAGAAAGAATTTGATGTAGGGTCAAGAATGTAGCTTGGTGTTGGAGTACTTGTCGAAAATGAGTGAGATCTGGGGTTCAACATCCAGGACAGCAAAAGAAAACAAAAAGCAAAAAGCACAAGAATTTGGGATTCTAAACATGTGCTCTAACATGAGTCCTATTTTTGGCACTATGAATCTGATATATATAGTAGTTATTTTTTCCAAAAAATTTTCTCCTTTCAGTCTTCCATGAATTTGTTAATTTTTCTTCTGATTGTAATCATCCTTGAGAAAACAGGCTTAATAAAAGTAAACTTTTTGTATGAACAAATCAGATACTGCCCTTCCTTCAGAGAATGGCTACTAAGAACACCTCTTCTGTGTGCTGTACTCCTTAGAAGTGCTATACAGAGCCCTTGATCTGAAGCAATAATGGAAGTATGAATTACATAAAAGGCATCTTAGAAATTCACTCACCTATTCTTACAAATGTGCAAACGGTGGCTCAGAGAATTTTAAACATTTGCCTGTGACCTCTGAAGTATTTAGTGATATGTTTGGAATTTAGTTTTAAAAAGTCACTTAGAAAGTTTTAAAACATCATTAAAGAAAGTAATTAATAGCACAAAGTAATGAATGATTTGATTATTGTAGGCAGTGTGAGCAGGTAAATATTTAATAGCTTACTGAAGGAGCAGGGACATTGGAAGGCCTGATTTGTTTGTTTGCCAATTCTATGGTGCCCACACTAGGTCCACTGAACAAAGACTTGGAGAGAAATGAGCACAATCCAGGTGGCTTTCAAGATTCATAAAGATCATCTTGCTGTAGGGAGCAGTTCTTAAGGAGGAGGAAACTGAACTGGTTCAGCAAATAAGGAACTCTTCACCTAAAGAGTGATCCTTTGTGCTTCAAGGCCCAGATTAAATATAAAGGTCTCTGTGAGACTCTTCTCTTGATCTTTTGGAAGTAATCACTTTTACTCTGAATGCCAGAATACTTAATTATACTTCATGTGACAGTAATTAGCAAAAATGTTATTGACAATAGATGAAATCCTTTCCCTCAAGGATGTGACCATGCCTTGCTCTCCTTAATTATCAACTGAGTAGGGCAACCTAGTGGGTAGGAACACAAGGTGTAGAGTCAGACTTCCAAGCTTCAGATCCTGACTTAATACTTATCTTGAAATCTTGGGAAAGTTATCAACCCCTCTGTAGAATGAAACATTAATTGAGAGTCTATCTGACGGGTTGCTGTGATGACTAATGAGATTACTAAACAAGTTCTGTTAATGCTCACTTAATAAATGTCACCTCATATTGTGATCTCTAGTACCCAACCCAGTGCCTAGCACAACGTTGGTGTACAAGGATTGTTGATTGAACTGAATTGACATGGAGCAAAACTATGATTCATCAGGCATGGTAGGAAATTGGGAAAGAATGTGCTACCACAAAATTGCATGAACAAATTATTGTTGAGGAAATAAGAATGGCATATTTTTTAAAAAAATCAGTAGATTGTGGAATTATAGGATCAGAACTTCATTTTCCTGCTGTGGAACAATGAACACAGAGCAGGGTGGTATCATCATGCCCTCCCTTCACCCCATGTGCTAGACGCTGTAAGTCTATAAATACTTTTGTTGCTGCAATAGTTTTATAATCTGCTGTTGATTGAAATACCTTCATTTCAGGACTGTGCAGTTGCTTTTTGAACAATATGAATGCTAAACTTTAAGCATAAATACTGTTAAATTTCATTCCATTTGGTTCAGTCCGTTTGAATTAATTTGTTTCTTTCACACTCAACTCTGCAGTGCATTATGTCTTCTATCCTGTCTAGTTTTTGTTGTCTGTGGGCTTGTGAACATGACTTTTATTTTGTTTTCTGAAACACTATATAGGTCACTTCTAAGAGCAGGGTCCCTTGATATGTCACTAAACACTTTTTTCTAGTTGGCGTTGATTCATTAAACAATTTTTCTTCTTTTTTTAGACATAGATTTAACTCTTCCAATCTATCAAAATTAGCAGTAATCCATGTTATAGTTCATCTTGTTCACAAGGATGTCAGGAGAAACTTTGCCAAAATGTTATGTCTGCAACATCTTTTCTCTCTAGACAGAGTAAGTCTGTCAGAAAAGAAACTGCAGCTAGTTTGCTGCAATCTGTTTCTGATTATCTTATGTTAATTCCTATACCCAGAGCTTCCTTTTCTGAGTGGAACTAGGGATTCATAATTGAAAATGGTGAATTTAACCACATCAGGGTTGGCAAGGGTTAGTGCACAGACCTTGACAATCTCAATGAAATATTTGGGCAGTGAGAGGTTACTGAAATTTTTGAGTAGAGATTTTGTGACAAAGTTTTATTTTAAGAAAATCACCTGATGGTGACGTCCATGACAAGCTCTGGAGAGAATCTTGTGTGAGGTTGGAAGCTTTCTGAAATAATTCCATAATGAGCTGCTGAACTACTCTGGGAAATACTGCTAGTAACGGAAGGCAGAAGAAAATACTCTAGGATTTAAAGGGAAATAATCAAAAGGTACTACTGAGAGAAACTGCTAGGACTGAAAAACAAACTAAAAAGTATGTTAGGGCTTTGCAATCCTTCCCACACTATTGAACATTAATATTGATTTGGCCACAGGGGTAAATATGGCTGCTTGGAACAGAGGACATTTCTAACTCTGCATGCCTTGGAAGTCATTTAAAAATTTCTCTTTTAGAAATAAATAGTATTATCAATATGAGGAAAAACAAGACTTGAAACAAAATTATAATTACCAGCAAAGAGACATCTGTTACAGATAGTCACTGATTTACTTGACTCATGATTTTTCAAGTCTGTGATTGTGCAGAAGCAATGTGCATTCAGTAGCAGCCATTTTGGAACTTTTCCTGGGCTAGTGATTTGCAGTGTGATTCTCACGCTAGGCAGTGGCGGTGAGCCACAGATCCCAGACACAGATCACAAGAGTGAACAGCTGATACTCTGTGGCTCACTGAGTTGATAAGTGATAGTATCCTGTAGGTCTCAGGTTATTAGATGCATTTTCAACTTATGATAATCAACTTACAATGGATTTATTGAGATTTAAGCTCATATTTGGCTGAGGAGTATCTATGTATGGAAAAGAGGGCGAATAGTTGGTTTGATGCATTATTTTGAACAAAGAGGCAAAATATTATTTATCTTGCAAATACTACACTCAGAACAAAACCAATCAGAAACAGTTAGTGCCAGGGAGAGACTATAAAGGTGCCAAACAAAATAGCCAGGACACTAAATTACTGCCCATGTGACAGTGATGCAATGAAACAAAGGCTGTGGTTGTACAGGGTTAATTTGGGTATGGACATCATAAGCACTGTGGGGTAAGGTGGAGGGAGAAATGATCTACATGTAAGGAGACACCAGGTGGGAACCTAAGTGCAGACAAGGAGAAACAACAACAACAAAAAGAGTTTGAATTTTGCATTAATACGGAAATGCCTATTCACTTAAAAGTGTGTGAAGTACTGACAGTTTGTTGCTTCCTATTGATTTCTCTAGTTAAATAAACTAAGTAGTTTTGTAGTTCTCACCTGTTCTTTTTTCCCTTACCACATGGAGAATGACTTTTTGTGATAACCAAAGATCCTCAGTTATAGAAAGTTACAATGATTTCTCTTTCTTCATTAAGCTCAATAGCAGAGAATGAGAACGTCCAAAGTTTTGTAGATTCTATCATAAAAATAGGAATGAATGGTTCTTCTAAAAGACATTTGAAGCCATATACTTATCTAGTGATTGGCAGCAGGGCTGTTGTGTGTGTGATATGGAGACTCATATGAAAGCTCTCGAAAAGGCCTGTCTGATTCACTGAAGGTGCATATCTTCCCTGACTCACATAGTCTTACCGGTCTAACCCTCCCTTCCTCAGACAAGCCACTTCTGCATTCTTTCCTTCCAGCTTACCATTATGTTCCAATTCACACCTACCTGGCTCTCCCTGCAGTTCCCCTCTGGACCTCTGTTAGCCAGAACATGTCCAGTGAGCTCATTTGCTGCAGTCACTCTGCTGACCTCCCCAACACTGTTTTCTGTTCTATCATGTTCCTTGTTATGGCTAAGAAAAACAAAACAAATGGACCAAAACCAACCTGACAGCTACACAAAACACAGGAAACAGGTATTCTCCTAGCACTTAGTTCAGTTTTAGTATTTAGCATGTAGTACTGTAAACAGTTGTCTACATTTTTGACTTCTTCACCCAGCCTGATGTGAACCTGATGAAGGACACAGTGATGCTTCTTTGAGCTACACAGTTCAGCAGGGTACCCGCCACATAGTGGGTCCACATTTAATGCTTGGTAAGTGGGTGAGTGATTGAATGTATTGCTTTCTTGGATCTGGAAGCAGTAGTCTGCCATTAAGCATATGGTTTTAAAAACCTTCTCTCCATTAAGTACAAAGCTTGCATCTGTTTGCCTTTGCTTAACTGCTTCATGGAAGGATTCAGATAATGCTGAGAAAAGCTCTTATGTCATGGCCAGTGATTTCTGAGTATTTTATGCATTCCTGTGCAGGTGGGAAAGTGGAAAGACAAGTCCCTGCAGATGAAATACTATGTGTGGCCCCGAATGTGTCCTGAGACAGAGGAACAGGAGGATGACCACCTGAGCATTGTGACCCTGGAGGAAGCACCGTTTGTCATTGTGGAAAGTGTGGACCCTCTGAGTGGAACCTGCATGAGGAACACAGTCCCCTGCCAAAAACGCATCATCTCTGAGTACGTGTAGCACCTTCCCCACAGGTCCTAGGTGTCATAGGAGAGTTGAATTTGATGCAGCTGTTATCACCTGGCTAGCCTGGGACCTGGAGCATGGAACGAACTGAGCACCATATACTTTTCACCCGCACTTGAGCTGTAGAACCATTTGCAACCTTGTGATATGGTGTCTGGTTCTGTCCAAATCACAAGCCAGGAAAATGCTAACTCACCACCTGGCTAACGCTCCTTTGGCCTTCCCTGGCTGCTGGGACTGGAATCTCAGGTTAGGTTAGGGTTTAAGTTCACTTTTGGTGCTGAAATATGTTTCCTTGGATCAATACGTCCCCAAATTTTGAGATTGAGAACCCCATTTGGAAATAGATCAGATTTACCTATGCTGTCAGAAGTCAGATAATCATTCTTTTTAGTAAGAGAAGGAAATACCCAGAAGGAAGAATGAGAGGCCCATTTGGTGCTAGAAACTTTCCTGGACTAGGGTTTAGGTACAAGTTAAAAGTTAAGGTGTAAAAATTCAGTACCTGAACCCTTAGGATATGCACCCTTTCCCAATGTTTATCATCCTTCAACAGATTATTAAAATTGCTAGAAAATGTGGCTCAGTGTAATGAGAATACTGCAGACATGAGGTCTAATTTGTTTGCTTTGGTATGAAGGTGGGGGCTGCTTTGGGGTTGGAATTCTGATGACCAAGAGTAATATTTTGTTTCTTGTACAAAATATTACTTTGCTTTTTTAGTTAATTTTATTAATTTGTTCCCCCCCCCTTTTATGTGGCTAGGAATAAAACAGATGAGGAACCAGGCTACATCAAAAAATGCTGCAAGGGGTTCTGTATAGACATCCTTAAGAAAATTTCTAAATCTGTGAAGTTCACCTATGACCTTTACCTGGTGACCAATGGCAAGCACGGGAAGAAGATCAATGGAACCTGGAATGGAATGATTGGAGAGGTGAGTGTCAGAAAGTAAGGGCCATTTCCATTTTTTTTTTCATTTTGTTTGACTTAAATATTTCTTAAAATGCACATTTCATATATTTCTGAAAATATAAATTAGTGAAGAGTAGGTACTGTTCCCATTCTACAAAGAAAGTTATTGCTAGGCCATGTGTATTTTCCTCATGGTGGGCGGTGCTTTCCTGGGTTCTAATTGGAGTGTTGCACCTTCCTCTCCAGGTGGTCATGAAGAGGGCCTACATGGCAGTGGGATCACTTACTATCAATGAGGAGCGGTCAGAGGTGGTTGACTTCTCTGTACCCTTCATAGAGACTGGCATCAGTGTCATGGTATCACGCAGCAATGGGACTGTCTCACCTTCTGCCTTCTTAGGTAAATGATGTATGTGCTAGTGGGAAGAAATGGATGGACAGACAAGCAGATGGATATGGGGCTATGGAGGAAGGACAAGGAGCCCTGCCCTGTGGAGGCTTGCCAAGTGCTGGGGACTTTATTTAGGGACTGTAGAATAGATCATTCTCGAACAGGAAGACTCAAGAACACTCAGGAAAACAGGAAAGATAATGCCCTTTAAGAAAACTCTGCCAGACTGGTCGACAGAGGCTTCCAGTAGTCTCCTTCTTGTCACTTAAGCACTACCTGACCTGAAGCAAATTTGCCAGATCTTGAGGCTCAGTTGCCTCATCCAAAGAAGAGGTCATTTCAACTGGCTAATCCTGAGGTTGCATCCTCCTCTAATAATTTCTAATTCTGGGTATCACTGACATGCCTATTTGTTTTTAATTATCTTCAAAAATGAATCCTAGCACTACCAAAATAGATTTCCTGCTTTTACATGAATTTTTGAGACTTTACCTGCCAGAGCTGATCTGAGGCTTCCTCCCACCCCTCCCCATCTTTCCCTGTGCCAGCGTCTACTTTCTTACCCTCCCAGCATCATTTAAGTGTCAAAAGCCTTAGATATGATATAAGTCTGGGTGGGAGAAGGCCAAGATTTCAATTAGATGAGGTCTTCTGTGAGCTCATACCCCATATTTTTTGTAGGGGCTGTGGAGCAAAGGGTGGAAAATAAAATGTCACCTTGAAAACAGAACATTTGGCCAGGAGACAGGAAGCCTGGTTTGATCACAAACAAGCTGTAAGCACTTGGACAAGTCACTGTCACTCTAAGGGATGTTAGCACCTTCAAATATATGAAGATATTGGAATACACAGTGATTAATATTTCTTCAAACTCTCCTCACAAGGAATTACTTCAGTTGCTCTACCACTAAGTGGAATTACAGCTTCCATAGAATTTTTCTATAAATCACAATTGTACACATTTCCTAGCTAATCTTTTTATTCATAGTGAAGTAAATTCTGGCCCTGTCAACCTTTTGTGAAATGTTATTAGATAGCACACATTGTACATATTAGTCCTCATAGCTGCTGGGTGCAGTTCATTCGAATTTTTCCTTTATAAGGATGATTGGAAATTGTAATTGTAACTCTTGTCAGTTTATCACTAACTATAACTTCTAAGATGGAAGAACCAGTGAGCTCTGGAATAACAGAAAGGCGAGACAGAGGATTTTAGTTGTTGTTTGTTGAACGCCTAATATGGGATATGCCTGTCATTATTATGCATGCTTTCATTATTGTTAACTCACCGATACTATTTTTATATCCATTTTATAATTTAGAAAAAACAGATCTAAGATAAAGTCTAGTTATGGTGGCCTTCAGAGCCTGTGCTCTGGAGTGCATTTGGCCATCTCAGAATTCCATTGCTATGGAAGGAATCTGCATGAGGCGGGCAGTGCGACATAATGGGACGAGCAGACAGTCCATCACCTCACTCTGCCGCTTTCTCAGCATGAGCTGAGAAGGACTTTAAACTCTCAACCTTAGTTTACTCCTCCTAAATAGGTATAATAACCCATAATGAAAGACATATTAAAAGAATTATGGTTCACAGTGTGTGGTGAAAGAAAGTTTTGTAAATTAAAACAAAAAACAGTACAGATATTTATTCTATTTTTTGTGATGCTCTGAACTTAATGGGGAAGAGATTGACCTACAAGTGATGCATTTACTCAGTTATTCCCCAGTCTTAGAAAAAAAGTGAAATTGAGGTAGGACTTCAATCACTTAGAGTCAAAGATGGAGGAGGTTTCCCTATACCACCATTGAGAGGCTTTGAATTGGACCACCTATGCTTGAGTCTCTGGTTGCCATTAAAAGGTTTTGTGTTTCACAGTTGGTGTGTTAAGCTCTGGAGCTCTATTAAGGTTCTCTTTAAATTGATTAAGTGACCAAGCTTTCATAATTCCTTTGGAAATTCAACAGTAAAGTAGGTCTCAGAGTAAGAAATGTATTTTCTAATTTTCAGCCAATTTTTCCCCTTTCTCAACTTCATCTTTATTAATGATTTGGAAGATAGGGAAAACAGCATGTTAATTCACTCTGTTATGAGTTTACAATGGGATAGCGAAAAAGGCCAGGACTATTTTGAGACACAATTGAGGGAGCACTGCATCATGAGACAGAATAGCGATTGTCTCTGTGTACAGACCTTCAGAGAGATGGCTTCTAAAATATAGCGTTCAGTTTCTGGGCACCTCCAAGCCAGAGAGTGATTCAGCTGCAAGAGAATTAGCAAAAATGGTTAAACAAATGATATGTAGCACATTCTTGCTCTCTTGCCTGGTCTTCTTCCCCCAACCCTATCACCTGGTAATAGAGGAAGTATAGGGGGCAGCTTATAATGGCTTTGTGAATCTCTACTTATGCATGTTCTCTTGAAACTTGTTAAATTCCTACTGCAGCAGATATTGATTTTCAATGTAAACAGATTTTTAACTTTGACTTAGGTTCTCAGATCCTAATGATATGCAGTGAAATATGCCAAGTCAAAGTGGGTTGCAAAGGAAAATCTAGGCTGGAAAATTTAAGAGAAATGGGTAGGAGTGGTTATTCATAGTTATTATGGAACCAATTCAACTCTGGTTTATTAAGAATTAATTTTATTGCAAGATTCAGTAGCAATGATGAAGGCTTTGGGGCCTCTGCCTTTTGTAGTATGGCCATAGAAATGAGAACATTAACCAAATCAGTCTAAGGTAATTCACTTGCCCCTTATCTAGTACTTTTTCCAACTGTACCTTTTACTGAAAGACTGAGCTGTGGGTCCAAAAGTTTCAGAAACTCTCTGTACAAACCCCAGAAAATTCACAAACATGAGCTTATCTTCCTCATGTGTTTGAAAGAAAAGCAACCTCAATGTGCCCATCTGGGGAATGGGTTCACTCAGGCACATCTTATTTCTCTTTAACCTAGTCCTGGCTCACTGCAAGCATGCAACAGCCTTGTTCTTTGTTTTCCCCAAAATTTGTGTTTGCATGAGCAAATGAATATGTGAGACAATGAGCATCTGTTGGTTCTCTGCTCTGATCCCGGCTGGGTTTTTCCTCTTCTCCAGAGCCATTCAGTGCTGACGTATGGGTCATGATGTTTGTGATGCTGCTCATCGTCTCAGCCGTGGCTGTCTTTGTCTTTGAATACTTCAGCCCTGTGGGTTATAACAGGTGCCTCGCTGATGGCAGAGGTAAGTCCAGCTGGAACCGCTGCGTTTGTGCATTTCTTCTAAATTGTGACTCTGAATCTTTGTGCCCTTCATTTCGTATGTGCCTCCTTTGCAATGTGTCCATTTCTGAAAACAATAATCCCTCATACACCTATCAGTTTGGACTTCTGTATTCCCTCTTGGTACGTGCCAGCCCTCAGTCAAGTCCTGCCCCCGGTGAGTGAGAGGAAGGATGGGTAGTGTAAGTATATCACAGGAAACTATTTGGATGACCTTAGGCTATGGGCATTTCTTTGCCAGAACATATGTGACTAACAAGGCAGACTATACACAGTTAAGAATAAGGAAAGATGGGTTGCTCCAGGGAATACACAAGTGGCTGTGCTAGTTGATCTCCCTTCAGCTAAAAGATCACTACCGAGTCACAAGGTCTCCAAAGCATATGTCCCTGGCTCAGCTCCCTTGCCAGATAGGAAAAGTGTTGGGTGTTTAAGATAAAATGGATAAGGAGACCAATTCTCACCCACAGCTCTCATAGGGGATCCAATTTCCTGAGTAGACAGGTCCAGGGATATGAGGGTTATCTTTATGTTTGAAACATTTATGACAATTTTAAAAAGTTTATTAGAATTCTGAAGAGGATAGTGAGATTCTTGTCTATAGCTCCTCTAAAACTTCTTGCAAACCCTAAGATTAAGAAATTTTTCCTTCCTCTAAGTCTTCTTGTTCTGGAAAGGGAGTTATCCTGGAATTATAACTCCAAGAGGAAAAATTCTTACCTGGCTCCCTATAAGAATTACCTTAAAAGACAAAAGTGCTAGGACCTTGTTTATCAATTCATTAACTAGGGTGGAGCTTGGGCCACTGTATGTTTCAAAACAGTGGCTCTCTACCTTGGTTTCACATTATAATAACCATCCCAACCCCAGTGGAATTTAATAAGAACTTCTAGGGATGGATACCAGGCTACAATATTTTGTGAAAGTTCCCCTCATGCTTCCATGAATTCACAGTCCAGGCTGGGAGGCCCCACTTCACTGATCAACTTCCAAGCTTTTTATTTGGTTTGTGTGTTCCGAGGTGGAATTGTTAGTGTCCCTGGAATATGGTTTAGTCAGTGGCTTTGCATCTGTTCTAAAGGGTCATCCAGAAATCATGATCTCTATCCCAGACTGAGGGGCTCCAGTAAGAAGTGAAACTTCGGGGAATCATGTGAGTTTATACACAAGTGGAAAATGTCAAGAGATTAAGTGTGCAGTATCCTCTTACTCTGGAAAAAAAAATTCCAGGAAGTGAAAAAAATCCAGATTTACAAAACCCAGAGCAAACACTTACAGTTCCATTATGGTAGAATGCTTATCTTCACAAAGGAATTCCACACAATGCCACTTTAAGTGTCAACTCCCCCTGGAACATTTTGCATTTTACAAAACTTTGATTTATAAACAATCTTTTAGTTACACATCTGTTGCACGAAATAAGGTCCACACGCACAGATGTGTGTGCAGTTAGATAGCAAGTTCAACATGTGTAGTCCCTGATGATTTTGTTGGCTGAGCAGATGCTGTCAGGATCACAGCAAATATCCCAAGACCTGTGTTAATATGTTGTAAAATTGTGCAAGCAGATGTTCATCTCTGCAGTAGAGGGGCTTCTGGAAATCCAGGCAAAAGGCAAGATTCTGCCTTCACCTAGAAGAGATAGCAGTGAGATCACAATGTAATGATGTGACACTATATAAAGAGCAGATGGAGGAAAGCCACAGTCAAGGACCGCTACATCCTGCCCTCTGACCCATGTACCTGGGCCAGGAGTTCATGACTCCTTTGCTGGGCTTCCCCATCATCTTTTATGTAAAAAGCTACTATTAGAGTATTGAGAAGTGCTGGCTTTGAGGCAGGGGAGGGAGGGAGTCAGGCTGCCTTTGAAGCACTGAGGGCTAAGTGCTAAAGGCTAGAGAAGAACTAGCAAAAAGTGCATTCAGAGCCATCCAGCATCAGTGTAAATAAGCTTGAAGGAGGTTTTGGATAATGGTAGAGAAGACTCACAATTCTTGCCGATGTGTTGCACACTGAGATGCTGCCTTGGTAGATACAAAATAAATGTCTGGAAAAAAATGTTAATAATGTCCTAATTGTGATCATAGTGAAATAATTGGCCTTTGCTATTCAACTTTTATGTAATCTTGATGATTTTACATATGACAACAAGAGAATTGTTATTTGGGGAAAGATCTCACCCAGACTCTAAGTGTCTCATTTTCTTATAAGATTTCTGTCTTCCTGAGTCTCCCAAGAGAGGAGAGACACAGATTCTCCCATTATAAAATTGTCTATAAAAAAGGCTCAGTTTATCCTGCTCTGAGCAGGGACTGTCCAGCTCTGGGTGCTTGTAGGTTGAACTAGAACCAGTAACTCTGGCTTAACTTTCGTCCTCATCTTTTTGTTATGCCAGAGCCAGGCGGCCCATCTTTCACCATCGGCAAAGCTATTTGGTTACTCTGGGGTCTGGTGTTTAACAACTCCGTACCTGTACAGAACCCAAAGGGGACCACGTCCAAGATCATGGTGTCGGTGTGGGCCTTCTTTGCTGTCATTTTCCTGGCCAGCTACACTGCCAACTTAGCTGCCTTCATGATCCAAGAAGAGTATGTGGACCAGGTTTCTGGCCTGAGTGACAAAAAGGTAAGAAACTTATTTGAAACCTACCATCTTTCCCTCAACCCTGGTCTGAGCTCTATTTAAAGTTCTTGTGTACCTGTTAATTTTCTAAATCTTTAGAATCAATAGTTCTTTCTTATGTTTTCTTCAATTAGGACATGGGAACAGAAATCATTTTCCCTACTGAAATAATACTATTTCATGTTTGCTTCCCAATTTATAAAAGTATACCATGGGCCGCAAATAAGGGGCTTAGCATGTTCACAGTTTTCTGAGTACGTGGTAGCTCTTGTTGGATGCAGTTGGGTGGTTTGCCAGCCCCAGGTTGGCCCTTTGCTGTGTTATTAGAGGCCGCCCCTTTGTACCCACACTGAAGGGATGGGAGCCTTACGGCCTCATTTGCTTCCCAGTGGTGTTTGGCTGCGGGCTCTTCCTTTGTTCCGCTACATACTCGTGTGTTCCGAGGGCTGAGCAGGAGGATTGTTCACATTGTGTCGTAGGAGAAGTAAGCGCTATTTAACCTAACGATTGCCCCTGTGAGCTGCTGATGAATGGGTTGGCCCCCATGCCAATTGCGGGCCTCCTTGTGGGCCTGTGCAATAGCAGGAAGAATCTAATGGTTTCCATCTTTTCCGGATGAGGACATGGGAAACCCATTCCAAGCGCATCTGGCTCTCAGCTTTGTCCGCAGCACCTTAGTGTCCACTGGAGAGCTGTCCTCTGAGCCCTGGTAATTGGGAGGGTGGTTGAAGACGAATGATCAGAGCTGGCTTTGTGGAGTGTCTGGTAAAGCTCACAGTCAAAACAATGTTGGAGACTTTCACTTGCGGCATATTTCCTACTCATTGCTTCTTTAAAATTTAGGAAATGTGACCCCCTACCTCCATTTCCAGGGTGAAGTTATGAAATACAGATACCTTTAGACCAATAGGTAAAGCCTCATCACCCAAATAAAATAAAATAAAATCCCAAAACCTAGGCAAATGGTTTCAAAAAAATAAAAAAGGAAGATATTGTCTGAAGGGCTCAAATAGATTTTTCCATCTATCTATATTTACTTTTCAATAATATTCGAAAGCATATGAAGAGATAAGTAGCATCTTGAAGTGATACATGTATATATATATATATATGTATAATTTATTGTTTACTTTTTATGTTATCTCTTTTTCTGATTTGTCTTTTTTACTTTTTCTTCCTATTTTAAAAACTTTTTCTTATATTATCTTCTCCCTTATTTTTAAGTTTTTGTTTGCACTTTCTATATCTTGTTATTTATTACACACTTATCCATATGTTCATCCATCTAGTAATTAATCCATTTCTAAACATTTTTCTTCATCATTATGATCCTACTGAAATTTAAGTTAGTCATCTTCTGTCATCCCATTATACTGCCAGTGGCAGCGCCACATTTCTGTGGCTATTTCTGGAGCCCAGGCAGTAGTGTAGCTGAGAACTGTGCTTTTGGAGCTCAGTACTCTGATGTGGCCTGGGTAAGATGGGTCACGCTTACCCTAAAACATGGATGTGGCAGCAGTTTGATGGGCCGTTTCCCCATATGTGGGTTTCCAGAGCTGTGGCAGACAGCGTGTTACTATGAGGACCTGGCCAAGAGGCATTGAGTACAAAACTGCACAAAATATGGCGGTGCCAGGTTGCTTTGCAGTGATGTGGCAGAGGCAGAGTGGGTCATGTCCCTGCCCATGGATGTAGCAGTGTTTGGCAGGACCTTGTCACCGTACATCAGCATGGCAGAAGGGTGATGGCCCACAGCTTTTCTTGGAGCTCTGGACTGGTAAGTGGGGTCTACCATATATATCACAATTTTTTTCAGATGGCTCTGAAAATTCCTTAGTGTACTGTATTTATCTTTCTCATATTCTCATGGGCCACTCAGCAATAACTGAATGCACTTCTATTTGAATCAAGCATCATTTGACAAGGGGGGATTGTTTTCTCTTCTGAGACTTTGAAAGAATTTATTATCCTAGGCTACTTCTAGAAGAACAGATATGCATCTGTTTGTCCTCCATATCATGTTGGTTATCTTCTGGAAAGTTAGACGCTGTCACTTTCTGAATATAATAAAGGAAGTTTTATCAGCCTTTTTCTGCCCTGATATACCTTTCAGAGCCTTTACAAGGGATTTTCTCTGCTCCCCCACTCTGCAGTGCTGTTGGCCAATACTTGGGTTTCTGTGTCCTGCATCTTAGGAATTCTCAACTCCTCATCTCTCCTGGCCATGCTGCTATCTGTGGAACTGCCCAGAAGGTTTTTCTTCCCAGCCTTACCAACACCTGCAAAAACCTCAAGACTCAGACTAGAGATCTCTTACTTGTGAAGGGTTTCATTTGGCTTCTTTGGGCAGTTAGTCACTCATTTCTTTTTCATGTTGTAGTACCTGTCCTCCTCTGTTTTTTTAGTAATGTGTAGATCTGTCTAATGGTATCTCCCTCTCTGACCATGAGCTCCAGAAGGCCAGTGACCTTAACTTGCTCATCATTAAGACCAAAAAATAAATAAAATAAAATTTCAAAAGTACAAAGTTTGTGGGCTGGGGAGGGATGTGTATTTAAAAGCCTCCTGGGTCAACAGCAGACTCAGTGTTGCAGGCAAAGAAAGCACAAGACAGTAGGAACCTGTTAATGGCTGTTTAATTTGAAAGTGATTGAAGATGGTTATCTGGTATATTTCAAAATTTTGCAAATGACAAAATAGTAGAGTGTAAGCATCCTACCAGAATGTGTCAACATAATTTACATAATTATAGGAAACATTTAAATAACTAATGACATAAAACTGCATATTAGTGTCAAGAATAGTTATAAAAGTCAGTAGAATATTTTAAAAGTGTACTTAAAATGTCAAAATTCATATTAGTTTTACTTCAAAACACCTAAAAAAAAGACAATGTCTTGGGACTGGCATGGTAACACATGAAAGGAAATGTGTTCTCTGAATTTAGAAAAAGAACTATAATGTAGACATTGAAACAATAATGTTGAGAATGGAAATAATATGATTTTGTGATTGTGATTTTCTATGTAATTACATTTTCATCAGGCAGCGCAGTATTTACAAAGAAGGAGGGTTCCTGAACTTATGACTATTGCGAATGACACAGCTTCTATATAATGCAAATCAAATAATAACTGTCTTGCAGTGATGATGGAAAGATATTTGTAGCCATTAGATTTATAACATTTTGAAAATTTGTCCTCAATTTTTTTGGTGAAAAAATGTACTGAGATTTCATTAATGTTGGGGACAAAATGAGAATGCTCAGAGTTAAATTTCCATTAAAGCCTATGTTTGTGCTCTTTTTGACTGGATAGCTTTCATGATAACCTTGTACAATGAATGCAGAATGATTCTACTACATGCTGTAACTAAATGTGGGTGCAAGTGCTAACATTTAGCAACCCTACTGTGCAATCCTTCAGCTCCTCCAAGGGGAGGAGAAGGGAGTGAGGAAGTTGGTGAAGTCTTTCTTCTCTTAAAGAGCTTACCACACTGACTCTGATGCCGCTCACCTATCCAGATGGACTTCTCATTTTGGCAGTCTGCTGACCCTCGTATAATAAAGCCAGTAAAGGAGGGGGATATATTTGAAGGGTATTAGCTACATCATCACATATTTGTTATTTTAATAATCTTCTTATAGTTATGATTATTCCTGTTCACAAGTAAGGATATTAAGACTCTGAGAAGCCTGGTAACTTTGTTAAAGTTGTACATCATCCAGTGACAGAGGTCAAGGTTCATATCCTTTTGCATTTGACTCCAAAATCACTCCACCAGGATGTTTCCCTTTAGCTAACACCATACAGTGTTACCTAAAGATAAGTATTGAGATCCTGCCTCTGTTTCTCATTTAGTTCTCTACCCTCTCATTTAATTACTTTGGAGTTGAGGGCAGACTCAAGTTTATCCCATCCCACTATGGAACACATGATAAATTGTGTTAGTTAGCTTTCTACTTCTGTGACAAAACATCTGATTATGAATAACTTCAAAGAGGAAAAGTTTAATTTTGATCATGGTTTCAGAGGTTCCCATCTGTGCTCACTTGACTCTGCAGCTTCTAGGTCTGTGATGAAGCAGAAACTTTGTGGTGGAAGAGTGAGGTAGAGGAAATTTGCGCTTATGACAGCTGGATAGTGGAGAGAGATTGAAAGAGCCTGAGAGGAAGGGACCAGAGATAAAATACAGTCCCCAAAGTGAATTTACCAAGACCTGCTCCCTTCAATTGGTCCCCTCCTTATTTTCATTACCTCCTTTTAATGCCATCAAATTATGATCTCATCAGTGGGTTAATCCATTGAGGAAGTTAGAACCACTGTGATCCAATCACTCCCCAAAGCCCATCAGCTACCAAGCCTTCAACACTATGAGCCTTTTGGGGAATATTTCATACCCAAACCAAAATAGTTCCATTCAACCCAGCTCTTCTTAAGGCGGAGTATACTGTCACTATCGTTACTACTACGAAAAATGTTTATCATCATTGTTATTAGAATAACTTCGACCATAATAGCTCAGCTAATATTTTTCAGCTCTCTTAAACCAGACATGATGCCAAGTATGTTACACTGCTTACCTTATGTAATGGTGCTAATATTTTTATTTATAAGTAAGATAACTGAAACATAAAGAGGTTAAGTAAATTGCCCTTCTGAAATTTCTGGCTGCCTATAGATCTTGAACAGACCTGGTCATCCTATTTATACTCTGAGGATTTTTTGCCAGTTAATCACCTTTTTGCCTATCCTACCTTATCCATTATCAGAGTTTAACAGGTCAGACCCTTTTCCTGTGTTAAAAAGAAAGCTATCTAATTAACTGAGCCATAACCATTAGATAGTATTCTAACATTTGCTCTTTATGTAATAAGTCTTTTTGGAGCACTATTTTAAATAGACAATAGCAGTGATTTTCAGTACTTGGGTGGGTTGATGGCTTTTAAATTGACAGTAACCTCTGCATAGGATGACCCTGGCCTTTAAACCACTGTTGGGTCATGGTAAAGAGGGATGGCAGGAAACAGAAGAGTCAGTTATGGAGTCATGAGGTTTAAGTTGGATGGAAGGAATCTTTCCATCCTTCCATGTGGTGGTGGGTCACAGCAAGTTTGCCATGTGACCGTTAGGCTCTGGACAGTGTCTCACTACATCCTACTTCCCACATTCCCATCACCATTGTGATGCACCCACATGATATTTCGTAGTTCTTTTCCTCAAAGGATGTACTTCAGAAATCAACAGGTACTTATCGATTCAAAGAAGACGGCTACCTTCACCTTCCATGGGAAGTACAGTCAGAATGGCCAAATGACAAGCCTGTTGGTTTTTCTTTTTTAATCTTTATTTTATTTATTAACTTTATTTTTTATTAGAACATGTTTGCAGTACATAATGATTGCATTCCTTGTATGGAACTGGGTTTTCTAAATACTGATTGTTCTGTTTTTCTGGGAAGCTTTATAGGGTCTGGAAGTCAATTTTATCCTTTTTGGATATAGGTAGGTGCTATGGATGAATGTCTCCTACAAAGCTCACACTGATATTTAGTTGCTATTATTACAGTACTAGGAACCTTCAGAGGTGTTTAGATTGTGAGGGTTTTGCTCTTATGAATGGGTTAATAGCATTACCTTGAAAGTGGGGTTCATTTTCATAGGTGTGGCTGTGTTATAAAAGTGAGTTTGGTTTCCTTGGCTCGCCCGCTCTCGCCTTCTTTGCTCTCTGTCTTGTGCCTGTGCTTCCTTGCCTTATGAAGCCCATGACCACGTTTTGACACATCAAGAAGGTCCTTGTTATCTGTCAATGCCATGCCCTTGGACTTTCCAGCCTCTACAACTGTAAATTTCTATTCTTTATGAATTACCCAATCTGGATGTTCTGTTATGGCAGCATATAATGTACCAAGGTCGCAGGGTATGACTTTTAAATCTACATGCAAACAAATAAGTAAGTGTGCATTCTGGAAGAAAACCAGTATGATGCCATGTATTTTTATACCAATACTATCCTGAAAGGTTTGAATGGTACTTGAGCATTTGTGAGGGAATGGGACCATGATTTCCACTATACAAATGTGTTTTTCTTGCTGTATTAACTTTAGGTTGCAAGTCAGAGGGAGACAGCTAACCTCAAACCCAATCTGTCACACAGTTGTCCTGGCTCAAACCATGTTGGTCAAACCATGGAATGCTGAGCTATATTTTAAACTTTGGGTGTCCTGGAAGTGGGAGAAGCCCCTGAGTCCTGTTCAGAGATACTCAGATCATGGGGTACACCTGTGGCTTCTATGTCTGGCCATTCCCCATCAGATCATTTCTCTTATTTGAGAAGATCAAGTAACTCTAAGCTTCCCCCTGGACTTCAGATTTGTTTACAGCAAGTCTCTGGTTCTCACAGAGGAAATCTCTTCCACTGTTAAAGATACTATCATTCTGAAGTTTATTTACATCAAGAACAAGAAAGCTCTCCAAACTTTTGAAACTGATTTAAACTCACTGATTTAAAGCAAAAATTATAAGTGTTTCAGTCTAGAGAGATTAAGCTTTTATATGCTCACTAAATCTCAAGTTACGGGTTAGGGATGGGTTAAGAATTAGTGTTTCACTTCTGACCAAATAAGCTCAAGTTTTTTGAGACAAATTAATGCAGCATGAAAAGTTATGTAGCCAAAGGCATCCAGTCTAGGATTAATCTGGTTTTAAAGATGTCAGAATTGTATTCTCCGTGAAGAATATGACCTGGTCTCAGTCTGTGGATGTCTCAGCCTTGTTGCCCTTCCTCTAGCCCTTAGTGGCAAGAGTGGCAAAGGTTCTCACTGGGCTAAGTGCAGCCTGTTATATTTTTGGAAACTTTCTGCATAACTGGGCATTTGCAAGGTCCAGCAGTGACCAGAAGCTGTCTGAGCCTGGGGAAACCCAAGCATTTTGTTTACAAGTCCAAGTTGAGATTTACTGTCCAGCCTGGGTCACAAAGAGCCATTTAAACAGTGTTTACACTTATAAACACCATATTGTCTCAGACCTTTCCTCCCATATTTTAATCCAGTCCTCTTTGAGTGGGAGCTTGCATTCAGAGTGGCAAGGGCACTGGATCGAGGCCAGTAGGACTGAGAGAGCCGCCAGAGTGGAAAGAAGAGAATAAGTAGACAAGCATTCTGGCCCAGGAAACAGCTTGGATTTTCAAGAGCATCCCAGGGCCAGAAGTTCAGGCTCTCAGATTCTCACTTTTAAATTACATGACCAGTCTATATGCCCTGTTCTTTCTGTGGGAGTATACAGGAAAGAGTAACTTCCGGGAAAGTGTTGGGGCAAAGCAGAGTGCCCAATACCAGAATCACAAAATAGCACACGGTCCAACCAACTGTGAATGAAAGGATAGAGACTCAAAGCTTCCACACATGCAGTGCCTTTCAGAAAGAGAGCCAGAAAGCTGATGGTGAAACCAAGGCTGTGAGACTTTGGGGCATGTTATTGGAGGGGTGTGGCATGCCCCCACCCCTTTGTCTATCTGCTAACTTCTGAAGCCATTTCTAGATTATTTAGAGAGCATAACATTCACCCCTGCAGTTAGAATGGAGCAGGGCCTGCCATTTGAACCCTAAGTGAGAAGACTGAAGATGATAGGTTTTGGTGAAAGCCATTGCCTGCTGGGTGACCATCCTCCCACTGATGACAATACTAATCTGTTTCTCAAGGTCAGAGAAGACCATGTGGGAAGGAGAGAGTCAGGTTGGGCTTGGGGTGGAAGGAGGTGTTTTTCAGGGTCCCCTACCCAAGGTGCTTTCTGGCCAGGAAAAGGCAAGGGCAAAAGAAAGTCTGGAGGACTGTCATCATATGGAGAAATTGCAGAAGTGATGGAAATGACTAGCTTCGTGGAAGGGAGATATGTACCAATGTTCGCCTTGAGAGTGTCTCAGGGGAATTCCTGAACTTACCTGGCAGAGAGAATGTCTGCCATGTTCTCCTTCAGTGATGAGCATCAATACCAGAATACTACAGTGCTGTCAGGAAAGTGTTGTTCTTCCCCACTGGCTCCTCTTCCTGCCACCTCTCTCTTGCCACCCCCACCCCCAGAGAGTAGAAGAAAAACAGCTTGAATACAGGATCTATTGGAGCTGGCTTCACTTTGATTTTTATTTCTTGGATAGGTGATAGCCTCTGGAATCCCTGGTCCTAAGTCTACCTATTTTTCTCTATTCTTATTAGTGAATTATCTCATAAACATATACTGTATGACATCCTGCCCTCTCCTGCCTTAGATTCTCAAGGTGTGTTTCTAGGGCTCAGGTTAGAGACTACTATCCATCCAGATGTGACTGCATAAGAACCTTGAAGAAACTCTTGTTCACTGTAGTCTAAAAACATCTCCAGCAAGGGCCCTACTGTTTTCATTTGTGTGCACACAGCCCCATACCCATTTCAGAGCTTTTATTTTTTTAATGTCTGCTGATGGAGCAAATGTATCAGACATGCTAAATGCTGTCAGCTGCAATGTTTCCTTTCTTATAGCCACAAACCAATGCATTTAATTTAACTAGAAAAGAGAAAGATCCAGGAAGCTTCCTTTTTGGAGAAAAGAAAGAGGGGAAAATTAGAAAGGAAAGTGTACCTACTCCAGCTCTTTAATCTCATTTTAGTGGGATAAAGAAACATATTTATAGTTTCTGAAATATTTGTGATAGGGAGACCTTGAGTAGCTTAAGGCTGTAAACCACATTATATTAAATTTCCTAAATACATAATTCAGTGAAACGTTCTCATACATCTCCCAGTCTATCACAAGCACCACTGCACTTTTTGAGTCAAGTATAAGCCATTTTTTTTTCTTGTACAAGAACTCATTGCCAGCAGACCCTAAGACATCAGGGACTTACTCCTTTTTGGACTGGACACACAACAAAAGATGTCGAGCTAGGTGTTATCCTTGTACTGAAGAAAGAATGCTGTGATTTCTAATGATGTCTTCTAGTGGCTTCAAATATAAATTGAACAGGATGGCTAACAGCATTGCATTGTGAGGGACGCTGCAGCCCAGAACCTACAGGGCAGAGACACCTCTGGGGGTGACCCTTTTCTTGCTTCTAGAAAAATAAAAATGCACTTGAACACACAAAACTATTCTCTCATTCATGGCTTTACATGACACACCTATCCATTGTTGCGAACATACTCATGCATGCACACTGCAGAGGGAACAGACTTGGAGCACTGAGCAATTTTCTTTTTCCTTTTATCCTTATAAAAGCACATCAAATTAATTGCAGCCAATTATGTACAAACTCTTTTCTCTCTGCCAATCATGGCTTCCTAAACAAGCAAGAGGCACTCTCACCTGTTTCGTTATGCAAATTGATATTCAAACACTAAAGAAAATGCAGCCTTTCAGGCAGCACTGATTCCAGGTTGCTAATGAGAAGTTGCTGCTTCCAGAGGAGTTGTTTAACCCTCTGATGCTGCTTTGAGAAGGCTGAAAGGCTTCAGGTGGAGATGAAAGCGCAGTCAAAGCCAACATTTGACAGGTGCTCCCAGAGTGCCATTGGCCTGATATGACTTGAGCCCTGATGGGCAAGATCACCACCCATAATTTGGACATAATTTGGTATGATCTACAGTCCAAACAATGTGGGCAGAATAGCTTATTTCTTAAATATCTCTGTAGTCAAACAACTTAAAATATACTTCGCAGGATGTGGTGGGCATTTGCAAGCATGGGACCCATGTGTTATAAATGTACTAATCCTTTGATTGCCTGCACTCAACGGCAAGTATGACCCATCATGCAAAGTACATAAAAATGATCAACACACACAAAGAAACCAATAAACACTAAGATCTCACATCCTGAGATTAAGTCGAACAGAGTCTTGTCATTCAATCACTCATTTGTTCAGAGCCTACTGTAAGCAGAGAAAGTAACTGTGTTCCCTAGTAATCACAGTTGTGAGAACTTGTTTCTCTGCAGACTTTGTCACTCATTACCCTGA
The DNA here is from genome assembly GCA_004027455.1 of Hydrochoerus hydrochaeris. Taxonomy (NCBI): domain Eukaryota; kingdom Metazoa; phylum Chordata; class Mammalia; order Rodentia; family Hydrochaeridae; genus Hydrochoerus; species Hydrochoerus hydrochaeris. Next base: position 217,979 of record PVLA01000137.1, on the reverse strand, counting down.
CCTAGTTTTACAGTCACTTCTTGAATTGCAATTCTGTCTCACCTCTCATCCCCAAACCACTGAAAAGAGGCTTTTAACAATACTGTCTAGTTGTTATCCCTGTCCTCTAAGCTGGGAGAGTCTGCCCATGAGTGAGGGGTATTCCCGCCAGGCAGCAAGGATCTTGTTGACATGGAGTAGGGTGAGGAGGAGTTTGGTTCTGGGAAGCCGGGTAGTTTTCCAACCCCTTCTTGAAGGGAATAGTCTTAATGAACTTCAACTTTCAGTTGGAGGTGTCCCAAACTTGCCCATTATTCAGCACGCTCATGTTTCAGGATGAGCCCCACCTCCAGGTTGCAGACAAGTGGCCTGTCCACTTGTAGCCACTCCTGGTGGTACCATCACCTCAGTTCAGGCTACCATGTAAACAGGGAAAGGACAGTGATCCATGAAGAAACAGGAATTGCTGAAAGAAGATAGCTCCCAAGGCAATCTGTCTCCCAGGCTGATTGATTTGTGTGAACATTATTTTTTTGTTTTGCAATACTTTGCTGTGTTTCTATTTCCAGGTGAAAGATTTAGATAGAAAAACTTAAACTATCTGCTTCTTAAAATGTATTTAGCTTGGGGAAGTGGATTGACTATTTTATCACACATCAGTAAGATATCTTTTCAAGATCACCACCTTCACCCTAGATGTGATCTTTGAAACTGAACAAATCAGGGTTTTACTCTTTTGGATCTTGTAGGAAAATAGATTGAATGCTCTAGAGGGAAGCTCAGGAATGAACAGAGCCCAGGAAGTGAACCATGGATATAGCAAGTAAAGATCAAGGTCTAGCACTGGACCCAAGAAAAGTACATATATTTTCCTTTCTTGCAGTACTTTATTGCTCTTCTCCTGTTCATTGTGACCCCACATACTCACTCCTGTCCTCCTCCATGAACCCCCCATGGTCACCTTCCACTTGGACCATTGATAGGGTGCCGTTGCCCTCTCTGAATTACCAGCTCCATGAAGAAACAGACATGCTCTCAGTGACCTGGACAGTCCCTCATACATCAGAGAAATTTGTTAAATGAATAGTATTCCCTGAACACTTGCAGATAATATTAAGTCTAAAGTTCTTCTCTTTTGTTGATGAAATTGCCTTTAATGAGCAAACCATTTACAGTATTGTCTCTGCGGAAGTGTATTTCTGCTTCTGAACTGATTTATAAATGAACTATTCAGAATAACATGACCATAGGTTGGAATCTGCCTATTGAAAAATGCTTTTCAAAACCAAAAATAAATTAACCTTTGCATCATGTGTTTTTTTGCAATATTAGCAATCATGGCCATCAATGATGGCAATCAGGATATAAAGACACGTTAGTAATCTCAGAGAGCATGTAGGTTATTAGTGACCATTCCCACAAGGAGACACTTTGCATTCTTTGTCTCATTTATTTCTCTTCACAAATCTTTTAGCCCAACACTACCTCTAGTGTTCAGGGGAAAAAAGCTAAAACAAGAAGCCATGTGATTGGCGATGTTGTTAACCCCTCTGCCTCAGTTTCCTAACTTACAAAATGGGGAAAGAAGTTTTCTCTGCCTAGTACCTTTCATGCTCATTAAAGGCTTATTACTTCTGAAGTGCTTAGAAAAGTGCTGTATGCACTGTAAGACCTCAGTAAACAGTATTTGCATCCTACATGTTGCCTGGAGTCTCCTCCTAAATCTATCTCACACAGCTCAGGTTGTTTCTAATTGATGAAAAAGCTGTAAACTGCTATGACTCCACCCTAGAGCCCAGGACTCCATCCTCCTTTCCACCCTCCCCACACGTTTCAATTAGATTCTCTGGTGGGAGTGCTCTGTGGATGTGTCAGAGATGGCAGAGGTGTGGAATGAAGACTGTGGGAGTCCCTTTGCAATATCCAGACTCCCTAAAAATCATTTTGGATACAAGAATGCATAGATGAAGGGCATCTACCCTGGGCAACAGTTACCCATGAGTTCTTTGTAGCCAGCCTTGTAAATGTATTGAAATGAAGCTCTCAACAACCTCCCAGCTGCAAATGAAAAGCTCAGGAAACATTTCTGAATCTGTGTCTGTTGCCTATCACTGTGACAGAAAACTTTTATTTCAAGTGTGAGCTACAAATATGATTCCATTTGACTGCTGGGTCCTATTCAAGGCAGGATTGGACAGAGTCCAACCTTGAGTCTTTTTTATTTTAAAGAGAAAAACAATAAAAACAATGATACAAAATTCCAAAACAAAATAGTAGGAGAGTAACAATGGTTAATACATTGTGTATTGTTACCTTCAATACACAACTTTGAAGATTTCTTCAAAGTTGTTACTCATGTTACAAGGTATAGGAATGAAAATTTGATCAACCAATATAGGCACAAATCTTTCTTTTCAATGAACTAGTAGAAATTATTAGTTTAACTTAACTATCATATATTTATTTTTATTTTTCTCTTACTTCTTTTTTCCTTGCCCCTATTCCAGTTTCTCTTTCCTTTCGAACAGTCTCTTCACATTTCACAGTATCTATTGTACATTTTGGATCTCATTTATTGTTTCAGCTTCTTACATGATGGAGACTGTATGATGTCTACAGATGTGAATCTGATTTATTTCCTTTATGAGTATGGTCTCAAGTTGCATCCATTTATCTATAGGTTTATTCTTCTTGATAGCTGAGTAGTACTACATTTTATAAAAATATCACATATTTTGCCCATGCCTTGGTTGATGGGCATTTGGGTTGTTTCAGAGATTTAGCTGTTACAAATTGTGCTGCTATAAACATGGATGCACATATATTGCTGTGGTATGATGTTTTTAATTCTGGGAAAATACCCAGAAGGTATCAAATGGAACTCTAATCTTAGTTTCTTGAGGAATCTCCACACTGATTTCTACAATGGTTGCACCAGTCTACACTTCCACCAACAGTTGAGAAGGGTTCAATTTTTCCCTAAACCCCTTCAGCTTTGTTATTGGTTGATTTCTTGATGATAGTCATTCTTTCTGGGATGAGATAGAATCTCAGTGTTATTTTAATTTGTATCTCTTGAGTGACCAGTGATGTTAAACATTTTTTCACATCTTTATTTACTATGTGTATTTCTTCATCTAAGAAGTTTGTATTCATCTCAGATGCTCAATTTTAGATTGGGTCTTTGAATTTGGAGGAATCTAATTTTCTTCAATTCTTTATATGTTCTAGTTAGAAGTCCTTTGTCTGAGAGATAATTGGCTAAAATTTTTTCCACTCTGGAGGTTGTCTTTCCACTCTGTTTGTGATTTCTTTTGATATGCAAAAACCTTTTAATAAGATGAGGTCCCAGTTATTGATTCTTTGAAGTATTTCCTGTGCAGTTTGTGTTTTGTTCATGAAGTCTCTGCCAACATCTATGTGTTCAAGATTTCTACCTACTTTGTCTTACAGTGGATTTAGTGTGTCTTTTAATATTTAGATCTTTGATCCATTTTGACTTTAGTTTAGTGAGTGGTGATATATATGGGTCTAGTTTTAGTCTTTGGCATGTAGAGAACCAATTTTTCCAGCACCATTTGTTAAAGAGGCTATCTTTCTTCCAGAGAATATGTTTGGCCCCTTTGTCAAAGATAAGGTGGCTGAGTGTGTTTGTAGTTGTGTCTGCATCTTCTAATCTGTTCCACTTATCCTCAGGTCTGTTTTTTTTTTCCAATATGCTGATTTTATCACAATAGCTTTGTGGTATAACTTCAAGTCAGGGATTGTAATGCTTTCTGCCTTGCCCTTGCTGCCCAGAATTGCTTTTGCTATTCTAGATCTCTTCTAGTTCCAAATGAATGCTAGAAATGTGTCCTCAAGTTCTGTGAGGTATGCTCATGGTATTATTATCAAGATTGCATTAAATCTGTTAAGCAGTTTTGGGAGTATGGCCATTTTCACAATGTTGAATCTTCCTATCCATGAGCAAGAGTTATCCTTCTATTTTCTGATATCTTCTTCAATCTCCTTTTTCAGAGTTCTGTAGTTTTCAATGTATAGATCTTTTACTTCCTTTGTTAGATTGATTCCTAAGTGTTTCATTTTTTTGGATGCAATTGTGAAGAGTGTCGTTTCCCTAATTTCCCTTTCAGTGAGTTTGTTTATGTACAAGAAGCATATTAATTTTTGAGTGTAGGCTTTGTATCCAGCTATGCTATTGAATTTGGTTATTAAATCTGGAAGGCTTTTGCTGGAGTTCGGTCTTTCTTAGAGCCTTCCTTGTTCACATAGTCTACATTGTTAAAGAACTGTCTGTCCTTTAAGACTCTCAGAAAAAAGTGTACTCAATTTCTTCTACCGCAGACTGAAAAAAGACTGACAAAAGTAACTAGCTTCATTGCTAGTTATTGCTGAAGTCAGAATTTATAACCTCCCTAAATTCTTATTTTTTGTGTCAATTAATATCTTTCATTTTGATTTTTTATTGACACATGATAATTTTATGTTTGTGGGGTACAAAGTGATGTTTAGATTCACTTCTATTTTGTATGATGATCAGGGCATTATAATGAATGCAATAAGCCAGGCACAGAAAGGCAAACATGTTACAAATCAAAATATTTGTAAGATTTTTTTTCAAAGAGTCAAAACACCTTGACAAGTTTATTTACTAATGGAAGATATACTTTTCTTGTAAGAAAGAGCTGCTATTCCATCTATAATAATCTGTCCACTAAGAGAGGCATTGCTGACTCTCCCTTATTACCTATAGCCCCAACTGTCAGGAAAATTCATCAAGTGTCAGGTTCCATGTGGTTTAAGGGAGCCTGAGTCCCAGTGATTTTAAACTCTGAAGCTCCCATCTTCAGCCTGGGGAGCTCTCTTTGCGTCACCCAAGCTTCTTAAGGTTTCCTCTGGCCAACTCACACTCAGCGCTGCCTATTAATGTGCCTCATCCTTAATACCTGAACTATAATGTAATGCTGTTCTCTTTAAACCAGAGGCAGAAATTCATTTTTCTTGCTGTTCAGCCTTGTTACCTATTCCTCATGATGGTATAAGAAAATCAGAACAGCTCTTCATGGTCAGCTATCTCTGATTTTTTGGTCAGTTTTGAGCTGGGTGTCCCACCCTACAGTCTGGCTTAGAGTCCTTAGCAGCTGCTGTCTTGCTGTGGGTGAGCCCAGAAGCCCCGAAAGAAGACAGACTGATAGCTGTGTTCCTCTTCTTAGAGCCTCTCCACCAACTCCTCATTCATCCTGGATTCTATTTCCTGTGGGATCCTGCTCCCCTCCTCAGGCCTTTGGATTAAGTGTGTGTTCTGTGGGGTCATCTACCTGGTTTTTTATGTTTTGTTTTTTCTTAAATTTTTATATATTCACCACACTTAGAATAATATCTACTATAAAATAATAACCTATCCAACGAATGTTTATTGGTTGGTACTAGTTGCCCAGTGAACAGGACTACCAGATTTAGCAAATAAAAATAAGGGCATCTGGTTAAATTTAAACCTCAGATAAACAGTGAATATGAGTTTATATAAGTATGTCACACAATATCAGGGGAGCACTATCTGTAAGTTATTGGAGACAAGCTGAAACAGGTCATAGTCCAGTGAGGGAAGTATACGCTTCGCTCTTAAAACATAGGATGGGACGTACCCGATAGAGATATAACCTCGGGTGCTCCTTTCAAGGTTAAGTGAACCCAGTCTTTTAGCCTTTTACCACAAAACTTGCTCTCCTCATCTTCTATCATTTTCTGAACCTTCTCAGATTTCAATTGTGAGTTATCGAAGAGGAGAAAACACACTGTGGTCAGAAAACCTCCCCACTGGTGTTGAACATGTCCTTCCCATATGCCATACACACTGCTCTTTATCTTCATATTACAGTCTCCTTGTTTAAAAAGCAACCCTGCCACTGGGCACGGTGGTGCAGGCCTGTAGTCCCAGCACTCTGGGAAGCTGAGGCAGGAGGATCACAAATTTGAGCCCAGCCTGGGCAACCTAGCAAGACCTTGTGGATACAGCTCAGTGGGCTTGAACCTCAGTATGACAACAAAACAACCCAGTAGTTCATTGCTGATGTGTGCAGCTTGTGACCCACTAGGGTTCCATGATCTTTTCTGACCATGCTATTAATAGTCACTTCTTTTTTTTTCTTGCCGTAGTAAACTGGGGTTTGGGAGTTACTATGCATGCTTCCTAGTTGAACTTCATTATTTTAAGATCCTCTTTCATCATGCAATGCATATTATTTTGATGTTTAATTTTACTTCCCAACTAACCAAGCATCCAATCCAATCCGATATCACCAGCAGCTTTAAACAGCATCTTTTCCATCCCGTCAGTTATTAAAGAAAACAAGACACTTCCCTGTGTGTCTAATAAATTACCCAACATGCCCACCTCAACCTGGCATTGCTACTGCTTCCCCAGCTTCATTATAGGGTCTTCTTATTTGCTAAGAAGAAACATCTTTCTTTGAAACATGTTGCACTGTAAACCAGTGATAGACTAATTTAGAGTTTCATGAATACCTGTACAGTAGACTAGCTTTTCTGTAAGCTGCTGACAGGAGAAACTATGATACATGACAATTAGGACTCTTAAAAAGATCCAATGGCTTGGTCTCTTCATAGAATTATGGAGCTCAGTAAGAAAACTTCTGAGTAGCTTCTTACTAGGTAGGTGAGAACATATGCCCATCTGTGAGTGTATTTCCTTTTAATTAGGACTTTTAGAATAAACGCATGAAAAGGACTCATCTCTTTTCCCAAATATATGTTGCAGTTCAAGTCACTCTATCCTACTACTACTCCTACCTCTTCAGCCCATTTGCTGACTCTAAAAACAAGTTTCTTTTCTAAGATTGGGATGGAGCACAACTTGGGTTTTAAGTAGGAAAAATGTATTATGTTTCTCTGATGAAAACTTGAAGTTGTTCTGAAAGTGTATATCAGACCTGGCTAGTGAGGCTAAACTCTTCAATCTAGGTGGTAGTCTGGCCTGCAGTACCCTCAGGACACTAGATAAGCACTGGTCTAAAATTTAGAAGGGGCCGTAAGTAAATTTATTCTTTCCTGTGATTTTTCCTTTTTAAACATTAATATAAATTGCATGACATGTAGGGTGATACAACATTTAACACTCTTACCAAGTTTATTTTTCTCTCCATACTAGCCTATAACCTTAGTGAGGGCAGGGATTTTTGTCCTTTTTGTTCATTGATGTATTTGCAATAACTATAATAGAATCTGGCCCATATAGGTGCTCAAATACTTGAAAATGAATGAATTAATTTGTCAATGAATAAATAAATGAGAGAGCAGTTATATAACTCATACAATGCTCGTATTACAAACCAATACTTTGCTTTCTTCATTAGCCATTTGAATTTGAGAAAAAGATACTTTCAGAACTTATGGTTAAGGAGGAAAAGAAAAGTAATGTAGATGAGAAATATCTGACATTAATAGTCCCAGGCACAGTTTTCTCACCTTTTACTTTCTTTCCTTTCAAACTGTCTAAATTGGGCAGATATTTAAGAAGAAAATGGAATAAATGGGGTCTCCAGCTGTGCCAACTGTGCTTTGTCAGATTTTAAATTACAAAGTTCTTTCAGAACTTATTTGGCGGGATATTTGACTTCTTCCAAGCCCCTGATCTTCCAAGCCCCTGATCACCACTTGTCTCATATTTGAGAATACTACAGTAGGCCCTACCATGTGTGGATTAGGGCTATGTTTGGGTTTTGTCCTTCTTTGAATGGAGAGATCCAGTTTTTCAGGCTATCAAGTAGTTGCTGGACATTTTCTATTTTCCATATACTGCTTATTTAACAAAAGGCAGCCAACCCTAAAGAACACTTTCTACTGTTAGAGGGAAAAAGTGTTAAATGACAATTTAAAAAAATCTCATATAAAGCAATTATTAAAAGGAACAGCTAGCCTAGCATGGTGGTGCATGCTTGTAATCTTAGCACTCAGGAGACTGAGGCAGGAGGATCGCTGTGAGTTGGAGGCCAGCTTGGGCTACATAGTGAGTTCAAGGCCAGCCTGAACTGCATAGCAAAACACTGTCTCAAAAAGATAAAAAAAAAAGTAACAACAGTTTCTTGGATTTTTCTCAGATGAATACATATTAAACATAGTCTCTTAAGCCATCTGTGGTCTTTTGTATCTAAATTCCAACATAGCCTCCATATCCTTGAATCATGACACATAACAGGTGCTCTCTGAATATATGAATGAATGATAACCCTAAAGTGGAGTGCAAATTAATATAGTTTAGAGTGATTTTCAACAAAAAGGTTGAAAGTAAAAAGTTCTCTTTTGTTGCTGTTGTTTTTGGTTAAGTCTCAGTCATTTAGAAAAACTTTATCCTATCCCTACATTAACATGGTCATTGGTATTTTACTTTTGTAGTAGCCGCCTTATAATGCATTATAACTGGAAGTCTGTCATGGTGACTTAGGCATATCAGACTTCCCTTCATCCCCAAGGACTGAACCATGGAGACATCTGCCTTATGCTGTCATTAACTCCCATGGTTTCTGTGCAGAGTAGTCACCCACAGAGGAGGGGACAAGAACAGGGAAGGCTGGCATGTCTTAAGCAGGCAATGAGCTGCCCAAGCCTGCCTTGCTCCTTGGTACAGTGTAGAGGTGGTTAGTAGTCATTTCCCAAAGTCAATTTTACAGTCCACAAGCATATTGGAAAGATCATGGGTATTCACTTTTAAAATCCACGGCAGAATGGGTTAGGGGAAATAACATGATAAGGTTAAACAGGTTTCCTTATCAAAGTACCGCCAGAGGCCTCTCCTGATGGTCCACTGTGAACGCAGAAGGTGAGAACCCAGAGCCGTAAGATCACCTGGCTCCCTCCCAACACCCACACTAGCAACTGAAGTGCCTCTCTCCTGGGCCGGACTTTACTGAGCAGAGCAAGAAGTTCTGCTGTGCAGTAAATGGGTCATCATGTGACAGTGTGTCCACACGCTGACATTTCCACTTCTCGGCGTGGAAACTGACTGATCTGATCGATTGCTGATTGCCTGTCCCCTGAACTGCTGCTCTTTGTATCCTCACTTGCTCTGGCCCCTGCCTGGCATAGGCCTTTGGCAGTTCCAGCTCCACCCCAGGAGTCTGAAGACCTCGGTGCTATGTTAAGAACCTCAGGTTACATGGAGCAATTATTATTAAATAATTCACTGAGTAATTCACTGAACAAATACATTGAAGTTCACTGAAAAACCTCATAGATGGAAATCTTGGTAGCGCCCTGTGGTATTCATTCCCAAAGCATGTGAGCTTCCAGAGTCTCTGATGCAGCTTCAGAATCCCAGATTGCATGGTGAATCCACCTGCATCCTTCACTTGAAATCTTTAAAGACATTTCTCCTTTCTTGTACCCACAGCTTTTTAAGAGTGTCAAACAATCTCCTGCACCCTCCCAGATCAGCCCAGGTGGTGGAGTGAAGCCAATAACACCTCATTGTAATAGTCTTGCCTACAAGTAGGTTAAAGGCACAAAACCAAGGCCACTTGTCACACACAGGATGACTTAAGAACAAAGCTCAAATGCTACTCTCTTTATGCCTCCATTTTACTTCATCTCTGTGTTGTCATAATCATTCCCAACTCTGTCACATGTGTGGTGCCAAAGAAATATTCATATGCATTGTGAAGTCCTAAATCTGACAAGCTCTTGTGGGATCTCAGATCTGATTTATTTTTTTGGAAGAAAAATGCAGAAGGTGCCAGGGAAGATGTCCTCTGCTGGCACAATGACAAATTAACTCCTCATTTACCAGGGACACCAGACTAGCACTGAGCCTGAGGAGCATTAATTCTCACCTGAGTGTTGCATGATGAAGCTTTAGCCTGTAAGTAGTGTACTTGCAGTAGAGCTTTTTGTATAACACTCGTATCCACATTTGTGCTGTTCGATTTATGCCTTAATAGGTCTATTTGTTCATTCATATTGAGAACCTGCTAAGGGGCAGCTACTTCTCTAGGCACTAGAAATACAGCAATGATCAAAGCGGAAAAAAAAAATATTGTTGGTTATGTCCTAAGTGTGAAGAGGGCAAAAAACTGAGAAAGGTAATTACATACAATATTAGGAGGTGTAAATGCTATGGGTAAATGTAAAGCAGAAAAACAGGTAGTAAGTGTGGGCAGTTTCAAATTGGGTGGTCAGGGAAGGCACCACCGGGCAGACCATAGATCTGGTCTGAAGTTAGTGGAAGAGAGAGCCACTAAGCTAGTGGGGAGCAGAGGGCAGAGCGTGCTCAGGCAGGAGCGTGCCTGGTGCATTCCAGCTGTCTCAAGGAGGCCAGCAGAGCTACTGAGGGGTGGGAAAGCAGTGGCTGCTGGCATGGAGGTTGGCTCTGCACCTGCCCCTTCATTCTTCTAAACACTAGGCTTCCACTTGGATGCCTTTTTTCATTCATCCTCTCCTCTGTGTTTCCTACTGAAATAGTCCAGGCTCTTAGCACTTTTCCGGAAAATGGGTCTTCTCCATTTTCTCTGTTTCACAAGCTGTACCACATTAGCTGAGTAATGACACTTGATCACGGTGGGACATACCTCACATCCTTGCTAAGCCTGACTCCTCATGTGCTACACGATACAACTCCCATGTGGGCTCCAACTTAGTGTCCCATGACCACACGTGTAACATTTCTTCCAACTCCAGAGCAGACATCGTGCTCATGTCCTCTCTGTGTGTGGTTGTGTGTGTGTGTGTGTGTGTGTGTGTACATGTTACTGATACTGAACCCAGTGAGGGTCTTCACATTGAGCTATACCTGCAACCCTTTTTAAATTTGAGACAGTATCTCACTAAATTCCCAGATTGGGCTTGAACTTGTCATCTTCCTGATTCAGCCTTCCAGAGTGCTGAGATTATAGACAGGCACCACCACATGGAGTTTGTGCTCAGGTGCTTTTACATCTTTGTTCACACCACTCAGATGTCCTGATTGCCATCTCCAAAGCTCTTTGCTTGTATAAATTGTACCTAGTTTATGGGGGTCAGTCCTCCACAATGTTTCCCTGTATGACCTCCCAACCCCAACCTTACCTCTCCCATGCCCCCTACTCCTTCTAAGCTTCCATGTTCCTCACTTTTCTCTCATCCCAAAGGAACCTGGCATGTTCACTCATGCCTTTGAATTCTTCATTCTGCATGATTCCTAAGCCCTGTTTCTGTGTGCATTGAATTCCATGGTAGGTCTTACAGTTATTTGTGAGGATGTTGAGTTTGAATTCTCACTCTGTATGACCTTATCCAAATTATGTCTTTGTCCTTGTTCGTCAAATGGAGATAATAATATGTGTCTCAAGGGGTTGATCAGAAGAGTCACAGATTGCTATACATAAATTATATGAACATGGCATGCACCATGAGAAGTGTTAGCTGCCAATGGCATTGTATTCATCTTATTATCATTCCTTCCAACTAAGCTGTAATGTAGGAATTGTATCTGCTGCCTCTTTTCATTTCAGGGCCCAGTGATTTATCCATGGTTCATACCCATTAAATGTGTATTGATGGTGATGTTTTATGACCAAGCACAAGACTTCGACCAACATTAAAGCTTTAGTGTGCAGGTTATGACATAGTAAAGTTAATAAAATTAATTTGGGACTAAAACCTTTTTACCAGGATCTGCTAACTCAAGGACCAAATTTTAGCTGGCTAACATGCAGTACAATGCCATTCTCTGATTTTTGAATTATTTCAGGAAACATTTATTAAAGTTCAGATATTCCAATTTTGAAAAATTCAAAAGAAATGGCTGCTTTACTGTTTTAAGGTCATCGCAGCAAGGAAAAACTGATAATTAACTGAATTCCAGCAATTGGAATAACAGGTTGTTTATTTCTTGCAAGCTCTTATCTTGACCACAGCAGGGGAATGGTGATAGGAGAAGAAACAGTTCCAACCCAAAACATTTCCTCTCCTCTGGAGCCTGTGGCATGAGCCCCAGCTCCACACTGAGCTCAGAGAGGCACAGAGTTCCTCCCCCAGCATTCCAGCATCCAGAACCATGAAGGCACATTCCAGAATGGTGCAGCCAATGCTGGAGGAGGGTGGACTCCCTGGCCATCTGACATCCAAGTGCAAGCTTTTTAACATGCAGACAAAACTCTACTTACCACTGTGGACATTTGCAGCACCGATACGGAGTCAAGGCAGTGGAAGATATGAAAGGTTCGAATGATTACTATATGGTTACCCACTGTCTGGCTACAGCCAAATGTCACTGAGCTCTTCAGGGACAAGAACTGAGTTAATTTTAGCACTGTTGTTATATACCTATATCTTCTAATTACACTCTAAAATGTTATCGTTATTGTAATTCAGTCACTTTCTCTGAGTGAATTTGAACAATATTCTCTCCACTGAGTGATTTCTAGTGAAATGTAAAAATAACCATTTATTTCTCTCACCTCCACACCATGTTGTAACTTTCATGAAGGCAGAGAATCTGCCCTTCTAATGGTCACTATGTTGACCACCATTTTGGTCCATGGGTGTGGTCCTGAGGGGAATGCATGTTTTGAAGCAGGATTTATGAGGGGTTTCTGTATACTATTTCTCATCTTGGAATATTGTAATATTCAGTTTCAAAGTTAAGTGGTTTATTTAATAAGTAGTAGAACTCAGGGCTTTTGTTGTTGTTTGTTTTTATCCAGTAATCTAGATCAAACTCAGGACCTTACTCATGCTAGAAGAGTGCTTTGTTAGTGAGCTATATCCTCAGCCCTAGAGCTCAGTTTTGGACTAGGAATATATATATATATAATTAAATTGTGCTTGCAGTATAAGCACAGACTGTCTCCTTTTCACATCTGGCCCACAGAATACAGAAGGAAGTCATTCCTTCAGAAAATCTACTGTTTCCATGTGGCTTTCCTCTCAGAAAATCTGTTACCCTGTGGCTTTCCTCTTCCTCCTGTGGGCCCCGCAAAGCATCATGGTAAAGGAAGAGGGAGACAGCCCCCTCCAGGCCCCACTTCCCTCTCCAGATTCTACTCAGAGCCTGCGGCCACACACATAGACACTTTCTATCCTAGTTGGGCTGTAGGAATTTTATGGAAAGATTTATCAGCAGATCACATGATTTTGTGCAGTACCCCAGCCTAATGAAGACAGTGATCATGGCTATACTTGCTTTCTAATCCCCAAGAAAGTTGGAAAGTTTGAAAAACAAAAAAGTTGTAAAAAGACTTTGAGGGTAAATTTACCATTATCACTCTTAGGTATTTATCCTAGTGAAGTAAAATCTTATGGTCACACAAAGACCTGTGTGTGAATGTTCATAACCACTCTAAACATAATTACTGAAAAGTGAAAGTAAACTAAAAGAACAGAATTCTACTCAGTATTAAAACAGAATGATTTACAGCATGGGTGACTCCAAAAGGCAGTATAATAGATAAAATAATCCATTCTCAAAAGGATACATACTATTTGGCTCCATTTATCAGACATTCTAGAATAGACAAAAATATAGGAATTACACATATCAGTGACTACAAGTTAAAGGTGAAGGGAGAGAGATTTGGGGTGATGGAATTGTTCTGTGTCTTGGTTATGCTGGTGACTACAAGACTCTGTACATGGTTGAAATTCTTTCCATAAAATCATCCTACAGCCCAACTAGGATAGAAAGTGTCTATGTGTGTGGCCGCAGGCTCTGAGCAGAATCTGGAGAGGGAAGTGGGGCCTGGAGGGGGCTGTCTCCCTCTTCCTTTACCATGATGCTTTGCGGGGCCCACAGAAGGAAGAGGAAAGCCACATGGTAATAATAATGATAGTGGTAATAAAAGCTAAAGATTTAAAAGTATTAAAATAGGAGACCAATAATGATATCAATAGTGATGACAGGAGGGTGCTGGGCTGGTAAAGAGGTAATTTCTGTGGAATGCTAATGTTCTGCGTCCTCCTCATCATGAATAGCACAGACTGAAGGCTGCCCTCATATCAGAATCCTTCCCTCCATTTCTCTTGGGTGCCTAGAAAGACTGAGTGGCATGTGAGCATTGATTTTCTTTGTGATTCAAATGTAAAATCAGAAAGAATGGGATGAATATTTATGTGTGGGACTGTCAGATTTTGAAGACAAAGATTCCCAGCTTCCCTGTCTTGTGCAGATGGATCCCTGCAAAAGGCTGGCCCGTATTGCCTTCTCTGCAAGGTCACTGCACTGCTGTATTCTAATCCGTGCATGTTGATTGGACTCTCACTGAAGCAGGAGAGTCATTTTTCAGGCCAGCCAATTGCCCAGGAGGGCACTTCTTTTTAGTAGAGTCGCTTTCATTTGTGTCTGTCTCTCAGCAGAGCTAACGCTAATTAACCTCTTCATTAAGGAGATAGCTTTGTCTGGTGGTCAGAAAACAATGTGGGCAGCAGAGGTTATAAATGTTTGTGAGATTTTTGGTTTTGTTTTTAGGACTTGCTCTTTCAACTGTCACCATGACCTTAGAGACTCCACAAATCTTTCCTAACTCCCACCCTGAAAACCTACAAGATTAAAAGAGGAGTCTTAAAGCAGGGGCTTTCACTGGTGTAGATAGGTGTGAACACCCCATCTTTACTTCTACATTCAGCCATTCTTCCTGCCAGCCTCAGTCTGGCCTCCACCCAGAAGCCTTCCTGGTCTCCCAGGCTTGTGGCAGGCTTTCTTCCTTGGAATTTCTGAGGCAATGGTCCACACCCTAGGGTTACACATCAGCTACCTGCAGGTGCTGTCTTCTAGACTCTTGGAAGATGGAGTCTGTATCTGGTGATGTTTCTCTTCCATCTTATCCCCTCTCCCCACACTGGTGCCCAGATGCTAATCAGAACTCAGATCTTTACTTCTAGTCTCCCCTCCACCTCGGTCTTTCCACATACTGGCAATTGAGGGCTTTTTCTATCGCAAAAGACCCAATCTTGTCATTCGGATAGAATTCTTCAGTTGCATCGGGTGACAATGATAACCATGCTAATGATAATAGTTAACATGGTATACTTATCTTGAGTTAGGCACCGTGTAACCACTCTGGCTAAATTAACTGGTTGAATTCAAGCTTAATGAGTAGGTACAATTATGAACCCACTGTGCAGATGTGGAAAGTGGGGCACAGAGAAGTTCAGTGAGTTGCTCAAGGTCACACAGTTGTCAAGTGGTAGACACTGGGACTCAGGGAGATTGACCCAGAGATTTTGCTGTTTCTCACGGCTTGGTATATGAACTTTAGACTCCTTTGCACAAAATTCAGCTCCTGTGGAGATCTGGGCTCTACCAACCTCTAGTCACATGGCCATATAAGTTATTTGTGGTTTGCAATCATGCCCTGCCCCCTCACCATCTTGTACCTTTGAACGGATTATTGCTTCTCTCTAGAAACCCCTTTGCTCTTCTCACCCAAGTGGAAAAACTCTTCGTTTAAGTCTTTTCCTGGTGCTTCAGCTCCTGTCACCATCTGAGACAGCTCCTTGCTCTGTTCCCACAACCACAGGAGCCTGGCTGCTACATAGCACCCCTCATCTTGCTCACTGCCCCTTTGTGACACCAAGCCCGTGCCCACATCAGGGCCTGGCAGTTGCTGTTTCCGGGCTCCTCATGCTTTTCTAGTAGTTTTCTCATCCAGGTGCCAGCTCAGACGTCACCTTCTCAGACAGGCCTTCTAGGATAGCCTGTCAGAACTTTCTGTCCTGCCGGTCCCTCTTGTCCCATCAAACTGCTTCACTTTCTCTGTAGCTCTGGTTTCCACCCTGTGAATCCACCTGTGCCCCAGGTTCCACCGCACTGCACACTGCCCTAAGACTTCATGGCTTCAGGCAAGAATCGTTTCACTGCCTTCGCTGCTTTGAAGATCAGATATTTGGGCAAGGCTTGACCGAGGGACATTGATGAAAATCTGGGGGCCGGGCTTGTCCTGCGTGTCCATTACTGTCCTGCTTGGCGAGCCAGCTGGAATGACTAGAAGACAGGATCCAGCTGGGACAGCAGACAGGAGACCCTGCAGGCATTATCCCGTGTGATGGCCTCAGCATTGCTGGGCTTCTTATGTGGGAAACTGATTCTCTGGGAATGAGGTTTGAGAAAGCAAAGGTCTAGGGAGAGGAGTTACAAAGTATATCATGCTCTAGCTGCAGAGGTCCCAGGATGTTGCTTCTGCCACTTTCTATGGGCAAGAAAGTCGTGTAGATCAGCACAGAATCAAGGGGAGGAGATATTGATTTCACCTGTTACTGTAAAGAATGGAAAAGCATTTGTGGCTGAACTGCAGGCTAACACATATTTTTTAAAAGTGTTTTATCAACTTGTACCTTTCTTTACTGTGTGAACTCCTGGAAAATCAGGTCTTCTTGTGCAGTTCTACATCCCCGGCACCTAAAATCTTATCTGTGCGTGATGGATACCAATAAATATTGGCTGACTGTACATGCAAATGAAAGAATAAGTACACAAACAGATGAATGAATACAAGTATAAGAGAATGAAACATAGAATGAGTGCTAACTCCTTGAAAATAGGGTCTGATTTTTAAATTTTTGTATGCTTATTTCTTAATTAGACTTCTTCAGCACTAATAGATTCTTGGTAAATATTTGCCAAGTGAACTGATATAGCACATTTTAGTTATGGAAAGATAACATGGATTATTCCCAGCACATACACAGGTATCAAATAAAAGTGGCTATTACTAATGAATTAATATTGTTCTATACATAAGGAAAATTAAGTTATATACTTAACAATATGAAAATGAACTGGACCAGTGCCTCACTTCCCAGTCCTACTCCTCTCCCTTTCTCTTGGCAGCAGGCTGGATAACAGCTCTCTCCTGTGGAGGCAGCAGTTGACATAACACCAGGGCCCTGCATGATCATTTGTGGGAGAGGCAGAGATCTTCTCATGCACTTCTCTTGAGATTAATTCACTTGAGGTCATTAAGTTGAGGGCTGAGAAGATCCCAGTGGCTCAGAAGGCTGAGTTCTGATTCAGTGCTGCTCCCCAGACAAACAAGATTATCATTTTCTTAGCATTCTGGAGTAGTTCTGCCCTTATGCAAGTGTGTGCTTAGCATAATTGCTGGGCATCATGTGTGGATCCAGGAGAATGGGTGAGCTTTGGCGTTGAATATGCCTCCCTCGCCATTTGGCCTCACTTACAGTGTACACTTGGCTCCCCAAGGAGCAGAACGTCTTGCCAGCATGTAAGCTTTCATGAGAAGACCTAGCACTCAAACAAGTCTCAGCTTGTCCGGCTACACCAAGTGGCTTTGAACATCTTAGAGCCCCCTCCAAGCCTTTGAGTACCTCATCTGTGAGATGAAACTGATCTTTAAAATTCCTTCCCTTCTGTGTATTTATTTCCTTATCCAAACCCATGATTTAGTAATCCTAACCTAGTTCGTGGAAGTCCTATGATGGTCAAAGGTGAGTCATAAGAAGTACTATAGAATATTTTCTACTCCAAAGTCAGACTTTTAATTTAATTACTGGTCTCCCTATTATATTGTTTTTTTTTAATTTAAGTGTTTTTTTAAGGTCTTCTCTATTTTATTTTAAGACAGTCTCTGGTTCTTAATGGAGCTAAGCTTTATTCCTCTGAAAATCCCCAGAGAACATTGACTGCTACTGAGGTTAAATAATAATGCCTATGGCTTGGGGTTAGCTCTATTACAAAGGCATTTATTGGAAACATCAGCAGATTGGAAGATTTTTTTTTTTTACATTCTTTCCCTTGGGCCTCCTCAACATGCAATTCTCCATGAATGCAAATTTTAGTAAAGTTCAAGTTCCAATGACAGTTTTTGAAAATCTGTTTTATTTAAACATCATAGATCTTTAAAAAAAATAGGACAAGAATTTTCAAAAGAAAAAGGAAGTTCTCTCATGCTTCAGATTTGGCTGATTCTGGGGCAATGTACTCTCCCTGTTGGACCCCAGACTGGCCTAGTTTGAGGAACAAATTAGAGAATGAGAGTTTTCAATCTGAGAGAACATTGCTTTACACAGGACAATTTTAGGTATTAGAACTTCATTGCTGCAGATCCTAACAATTTTGAAAATTCACCATGTGCTGGATATGATGTTAAGGGCTTTTCTACATAGTCTCTTAGCCATTACAATAGTACTTCCAGAATAGTACTTCCAGAGGCTCCACAAATTTAAGTAACTTGACCATATTCCTGCAGCTGGCATGAGGTGGAGCTAGAATTCAAATCCAAATTGTCTTCCACCAAAATAAATTCTCTCCACTGGACTATACCTAATCATTTTCCCCGCTCCTGACTGGTTGTTTTCTCTTGATTATTTTCATATGGAAGATGCTTCAGCAATATAAGCTTGCTATGTTATTATCCAATTTGTTCTTTAATAGCTTTAATTTACTTCAGATATTTTCTCCCAGTTGGTGGCTTATCTTTTCTTTCTTTTTTTTTTAAAGAAAAAAATAGCAAAACAGAAATAAGGGTAGAAATAAAACAGAATTTCAAAAGAAATCAATGCTAAGAAATCACTAGTTAATAAATTACATGTTGTCATCTTAGAAATAGTTGTTCATGTTCCAAAGTTAAAGCATAGAAAGTGCACAATCAGACAATGAGAGTGCAAACTGTTCTGTTCAATGATCCAACAAAAACCTAGTAATGTGGTTATCTGTCATACACACTTAAATATACATGCAGTTATATCCTTTAGAGCACTCTGCTTCCCTTCCTTTTTTTACGATAGCTATTACACATTTTGGAACTTATTACTTCTATAGTTGTTATTACTTTTTATATCAGAGAGACAGTGTGATATTTATAAATATGATTCTTATTTATTTCACTAATGAGGATGGTCTCTAGTTGCCTCCATTTACCTATAAGGGCCTCAAGACCACCCTTTTTTATAGCTGAGTAATATTCCATTGTATAAAAAGAAAGTAGCTTATCTTTTCATGATCTTACTTGCATCTTATCAAGAGAAGTAATAATTTTCATGAAGTCTAATTGGGGGTTACATTGTGCATTCTGATATTGTGTCTGAGAAATCTTTGTCTAACTTGAGGTTATACATACTTTCTCCTAGAAATTTTATAATTTTAAGATTGACATTTTTGATATATTACCCACTTTGAGTTACTTTCTGTACATCTTGTGAGGTTCTTTTTTGTTTACAAATGTCAAAATATCTCCATGCCATTTGTAGAAAATAAGACCATCTCTACTGAATGTCTTTTTCCATATCTATGTGAGTCTATTCTGTTACATAATTTTGTTACAATGAACTTTCTATTCTGTTACATTATTCTGTTACAATGATCTTTTCATTTTATCTCTGACTCAGTGATGTCATGATTACTATAGCTTTATGATGAATTTTGAACTCAAGTAATATAACTCTTTCACTTTTGCTCTTCTTTTTCCATGTTTTCTTGCTCTTCTAGGTTTTTTATATAATCAGTTCTTGAATTTTTACTTACTCGAAGATATATTGAGAAAATATCATCTAGAAATTTAAAGATACCTTAAAATTAAAAGTCACTAGAGAGTAGTGTGGAAGCTTTATTTTTAATTTTCGTCTTTTGTCAGCACATAACTATATGCATTTTTAGTGGAGAGCTGGTACATATACATAACACATCTTATTTTTTTCATCCCTCTCTCTTCTCTCCTCTATTCTCCATTCTTTAGTTTCCTTCCCTTTTGCAAAAATCCTTCTTACTATTTCTTTTCTTTTGCTCTTTGTTTATATTTTAAGTTTTCATATGTGCAGCATGAGAAACCATGCAGCATTTAAACTTGTGGTTCTGATTTATTTGACTTAACATTATGATCTCCAGGAACACCCATTTTCCTACAAGTGACTCAAGTTTATCTTTCCTTATGGCAGAACAGTACAGCATCATATATAAGTACCACAATTTCTTTATCCATTCATCTATTTGTGGACATATAGGTCACTTCAGATTTAGCTATTATGAATTATGCTGCTATAAACATAGGTATACATATATTACTGCAATATGATGTTTTTAATTCTTTGAGGAAGATATGTAGATAAGGGAATAACTAGATCAGATAGAATTTCTGGCTCTGATTTTTTGAGGAATCTCCTTGCTGATTTCCATAGTGGATGAATGAGTTTACATTCCCACCACAGGGTAAAAGGGTTCATTTTCCCCTGGAGTCTCACCATCATTTGTTATTATTTGATTTCTTGGTTCAGTTTTTGAAAAACTTCCATTCTTCTGGTGTGAACCCTCATTAGAAAGAGAGGTATGCTGAGCATGGGATTCAATTTAGTTAATCCAAAATTGTTATATGGATTTGCATAGATCACCTATTTTCAAAACAAGTTGCAGTGTAGTTATTTGTACCAGAACTATGTTGGACATGATTACAACTTTTATTGATGTTTCAGAAAACGCTTTGAGCTCTAGAGTATCATAGACATTATGAGCATCAGTTGTCATTGCCCTAGCAAGGTGGGGATTTATTGATTAAATGGAGTTTGTTTGGTTACATTGCTGCCTACCATATTATCTTCTCTGTTTCTGATTTGGAGAATACCTTGATTCAAACATCTGGAGTGTTGTACTAGAAAGTTATGTGGAAAACATTCTGATGTCTGTCTCTCCAATACAGCAAATCCCTATTGACTTTCAACTTACTATCCATGGGGGGCAGTGAGGTAACTATTAATCAGGCCAGTTGAGCTCTGATAATGTTAGCCATCACTGCTACCATGTGAAGTGGAGCCATTCATTTGCCCTGTCTAAGCCTCAGTTTCATCATTTGTCAAATGAAAGGTTTAGTCTAGTTAAATCTTCAGTTAACTAGTTAGCCCTAATACCCTTTGACCGTCCTGCATTTATCTTTATTCATTTAAAAATTACAAATCCTTTAAAAATAAACTAAAAGTTTTAATATTAAAAGCACTATGATGAGTCAAAAGGGAAGCTTTTTCACTCGGAAAGTAGTAGTCTTTTGATGCATCCCACACTGTCTAACACCACGGCATGAATCTACTTTGATTATGGTCAGCGCTGAGCAGTGAAAAAGATACTTATGGCTCCTGCTGCTGCAACATTTTGTGCCCCATGAAATCCTCAAATTCTAAGAAAGAAAAGAATGGCTTCTAAACCAAGAAATTCTGGAGGTTCAGAGTTTTCCCGAGGTAACAGTTTAGATCTTCTTAAAAAACTAGAGTTTAGGTTTTCAACTATATCTCCAAAGTAGCTGATACAGTAGTGAAACCATGAAAACTTTAAATATCTTCATTTTCTTTCCTACCCGAAAGCACAGAAGGAGATGCTAGTCATATCCTATAATTGCTAGTCTTATAAAAGGAGAAGCTTGGTAGACCTAAAGTTTACTAGAAAATACAGAATAGAGACATGAATTCCAAATTGTATGAGAACTTTTATTGAGCACTTACTGAATGCTGGGCACTTCATGTGTGTTATATAGTTTAATTCTCACAACAGTCTTGAAAACCAAGCATTATCAGCACTTTCTTACAGATAAGCCAATGGTAAACCAAGAGTGTGTGTGGTTTGCCCCAAGGTCGCACAGTGCCCAAGTGCAGAGTTGGTTTTCAATTTATATCTGTTTCAGTCTCTAACCTAAGCTCTTAATGACTGCATTAGAGACTAGCTTTCATTGCTTAGCTAGTCCATTTAGGAGTAATTAAATTTTTAGTATGAATTACAGTGATCTAATCCAGAATAGCATCTATTAATTGATCACTTTGGGTAAACTGGCTAAAAGAAAGAATTCACAGAAGGTTTTCTAGGGAAATTGCTTTGAGTTATCTTTTGAAATGAAGGACATGCATTGGCCTAGAGAATATGGTGAGTTTCTGTTAAGGAGCTGCACTTTACCAGGCTTACAAGTGAATAAAGTGTGTATTCAGAAAGCAACATGAAAACTTACCCATTGCAGATAATAGCCAGAAATAAAGCCAATGCCATAGAGGTGAAAACTCAAGAAGTTTCACTTTAATATGATAGACACTAGAGATCCACCCTCAGTATTTAACCAAAATGAGGACATAATTAAATAGTGTTTGATCTTGCAATTTATCCAACACTTCATATAGAGTAAATGCAAACTTTGAATGATTTGAAACTCAAGAGAAAATTTCTTAGCAAAATGACACTTAATGCATTATCTTCAGAGATACAATGTAGCTCACCTTACTAAGGCATGACATACATGACAATGTATTTCAGCTCCTAAATTAAGAGAACCATATATATATTTTATACAATTTTTAAAAATAAAGGTAACCATTCACCGTAGTTTAACATATCTCTTTCTAGGTCATCACTGCTGGTATTGTGCAATGTGCATAAATGGATCACAAAGTTTATGGATTAAAGTCAGGATTGGACAAATATAAATCTCTCAACAATATTACTGAATGAATTGAAGTCTGCTTCTAGGTAGCAATTGCCACTCCTGAGGAAAGGCAAATGTGTTATAGTTGGGTCCCATCCATTAAAAACCTGCTAACACTAACTTATTATCTCTTCATATTTTCTAAAGTATTTTATTCACTTCCTTCCTTCTCTTTCTCTTTCCAGTTCCAGAGACCTAATGACTTTTCCCCACCTTTTCGCTTTGGGACTGTGCCCAATGGTAGCACAGAGAGGAATATTCGCAATAACTACGCAGAAATGCACGCCTACATGGGAAAGTTCAACCAGAGGGGCGTAGATGATGCATTGCTTTCCCTGAAAACAGGGTAAGAACTATTCCCCCGCACAGAGTGATGTTTTTCTTACATTTATTAAACCAAATTGAATCAGGTGTACTAGCATATCATGCTTTGTGCCATAAAACATTAAATCAAAGATGACTATTTACTGTCAACAGATTTCCCAGTTATGTTTGACATTAAAATTCAGGCCAGTGTGCAAAGATGCTTATTCTATTACTTCTGTGTATTTTTTGACAAATTATCTCCTACTGATTGTGTTGATGGAATCATGAAGCAGAAATAAATAGATTAGAAGGGAAGAGTCAAAGGTAAGTCTCATCTGTTATGCATATATTTTCTAAGAGGTGAAAATGATAGTTCTTGTGGATTATGGATAATGGAGAAATAAAACAGGAAAGTGTAAAAACTGTTAGGTAATAAAAAGTAAGAATATTCCATTTGATCTCCCATTCAGCATTTGTTGGCTTTCTTTGTGAGCCATCTTAGGATTCAGGAAGTATGCATTCAGTAGAAAGTTCCTGAAGCAGCAATGTGCTGGGATGCCTTACACCAGGCATACTTAGCCCTTGTTCTATTTGGTTTCCAGAGGCAGAGCAGTGAGGAGTGATAACCATTGGAGCAGAAGTTGGGATTTGGGGGCCAAGGGATCTCATCACTATTTTCCTGTTATATAACTAACAGCATATGGACCTTCTCTCAATGTCCCTGCAGCTCCAGGTCTGGAAGAGCCACCTAGACACATGGTTGCATAAAATACTACAGGACACTTATTAAACATAAATAAAATCAGAACATATTTCAGAGGACGGTGTAGGATGGCTTTGGGTAGCCTGAACCCTGGTATATCCAGAGTTCTCAGACACATATTAGACCTTTATTTTTCTGTTACGCTATTTTCCTGGAGGGCATCTTTTATAAAATTTCCTGTGTCAAATCATGTCAGGAACAGCCCGTTTTTTTCTAAAAAAGGGAGAATGCTACTTATCCTGTAGAAGTGCAGGGATGAGGCATATTTTTTTCGGACCTACTATCTGTATGACTTTATCTGAATTTCATTGTCTACCCTTGCTGTGTATAAAATGTTGGTTTTAAACATTGACCCATGCCTTCCAGTCCTTACTTCTAGTCTTATCAAGCACAATACATAAAATGAAGTTTGTATATATTCAGGAATTTGAGCGATCTCAGCTCTTCTATATGTTGCCTGCTTTTCCAGTGTCTCACATTTAATCCTATACAACCTCTGCTGTCACCGCTCCACTACTCACCTCCGCTGCATAGCAAAATATTGGGACCCTTCTGGCCACCAAAATAGCATTGCCCATCTATTTAAACACATACACCTACACTTATCTCCACTCTGGACTGTAATGAACTGAGAAATGAAAAATGTTATATAAATCTTACCCATGCTATTTGTTATCCTTGTGGTGCTTACTTCTCATTATTTCTGTTATTATTTTTATTGATTCCTTTTTACTCCTCCTTTTCAGACACAGCTTATGAGTTGGCTTCAGGCCCAACTTACATTCTTATTATTCCCAGTGGGAGGCAAAGAACTCCTCCTTTCAACCTGAAATCACATAAAGAACTGCCTGGGATTCAGGTGTTAGATTCTGGCCATGGTCCAACTTCAGCCTTACTTTGAACCAGTTCTCTCTGTGGCTTTCTGGAACCCTGCTGCTTCATGTTAATGGCCCTATAGGTAGTTTTGTTCTCAAATTCCTCCTCTGGATGTTGTTCGTTTGCTTCTTTCTTGTGCAGGAAGCTGGATGCCTTCATCTATGATGCTGCAGTGCTGAACTACATGGCAGGCAGAGATGAGGGCTGCAAGCTGGTGACCATTGGTAGTGGCAAAGTCTTTGCTTCCACTGGTTATGGCATCGCCATCCAAAAAGACTCTGGGTGGAAGCGCCAGGTGGACCTTGCTATCCTGCAACTGTTTGGAGATGGTGAGTGGAAGAAAAGTGAAGTTCTTACTATTGCTTAGGCCATCACATCAGCCTTTCCTGCTTCTTTATTTTCCTAACCTGTGCAGTTCCAAAAAAGTATTTCACAATTTATAATGAGATTTGAGGGTGTATGTAAGATTCCTGGGGCTGACATAACAAGGTACCACAAACAGTGATTTAAATAACAGAAATGTTTTGAGTCAAAGTCCTGGAGGTTAGAAGTTTGAAATCGAGGTGTCAGTAAGATTGGTTTCTCCAGGGGGCTGCAAGAGAGAATCTGGTTTATTCTTTTTCCCCTAGTATCTGACAATATTTGGTGTTCCTTGGTTTGTAGAAGCAACATCTGACTTTTGCCTTCCCATGGTTCACATGACCTTCTGTGCATGTTTTCTCTCTGTGCATCCATGTGTCTGACTTTACCTTTTCCTTCAGAGTAGTCATACTGTGTTAGGTGCCCACTGTACTCCGGTATGACATCATCTTAACTAATTACATCTGCAGTGATGTGTTTCCAAATAAAGCCATATCATAAGGTACTGGGGGTTAAGACTTCATCATATGAATTATGGGAGGACACAATTCAGCTTATATTGGGTGAAAGCTGATTGAGAAAATTAAAGTCACTGGTCAAGAAGGTACATTTCAAGATTGTGAAATATAAACAAACTCTTAGTAATAAAGTAAATAAGGCTTACGGTAGATGTTCCAACCAGTTACTTCACCAGCAGCCCAAACAGTAGATGGACTCAACTGTTTATGTGCTCAGAGAAAGGACAAAGAAGTGAAAGTGTGGCCATTACCCATTCTTTCCTATCTCTCACCCTGCTTTTGTGTCTGGAAGAGGTAGCAGACAGGGCAGTATCCTCAGGGGCAGATACCATAAGGCAATGTCCCATGTTATTCTGGCAACAGGCTGAGAAGGCAATTTGCATTCAGAAAAATCTCTCCAACTACATTACACCCTGGTTTTCTGTATTTTTCATCACTGTATCGTTCAAAGCACCTACTCTTCTTATCACCCTTGTAGAAACTAATCTGGTTACAGACAAGCAGAGTCACTCTGTGTGGCTCCAAAGACCATCAGCCAAGTGACTTTTTGAACTGGGTCAGCAGAATCTTGGCTGTTAGAGATGAGATCAGCAGCCAAAGACCAGAAGTAGATTTCCAGACTCCCGATTAAATTGACTGCTCCACTAGTTAACATGCAGCCGTGGCTGGAGTGTGAACAAGCAATTTCGATATAAGAGCTTCTGCAATTTTGTATTTGTTGTCAATTACAGGAAAAAGTGGAGCCTGTGAAACAGTAGAAAGGATTTGCAAAAGTTGTTAAAGTTTTAATCAAAAAATGCAAAGTTCTTCTTTTTTTAAACCAAACTGAACTATTAAAGCAGACAGTTTTATACATAAGATTTTTCAGAATATTGTTTGTCTCTGGAAGCGTTCTTGGATGTGTGATTTCTTTTGTTTTCCTTTCGTCTAGAGTTTCTGCCTTTCCGATTTTTAGTACCCAGTGAAGTAGAGGAGGCAGTTCTAATTTTGGTGGTCTTGTTTTATTTACATTTACTCCTCTTTTTCTTTTCATATTTTCCTCTCAACATGAGGTCTGTAAATTTGAAGAACTCTAGGGAATAAGTCAATCTCTGCTGTTCTCTCTACCTACTTCCCCTTCTCAATCTGCTTGGCACAATTGTAAGAGAAAGTTTCTGAGTTACGTGATTATATTATTCTGCACACTGTCTATAAAGTGCAAAGTGCTTAGTCTGATAAAAAAGTCCTCAAAATTCTCCCATCAGCCTTTTATTCTGCTGCTTTTACCAGCTATTATTCAGTCCTTCATGCTTTTCCCTAAATGAGCCTTGAATTTCCAAAGCCACCTCAATTGATCATACTATTCTAGCTGCCTGAAATAAAAATATATAATACAAAAAATTATCCATCTGCCACGTCCAGTCCCAAATCTCCTGGTGAAAGCCCACTGATGACAATTAGTGTCACCAATTTGAACAATTACCTATATCACATAAAACTCACCATACACCAATTTATACTGGATAAAGGACAACAGTGGCAATGTGTTATGTCTTCATGTCATTAAGTTTTTATTGACTATTGATTGTAAACATTAATGAATTGATATGTACTGTGATGTTATTTAATGTAACTACTGTTAACTTTCTCTATGCATTGTCTTTGTGTCTCCCCATCTCTTCTTTATGTTTTCCCTCTCTCCCTCACTATTACTCTTTCCCCTTTGTGTACTCCTCTCCTCTCTCCCCCTTTATCTGTGTTTCTTCTCTGCCCTGTCTCCAGGGGAGATGGAAGAACTGGAAGCTCTCTGGCTCACTGGCATTTGCCACAACGAAAAGAATGAAGTCATGAGTAGCCAGCTGGACATTGACAACATGGCAGGCGTCTTCTACATGTTGGGGGCAGCCATGGCTCTCAGCCTTATCACCTTCATCTGTGAACACCTTTTCTATTGGCAGTTCCGGCATTGCTTTATGGGGGTCTGTTCTGGCAAGCCCGGCATGGTCTTCTCCATCAGCAGAGTAAGTGCTTTGATTTAGATGCCTAGAGCTTGTGGATCAAGCTTACAAAGCACAGAGACTACACAGACAGACTATGTTGCTAAATCAAGAACCATATCATTTCCCCAGAAATCTGTATGATGTAACTTTGAGTGGCTCAAAATGTGGGCAAAACTATATTTTCTTTAAGAAATAGCTTTCTCTATGTGAGGTTTGGGCATTTGGTTCTCAATAAGAACTTGTAGATCTATTAAAGTGAATTTCTTTCCAAATGCCCTTCATCACTATTAGTTGACTTTATTAATCACTTTGTTCTTTAAAAGAATCATATTTCTATTGACATAGTGCAATGTAACATATCACTGTCATTCTAACAGACAAGGATATCTTATTGATGGTTTCACTCATCCTGTGTTTTAAGCAAGTGTGAGAAGTTAGTTTAATAAGACCTTCAGAAGTAACTCCTGACTCATAAGAAATTTATATCCTAGAGTCTTCCTTAATTGGAGCAAGAGTATAACTCTTAGGTCATTTTTTCCCCTTGGGATCTCTTTATTTCTAGTGCAAAGCAAAGCATTAGGAAGACAATTTTGCATATGAACAACAGGTAACAGGGAGATATTTTGAAAAAGAGTGGGCTTCTTTTGATTTTGTTAATAAGGTTGAGAGACTCATAATAGGTGAACTCAACTGACTTTTTAGGATTGAGATTCACATTCTACATATAACCTACTTTGACTCAAATGGTATTATGAAAGAAAATGGGTATCTCACTTTGGTCATTTTCTGATAGTATTTTACTGAGATGGCATGATTTTATTTGCTCTCCGGATGGCAGTTAATTTGAGTCACTCAGTAATGTCAGGGGAACACAGGAACAGGAACACAGAACTTGTGGTGGCTTTGGTCCCTAGGCCATGCTATTCCAGTGTGTGGCCCTTCCTAGATTCCAGATAGAAGGAAAGTAGAAGAAATGACAACCAGTGACCCTTATAAGGACCCTATTCATAGCCCTTTGACATAATCAGTCCATTTACCAAGGAAAAATGCTTACCATTTTCTGCTGGTCATCACCAAGAAGGACTGGAAAGGAGAAACAGAAAAAGGTAGAATAGCCTCACCTTGAAGATGTTATATCTGGTGACCCCCTCTGAAACAGAGGCAATTTCTTCTTTCCCACCAGCTGCCATTCTCTACTCTCATCTCCGTGCACTGGGACAATATCTTTTTCCAAATTAGCCTCCTTTGTTGTAATGACACAGTTAAAAACTCTTTGGATACCTTCCCCTCCCAGAGAAAAAAGTCTTCCTTTCGAGGCAGGGAGCAGAAGGTGAGCAGTACGTTGGTTTCATGTCACAAGTGGACACAGGGAGCAAATCCTTCCTCCTGATGGGTGCTCCTCTTCTGTGCCCCATATGGGAGGGTCCCGAGGGAATAGTATCAATACTAATTTGATACAACTTTAATTATTTATGATAATATTAAATGAAAAAATATAAGAAGGAAATCAAGAACTAAGGGAATAAAGGAGATTATTCAACAAGGGAGTTATTTATTCATAGTTAGTGTTTGATATTTGCCCCAATTCTTCCCTCCCACAGTGTAGAACACAGCAGGAGAAAAATCCTTCTTTGACCCCAGGGCTTCTTAATTCTTTGTGTGAATTTGGTTCATGCTTGGCTGCAGGACAGAATTACTCAGCTGTTATTTGGTCACCAAAATTCTAAAAGCTGTTCAGAATTTGTCAAACCCAGACAAGAGTAGCAGTTGTGAGCTACTGAGCCCCACGGCGCTCACTGCAAGCCAGGAGTGGAGGCCAGGGAGGGACAACTTTAGTATCTGTAGAACTTTCCATTCACCTCTAGGTGACTGGCAATTTTTTTTTTTTTTTTTTTTTTTTTGCTGTGGGTTCATATCATGACCTCATTTTTCAAATGCAAAAATCTGGGCAAAGATTAAAAAGTCAAGGTAAGTCCAGGATGGAGCTGAGGCATGTTTTACGATTCCAGCCTATTTGCTCAAGTCACGAGTTATAGCCACGCTCCCTCTCTGATAGCCACAGTAGGAAGCCTGCTGAATCCAGGGAGCTCTATCAGATGGGCTTCTAGTCACAGCTTACGTAAGTGTAGTAACCTTCCTGCTTCAAGCTTGCCCTGGCCTTTTCTTACCCAGTTAGGCAATTGGTGGTGGGAATACACTGATTGCAATCACTCTTAGCGTCCCTGCCTTGTCCTTGATCTGTCCCATCCTGTGTCACTCCAGGGCATTTACAGCTGCATCCATGGAGTGGCGATCGAGGAGCGCCAATCGGTGATGAATTCTCCCACCGCGACCATGAACAACACACACTCCAACATCCTGCGCTTGCTCCGCACAGCCAAGAACATGGCCAACCTGTCCGGCGTGAACGGCTCCCCGCAGAGCGCCCTGGACTTCATTCGCAGGGAGTCGTCTGTCTATGACATTTCTGAGCACCGCCGCAGCTTCACGCACTCGGACTGCAAGTCCTACAACAA
Organism: Hydrochoerus hydrochaeris; assembly: GCA_004027455.1. Lineage (NCBI taxonomy): Eukaryota > Metazoa > Chordata > Mammalia > Rodentia > Hydrochaeridae > Hydrochoerus > Hydrochoerus hydrochaeris. The sequence continues at coordinate 188,291 of PVLA01000137.1, read as the reverse complement.
CCCGCCCTGCGAGGAAAACCTCTTCAGCGACTACATCAGCGAGGTGGAGAGGACATTCGGCAACCTGCAGCTGAAGGACAGCAACGTGTACCAGGACCACTATCACCATCACCACCGGCCTCACAGCATCGGCAGCACCAGCTCCATCGACGGGCTCTACGACTGCGACAACCCGCCCTTCACCACCCAGCCCCGGTCCATCAGCAAGAAGCCCCTGGACATCGGCCTGCCCGCCTCCAAACACAGCCAGCTGAGTGACCTGTACGGCAAGTTCTCCTTCAAGAGTGACCGCTACGGTGGCCACGATGACTTGATCCGCTCGGATGTCTCCGACATCTCCACGCACACGGTCACCTATGGCAACATCGAGGGCAATGCGGCCAAGCGGCGCAAGCAACAGTACAAGGACAGCCTGAAGAAGCGGCCGGCCTCGGCCAAGTCCAGGCGGGAGTTCGACGAGATCGAGCTGGCCTACCGTCGCCGGCCGCCCCGCTCCCCCGACCACAAACGCTACTTCAGGGACAAGGAAGGGCTGCGGGACTTCTACCTGGACCAGTTTCGACCCAAGGAGAACTCGCCTCACTGGGAACACGTGGACCTGACCGACATCTACAAGGAACGGAACGATGACTTTAAGCGCGACTCCATCGGCGGCGGAGGGCCCTGTACCAACAGGTCTCACCTCAAACACGGGACAGGCGGCGACAAACACGGTGTGGTCGGCGGGGTGCCAGCGCCCTGGGAGAAGAACCTAACCAACGTGGAATGGGAGGAGCGGGCCGGGGGCAACTTCTGCCGCAGCTGCCCCTCCAAACTGCACAACTACTCCTCCACGGTGGCGGGGCAGAACTCGGGCCGCCAGGCGTGCATCCGGTGCGAGGCCTGCAAGAAGGCGGGAAACCTGTACGACATTAGCGAGGACAACTCCCTGCAGGAGCTGGACCAGCCGGCGGCCCCTGTGGCGGTGACGTCGAATGCTTCCACCACCAAGTATCCCCAGAGCCCGACTAATTCCAAGGCCCAGAAGAAGAACCGCAACAAACTGCGCCGGCAGCACTCCTACGACACCTTCGTGGACCTGCAGAAGGAAGAAGCCGCCTTGGCCCCGCGCAGCGTGAGCCTGAAAGACAAGGGCCGCTTCGTGGATGGGAGCCCCTACGCCCACATGTTTGAGATGCCAGCTGGTGAGAGCTTTGCCAACAACAAGTCCTCAGTACCCACTGCCGGACACCACCACCACAACAACCCCGGCAGCGGCTACATGCTCAGCAAGTCGCTCTACCCTGACCGGGTCACGCAAAACCCTTTCATCCCCACTTTTGGGGACGACCAGTGCTTGCTCCATGGCAGCAAATCCTACTTCTTCAGGCAGCCCACGGTGGCAGGTGCGTCGAAAGCCAGGCCGGACTTCCGGGCCCTTGTCACCAACAAGCCAGTGGTCTCGGCCCTGCACGGGGCTGTGCCAGGCCGTTTCCAGAAAGACATCTGTATAGGGAACCAGTCCAACCCCTGTGTGCCTAACAACAAAAACCCCAGGGCTTTCAATGGCTCCAGCAATGGGCATGTTTATGAGAAACTTTCTAGTATTGAGTCTGATGTCTGAGTGAGGGAAGAGAGAGGTTAAGGTGGGTATGGGAGGGGTAGGGTTGTGGGTCGTGTGGTGCGCATGTCACGTCACAGAGGGGGTCGGGGGTGAGCTTGGTTCCCATTTGCTCCTTTTGTCTTCTTTTCATTTATTTATGGGATCCTGGAGTTCTGGTTCCTACTGAAGACCAGCACCATCCCTCTTCCCTTCCACGGTCCTCCCTTCCTCCCATCTGTCTGTCGTTTCCAGTCCCTTGCGAGAGGATGAAGCTGGCCCTCTTGGCACAGGAGGGTGGAAAGCAGAAAGGAAGCACTCCACGTGAGTGTCACCCTAGCACAGAAGAGCTCTCTGCCATGCACTTTGAGTGAGGTCAGGAGGAGCAAAAAGGGGCCACATGAGTACAGGAGTAGCTTTCCCCAAGCTGATCTTTTTGTTTAGAAGGGAAAGCAAAAGTATCTGAGTGATACCAGTTAGCCTTCAGCTTGGGAATGAAAAGAGCTTTTTGCTGAATTCTTTTTGCATAGATGGCATCTGCCTAGGGTTGGTATTCTAAGCAGAGGAAGGGAGGCCATGCATGTTTATATATAAGCCAAAAAGAGATATTTGCCTCAGCTTCATGAGACTCATTAGTGGTGAACTAGAGTGAAAGATCCTTGGTGGACGAGTGGGTTCCTGAGCAGACTGGAAAGTCCATTATGATGGTGTTTCATGGTGCATTGGAAGCCAGGGAGGGAGATCATGTGGGTGTGTATGTCCAGGTACACTTGCACATACCAGTATGAGTGCCTCTAAATGCAGAGAAGGCAACCTTGTTTCCTTATGTTGTTTCTCTCCCTAGCCTTGTGCAATGATCTTGCTTTGGCTTATATTCAAACAGAGATGGTCACATGTTATCTGAAAATTGGCTGTCTTTCCCTCTCACCTTCCTGAATAAGGAGAATGGAAGTTCTTGAGAAAGATTAAGTTTTAGAGAGAAAGAAAGAAAGAAAGAAAGAAAGAAAGAAAGAAAGAAAGAAAGAAAGAAAGACAATCCTACAAAAGCAAAGTGTAAAAATTATTTTTCAGTGATTGCCAGTGGTTTCAACTAGTTTGGGCCAAGAACTTTCCAGGAAGGCAACAGGGAAATATAAGCAGCCATGATACTTTTGCCCACACTTGAGAGCAAAAGATTCTAAAAAGTTATTTTGAGCTTTTTAGACCCTTGACAGGCCAAGGTTTGGGGAGTAGCTCGGTAAGACTTTGAAGAACAGGGGAGTCCTATGTGGTAGGATAAGTGAGAGAGGGGGATGTTTTCAATGCTTTGATCCCTTCTTACTTACCCTGGAGCTAGAAGAGCAGACCTATTCCCCCAGAATTCATGACAGCAAATAAGGGGGGAAGAGACAGTAAGAGAAATGAGCCTCAGAAGCACAGCTCAGGAAGCCTGGAGAGATGGGAAGACATTTAGAAGTGGGAGAGGGCTGACGTGAGAGATTCTCCTGCAACCTTCCTGGGTCTGGCTCCCTGGGAGTGTGACTTGATCCCAGTGTGAACACTCCTGAGAGATGCCCTTCCACCCTCCTGCAACACCTCTGTTCCTCTCATGTTGTACCATTCAAAAGTAAATATATTCATGTGCATGTGTGTACACACGTGTGTGTGCACATAAGAGTCCAGGGAAGAGGGTACTGGCAGACATGTGCCCCCTTTGCTTTGGGTTGGAAAACTGGGAAGGAAAAGGAATATTTGTCACTGCTGGTCCTGTAAGTTGGGTCTGTCCCACTGTCCTGCCATCCTCCCCTCACTCAGAGTGGCATCCAAAGAGCCCCCGATCTGTCTGGAAGTTTGACCACAGGACTGCCTTGTTGTACACAGGACACATAGACCAGAAAGGTGCTCATCCTCCTCCGGAAGGAAGTCGCCATGTCTCTTCACGTCCACTCTCCAGGGCTGCTGTTTGCCTTCCTATCTGCCCTGCCTTGAGACCCTTCCTCATTCCCTGCCCTCCAATGCCTTCCCCTCCCCACCTCCTTAAGTTTACCTCAGTATCTTTCATTTTAAAGCCAACTGAAGGCCTTGTAAAGCTCTGCTTTCTTTTTAAAATAAACGTGGGGGCAAGGGGCTGAACCTCTCACAGATTTGGAGAGGAGCACGGAGTGCTTTACCTTAGATTCAAGGAAAGACTTTGAGAGAGAGGACAGAGGGTGTGGGGCATCTCCAGGAGGAAGAAGGAGAAGGGCCAGAGAAACATTGCTTCACCCTGACTCTGCCTAGGAGCCGGGAGCTCATCCCCTCACTCTTCCTCTTATCTCACCCCTTAAAAATAAATAATAATAATAATAATAAAAATCCAAACCAACTAACCTAGCGAACAGCAATCTAGAACACAGGGGGCTCTGTCAGTCTCCACTGGCGACTGAAATCAAGATGGTGTTTATTTCATATGTAAATATTTTGTTTTCTAATTAATTTTGTATAAAGTGTTCTCTTGTGAGTATTCAGGGTGTTGGGCTGGAGGGAGTGGGGTGGGGATGGGAATGAGGGGGGAAAAGTGTTTTGCTATGGTTTTCCTTTTTCCCTTGGGGGAACGGTTTTCATGGCTTTTACTTCAGGATGTCTGGAGAAAGTGCGAATGCAAGGCACTAAGGTGAAAAAGCCAGGGGAAAGTAAATTGTATCTGTGCCCTTCCCCTCCTCCAAACTATTCTTCCTACTGCTGGCTAAGAAATGTTCGTTCACTTGAGCCTGGGCTTTGCCAGACTCTGTGTTTCTCTAAGCAAACTGGTGGCCTGACTCTTACCTTCTAGGTAGACCATAGGGGACTAGCTCTCTAAAGAGCACAAGCTGATGGTACCAGATTTTCCCTGTCAGTACTTAAGGTAGCAAAAGTTCCTCAAAGGGCTTAAGACAGAATTGAGGTCAAACTAACTTCTCCTTCTCAGTATGACTTGTCAGGAAGCTCATTTCTGAGGAATCTCTGATATTGAGTGATCATCTCATCGCTCTGGACTCTTCTTCTTCATCTCTAGGCCCTGACTCTGGCCCTCCTCACACCCATAAAAATCAACACTACAAGCCCACCCAGAAAATGTCCACTAATTCGGCTTTTTGAAGCATGTGATGTCTGGTTACAAAGAGGAGGTGCTGGATATGGATCTTTTATATTCACACAGTATTCTAGAAAATGTTGCCAGATTCACTCATAACTCATTGGCTAGAAGATTCCCTTAGAAACATTGCTGAAGTTAGTTTTAGAGATAAGAGGGTAAGAATGTGAGGGAAGATGATGGCAGTGACTTTGTCTTTGCCTTTGTCTCACTGCTGCCATCAGGAAAGAGCTATTTGCCTCAAGTCAGGTGTTCATAACCTGATCTTGGGCAAGCCAAACAAACTGAGTGCCCTTCACTGGACTGTTGGCCTTGTGGAGAGTGGTAGCCTTTCCCTCCATCTCTTTACCATGGAATGAAATTTCCAAACCCACATGCATAGCATATGGCATTTGTCCTGTCCTCCCATCATGAGAAGTAGTCAGCTGGGTAACTTCATTTTTTTAAACCCATTATTTGACCCCAATTGATCACTTTTCTTCAACTGGATGTTTGAATTGAGAACAAATATAAGACATTCATGGCCTGCTCAAGAAAGTTTAAGGAAAAGAGAACTGAACATTGTCTAGTTCTAGACATTACTTAATTCTGGAATAACAAGTCAGTAAAATGCATGAGGAAGAATTCAGCAGTAAACCCCATGTATATCACAGATGCTATTGGACCAAGACCCAATCAATTCAAAACTGTGAGATTCTGTAGACACCCTCAGGACACCTGGTGTTCCAGTGTTCTTCAGAATCCATGCCTTCTCTTGTGTGCTCTTTATCCAACCCTTCCATTGTGGAAGTCCTGCATCTCTCCTTCCAACAGCAATGCTGAAATTTCAGTGTTTCTACCAAACTCAAAAATCTAACTCTTGAATTTGCCTGAATCAAGAATGTACATACCCTTCAGAGTGACCCATGCAGTGGACTCTGCTATTTTAAAAGTTGCCACTGTGTGTCCTCAGCCAAATCTTGGGAATCATTCTTGCGATGTATTCCCCTGTCCTGGCCATAGCCATGTTGTGATTTTGGGGGGGAAATGTCCAAGTGCTTCCATTAAATGTTGGTGGTATCAGCAGTGCCAAAACGCATGTGTAATGTTATAAAATAGGAGTTGACTATACAGTTAAATGAACATCATCCACCCACTCCCTCGTGGCCATCAGGAATTGCCCGTGGGAGAATTCTCAGCAGAGTGCTGTTCATTCGCACTTCTCATATTATAGGGTCTCTTTGCTTTGGTTTTTATTTGTTTGTTTTGACAAATACAAGATATAGGACAAAATAACCAGATTGTTTGGGCAATAGTTTTTGAGAAAGCCATTCCTGAACTCATTTTATTTTTTAATCACTGTCTCTCTAAAAAGGCCATGTCATTTCTTGACACCCTGTATGTGCCTGTTTTGGTAGGTTAAGGATGATTCAGATATGTGCATAAATGATGTAACTGCAGTGCTATTGATGAATGCATTAGGCATTTCCAGTATTGTGACCATACCTTATGTGTGCTCCAAACCCAAAGCCATATAGGAAATGTGAGCTTGGTGGGCTGCTACCCATTACGCTTGAGCCTTTGCTTTTCTCACTTGGGTGTCAGAGTTTCTTCTTCCTGTCTAAGATGGACAGTCACATTGGAGCAGGTCTGAGCTTACATGACATATGCTCCATGTACAAAGGCTTTCAAACTGTTGGCTTCCCATACAGATTTGTTGCGTTAGAACTGAGCTTGTTATTTGTCCTTGAAATGAAAGCAGTCCCAGGAAAAGTGACATATTAAGCCATATTAGGGATTTATACATTTAAACACCTAATTTACATTAGGATTCTCATTCCTTTTCCTGGGAATAGGCTGAGATGCAAGGAGAAAACAGAGCACTGGGAGGAACAGAGCAGGGAACAAAGATACAGTTTCCAGTGGTGAAGACCAATACATCACATTTTATCTCCACCTGCTTTTGTTTAGGGTTCGTGTGACAGTGGAATAGGATTCCTATTTAGGAATTATTTTAAATAATTCATATGAGGGTGTAGCTTATATATTCTAAATTCAATACCACCTAGGATAGTTTAAGGACTGACTTTCCAGTGCTGCTCTTTCATTATAGCATACTAAGGAGGCAAGTAGAAGATCAATTTGTACAGTATAACAAAAGTTAACTGTATTATTTGTTCTTTAGCGTGGTTCAATTAATCTTTCAGTTAACCTGGCTGTTCTGTATTCTATGCTTCCCCACCTCCAGACTGGTTGACCAGTTAGCCCAGCCCATACTCACTGTCCAGGAGCCTTTTGACTACTAGGTGCTGCTTAACCTGTGGGGCAACTTTTTAGGTCTATCAGATATTTGGGGAAAGATTAAAATACAAGTGTCAGTCTGAGAACGTCTAGTATGGATCCAAATCCAGTATTCCATCCTCATTTGGGGTTCCCATATTATATAAAATCACAGGATGTCGGAGTACGTCCCATCCTCACTCCCTTCCAACCTCATTAGTTCAAGCATGCAGGGCCCCTAAGAGTTCAGTGACTTACAGTATGTCACTGTCTATACTCCTGACAGAGTCCTCTGCCAGAAACTCTTGAATGAAGGTCAGCGTTAATTCTGTGCCTCGGAGAGACTGGTGAAATTTAGGGCCTCTAGTTTATAATACTGAAGCACAGAAAAGGAATTTTCCTTAGAGAGTATTAACATAAAAGTACCTGGGGAAAAGTCAGCCATCTTCCACATCTCTCTGCCCCTGTGTCCAAGTGCATCCATGTCAGAACCAGTCACAGGGCGGGCTGGCACTGCTTTATGCTTTAGAATATAATAATTGCTGTGTGATTATGAGGGTAAGGGCTCCTGATGAGAGCTGGAGGTTGAAAATAGACTGAAGTAGAAAATAGGTCTTTGTAGACCTGGGACTATAGTGTGTAGGATCTGTTTTGACAAAGGTGAAATGGAACTCAGTGCAAGAATTAAGGGTACAATTAAGAAGCACAACAGTAGACCCACCATAAGCTTTCACCCTAAATATTTAGTTTCCATACTTCAAACTTGAGTTCTTTTTATGTGTAATTATTTTAATATTGTGATTTAGGAAATGGAGCAGAATCCAGTACTATGCAGGAAAAAATGCAAAAAAACTCTAGTGAAATTTGTTAGTTCAATTAAAACAGTGTCTGTTGAGTTCATACCATGTTCTTGGGCAGATACTGGGAAAGATATAAAAGGTTTTAAATAGAATATATTATACCACATAAAATATATGGATGCATAAGTATAAAATATTTCAATACATATGTGTGTGTGTGTGTGTACTAAAGATTACACACACAGGTTTAATATTTTCTTATTTCAGGGTATGAATCAGATATCAATTATGTTATTTTAAAAAAAACCCTACAGAGACTGAACTTTCTATATCCTAGCCAAGCCTAGACCTCTTCTTTTGGAATTATTACTCCTCCCAAAGCTAAATCTCTGAAATTCCCTTCAGACCAAGACCTTGTATTCTCTACATTTTATGTATCTTTTTTTTAACTCCTTTTTTATTCTGCTGATAAACTCATTTGACTTCATTGACTTCCCTCATTGGTCACAGGAATACACAAGTGACCTTGTGTTCCCCTGCAATATCAGCGCTCTTCCCAGTAATCTCCTGTTCTCTTACCACTCTCATTTTCCTAATTAATGCCATATCTCTCTCCACCACCACCTGTGGTCCACTCCATCTCCAAGAACGGGTCTTATGCCCGTGACAAAACCATAAATTCAATTTGTTTAGTCTCTCCGGCACCCTACCCAGCTTGGATAACTGTTTTATTTCTGCTGTGTTCACTCCCTGTCACATTCTCTGTTTGTTAAGTTTGTTTTATTTTCCTTTCTTTTCTTTCAATAGGCAGTCTTTCACACTGTATTACCAAGACAGCATCCCATTTTGAATTCTCACATAACCTTTCTTCTCTACCTTTCAGAATCTCTTGTCCTTCACCCATCTGTCCCAGTTTCCCTCCCAACTCCACTCCTCTTTCCTATGCTCTAAATTCACCCTCTGACCTCTCTGATGTGGACCCCATCCGGCCAATGGCACCTTTCTGTGTTGCATCTTTAATGCCTTCCACATACCTGCCTGCAACTATCTCAAAAACCAAATCCTACAATTCAAGCAGACTTTTGAATTTCTGTCTTATTTCTATTTATTTTTTGCACTTCCAAACTTTTCAGATGGATAATTCTTTCTGTCTTTGTCACCCAGTTCCCCTGGTTTTTATAATGGAGCTGTAACATTTTGTCTGGCAACATTCCAATGATCTCCTTGTTACCAAGTCCAATAATTTGTTTTTCACTTAACCTGCTCTTTAACTCATTGACATGACCCTAGGCTAATCATCTCAAGACAGCACATTCTAGTCACCTTAGCTCTCTGATCCACTCTGACTTCACAGCATCTTGTTTTCCTCAGCATTCACTTGCCATGGTGACCTTGATCCTCTCTAGCTTATCTTCACACAAGCTTCCTGGCTTATACAACTTTATTAATTCAGAATGAAACTGAATTTTAAATCATTACTCACAGACATTATGTACAGTTGAGGTTAGTGCACACACTTCTAATCATGTCACTTCCTATCAACTCAAATACCCAAAACTATTCCTCCAAACCAGTGTAATCATTAACATTGTCTTTTGGTTAATGGGACTACCATTCCTCTGTCACCAAAGTAAAGCTTCCCCCAGAGACTTGTGTCTCCTCTATTTCTCTCATCCTGCACATATAATAACTTGGAAAAGTCTGTTAATTCTTATCCCTAAAGTTTCCCAGTCTCCCCTTTTCATTCAGTCTCTTCCCTCTGGTCTGGATTATTGCAATATCCTATAGCATTCTTCCAAGAATTTATATCTGAATCTATTCTTTCCAGTTCTCATTTCCCAAGTACAAATTAGATCATGTCATCCTTCAACTCAAAAAAATCATCTCAATAGTCTTCACTTGCTACATTCTCCTAGAAGCATTACTTGTTGTAACTTGGCTTGTATGTGTTTCATTCCAGGCAAGAGAAATCATGTGTTTATCCTTTAACTTTCCTGTGGCATATGGTTTTCTTACTTATGTCTTTCTTTAAACTTTTCCTTTTGCCCAGATGCTGCTGTTCCCATCCTTCATCTCACTCCCTTATTGCATAATAGCCATTCCTTCCATATCACTCTCCAAAGGCCAGAACAAGTAATCGCCACATCTATTTCCCTTCATGCTCTGTATATCTAAAATACTTAGGCATTTTATGAATTCCCATAACACTGACCATTTTATTTTATAGTTCTGTGGTTATATATTCATCTTCCCTGATAGGTCCTAAATGGGAAATGTGTTTATCTATCTCTTTATCTCATGTAAAACTCAGTACATTGTACATGAAAGTCACCATTAACTATTTGGTGTTATTATAGATTATAATTAAGAAGGAGTCACTCTATTTTGCCCATTGGGTACTTGAATCTGAAGTAAAACTTAAGGGTGAGCAGTCTCTTGTATTTCTCTATTTCTGCACACAAGATCACAGCAATGCAACGAATGCATACATTTCCATGCTAATTATCATTTGCAATGGACATTTAGATTTTCCTAAATTGTATTTTGCCCTTGGAAATAATTCTGTGACTGCTTGTGGTCAGGATAGTGTATTTGAGCTATTCTACTTGCACAAACAGAGTGAGTGACAGAGAGAGAGACCCTGATGCATATTGATCAAATGCTTTGAGTGGAACTTGTACTCAGACACTTCACTGCTATGACTGAGTCTAACAACCTGATCTACACTTGGATTGATCTTTGTGTTTAAAGCCTTGTCACAATTCAGGCTCACTAATCACACAGCCTTGTGGCTTCCAAATGGTGGTCTAACAGGATCAATGTATTTGTGACATAGCACATTGATACTTCCCATATTTATAGTAACTGTGCCAGGTCAGGAAATTTATGTGCTGCTCATGACCTTGTTGTGATAATACTGTATTTTTTTCCTGGACACTAGATTCTCATCTTCCCTTTACTTTACAGGGTCACTTCTCCCAAAGAGAAGATGAAAGTTGAGGTAATAGAACATGTTATCTCTGGTTTGCATAGTCTGAACTATTTCTTTCTCTGGAAATATGAAGGGCTTTCTTACCTTGTGTGAGAGAACACCACTTATGAACTTACAGCCCTCTTGGTCTTTCATTCTCTGAGCCCTGCTCCTTGGGTTCTACTTAGTGCTCTGACCTATTTGCTCTAGTTAGTATCAGCTTCTGTTCACCTCTCTGAAGAAACTAGTTGAGCTGGTGCTGTCCTTTCACTTATGCTACTCTGGTAACTGATCGTGTTTTTCTTCCTTATCCTGGGCAGCCTCCTCTATAAATCTCATTATGCCATTGGCCATGAATTATTCTCCTTTGGGAAGCATCTTCTGTCACTATGGGTTAATGTAAAGCATACTATAGAAAACCAAACTGAAATAGTTAAAGGCATTGAAAAGTCTCTTTTTCAAAAAAAGCAAACAAAATCCATTCTTCATTGAGAGAGGAAAGGGGTAGAGAAATTACTATTGGCAAGCTAGGGCAAAACTTGTGACAATTTGGGATATACTAGTAAGAATTAATGTGTAAGTCTAGATGGATTATATTTTTTCAAAAATTCAGTTATGTCTTATAGTCTTGATCCTGGGAATGAGGATAGTTAACATTTTAGAGCAAAATATACTGCATCATACTGTATTATGAGACTTTATTTTTAAACAGTGAGACAAATAATCTGGCAATAGCAGGAGGGTGGTAAAGCAGCCATCCTCCAAAGAAAGACATTCACGAATCTGTTGGACCAAAATTTCATGTGGTTTTACCCACAAAGTATTTATGTCCATCATTTTGCCTAGAAGTACCTGTAAGAGATGAGGGAACAGAGGTGGAAGGAGAAGAACAGGAAGTCTGCAGTGGAGTTTTCTCTCATGTCCAAATAAAGGTGTGAGCCCACTAGTTACTGGCTTTGGTGACAGCTTCAGAAAGTAGAGAACTCCCAAAGGCAAGACACCCAGCTGATGACATCCAGATATCCATTCCTTTAGTCACTTCCAAGGGGCCAAAAGCACTTTCTAAGGGCCACCATCACTCCCACTTAGGGTGCAGATTGTTTGACCCAGTGCTAAAAATTTCAGGAAATAATAACAGCTTTCCAGGGCAGTGTTCAGAAAAAATTATTCCCACCTTGAGATGAGTAAGGATGTGACTCCAACCAAATCTGAGGGTCTCTAACGTTTACAAGGCATCTGGTCAGAATTGAAGTCTCTGAGCTCAGATGGGACTGGAGCTTTGGAGAATGTGACCACAGGAATAGGAATGTGATGAGCTTCTTGCCATAGATGAGGATATTACCTGTTTCCAAAAGGGATATCTTTTCTCAAAAAATTAATGCCTACCTAGAACCTCAGTCCTGTTCAAAGCAGCCTATGTAGTTAACTGCCATTGTCATATTTGAGTTATCATTGATCATTTTGTTTGAAATAAAGGTCTATTCTAGTGTTCCCTTTGCATGCAACATGAGAAACATCTGTAAACCAGTGATGAGTCCACTTTGTTGCTTCTGGCTGAGTTGTGCTTTCAGTAACTTATTAATTGCTCCCACTTATTCACCAAAATGCCCCTAATGCACCTAATTAGATAATCTCTGCCATGAGCATTCTAAAGTTTGTGTATTTTCTCATCACACACATACACACACACACACACACACACACACACACAATCATAACTACATGCTAATTGTCAATATTACTTTATGGTTGATTCTTCTGGAGCAAGCATAGTCTTTGTATTGGAACAACTTAGTTACCCTGTTGACTAGCCTTTGGAATCCAGGCAGTCTTTTGATGTTTCATTAGTGAATTGGTGCTAAGATGGTGGAGAAGAAGAAGCCAGTATCTCTGGGAACAGAAAGTCTTGTTGCTTAGATACATCCATGACATGTGTACACACATCTGCTCTTTGAAGCATCATTAGCAAAGGTAAAGAGGTCTACCCTCAGTCCCGACAGGAAGAAGGATGAATGTGTGTGAGATTAGTAACTTTTACGTCCTACTTGCCCCAGGATCAAGAAAAGAAAAAGTGACAAGACTTCATTCAGGAAGGAAAGGAGGAGGGTAAAGAGGCAAACAGGTAGAACTTTTATTAAGAGAAACATAAAATAGTTTTTAAAAAAAAAATCTCTCTTTGATGTGAATACAATTAGAAATCAACCAGGGCACTTACAGATGTATTTTTCTTCATTATCATATCATTTCTTTAATTCTCTTTTCATTCTCAATTTATAGATCCTGAGGTATTTTGTTATTCCAAGTAACACACACAATCAATCAATCAATCAATATTAGGATGAGAAATTGAGAAATCATAGAATTTGATCACACAGTATTTAATGTTTCCAAATCAGAGCCCAATTGGTATAATTCAATCAATTCTAACCCATTTTAACAACCAGAATAGAGCCTGCTATACATACATAACTGGGCACCTTGGACTATAGAAAAGAGAAAAATTTTGTTATAAAAGTGTTCCTGAGACTCTTGGGCATTTTCAATGGTCAGCACATTTACATTGGTTACTTCATGATAACAGGCAAAATAAATGGATCACAAACAGTGAAGGGACATTTCTTTAGAATTCTTAGCCTAATTCACATATTACAAAGCTGTGGCAGTTTCTGACCTGGCTCAGGCTGCCATCCTTGGAGAAGGAGTTTCTAGAACCCCTTGAAGCCTCTACCAACATCAGCCTGTGGTACAATCTGAGTAAATCAAAATACCATGGTACCTCAATTCACGAGCCTAATTCTTTCCACGATCTTGGTCACAGAATTTGATCCATGATTCTGGTTGCAACCAAATTAAATATTGAATGAATTCTCTGACCAGAATCATGGAAAGGACTAAATTAGTGAACCAAGCAACCACTGTGGTTTGCATGTAGATATGGGATAATTAACCATAACCATTTCTCCAAATGGCCTCCTTTGATATGGAAATATGATGATTTTTAATTTTACAGATGAAAAAGTTGCAGGACAGAAAAATTAGACAAGTCAAAAAAAGTTATATTGAAAATTCTTCCCAGAACTATAACTTGTTGGAAATTTTAACTCCTAGTCCAACACAGTGAATAACTGCCTGAATTGTGTACCTGCCCCAAGTTTTCAACATAGAAAGATTTATGAAATCCAAACAACTCATTTAGCCAAATCTTTTCTATTTTTTTATGGACACCCCCCCCACACACACACACACACACATACCCTCAATCCGCATGAACCAGACCAGTCAAAAAGAGGCATAAAGAGAGCAAATTGGAAACCAGAAAGGAAAGGGTGGAAAATGGTCTATAGTAAAGAAAAGTAAAAGATCAAATAAAAACATTTGCATTTTGTAGAGTAAGACACTGTGAATAAATTTTTTATAATTAAAAATTTTTATAGCACATAAACCACACTAATAAAAAGCTCAAGAAAAACCTGAGACAGAAGTTTTCACAGGTTGTTACCCGGGGCAGGGAACTCTGGGGATGTGTTTAGAGTATTCACAACACTCCGGCAGTGTTAATTTGGATCAGCGAAACTGACCGTGGGGAGTGAACCAAGCTTCCCCAAGGGAGAACTTCTTAGATTCTTCCGTGTCTCTCCATGTCATTTAGTCAAGTTGAAATAGAGCAAGCCTGCTTCTAATATTAAATTATGAATCAATTCTGGAAACATAAATAACAGGAAGTTCACTTAAACAATGAATTTCCCAAGGAAAGAACTATATCCCCCAGAGCCATAATAAATAATCATTGGCTGCCTAAATCCTGAAGAAAGGAAGCTTGTAAAACTTTGGATTTTGCCCTCAAATTGTAATGGTAAATTCTATAATCATTTATAGGCCAGGGAGTCCTACAACTAACTACCTTTTATCCAACCCACCTGTTCACTGATGTGTGGTTAACAGGAAACAATCCATCCTCCCAAAAAGGAGAGTGTCTTTAGTTTGTGCCACGGAAGCAATTCTGGTCCATGTACAGAGCATTCTGCTTCTATCAAGAACAATGAAAAGAGTATCTTAGCTTAATGTTGGCTTGTGTTTTGCGTTTCTTTGTTTTGTTTTTTGATGACTTCATCAACATCTTGGAAGACGAGGGAAGACATAGGAAAAAGGAAAATCCCTTTTATCCTATCAGGATTTTACAGGATTTCCCAGATCCTGGTGCAGGCCCTGATTCAGGAGAGGATATGGTCAGAAGGAGGAGGAGACTTATGCATGGGGGAAGGGAGGACAGGCACCTGAACCTTCCTTAAGCTCAAAGTTTGGAATCAAGTCAGTTACAAATATCATTTTCCCCACCCTTTTGCCTCCATTATCATAATAAGTGAAGAAAGAGGGACAAATTGTTTTATCTTGACACTATGATGGCTTCATCTTTCTTAGGAATATCATTATAGGTACCTGAATTGTGATGCTCCTTAATGGCAAGTAACAAGGCCAACTGCTGATGAATATATGGAGCATCTTATTCCCTGAAAGGACCCTAATCTCTCCCATGTTACAGCTGTATTCATGTGAAATGCAGGGAGATAGATTCAGAGGAAAGCCAGGCATGGTGGCACAAGCCCATAAATGCAATCTGAGAGGCTGAGACAGAAGAATCACTAGGTTGAATCCAGCCTGATCAACTTAGCAACTTGGCAAAAATTTATCTCAAAAATAAAAGAAATAAAAATAAAGGGCGGGGGTGTCACTGAGTGTGAGGACCCTGGGTTCAATCCCCAGTATTGCAAAAGCAAACAAACAAATTATATAGATCCTAAGAGAATGAACAGAGAATTATTTAATTGCAGTGGCAAAGTTCTTGTTCTCAGTATTAAATTTTAAAATAGAAATAAAAAAGACAACCTTCAACCCTAGCTGCCAACAGTATGACTCAGGGAAGCATTAAGGATGAAGATTTTAGAAAGAGAATTCATATCAGTACCATCCTACTCTGAGCAGATTTTAGTGGGTCTGGATGCTTAGATATCCTGTGAAAAAGAAAAAGAGGTTAAAGTCAGTTTTAGACCCTAGGACTCTCTCTGAAGCAATAGCAACCATATGAGCTTAAACTTCCCACTTTGTGGGAAGAATGTAATTTCCCTGATATTGTGGTTTGATTTCTTCCCTTTGGTCATTAGTACCTGGGCAGCTCACACCTCTCTTTCCTTCTGTAGCTTACATGAAAGAATAATTCGTATAACCCTGTTTGGATAAAGCCTATTGGATGAAGCCAAATATGTGGATGGAGCTTACAAAATGGGCAAGGAATTCTTATCCCAGAGTTTCAACATTGCGCCACTGAAGAGAAGTCTCCTGGGGAAATTTGTATGTCCAATAACTTGCAACCTAATCAAGAAAGTTGGTGGGTTTTTGAGCTTTACCAACTCTTTTGAGCTTTCATTGTCTTTCTCTCAATGAAATAAGCCATAGCATCATTGTTCTGTTCAATATCTTCTGCTCACCAATATGCTAGAGCTGCTTCTGTCTTCAGGGAGATGAATTAGACCAAGAACAAAATTACAATCTTCTGGGCCAGTTACAATGGTTGTCTACCTTCCTTTTTTTCCCCCCATTGCCACATGGTGAAGAAATCTTCCTGGTTGTCACCAAACATCCTAGTGGCAAACTATGGAATGCAAATTCATGAAGAGTGAGTACAATCAGCATGTTGCATTTAATCTTAATGGTCTTTGAGTATTGTATTATTTGTCTGAGTCACCTCTTCTTTGAGGTATTTTCCTCTCCTGGAAGCCATGATTCCAAGATGAATTTCAGTGGTTGGTGCGTGACAAAAAAGATATCTATTCTAAAAAACTGTCTAAAATACTTATGTTTTTAGCCATTCCAAAGTGGGTTTAATAGCTAAGAAAAGCTTTCCACACTTCTTGCATGGAAATTCTTCCTCATCTCCTAGCCTTTTGGTAGCTTTCCTGGTTTCCCTTCAAAGCTGTGTTTCCTGTCCCCGCCTTCTTTTCCTATTATGGATGAGTATGTTCCTTAAGCTGAATTTTTATCTAAACTGTTATGTTGTTAAAAGAGGATCATAGTAATAATTTCTTATGGTTTTATCTTTTTTTAACTCAAAAGGATGGCTGGAGAAGGAAAAAATTAATAAGTAAGCAAACAAGACCCTGTTCCCAGATGTTCTAACCCAAGGTCAAGTGCTGGGATAGTGAGTGTCCCCCAGTGAAAGCCTGTGGTGTTGCTCAGGGAGAAGGGTGTGCTCTGGAGTATTAAGCAACCTGTATGAGAGTGTGCACAAGGATTTTGGTCAAAATGTCTGTTGTGCCTTTGTAAGCATTTCTGGTTTCTCTCTCTCTCTCTCTCTCTCTCTCTCTGTCTCTCTCTGTCTCTCTCTCTCTCTCTCTCTCTGTCTCTCTCTCTCTCTGTGTGTGTGTGTGTGTCTCTCTCAGCTTTTGAAGGTAGAATCTGTGTGGTAGAGAGAGAATGCATGGATTTTAGTTTGAGTGTGGTAGTGACTTAACACTGTCCTCAGCTCTCCTTGGTCCTAGGTTCATAGGAAGCAAATGTTTCTAAATATCTCAGGCAAGGAGTCATTTCAGTTAGTTTTTTAACTATTAATGGAATGTACCTTTTGGAACAAGAAAGAAAAATTGAATGGGAAACAAAGT
Source organism: Hydrochoerus hydrochaeris (assembly GCA_004027455.1). Lineage (NCBI taxonomy): Eukaryota > Metazoa > Chordata > Mammalia > Rodentia > Hydrochaeridae > Hydrochoerus > Hydrochoerus hydrochaeris. The sequence continues at coordinate 170,938 of PVLA01000137.1, read as the reverse complement.
CAATGACAAGCAGACATCAAGCTTTGTTTTAAAGCATGTTTTTTGTTCATCAAAGTGAAGGAAAATATCTGGAAACAAATTGGGGAGGGATTTGGAGGTAAAGAAACAATAATGGCTGCATCCAGGTGTTGTGGTTTACCTCTAGAAGATTCGTCATAATCTATGAAGTCCTGAAGAAGGAGAAATTGTGCTGCCATTGACTGCTCTAAAATTTTACTGGGCTAACTTTAGAAAGAGATATGAACTTTCTTTCAAGAAGACCCTGATAAGTGATGCAGCTTGACTCTTCAAAACTCACCCACTAAACCTTTAGAGCAGCTTTTCTTAAACGATTTCCATTCTCCAGTCAAGAATATTCAGATTAGAAGAGCAACAGTATGATTATATTTGTGATTATATTTACTTAATTGGAGAAGCCAAAGGGCACCGGGAAGAACAGATGCAATGTATCAGAGAAATAGAGTGAGATTAGCTGAAACTTTTTTGGGGGTAAAATTTTGACATGATTTTGGACTACAAAGTTAGATCACCTCTGAGAGAGAAAATGCTTTAAATAAAATTATATCTTCTCATTCTCAGTGAAAACATTGGGTTTCTTAATCTGATTACTGTTTACTTCAGGAAATAAAATTGGTAGATTTGATTACAAGTATGCATTTACAGATTAATTCAATCCAAACATATCACCATGGAATTTATTGACTCAGACATGATCTTTTAAACTACAAAATACTGTTAATGGATGATAGATCAAATGTTCTGAGAAAATTAGGAAGGCCAAAACATTAAGTAATCTTCTCAGATATTGAGTCTTAATTCTGCTGTAACTATAAGGGATTTGAGAGGGACGCAACAAAGGAGGATCAACTGGTGAATGAGAGTCCAAATTGTTTTAAAAAATAATAAATTCAAGGACAGTGTTCACATAGAAAAAGGAGCATGGAAAGTGAGCTCTGTACTTACCTTTAGAAATTTGGTTAAAAAATTTACCCAAATTTGTTTGCTTTGGGGGATTTTGGTTGCTTGGGTTTTGTTTAGTTTTTAGATTTTGCTGTTTTGTTTGTTTTGTTTAGTCTTCCTCTTCCTCTTCCTTTATGGGGATTTGGCCTGGGGTTTCAGAGCCTGCTCGGAGAGATGACTTATCCATGCAAGGGTATTAACTGAATGGAAACACCGTACCAGGTTGTTCTAGGTGCTGAGGTACAAGCATAAACAACACTGGAGTTTATATATGGATGAGAGGAGACACGCAAAATCTTAAGTAAATACATCTTTGTAGTAAGTTTAAGGTGTCTATTAGAAATCCAAGTAGAAATGCCAGTTAGACAATTGGCCATTCAAACCAGGAGTTCTCAAAAGAGGTAGGGCCTAAAGATGTATTTGGAATCTGTAGGCATTTTGATAACATTTGAAGCCATGATACTGGACCTAGGGAATTAATGCAGATGGAAGAGAATTCCCAGATTGACCCTTGAGAGCAGTCACAGCCCCAGGAGAGGAAGTGCCAGCCCCAGGCAGAATGGCAAGAGACAAATCAAATGCCACCGCTGAGTGAATAGAACCCTCTGGAAACAGAGCTCATTTCATTGGTGACCTGGAAGAGAGTGTCTAGGGGACTGGATGGAGAGAAATATAAAGGGGATGGTTTAAAGGAGAGTTCCAGATGAGGAAGTGGTGCCAGCATACGGAGGCAATCCTTCTTAGGATTTGTGCTGTAAAAAGAACATACAGATAGCAGTGGAGGGTTCCAGGAGAAATAATTTTAAGATGGGAGGAATAGCCCATTTTATTCTATCCAGAGAAATCCAGTAGAAAGGGAAAATTGCTGATTCTTAGAGAAAGGGGACAGTTGCTAGAGTAATGTCTTTGATGAGGTCAAATGGGATTGAATCCTAGGAAATTGGTATTTGGAGCCCAACTAGGTATTCTACAAGAGTAGAAGGGAGATGCTGTATTGGAAATAGGTTCATAAATGTGGAAGTATGCTTTTCTAGTTGATGATATTTTTCAGTGTTGAACTAATGGGGTTCATGAGCTAAGAGTAAGTATTGGAGTACAAGTAGTGGAAGGTTAAGAAGAGAAGCCACTATACGTTAGGCATGCCATCACTGAACATGAAGAGTGGAGATATGAAAAAAGTGTAAGAGACATGCTTGAGGTTCTTGGTTGTGAATTTAAAGAAATTTAAGAAATATTTTTCCATTATACTCTGCTCCAATAAGAAATGAAGCTTAGTGTTTGAGTTTAACCAAGTGAATGCAGGGAAAGAGTTGGAGTTGTGGAGTTAAGGTTAAATGCAATGTAACAATGATCATGATTAGCCATAGAATCTAAGCGGGGTGAGGAGAAAACTGAGGAATTTTAAGCAGTGTGAAATATTGAAGAAGGCTAAAGCAGGAGACTGAAATAAAGGTAGGAGTTACCAAGTTATTAACTTGGGGTCCCAGAAAGAGTAATCTAGAAATTAGGAGCTGGGTCTGAAGCTGTGTACTTGGAGTTAGGATTGTGAAGGATTTGAGGTTATTAAGACAGAAGCTCTTTGGCAGCTGGTGTGGTGTGTTGTGGTAGTGGGCTGAGTAAGGGAGGGAAAACTTACAGAAGGAGCGGAGCTCAAGGAACTGAGAGGTCAGGATATGGGAAGGATTTTTTTATGTAACTACTGCAGTCAACAAAAATGTTAACTTGCGCATGGTACAGGTGTATGTTATGACAGGAACTGGGGTGAGAAATTCAAGAATATTTCAACTATTGCATCAAATAAGGTCAAACAGCTAATATCACCTGATGTGTTTCCAGCCAAATTTAATTGTGCCTGTGTGTCTTTTAAAGAGGGCGGGAAGATGGTCTGGAAATGGCAAGGATGAACAAGGAAGGGACCTATTCGATCTCTGGGCCCCATGATTTGACAAATGTTGAGGGGAGATGCCTGACATTCAAGATGGCTACAGGAACCCTAGGGAGGAGCCAGAGTATGAAAGAAGGTCAAGGTAGGTGACTGATGGCAAACCATGGGAAGGATTTGGGGATTTAGTAAGGGATAGGAAACAGGCTCAGATGGGAGATATGTTTGATTACTTAGGGATGAAAGTCCTAGCGATTAGATACATTCAAGTGACATGGGCTTCTTACGTGCTAAGGAAGGTCTCATGGATATTCCAGGCGGGTCCTGGTGATTTTGTCTGGTTGAAGGGTAAGGCTGTGAGCACTGGAGGTAGGGCTTTATCAGCAGCATTGGAAATGCTAGTGCCTCATCTTCCATCTGATGTGTTTTTTTTTTCCTTAAATTCCACCAAAAATGCCACTGCCATTTGTAGTGGGCAAGTTATCACATATGGTTATAAATGTCATTAAGTGTGATCCTGGGTTGACACTGTGTTTTGGTTATTTACCCTAGAAAGAACATGTTTTCATAGCAAATCTTGTCTTTCTCTATTGTAAAGGCTTCTGCCTAAGTTGATCTCTATAGGGAATCATAATTCTTTGTTCTTACTTACCTTACTCCTTGTTCATCTTTGCAAAAACACTAAAGGATTGGAAAACAGCTTTACTTCTGCCCAGTTCTTTCAAATGAAAGCTTCTTCTGACTGGTCATTTTTATTTAGTATTTTTTTTTTTTTGTAAGAGAGAGGGGAAGTGAGACAGGTGCAACAGAAAATGAAAGTCTTCAAACCCTTTAGGACACCATTTTGGAAGATCAGGAGAGCGTCTAGGAAGGATTTTTGAGTGTAGCTGCAAGAAAAGGGAACATATGAACACTTTGGGGGAACTGCTGGAAAAAAATAAGAAATTTGGTCAAGGGAGGCAAGGAGAAAAAGGCCCACTGCGAAGGCATTTGGAGATTTAGCAAGAGCAAACTAGATTCTGCCCCCAGGAGCATTCCACATATTTCTGACACAAATGATGGGTTGATTCTGCTTTATTTCCTGTGCCCTTAGAAATCATAATTTGCAAAGAGACAGCACTTACTCAGCTATTTTTGGTGGACTAGTTTCCCAAACCTCACAGACTCTTGAACAGGGCATGAATGAGATCACAGCACCGCTGCTACTGGTTCAATGTAGTCACATCCTGCCTAGCATTTTCCCCAAACAAGCTGACACATCTAATGCCCTGTCTTGAGTTCCTGTGTTGAATGAGTATTACAACCAACCCAAGGGCTTATACTATGCTTTAGGTACCAAGAACCCACTGAAGTCCATTTAGGAAGGCAGAGGGAAGCAAAGGAAGCCAGAGATGATTTTTATATGACCTCTCTTTGCTTTCTGACCTGCAGGAACCCAACCTTTCAAAAGTGAACAGAAAACAACCAGGCATCTATTTACCTGATACTTCCCTTGCTTCAGGCTGTCTCCTACTGGGCTAATTGAGCATAACTTTAGTATTTGTGTAAATTGGAAGCAAAGATGATAGAAGAGAGGGAGTTTTCATCAGAGATGTGTTATAGAGTTACCATCCCAGCATTCATTTTCCAAGTAGCCCTAAGGTACATGGGAGCTTCTCAAGGGAGCTAGCTGGTATTTGACAATGGAACTCAGAGAAGAGACAGCAGAGGGCAAGGAGATCTTGTCCTTAGGGTCACCTCTTTTCCTCCACTTGACAGGAGCCATTGCTCCAGCAGTGTCACGATGCCACTCAGCCACAATGACTGATACATGTTTGGTTGTGTGCCTGTGTGCGTGCATGTGTGTGTGAGTGTGAGGGGGTGATGATGGAAGCAAAATACACATCCACAGTGGGGTGGATTGTATTCAGGAAGCAGCACCCTCCCAAAGTCATAGTGGAGGGGAAATGGTCACAGCTTTCCCAGTGTGGAGTCCCCCTGCCCAGGGAAAGCACAGACGACTCAGGCTTGCCTCCACTCTGTGAGGCCCCGAGCCCACCCTCCTCCCCGGGGGCTGGCTCTCCTTCCTCTTGACTCTCAGATCTCCAGCCCATCCACCTCCAAGTTCTTTTTTTGTTTGTTTGTTTTGTTTTTTGTTTTCTGTAAATATATATTTCTTATTTTGGACATGCAGGGATCAATTGAGATTCTGGAGTGGGGGGAGGGGCGGATGACTGGGTCTTTTAATTTTTTCCTTTCTCTCTTGGATTTTGGTGTTTGAACTTGAAAAAAAATACTTACAAGTATATATATAAGCAAATGACTTACCTTTAAAAAAGAAATAAGTTGATTTCATTCTTTTGATTTATCTTGTTTCTCATTGGGGTTGGGTGGGGGTGGGGGGTCTTTTGGGTGGAGGGCTTTTTTGTGAGCTGTATAGATTTCCAGTTTGGACTTGTTCAAATGATGCAGGAACAAAAATTAAAAATGAATTTAAAAAAAGACAACATAAAAACAAGAAAAACTTTGTGATGTATAAAAGCTGTAAATAGTCAAAGATTCTTTCTCTTTTCTAATGGCAAATTATTTCTGTCACTTTATATTCAAAAAATAAAGAAACCTACCACAAATTATCAGGGTAAAAAAAATCCAGAATCAGAGTTTTTTCTTGGTCTTTGTGCTTTCTTTATCATAATTCAGAAAAAAATTATTAAAGGTGCTGGGGACAAACCCAATTGGTTATGACTGTCAACAGTAGTCTACCCTGCTACTCTAGCTGGGTTAGAAATCTGTTGCTACTAGTTAATGTGGAAGTCTCTTGGTTATGGGTTGGAAGAGTTTAAATGATTATTGGTCAAAAAGCAATTTTTTAAAGTTTCTGTTAAGATTATTTCTTAATTATATAATTACCACTTGTTTTTTGTTTTCTTCTCACTATAAAAAATTTTAAATACATTCAAAGATAGTTAAGAATGGTGTTACAAGCTTCCATGTGTCCAGCACTCAGCTTCAATAATTATCAAGTTATATCAATCTTATTTCCACCATATTTTTACTCAATCCTCCTATATCATCTCAAAACAGATCCCATAATTGTATCACTTTGTCTTCATTTCAATATATGTTACTAAGAACTTTTAGTGTAATTACAATGTGACATAACACTTCAGCATTAATTGCTCTATAGCAAATACCAAAAGAGCACACTAATTTCTGGCAGCGTTCCCATGACAAACACACAGGAGATACAAGATAGACTTCTCCTCTGTCATCTCCATCAAGAAATAGCACTAAAATAATTCTAGAGAATTCTGTTTTCTTCACTTCATTACTTCCTTGGAATTTTTTATTTTTAAAATTTTATTTTTTATTAGTACATATTTGTGATGCATCATGAATGCATTCACGGTGGGAAATTGATTTGTATACATCTTAATCCTTTTACTCCCTTTTCTCCTGTTCCCTTTCCTCTCCCTCCATTCTCAGATTTGCTTACCATTTATATCAAAGGGCAAGTCCTTCTTGTACTGTTATTTAAAAAAACTTTAGTGGTGACACTATAATGCAGGGTTCCAAATTTTTTGTGTGTGATTTAAGAAAGAAGTGTCTAGCCCCATTAGAGAAATTCAAGGTTTGTAAAGTATTTCGAAGAAGTCCCTCCATTCAAAACACACATGCCCATAGCTGCCTTAGACTGTTTGATACTGATCCTCAAATATTAATATATATAAAACAACAGCATGCTAGGTTCTATAGAATGAGTATACACAAGTTCAATAGGACTTCACTGTTCATTCTTTTATGCTCACCATACCAACCCAGAAGGGCTACAATGAGGGTAACTTTGAGTTCATGTTACAAAATTTAAGGGTTTTTTTCAAACATAAATCAAATAGGGTCAGACCACAGAATTGGTTGCTTTTCCTCAAATATATCTTGAATCTATAGGCTCATCACTCAATTCTTTTTATCTTTTCCTGAAATATATTTGTTAAAGAAATGGAACTTTATATCCTATGGTGGTTCTCTGAGCTCACTTTTGAGAGTTGACTTCCCACATTCATGCTTACCGTATGCCCCTGTCCTCTGTATTTCTCAAAAATTGGTAATTGGTTTACTATTTAATACACACTTTAATTGGTTGGAGGTTACAGAAGGTGTAAACCAGCCCTTGTTTTAACCAACACAAAGTACACTTAGAAGAATTAACTAGTCCTATACCAGGTATCTTGCAACTGAGCAGCAGTTAAAGGTATTGAGTCACAAGGCCACTGAGCTCCTCCTACACCCAGGTCAAGAAGCAAGACTTGCTCTTGCTCTCCACCCTGTTCAGAGCTATTGCATTTACTTGATGAGTAGTTTTCCCCTTTCTAGTTCTAGTTCTGTCACTGGTTTTATATGTAGATGCAGAATGATTTCATTTTGTATATTTAATTCTAAAGTATACAAGGTAAATAATAGCATCTCTTTTTTCTTAGCTGTTTCTAGTGATAAAATAAAATAGCACAGAACTATCTAGCTTGCCAACAGGCAGTCATAAAGCACATTCCAATATCACTTTATTCAGAGTGATGTGTTCACCTATAATCCTAGTATTAGAAAGGGCAGTATAGTGACCAGTTAGTAGGAACCTACTTTAGATCCTTCGGGAACCCATGGAATCCATGTGTTGTCCAAAAGAAGTAAGCCCTGCTAATCCATGCTTTGGAGCATCTTCCAATAGCTGTTATCTCTTTGAAGCCATTGTCTCAGATTTTCTGCAAGCTTTCTCCAATATTTTACTCTGCACTGAAGGAAAAAAAAGGGCTCATTTTCCATTGAAACATAAAGCTACAGTTCTTTCTATGTATAGTAATTCTCTCTATAGTTAGAGCTACATCTTTAATGCCTGAATTGTATGCCTGCCCTGCACACCTTTGTGTCCCCTGAGTTCCACTGTATGGAGCCACCAGAAAGGCCATGAAGCACTTACTCACATTTATCCCTGTCAGCCAGCTGTCCCAGGAAGATGCTCCCACTGATCTCCTTTCCCTGTGTACATCATTTGGTCTGAAAACAGTTTTCTCTCACCATCTGTGAATGGTTGGCTCCGGGGCCCCTTCCATCACAAAACCAATAGATGTTCAAGTCTCTTACATAACGTGGTACCATGTTTACCTAGAACCACTTCACATGCTACCTGTAACTTAAATTATCTCCAAATTACTTTTAATACCTAATATCATGTAGGTGTTTTGTAAGTAATGATTGTATTGTTTTGTTTAGGGAGTAGTGACAAGAAAATAAGGTCTGTACATTTTAGTACCGATGCAATGTTTTTCAAATATTTTTGATCTGTGATTGGTTCAATCCATGGGTGTGGAACCTCATACATGGAGAGTTTATGGTTTTTCTATTTTACAAGCATGAAGTAATCCTTTCCTAAATATGAACTGTTTTCCAGAAACAACTTCCTTGAAGAATTTCAGAATGATCAGGACAATGAGAAAGATGACCAGAAACATGGTTCTGAGACAGCATAGGAAGCCTGTAAAAAAATTCAGAAGCTTCTGTTTGTGGTCTTCAACAAGTCATTTAGCTTCGATAGGTTTCTGCTTTCTTCTGATCCTAGCTGTCAATCCACCTCTGCTCCTTCCACAAAGGTTACCTTGAGCAGAACATCTCATTACACGTTGGAGACACCTGGATACTACCCTAATCCTGATGCTTGAGATCATCTCTCAATGATTCTAATTCAATTGTCCTGGGGTGTAGCTTGGGCCCAAGGTGGTTTTAATACACAGTGAATGCCAGTGCATTTGGCGTAAAGAGGAGGAGTCTCACACATACCTCTAATTCAGTTCTATGCTGCAGCTACTGTTTAACCTTCAACATCACTGTAGACCAATGCCCACCTCATGGATGGCCTTCACTGGTAACACTTGGACCACCTTCCTCCATTTAGAGTTCAGAGTGAACACAAGAAAGGCTCAATTGACTGTTTCAGCTCAGATCCAAATCTTACCACAATACATGGTTACACATGGTTAGACGCAGATACACAGGCAAGTTAAACTACCCAACAGAAATCTACATATAAATTTCATATTTGATGGGGATATTAAATGTGACTATTCCAATGGTAATTGAATGTAAATCAAGAGATAAATCTGTTATAAGAGGTTAGTTTATAATTCCTCAACTTACTCTCCAATTTCGAATCTATGATAGTCTAAGGATATAGATATTTTTTCAGCTTTCCATAGTTTATGTCTTGCTTCTCCATGAATTCAGGGAAGTGATGTTCTCTGCCTGGTAATTAGTCCCTCCCTCCCCTTCCTCCAGGAATGTCCTAAGTCAATGTAATTATCCATGTATGTGCCCATAATCTGAACACTTTACACTGATCTGACATCACAGAGGACTTAGTACGGACAGAGGGCAAACATGGATTCTGGCCCTCTGCATCCAGTCTCTAGGTTGTTCCATGGAGTAGAGGGCTTGTTTTACCTGATTAACCAGTACATGCTTCAGTATCATCCAACAGATAATAGAATCTGAACTCGAAAACTGGTGTATTTAGGTTTCAACACTTTTACTCAATATTTGCTCCCCAGGTTAGGGTAGGCCCAGTCATTTCTCCCGACCTCTTACCTCAGGAAGCATTGGTGTCTGGAAGAACTTTTCCTTCCCTTTACTTCCCACAATACACATGCACACACTCACTTATGCATGCACACACATGCATATTACATAGACCCTCCCAATGACTGCAGTGCAATGGACAGTTTTATCTCCACCAAAGAAATAGCAGTGCTGGCTTCTGGTTTTCCTCCTCCTCTCAGTTTACACACCAAGAATTTCCCACTCTCAAATTACAAAATGACCCCATATAATGCTGCTGATACCACGCATCTGCTCTACATGTCATGCTGCTTCTTTCTCTTTGACCTAGTCTTGGAGAATAGATTAGTTTTGCTATAGATTCATCCCTAACCCTTGTACACATGGCAGTGTGATTATTTCTCTTTTCCAAAATACTTTCCAGAAACTAGAGGAGAGAATATTGTTTCTTCAATTTATACCTGATAGACTTTACCATTTAATATGGACCTACTGTACTCCAGGCCCTTTCATTCATTATCTCATGGAATCTTGCTAATAACCCCATCCTTCAAATGTTATTATTAAGATTGGAAGAGGTCAATCAACCTGCTCAAGCTTTCCAGACACCAAGTGAAAGATGAGTAGCTGAACACAAGTGAGACTGATCCCCAACACCAACCTTTTATCCCTTAGTCAAATAGCCTTTCACATTGACTGGAGTCAATTAGAAAATGGATGTGAAGCTATTCCGCAAATTGTAAAGTACTTGAGAATAAATGTAATGTGATGTCATTATGTCTAGCAATGCCTCCATATTAACTCACTTCTTTCTGATGCTCAGCAATTAGTTACTTATACTTTGGCACCCAAAAAACCATGTCCCTTTATACCGTATAGGTTTTACTTTATTTGAAAATGTCACTTTGGTTGGTCATTCTGAGAATGTCATTTAAAATGATTTTTGCAGGTAAAAATACCATCACCTCTGTAACCAAAATATTATCTTCTGCTACTTAATAATTAGCAGTGTGGTGATAAACACTCCAACTATATTATCTCATTTGCTCTTCCCCATAATGCTGGAACAAATCATTTTTCTCTTCTCCCTTTTACTTTGCAGAGAAAGAAATCGTGGTCCAACAAGGTGACCACTGGCCTGGATTAGTAAGGGTGAGACAGAGCTGCCTTTCCCAGAAACTTTTCATTTCAAGGCCCCAGCTGAAGGCCTTCAGTGCCTCCACACAATTCCTCTGCCAGTCTTCTTGCCAGTCTGGTGCAGAGATTTTCCACTCTGGCTGCATATTAGAGTTGCTTTAGGAGATTTTGTAAATGTCACTGCTACTGCACACTTAGTTAAAACTCACTGGTCCATGCTAAAATCGAACTAAGATTGGGCTCACATGATGTCCTTTAATGGAAGAAAGTAAAATCAGGGCCAAGAGATGGGAAAGAGATTGGTGCAAATTTCCAAAGCCTGATGAATGCAGAAGAATCATGGCTAAATATATATAAAACTCAGACCTTTTTTACCCTATTATGTTATGTAGGGGTGTGTTCATTATTAATCTATGGCCTCAAAGTTCCAAACATGCACCATCCTCTTTGCCCTGTGCTGTGTACCAAGCTGGATGCCCTCAGCATTCTGAATCCCTTGCCAGGCGCAATGTGTCAGTTCCACCCACAGAGAGCACTGTGGGGAGAGGCGTGTTCCAGACAGCTGGAGGAGGATGGAATCTTGGTTTTGTCTACAAGTTAACCCCTGCTTTGATCAGGTGGCCCTGCATCCTTCCCCACCCTGGTACCAGTACCCCATCCCAGGACAGATCCTCAAGGTGAAGAAGCCCTAGCTGTGACGTAGAGGTTGAACCTCAGATTATAGGGCTCCCCAAGACCTCCTAAATGCTTTTGCCTCAGTTTGCTCTTTTTCTCCTCAGTTGCTCTCCATATAATAATGAAAAGTTCTCTTTCAGCAAAGATACAGTAAACAATTTCCTTGTCAACAATTCCCTAAGTGAAATTTTCTCTGCAGTGGTATTACATTGGTCATTTTCCTCACTGGCTGCAGTATACACTGGGTATCCTGAAAAACTTTGGAACATTGAATGCCTTCACCCGCCTGCTCCCGGATCACCATGTGAGCATGGGGGAAAATTCTCTTCTCAACCAATGCAGGGAGTTATATTCCTGGAAACAAACCTCATGGGTGTGAGAGGAATAAGGCTGTCTACCCCCTTAATGGTTATTTAAGAAAGCTCCATGAGATATGGGCTTATTTCTTCTCTGACATTTAATACCAAACTATATTTTGCTTTCATAGTTTATCACAATGGTAGGTGAACTCCACTTAATTAACTTGTAACCTGCATATAATGAGGAGACATTATTTCCTGACAACTTTATAGAGATGATTATATTTACATAAGAATAGTTACAAAATGTATAATGTATCACTTATTTTACATTATTTAATTGTAACATAATATATACAAGCAGATGTTTGTATGTCATTGTTTTAGTTACTCTGGCAATTGTGGTGACAGTACAGGAGAGATAAGGAAGTCTTATTTTTCTGTCTCTTTTTTTTTCCTAAGGATAAACACAGGTGAATTTTCATAAAGCTAGTCTGCTACAATTTAGCAACTATCCCCAAGGCCTGGAAAGCTGGTAGAGATGATTCCAGTACAAGGTCTTTGTGAAGATTCCAGGGCAAGAGTTTTTTCTTCACTCATTCATTCAGTCAAATATTTATTTAGTGTCTATTATGTGCCAGACTTTATCCTAGGAATTCAAGAGACAGCAGGGTGTAAAACAGAAAGTGCTGCCCTCAAAGAGCATTCTGCTAATGCTTCTATGGGAGGAGGCTTGGGAAATTACATACAGCCCCAAACACGGGAATTGGATCCTATCAAGGCAGCCATACACACTTAAGATGTAGAACCAGTCATTTATTCCAGGAAATATGGCTATTCTTGTTGTGTTAGTTCCAATGGAAGAGATTTGGGGTCTAGGTGATGTATTAATTCCTCTTCAGAGAGGGGAGTGCTCATCTAGCCTGATTCATTTTGAGGAATGACTCCACAACAGATTATGGAAAACCGCACTTAAATCAGAATAGGCACACATCTGTGAGAGTGTAACGAAACCCTGCATGGTGGCACACACTTGTAGTCCCAGAATTCTGGGTGACTGACACAGGAGAATTATAACTTTGAGCCCAGCCTGAGAAACTTAACAAGACCCTGTCCCAAAAATCTTTTTTAAAAAATTTTTTTAAAGCATTAAGTATGTACTTCATCACTAAGACTCTGGGTTCAACTCTCTGTACCACACACACACAAGGTACATCAACCTCTGCATTAGAGGGAAGGAATGAAGGAAGAGACTGAAAGGGGCAGGTGACTTAGGAACAGAACTTGCTTCCATGCAATTATCTTTTAAGTTTCATAATATCTGTGGCAGATAGGAAGACAGTGTAATCATGTTACAGAAGGAAGGAAAAGTGGGAAAAGTTACATTTTCAAGGTCATGCAGTCAGAAAGAAGGGGGTCCCAGGTTTTCCAAGCCCAGTATTCTCTCCATTGCAACTTGCTCCTTTCCTGATGACAGGTACGGGTAACTGCAGAAATCTATGAGGAGGAAAATGTGTCATAAGGTGATGAATATGACATGGCGCATGTGAAGGTAAAATGGGACCGAGTACAGAAACAGATATTCGCCCTTCCTTATGACTTTGATTTAATCATTACTAACCTTTCATGTGAAGAAAACAACTTAGCAGATCCTTTCTAAACATTTAAAAGCAAGAAATGGGATGCACGAGGCCACGAAACTTGCTCTGGCTCCCCTTGCTTTCCCATCCTAGTGTCAGGACACCAATGGTGAGTTGCACCGAAAAACCAAAGGAAACGGCAAGGGAAGGGCTGGAGTTCAGTCACGTTTCCGGCTGCTCCACAGTCTGACTTCCTGTGGAGCTGAGCCTATCTCAAGAAGGCTGATTACATGGTGTCCTGGCTCCTGATTACATGGTGTCCCTCCTGCCCTCCTGCTAAGCTAGCAAATGCAGATGTTTTCTTCAGGATAGAAATCTGTACCAGATTCCTGGCTGAGGTACTTCCTAGCCATCACCTTCTGGGTATTTCATGCTCTAAACCATCTCTCCCACATTATTCTACAAATCAGTGTTAGTCTTATTCATATGTTAAAAAAAAAAAAAAAAGTGAACCAGGGAGACTCTAGGCTGCCCTGAAATTACTAAGGAATCCACATCACTCTTCCCAAAGAAGGTGTGGCCTGGGAGGCTTTCATGTCACATTGACTGCCAAGCACTTGTACTCTAGTTATCAGCAAGGGAATCTCATAGATCATGCCTGCATTATTGCTCTGATGCCATGAAATTCCTTGTATAGGTTCTGGCCAAGGGTGACTATCAGAGAAATAGGATTCAAAGGAGGCAACAAAAATTATTGAGAAAGAAAGGCAGTAACTTTCTTGGTGAGATGGTTTAGATCTAAATTGTCTCCAAAAGTCTCAGGTATTCAGAAGAGAGGTTTGGGGAAGTGATTGGATCATGGAGACTCCTCATCAGTGGATCAATGTATTGATAAGTTAATTTAATAATGTGCTGTTAGGAGGTGGGGCCTGGCTGAAAGTGGGCCACTTGGGGTGGGACCCGGAAGGGTGTGTTGTTGTCTCCAGATCCTCCCTTCTTTCTCTGCTTCCTGGTTCCATGAGTTGAGCATTTCTGCTTGACCATGACTTTCCACCATGCTGTTTATTCATTGGAGCCAGCCAATGATGGACTGAACCTTCTGAAACATAATCCAAATTAAATCTTGCCTCCTTTAAATTGTGGAGGCCTGTTATTTTGTCCCAGTGGCAGGAACGCTGACTAATATACTTGGGGAGAGAGACCTTCTCAAGAGAGTTTTGGAAAAGGATTGAATGCTTTGCTATACAAGTTTGGCAGAAGTTTGCTATACAAGGATTGGCAGAAAGGAGGGTGGATAGATCCAAATATAGACAAAGACACACACACACACACACACACACACACGCATACCTTCCCTGTGATTAAGCTACCATCTCATCAACAGAACAAAATAAACACATAGAAACCTAAATCTTCCTTTCCTTTGCTACATAACTCTGAACATCCAGCTTGGGTCAAGTCTCTATTTTTGATTCAAATCTTTCCCTTCTTTCTTAGTTTTCTTCTCTAACCTGCTTCAGGCTTAACTCCCTCACCCCGGCAAGAGCAGCCCCAGGAAAGAAGATGACAAGAGCTCTCCTGAGTGGCATGATCAGCCAGACACCATGACCTGAAGGGAGTGTTGTCTGTCTGCAGCCAGTCACCCTTACTTGCCTAGGAGGATGCCAAACCAGTTCTTGCCTCCAAATACTCATTCCCAGAGTGTTGACTCCTGAAAACTCAGAAAGCCTTTCCTGAACCGGAGCCTGTGTCAAATTTAATGGCGCTTCAGGAAAGACCCTGAGGCCTCTCAACCCTGCTCCTCTGCCTGTGAAGCCTGGGCCCATGTTCTCTTTCAATCTGTATTAACTTCCTCAGCCACCCTGCCAGTTAGATTAGAGTGCTGCTTTTCAGGGTCTGGGTCATGAAATGTTTACTGTCTCTTTCCGTCTCTACAGCAGAGGGCAAAAGCCTGGCTGCCTTGCATCCTGTGGGAAAGGCATTGGCACTGTGCCGCGCGTTTCCATATCACAGCAGTAACCGCAATCACCTGGGTTCAGGGTCCCTGCAGGTGGCATACAATCCATAACAATTCCCTGTTTTCCACCCAATTACTCAAAATCAATAGGTCCAGTGCACACTCAAAGCACAGCCCTTCCAATTTAGATGCCACAGGTGGCTTCATGTTTGGATGGTAAAGAAAGGAAAAATAAAAACCTTGCCTTGCTTAGGTCCCAGCAGTGTCCTAGCATCCTAGAGTGTCACAGTTTGTGTCTCTTGGGGCCCATTTAGTGCCCTTTCTCCCCTCTCACAAACGCAAGACCTTCCCTAGTGAGGCCCGGTGGGGTTGATCATCTGCAGAGGGGCACAGCAGAGCCACTCAGGGCCAACAGCAAGAAAAAGGGATACACAAAGGAAACAGAAAGGCGGGCGGGCACACTCCCAGGGAGCATGTAATTCCATCAGCTGGAATCTGGCCTGATCCTGAGATTGCTCCGCTCCACGCCTCCTTACCTTTGTAATAGCCCAGCAGGCCCTTAGTAACATTTCCAATGTAATAACCACTTGACGTGGACAGACCCACTACACGTTTCCACTGCAGTCATTTTTAGGCCAGGAATTCAATGCCCAGGACAAATTTTGTGCTGAGTCTTTCATGTTGCAGGGCACATTGTTGAAAATCAGCATTACCCAGTTTCGACAGATTTACTTGAGTATCTTAGTTCCAGGACTTTCCTATTCAGCATGAGGGTGAGCCAACTGATCCAGCCCCTCTGCCTCTGCCTCTGAGAATTACCCCACCTAGTACACAATTGTGGTTCTCAGGCTCAAAACCAAGGTTAAATTTGACTGTCCCCTACTCCCCACCCCATTATAAATCTGCTGCCAAGTCCTAGCAAGCCTGTCCCTGGAGTGTGTATAAATGCACCCCCCCATCTGTGTCAGGCTCTGCCTCCTTCAGCCAGGAAGGGTCTTTCTCTCTCCAGAACTCTCCGTGTCTATCCATCCTTCAGATCTGCCTGGGTGACTGTGGGTAGGGTAAAGTGTCAACCCGACCGGTTCTGGGATCTGTTCCAGAGACTGACAGAGCACACTTCTGGGTGAGTCTGGGTAGGTCATGGAGGTGTGGCCCTGGGGTCTTTGGTCCCTTGCTCCTCCCTCTCTGGCACTCTTCTGCCCTGCTTCCCAGCCACCATAAACTAAGCAGCTGTGCTGGGCCACAGCCTTCCACCATGATGTCACTGCCTTGGAGGCAACCAACTGGAACTCAGTCAAATTAAACCTCTTCTCCTTCAAACTGTGGGTGTCAGGTATTGTGTTGAGCAGCCATAGGATTGCTGATATAGTACAGTGACTTCTTTACAGCACATCGTAACCCTGGCCCCCTAACCCACCATGACTCTCCACCACTTCTAAATGGGTGTGAATACGTCCCTGCCATCACACCCACACCACGACTCCCAGCTACACTCCCACTGCCCCATGGAATGCCACCTCAAATTTCACCTTCTTTTTCAGTTACTTCAACAACATGACTTTTTCTTCCTTTGATGTCTATCTCCTCTCTCATATTATTTGTTTTCTACTTGGTCTCCAGAGTATAACAAGAAAGGGAGATCCTGACCACAAATACATTTCTATGCTCAGCAGCTCAACACGGTTTACAAATTGAATATTAGGTGAATTATAAAATTTCTGTGTATCTTCATTTTCCCTTTCCATATTTTCCTTTCTTCCCTTTAACAAATATTGGAGCATCTCCCAAATGCCAGGTAAAGTCTCAGGACTGAAGGTATAACACTGATCAGTGGAGCTTAAGATCTAGAAAGGGAGGGCAAATGAGAAGAAGAAGAAAGAAGAAGAATAAGAAGAAGGAGAAGGACAAGGAGAAGGAGAAGAAGAAGAAGAAGACCATAAGATTTAGAGTGCTGAATGGTAATTAATGCTATGAAGAAAAGTAAAACAGAAGTAAAGGAAGCGAGTCCAGGTTGTGGCAAGGGAGGCCTCCTTGAGAAGTTCCCACATAAACAGAGAGAGCCAGGAAGGAAGGGAGCTGTGTGCACAGCCTGGGCAGAGCCCTATATGCAGAAGAAACAGGCGGTGCAGAGCCTCAGGGGAGGACTCATGCACAGTGTGTTGAAGAAAAGTAGGAAGGATGAGAAATTATACATGCAATATTCCTTTATTTAACCTTCTGTCTTTGCCAACTTCTAACAGAAGCTCACAGTGATGCCAGACACCACCATGGCAAACAGCATCAGTCAAAAGAGGGGTATCCAGCCCCAGATGGCAGAGCAGACACCCTCCAGTCTCACAAAGGGCAGTGTGCACATGCATAAACTTAAGAGACCACAGCACAGCTATGTCCACCAGAATGACAGAAGCAGGGCGGCCACACCAGCAAGAATCACACTGCTGCTGGATTCTCATGCTGACATCTGGCAGGGGCTGAATCTTGGGTTCCTTCTTGGTATTATGAAAGAAGACCACACCAGAGGCCTTCTCTGCTGTGTTTCTCCTGCCCTTTGGCTTCTCTCAATGTATCTTCATCTCCATTTTTTTCCACACCAATTGTTTTGGTTCTGGATCATACATCACTTCCTGTAAAGGTCCAGTCTAGCACAAAGAAAAGAATTCTCTTTAGTGCCCCATTTTACCAGGTTAATCTGTCTAAGGTTTCTAAATTGGCAGTCATGGAAATGCTGTCTAGAAAAGCAGCATTTGGCTTTAAGGATTCTTGTCTGGTTTTCAGTAGAGAACCTCGTGTCAATTTTCCACTTCAATGCAGCATCCAAAATAAGGATTTCTCACCTTACTAGGATTCTGGTCTTGATGGAAAAGTAGGCCTTATTTGCCTTCATAGTAGCAATATTCAAAATAACGACAAAGTGGGACCCTACACATTTATATAATTTTCTCTATGCTGGAGGGCAGGGAGTAGCTGTTGTCACTCCGTTTTGTAAGTGAGGCATTGTTAAGTAAATGACCTTAACTACTATGGCATCTTGTGGTTCTTCGTATTTGTCATTTTCAGGCAAGCAGCAAATGAGTATATGCTTGCACATTACTATAGATGAGACAAATATTTATGGAGCATTCACTTTGTGCCAAGAAGTGGATTAGGAAGTTTTCATTTTCAGGTGTAATCCTACAATGATACCACAACATAGGTAATAGTCATGTTATATCAAGAAGGAAGCTGAAAGGCTTAGGGATTGTTCCAAATCATGTCCAATTCGTGTCAGAGTGAAATTCAGGTCTGCCCTGACTCTACACCTTTTGGATTCCTGCCCCTGAATCTGGCAAAGAAAGGCACGATACAGACATGGAAAATATTGAAATTTCAGGGTGACCTGAAAAACAAAGAGTTGGAACTGTGGGATAAATATCCAGCCCAGTGACAGAACCACTTCCCTTGGAATGAGCCAGTGGCTCACTTCTTCCGTGGGTGGGCCAGGCAGCCTAAATCCAGAAAGAGCTGGAGAACAGTGAAAAGTAAAGGAGCACGGGTGATTATGCACACACACATTCTCTTGCTTCCCTAGCCTGGCTGAGGAGCCAAGGCTGTGGGCAGCCGCCTACCCATGACATCCCATAGGCCTTCAGCCTCCTTGAGGTCTTCATGCTACAGATTATGTTTCTCTTCATTTTTCCCATGTGTGCAAACAAGCGAGGCCTCTCCCATCCTGAGACATGCACTCTTTAATCATGGATCTGCTTTCAGCTGCAATCAGGACTCTTTTAATTGCTCTCTTAGACACATCTCTGGAAAAAAATAGTAGTCCACAGTCTACTTAACATAGTTAACATTTATTGGGAGATAATTAGGCGTCACACACTGAGCCAAGCGGCTGCTCACAGCTACCTGGTGACATCAGCGGTGCTGTCATCATGTCTGATGGATAGTAAACTGAGACTAACTTCAATTAAGTAATTTCTCAAGGCCACAGAAGAAAGAAGTGGCAGATTCAGGATTCAACCCCAGGTGAGCTGTGAACACAAATTTTGCAAGAAAAAGGATTATTTCCTTGTTTTTCTCACTGATGTGTCCCCGGGACTTGGTCAAGTGCTCGAAACAGAGTGAGTCATCAAACCATGTTAGCTGGACCAAGGAAAAGGGCACCAGGGGCACCAGGATTTCCTTTTGATCATGAAGCTATGATGCCCTGTCCTCTGCTGCAATCCTATTCCCTCTGCTCCGTTTTCCATTTAACTCACCGCTTTCCCATCCTCCTTCGGCATTCCCGTCCCCTCCCTCTGCCTTTCCTATCCCCACCTCCCACCCTCCCGCTCCCGCTCCCTTGTTGTGTCCTGTTTCCCACCCCTGCTTCATTTCCCATGATCCTCTGCCCCATTCTCATCCCTTCGCCTGTTTTCTTGCTGCTGCAAACCCTGCTGCCTGCTCGTGCAGTCCCATTTCCTCTCTAGGACCGCACACTTTGCCCTTCCTGAACTTGCCAGCAAACACTGCCCAGGCTTGCACTATGCTATTTGACAGTGTCGAAAATTCCTTGTTGAAGTTTGTTCCTTTATGATATCCACAACGGCAGTCATTCCCAATTCTCTTTCATCCCCTCTCTGCCCAGTACTTTTCAGGGATTTTCTGAAAATGTGCTCGTCTTCTTTGGCCCTCTTCTTAAACTAGTTGCTATCTGGTTTAGTCCTCTTATTTTTACCGCCTACCCACACTCATTTATACATAATGCTTCCACTACCAACTGGAACCTGCAATTTGCAAATTCATACCGTAACTAGACACATGCCTGGACTCTAGAATATATGCCTGCTATAGTATGTCACACCTAGATGTCTCTTGGTGGTCTCACATGCAGCCTTTAAAATAAAATGTATTAGTCCATCTTCATTATGTGCTCATTTCTCCTTCAGTTGCTGTCTTGGAAAACTGCAGTACCAACTGCCGGGATCCCTAAAGCAGAATCTGGATCCACTGCCCGCTTGGCACAGTCAGCAGTTCCTGTGCACTCTGCAGCCTGCAGATTTCTCAGTCTGCACCTCGTCCTCACTGCAGTTCCCACACTGACTGTCCTGTCTCACCACCACTCCTACACAAGGCCCGCACTCTCTTCAACATTGCACTGTCTGTGTTGCTCAACTGCCAAACCTTCTTTCATAGCTTCCTGTCACTGACAGATGAAATGCAAACTCCTCGTAGGCCGCAAGATCTTCATAGCCAGTACTGTTCACTTTCCCTGTCTCACGTCCCAAGGATCCTGCATAAGCATCACGTACTTCTCTAGATATATTTTATCGAATACATTGTGATCTTTCCTTGGCACACATTTTCCTCTACTTTGAACATCTTCCCCCCACCTCCTCCCAGCTCCTCCCAGCTCCTCCTTCCCTGTAAAATCCTTTTCCCTCATCATGCCCAGCACCAGCATCTCAGCCTGGCTGATGTCTTCCTTGACCCTGCTTCGTCCACACCATGAAATAAATGCGCCCTCTTTCTGTCCTCCTATGTGGCTGGAGCAGTTTTCCCTGGGGCACTGGGACATAGTTTTAAACCTAAGGCAGAGACCAGCATGAAAACCAAGCACAGTGTTTAGCATTCAGATTTAATAAACTTTTTCCAAATAAATGTGTTGGTAAATTGGTAGCTGAGTGAAGGCATGAATGAGAAAAACTGAATTCAGGCTTCTACTTACTGAAACATTGCTCAGTGTGATACAGAGATGAATTCCTTGGATGGGAGAATGATTTGCCTCAGAGAAAGGCTGACTCTCTAAACTTAATTATATTTCTTTTTCAATTAGAATTGTCTTAACTAATCCTCTAGCAATTCTGTAGCTGGGTGACTTGTAACTCTGAAGGGAATATGTCATTTAACTTATGCTCAACACTCAGTAATTAAACAGCATCAGTGAATGTTATTTCTTAGGCACATCAGTTAGGGTAGTGCTTTTTAAAAAAAAAATAGAATTTGAACCAGTGATTTGGGAGAAGTAGAGAAGGATAGCAAATCATTCATTTATTCCATTAAATGGAGGTGATAAAATACATCATAGTGTGAATTTCAAACTATAAATTAGCTAAGAAATCAATTTAGGAAATTCTATCTGGCATTTTAGTGAAATAAAATAAAATCAAACAGAAAATATCAGAGTACTTTGCATATTGTAGAAGTAAATAGTTACTTGTGAAACTTTGATTTCAAGTGTGTGTTATAGACCACAATGTATTTCTTACCACATGTCACAAGCTAAAAGTTAGAAGACACTAGCATTTATCGAATTTTTATTATTATACTACCAACTCTCTGTGTCACTTTGGATAATTATTTAACCTAAGTTCTCTTTTGTCCAAAATGGGAATGATAGTAACACTCAGCATAATCATGAAGATTCAGTGCATTTAAACATGTATTTAGCACATTATATGGATCTATATACAATTATTACTGTACTATTACAATTCTATATTGTATTCATATCATACAATGGTAGTGACATATGATAGGCATATATCGTTATTGGAATCTACAATGAAGAACTGGACTGGACTTGAACTAATGACCTCATAACAAAGAGAGAAGAGATTCACTGGAATACTTGTTCACTGATCTATGAGGACAAGGCCAATGTGAGAAATATAAAATGATACTCCTAATGTGCTGAATCATTAACTCCATTCCATTGATATTTATTGAGCATTTACTACACCGCACCCATACTCAGGAGATTAGAATCTATATTTTTCCAGCTCTCGCTGGCAGAAAGAAATGAGGGGAAGCCTGGGTCAGCATACCAATTGAGGAGTTACGGTCCTGGCTTTTGAGTACTTCAAACCTAGCAGGATAGATAAGACACAAGGAGAAATGTCTCATTAAAAAGCACAATGCAGTGAATACAATCTGAAAGGTATAAATGGTGCCGTAAGAGAATACAGAAAATAACTTTTAGCTTGAGACAGCAGAAGGGATTCCCCCGAGAAAGGAGTTGAAAATGGGTTTCACCTATCTTAGTGAAGAAAGACAGGAGAAAAAGGAGGGGCAGAGAAGGGACACGTCCTGGTGCAGAGCTGGGAGACTGAGGCGTGTATTTAAAGGAGCACAGGTCTCCGCTAAGGACCGTGGAGGAAGGAACACTGACAGGTGTAGTAAGTGGGCTTTGAACCTTTGACCTTGACCCACAGCTGTGGTTTTCTCACAGTTTTGTTCTTCTTACCTCCTCCCCTCCTTCCGGGCCAGCTGCTCTTCCTCTACCCCCGAGGATGCGCCTAGAGTAGCCTTCCTGTCCATGGGTCACACCCAGCACCCCACCCTCCATCACTGCCACACATCTACACTGCCATGTGGCTTCTGCACAGATCCTGGGCTCGGTCGGGCGGCCTCTTCTCTTTCAGGGAAGCTGGCCAGGCAAGGCCTGAGCCTTGTTATACCAAACTGTTTGCCTGCTCTCCGCCTGCTCGCTAGCTAGTCAGCTCTGAAGAAAAACATACACTGTGCTGTTTCACCTTCAATTTGAGCTTCCATTTTAAATGGCACCCAACATCCTGTAGCTTGTCCATTCCTTCAGTCACCAAAATGAATGCCTTGTTCGTATTACCTAGACAATGCCTTGTCACCGACTGGCAGTGTACCTCAGTTTCCTCATAGATAATATGGGGAGCAATTCTATAGGATGGCTATGCACATTAAATTAGCTAATAGATACAAAATGTAAACACTTCCTGGTACATAATAAGCTCTAAAGCAGTATGGTTACTGTTCTTTTCTTTCCTTAAAGTCACTCTACTTTTTCCTCTTTCTCTGTTCACTTGATTAATAACTACTTCATAGTTTATTTGAATATAAGAGCAATTGGGGGAAGATTTGAGAGAAATAGAGGAGGTGGAACCAACAAAAATGTTTCTACATAGACAACAACTACATTTACAGAATCTTCCTGATGTAACCGTTTCTGGAATCTGGAGTCTTTCCACTTCAGAGGAAGTTTTAAGTATAATTACTATAATTTCCGTCAGGTTTTGCCGAGTTTTGCACAGTAGTAATTTTGTTCCCTGTACCTCAGCCCAGTTCAGGTAACTGTCACTTTTTGTACGGTTTTTAAGAGGAAGGGTGACAAGAGACCCTGTTCTTTAAGTTCTGGAGATCTTCACACTAATCACTGGTGGCCCTTCTGCTACCAAGGCGCAAAGGTATGAGCTTTCCTTCCATTTCGCTATCATTCCAAGTCTTCTCTGCTCTGGCTGATGTGACATGCCATGAGGTTTCAGGAGCTGCTATCTTCCCCTGCCCTTACTGTTCCTTTTCTTCTTTTGGGCCAGGCATTAAAACTTAGAACATTTGAAAGCAACTACAAATTTGGGGAAATTAGAGAGTGGATATGCATGCCCAGGAAAAGGCACAAGTTCAGAAAAGAACTGAGAAAGACTTCGATTTATAGCTCAGGCTGATCCTTGGTACAGAGACAGACGATAGCAATAAAAAAGAAATAAACAAGTAACAAAAATAGTAAAACCTGGGGAAGCATAAGAGTCTGATTCTAGCATTACCACATTATTAAATTCAAATGTACAGGTTTTAACAACAAAATGAAGACATATAAAGAGACTTGAAGATATGTCTAAAGGAGGAAAAAATCAACAGAGTCCAGAAATAAACTCCTATCTATATGATCAAATGAATTTTGACAAAGTGTGAAAACCACTGGGTGGATGTTGTGGCCAGGGCTTGCAAGGAGAACAATTACATACAGGACACATAATTTATAATATTATCTATAATGGTCAATGAAGAGTCAAATGCAAAGAAAGTGCAGGAAACCTGTCCACAGCACTAAACACCTAGAAAATCCAGCCGGGGGCCTGGATCCCATGGCAAGAACCTGCATGAGTTCAGCTGAAAACCCAGAGCCCACAAAAATGACTCATGCAAGTCTGTTCCAGGGATCTGCACTGGGAAGGCCCAAAGGTCAGCGGTGGAAGCTAGAAGGTCTATGCCAGCAGGGTGAAAAATCTGCGCTGGTAGGTTGAGGGTTCTGCAGTACAGCCAGGAAGCGATGCTCAAAATAAGGACCAGGGCTTCCCTAAAATGTACCACAGCCATCCTCAGCAACTACGAGGTCCTGAGCTCCTCCGACAATGTGAACAGCCAAGTTCATATCAGGAAGCCAGGGTGACAAATTTCCAAAGGCTGAACAGCACACATCTTCCCCTCTAGAGCCAGGAATTGATGCTTAAAGACCAAAGCTCTCCCAAAGTGAACCGCAGCCATTCTCAGCGACAAGTTCCCAAGGTCCTCTGAAAATAACAACTGAGTTCATATTAGAGAAGCCAATATGAAAAGCTTCTCGAGGAGAACCAACAGCGTCAAACAACAACAGCAACGCTTAGGAGAACCCACAACACTGCCACTTCCTCTCCTGGTCTCCTTTTTATGCTGGCGATTTTCCATCCACGCTCAGCACCACGCTGATTCAGTTCAGCTGGTATATAATAAGTTGACCACCAGTTTTTAATCCACCACGGTGGGAGAAAGGACACTAAATTACACTGGGAAAATGATATCCATAGGCAAAAGAATGAAGTTAGACCCTTAACTCACATTATATAAAAAATTTACTCAAAGTAAATCAAAGCTCTAACTGTAAAACTTAAAACCATAAAACATTTTTTAAAAATTCAAGGCAAATGTTTTACAGTATTGGCTTTCACAATCCAAAGCCAAAGGCAGAGGCAGCAAAATAAAAAATTGAAAAACTAAACTTCATGAAAATTTAAAAATTATTTACAACAGAACACTATCCAAGAGAGAGAGGTTGTTCATGTGCTGGGGTGGAGATGCACAAGAAATATTAGTACTGTCCTCTTTTGTTCTTCTTTGGTGGCAGGGATAGAATCAAGGGCGTCAAGTTTACTGGCCAAGCCCTTTACCACTGACCTACATTCCTAGCCCTTTACTTTCTTGTTAATTCTATTTTGAACATAAAATTGCTCTTACAAATAAATGAGAAAGCATCAAAGTTTTTTTTAAAAGGCAGAGTAAAAATTAACCCATAGAATGGGAGAAAATAATTCTAAATTATATATTCACTAAAAGATTAATGAACAGAATATAAAGACAAACTCCTAAACCTCAACAACAATTAAACAATATTTCAAGCACTCTGGGAGTTTGCAGCAGGAGAATTTTAAGTTCAAACCCAGCCTGGAGACTTAGCCACTTAGCAAGAGGTTAATTCCAAATTTAAAAGTTTTTCAAAAGGGCCAAGTTTGTACTTCAGTGCAAATGCCCTCAGTTCACTCCCCAGTATCACAAAAAGAATTTAAATGGACAAAGGACTTGAATAGACATTTCTCTAAAGAAGGTATACATACAATCTAAAAGCACCTGAAAAGGTGCTCATCACTAATTATTGGGAAATAGAAATCGAAACTTTAATGATGTACCATATTATGCACATAAAGATGGCTACCAAAATAACAAGTGTTTGGTAAGGTTATGGACATTTTTCCATTTTTTATTGAGTATAATTGACAAATAAAATCTATTTAAGGTATACAACCTCATGTCTCAAGATAAATATTCATTGAGAAACTATTATTACAATCAAGCTAATTAACATATCTATCACCTCACATATTCATTATAATTCTTAATTTCCTCTGCTTAGAAACATTCTATATTAGCACAAGTAAAAAATTACTTTTTAAAATGGTGTTTGCAAAACCCAAGAGCTTTTTACTAAGCCGTATCCCTAGACTTTTTTGATGTTTTCTGTTTGTGTTTTGTTTTGTTTTGTTTTGAAACAGAGGATCACTAAGTCACTAAATTTCCCAGGCCGTATTCAATTTGCAATCTTCCTGCCTCAACCTCCCAAGTGCTGGAATTATAGGATACACCACCATGCCTGGATAATAAATATCCTTAAACAAAAAGAAAAATGCACTGAGCATATTATTTCCACAGATAGATTAAAATGGTTAGATGAACTCCGTTCTTGACAATTTTTGGTATCTCTGTACATTCATGCATTTTAAAAATAAAAACTTCCCTGTGACACACTGTTTTGCAGCCTGCCATCTCAATCAACAGAGTGGCCCCATATCACATCAATAGATTCATGTCAGTATCAGAATCTCTTAATGATATTACTAATTACTCTCCCATTCTCCTATCGCCTTCCTAAAACCTCTCTCTCCTTCCCCTTATTTCTTTCCCCTTGTCTAATAATAATCTCACTTCTATATGCATGTTTTCTTTTTTAGATTCCATATATTAGGGAAAACATGTGGTACTTATCTTTCAGAGTGTGGCTTATTTTACTCAATGTGGCAGCCTCCAATTTCATCCATCTTCCTACAGATGACATGATTTTTCTTCTTTATGGCTAAATAATGCTCCACTGTGTATGTATATCCCAAAGGTTTATATTCATTTATCTGGTTCCATATGTTGGCTATTGTAAATTGTGTTGCAACAAACAGAGTTATGCAGGTATCGTTAGCATATGCTGATTTTAATTCCATCAGATATATGCCGAGGGGTGTGTTCTATTTTTATGGTTTTTGTTTTGAACTTCCATAATGACTTTCATAGTGATATGCATTCCCAAAAGCAATGTGGGAGGGTTCCTTCAACCCTACAGAGATAGAGTTCAAAATTCCGTTTTCCCTTTTAGTGAAAATGTAAAATAGTGTATCCACTTGGGAAACATTATTGGTATTCCTCAGAAAAAAAATAAAAGAAGAAAGTATGGAACAATCTAACAACACACTTATGTGTATATATCCAAAATCTGAAAGCAGGACCTTGAAGAGATTTTTGTGCACCCATATTTACAGCAGCAGTTAAAATGTGGAGCAAGTGCTTAATAAACAGACACATGGATAAGCAAAATATAGCATGCAAATACAGTGGAATACTATTATGCTTAAAGGAAAGAAATTCCACAGCAGGCTGCAACACGGATGAATTTTGAGATTATGGCAAGGATAATAAACCTATCGCAAAAAAGATAAATACTCTATGATTCCACTTACATGAAGTACTTAAAGTAGTCTAGAAAATAAAATCCAGTGACTGAGGGAGGGGAGTGGAGAGTTACTGTTCAGCGAGTGGGCTGGTTGATTGTGTTAACCCGTGTAAGAGAAGCTTAACACAACTGCCTCAGCAAGTTCATACTCCAAGGTGTAGAAGACCCACCCTCGGACGCTTGTCACCTGGATGGTAGGGGGACATGAGAAAGGGCGAAGCTGCTTCTGTTCTTTGGAGGAGCGCCAGTCTTTGCCTTCAGCTTGGACATCATCTCCTGGCTTCCATCCTCAGCCTCCTGACATGGACATGCACTGGACACTGCAGTGAGCACCACACCTTCAACTGGAGCCTTCAGTCTCCAGCGTGTAGACAAACCCTCTGCACCCCTCATCAGTTTCTCTGGGGAGCCATTGTAAGCCAATCTTGTAAATTCTTACAGATTTGTGTATCCGGTGTTCTAGCTGTTTCTTGAGTGAACACTGCCTGATACAATGAGTGTAGCATTTCAGTTTTACAAGACAAATAGAGAGATGGAGGCAGACGGTGATGATGATTGCACAACGTGTACGTGCAATACGTGTACGTGTGTGTATGTGTACGTACGTGTGTATATGCTTAAAAACAGTTAAGACAGTAAGTTATAAAAATAATGGAAAGAAAAAGCAATTGAACAGAAAGTAGGCAATTGCTACTCCCTCCCTCTCTCCCACCATGACCACCAACCTTCTGGGACCAGTGTCCACACCTGTTACTTCCCTCCCTGTTCTTATTGAGAGTCAGCCTTTTCCTCACCCAACCCACCTGCATTCATCTTCATGGACCTCTGTCCTGCAACTGTCTCCCACGTCAGTTACGTTCGCCTCTCTACTGATTCATTCTGTTCAGTATACAAAGAGATCTATTTCGACTTAACCTTGAAATAAAACTTTGTCTTTACCACCCGTCTCATCAACAACTCTTTCATTTCTCTTCTCACTTTTATAACACACTGCTCCACTTTCTCCACGTCTTGTCTTTGCATCCTTTCTTCAGCTCGTCTCTGTTGCGCTTCCGACCCGCCACTCCACTGCGACCACACTTGCCTGGTGATCTCCGTGCTGCTGAAGTCCATGGTCTGCTCTCACATAATTCTCACTCTTAGCATTCCACTCGGTTAATCATTTTCTCCTTTTTCTTCTCTCCTCATCTTCTTCCTCTCACTGGTCCCTTCTTCTCAGACTACTATGTCCACTTTCCAACTCGTGCTCCATGCAAAATATTGATAAGGCAAAGACCTTGGATCAAGGCTCCTTTCTCTGTCCTGTGCATTCTTTCTGGTGACTTCATCTAATCTTGCAGCATGAGCTACACCCTCTCTCCACCATTCTCACTTCTCATTGCTGTCCAGAACTTCTTCTAAGCCTAGATCATTTTGAAACATTTCTTTCTTTTCTCTTGTCCCTTCCCCCTTTTCTTCTTTATTCTTCTTTTTTCCTTCTGTGGTGCTAGGGTCCAACTCAGAGCCTCACATATGCAAGGCAAATGGTATACAACCAAACCACATCCCCAGCCAAGATTCAGATTAATTTTGCTCAAACATTTATATTTATATGGTTCATCCCTCTACTTGAACATTTAATGATTATCTAAAACTTAACACAGTAGAATGAGAATTGGAGAGGAACCACCTCCATTACCATGCTACTTTTAAAATTCCTACTTCAATAAACAGTATCTAATTTCTGGCACCAAAACTCTATTAAGTAGCCTTTATTTCTCTCTGTTTTCCACAAATGCATCTAAAGTTTTCCCAGTTCTATCATTCAAAGATATTCCAATGCAGCTCACTCCCCTCCATCTCTGCTGTTCCCATCCAAAACAAGTTGTATCTTTCTTTCCATTTTTACCTGCTATAGTTTATTTTCCTCAGAGCAGCCAAAAAACATCTTCAAATGAATAAACGAGATTGTTATACCCCTTTACAAACTCCACAACAGTGCACTATTCTTATAACAGCCTACGCTCTGGCCTCAGCCTGCCATGCGGTGTCCTGGAGATCTGGCCCCCTTCTACTCCCCAAACCTTGCTCGAGCTCACTCTTTCCCAGTTCATATGTTCCCTTTGTTTCTGAGATTTTCCAATCCTGTTGCCATCGTCACCCTTGTTGCTCCTCTGCCTGCAACGATTCTGCAGCAGTTGCCGAAGGGCTGGCTCCTTAGTGTCTTCAGATTTCAGCTTCAGTGCCATGTGCTCACAGAGGCAATCGATGGCTACCATGTTAAGTCAGCATTTCCCACTATCACTTTATTTTATTTTAATCCTGTGCATGGAACTTAACTCTAAAATATTTAGTTTTTAATATCTATTTTCCTTCCCTCTCTTCTCTAGCGAGAGAGAGCTCTACACATATTTTTCTCACTATGTCACTAGTGCCTACAACTGGAACATTCCAGGGTTTAAGCCATTTTCTTGCTGAATGAGAGATAAGTGAATGACTTTCGGGGTTCATAATTGAGGCTGTGAGGAGCAGGTGACGTGCTCAAAGGGGATCATTCTCCTTTCCCTGTGATGCTAACTTGTATCTGACAGCCCACACCTGTCGAGCCCTTATCCTTCCTTTCCGTCACATGGCCACCTTCTCTCCTAACCCCTCTCACCCAGACCATGCCCTCAGCCTTCCGACGGCCTCTTTTTCTTTGTCTTCTTGAATCAATCCATTCTACACAACACCATCACTCCTCTTAAAATTCTGCTGTCACTATATTGCTTTCCTGTTCCAAATCTTCATAGATTTTCTGTAGCTTACAGAATAAAGTTCAAAATCCTCAGCCTGAGCCAAAAAACATTTTACAATGTCTATGAAAGCTCCCTCTGGATAAAGAAAGAAGTGCTGAATGTCTCTGTTCAACATCTGGGACACTCTCAGAAGGGTTATTTCTCCCTTTCCTTTGAAATGCAAGCTGCAACCCTGGTTTCTTAAAGACTTTAGCTGGGAATTCAATGTCAAACAACCCTACAGTAGGGCCCACTGGCCTTTAACCCAGAACACCTCAGCAGGGCTCCAAAGTGAAATCACCACAATAGACGTCTGAGCTGAAGCCAACCATACTTTGAGATGATTTTAAGAGTTTCATTAACACAAGCTTCTTCCAAAATCAGTTTTGAGTATTTATCAGGGCTGTCTGATCTTTTCCTTGGCAAAGACTTTAGGTGCTTGTTTTGAGGGGAGAGGGCAGCATTAGGGATTGAATCTGGGGTTTTTGCACTAAGATCCTCCCTTGTTCCTTTAGTCTCATTTTATTTCTCAATTTGAAACAGGAACTTACTACGCCACTCATTTGCCCAGGTTGGGCTCAAACTTACAGTCTTTCTGCTGGGTCTGCTAGAGTGCTAGGATTATAGGTTTGTGCCACCACACCCTGCTGGGTTTGGTGCATGCTTGATAATTTGCTTAGTAAGTCTCCTCTCCTTAAATGATTTTGATTTGAATCAGTTTGGACCAGTGATCCTTAATCCTAAATACTAATTACAATAAGACAGGAATAAGATGGATACCTTTTTTTAAAATGCTCATACTGTATCCTAGGAGCAACAGAAATTAAATCAGTCTCTAAGCTGGGACCCAAGCCTCAGAATGTTATAACAACCCTAAATCCATGACCCACTGGCAAGACATGAAACAGAATAAACCTGCAGGGAAAAAAAGACTTCAGGGAGTCCTAACTCATTCTAAAACATTAAGTACCGTAGTTTAAAAACATTCTTAGTTTTGAGGCAGGACAGAGAAAGGCAAGAGGGACAGGAAGACTGAGATAATTAGAAATGTGGCTAATATTTGAGAGTTAATATGTGTGCCAGTCATGGCTGAAACTTGTATTTACTGCTGCCCCAGACATAAAATATTACTGCTGATTCTCATTTTACAAGGAAGAAGAATGCAAGGCCTGGAGAAGGTTCAGTAAGTACCTATGGTCTGCAAGATGGAACTTGAATGTGAACCCAGAAAAATCTGACTTCAGAACTTAACTTTTCTACCATTGTCTTAGTCACTTTTTTGTCAATGGAACAAAATACCTGATGCCCATGACTGAAAGGAAAAGGAGTTTTTTCTGATTCATGGTTTTTCAATTTGGTTCATAATTGACTGGTTCCAAGACAGTGGAAGGACCTGGGAGAGGAAAGCTGCTCAGATCATGGTGTCCAGGAAGCAAAGAGAGAAGGGAAAAGCTAGGGAGGGAGATAAAACTTTCCTGGTCACACACCAAGCAACCCTGCTCTTCCAATCTGACCCTATATCCTAACAGCACATCCTGCTATGGACTCTTCAGTGGATTAATGAGCCAATCACCTTCCAAACCTCTAAACCCATGAGGCTTCGGGAGGACATTCTAGATCTAAACCATAATAGCCACTAACATAGGTACCACAGTAACAGCATTCGCGTAGATCTCACCCAGTACAAGGTGCTAGTCTAAGTACTTCATAAATATTATCTCTCCTAATCTCCATAACAATTTTGTAAAATGGGACCTGTCATAATTGGTCTCCAGACTAAACATGCGGACATGGAAGCTCAAGCAGGTGAAGCACTGGGGCCAAGATCACTGAGCACTCTCCAAAGAGCAGGAAATCAAAATATGCTGTGCTACCTGCTCAGAGTGCCATGCATCAGCTGTTCTCCTGGAGATAACGCATGTGCACACATGGTGTGCCTATTCCCATGAAAACACTCCACAACTCCTTCACACTACCAAAAATATTTAAAGCCTGGAAGCCCGTATGTGAAGGTGATAGCGTCCACAGCAAACATCTGACTAACTATAGTAACTGTGGAGTTGAGACAAGAAGAGTTCCATCATCACCTCAGAAAGACATTTCCCTGACACAGAATTCTGAACTTAATCTTTCTACAAGGAGCTGGGCTACAGCTGAATTGTTGCAGAGGACTCTAAGCATGTCCAAGGCTCCTGCATGGTCTCCTGGTCCATCTCTACTCTGGGTGTAGACTCCTCGTATGCCTCAATGAAGCCAGTTCACAGTTCACATCAGAGCTCGTCAGATACTCTTCCCTGACCATTCCCTTAACATGCACCACCTTGAAATTGCTGTCCTAAAACTGCTTAAATGCACAGAGAAGGTTTGATTTTAAAATGCTCGTCCTCATCCTATGTCCACCAGGAGCCTACTTTCTGTCCATCTGTTAAATGCACCCACTGTTGAATTTTCAGCTGATGCTAATGAGTGAATGCACTGTTCTTCCCAGGTGTCATAATGGTTCATTATGACTATGGCTTTGAAGGCATCATTGTTAGGAGTTTCAGGTAATTTGGCCCAATTGAAAAGTTTATATTCAATGGTATAGGCAAGAGGGAGCCATTACAGGTTTTGAGTACAGAGTGACAAGAGACCCACTTTAGAAAATCAATCTGGCAGTGATATGTAGCAGGATTTGGAGCAGAGAAAGGAACAGTTGGTTGGAACATGGTGCTGTGAAGCCAAAGGCTTGGAAATGCTGGCACAGAACATGAGGATTCATTAGCAAAAACCATTCTCACTGCTAAAAAGCTGGTCAAAGAGCACATCTAACTGATGATGGATTTGAATTTGGGGGACAGCACTTAAAATATGTGTCTACCCTGACTGCTTTTATCTTTAGATAGCATGTTAAGGAGAAGCTTCCATACATCTGTCATAGCTGAGTGAGCGGCCTCCTTGGTGCATTAAATCTTCTATTTTCAGGCTCAAATATCCCCGGAAAGCAACTCCACTTCATAGAATGGGGCTGCTATTTCATCTCTTCCTGTAGCAGTACTGGTTCCAGGCAGACCTTCTTGAAAGAGAGCCTTGCTTTTACCACCTCCCCCAGGTTTTGGCTCTTCCTTTTCCTTGGTAGCTTTCTCCATCACAGACCCCAACTGAGGCACTTGACAGAGCAGGAGAATCACACTTACTTTCCCTACCCATCATCCTCCAACAAGGCTGGAATACTCTCTGTACGAAACTAAGTGTTCACTAGAGTGACTTTGGGCTTTGACCTTGGCCCAATGATAGGGAACTTCACAGCAAATAATTGGGGATCTTGTTCCCCAAAGAGGAGTGTTTATCACCTCTTGGCCAAGTCTTGCCATGATCTCCAAGTTCCACCACCTCTGCAGCCTGAACAAATGTTAATCATGCTCACAGCTGAAGAAAGGTATAGGCCCTGGTACATGGGGATCTGGGTTCTCTGTTTCTGAATATTTTTCCTTGGTCAAGCAAGGTTGGAAGGACTTCAATCAAATATTCCCAAATGATTGGTTTCTGTACATTAGTACAGAAAATAGGATATGTTACAGTCAGTAGTAGCCAGATATTTTAAGTACTTTAAATATTTTAAAGAGCCAGGCATGGTGG
The DNA here is from genome assembly GCA_004027455.1 of Hydrochoerus hydrochaeris. Classification (NCBI taxonomy): domain Eukaryota; kingdom Metazoa; phylum Chordata; class Mammalia; order Rodentia; family Hydrochaeridae; genus Hydrochoerus; species Hydrochoerus hydrochaeris. The sequence continues at coordinate 137,473 of PVLA01000137.1, read as the reverse complement.
AGTGTGCCTGAGATCCCAGCACTCAAAAGGCTAAGGCAGAAGGATTGCCACAAGTTCAAGGCCAGGCTGGGATACATAGTGAGTTCAAGGCCAGCCTGAACTACATGGTGAGATCCTGTGTCAAAATAAATAGATATTTTAAGAAAAAACATGCTCTGATATATTACTTAGACAACAAACTGGTTTGCACTGTTACCCCAGAAATAGAAAAATGGCTTTCAATACTCTCCCTCTTGTCAACTATTAATTCAGAGGTCTGTCACCTCTTGCTTCCTTCACTGTTCCAGTCTTTCTCATGCTAATTTTCAGTGTTTTCTTGCCATGTTACCATCTCGTCTTTTTTTTAAACTACCTGTCTTACCTTCACTTCCAAACAATGCAATAAAGCAAAACATTCTTCCCCCTTTTGGAATGCTCCTTCTAACAGCAAGTGACAACATCACCTGCTCAGGAGCCCAAGGCCAGACCTGGAGGATATTCCATACCAGTGGTTCTCAAACATAAGCAAGCATCAGAACCGCCTGCCTGGTTTAGTAGCACACAGATTTCTGAGCTCCAGTCTTAGCCTTTCTGATGCAAGAGCAGGTTTAAGGGATGAAGGGCATTTCTCATTTCTGATAATTTCCTAGGAGATACCAATTGATGCTGGTGGTGCAGCCATTACCTGATGAGAACCACTGTGCTAGAAACACTGTCTTCTCTTTTTTCTCCTATATAAGTAAGTAATCAGTTACCACTGATTTTTGTCTCCAAATTTGTCCACATTCTCCCTGCCACCAGCATCCTAATAGGTTCTGTGCCCACTCTTAGTGAAATGTTCTAAAACATTGCTCACATCTCCTTTGCCCTAAACCCCCTCAGGTATCCTACACTATGATGCCTAGCTTCTTTAGCAAGGTGGGCAATGCCCTCTGACCTAGTGCTGTCTACGTACCCGTTCTTATTTTCCAACATTCCATAAAAAAGGACTAGGAATACCCAGCAAATACCCTGCAATTTCTCGTTCTTTTGTGACTTTTAGACCACTTGCCCTTTATATATACCTTGGTAATTAGCTCGGGCTCCCGTTTTTCAGGAACTTTTCTTTAAATATTTCATGGTGACCAGTAACCCAAGCTTTTCTCCCACAGTCCGCGACCACCACTTAACATGATTTCTTAGCACATTATGTTGAAACTCGGTTTGCTTGCCTTTTTGTGGCAGCAAACCTCTGGAGTTTTATCTCCAGCACCTAGTTCAATAAATGCTCACTGAGCTGGGGATTTAGCTCAGCGGCTTAAGGGCCTGCCTGGCAAGCACAAGGTCATGAGTTTGATCCCCAGTACCAAAAATAAATAAATAAATAAAAAAATTTAAAAAATAAAAAATAAATAAATACTCACTGAACTGAAGTTTTCCTCCACCAAATTCCTTCTGTCCTTGATTTAACTCCCTGTGCCCTGCTTGTCCCAATATCTGAATTCCTCTTGATCCTCACAAATGAGATCACAAAGCTCAGAAGGGCCAGTGGCTGAGATTCAACTCACCAGTGGTTTCCCTGTCACACTGGGAAGCCTGTTTATATTCTCTCATGTTTCCTTAATAAAACAACAGCTTTTCTTTACACAGAATCAGCCTTTCTCTTCAAAAAGTTGGGGAAGCTTTTCAGCTCTCGTTTGATATCCTAAGTGGAACCCTTAGCAGCAAGGAGAAGCCAAAAGAGATTAAGGTGGTACAGTTAAAGGCCAAAACCCAAATCAAATACATTGCTTTGGCTGTGCTTATGAGTCACTCTGGCTGCAAGAATCTGCAGCTCCGCAGAATCTTCGATTTCTTCGGTTTCACTTCTAAACTAAATATGGCCAGACTAGTGTATTTTGGCTCATGAGCTTCTGACCTTGAAAAACTGGGTAAGATAACAGAAATAAGCCACATTCCTTAACGACAAATTGTTTTTTTTCTCCCTCACTCCTATGCTTCTTTTTTTCCTTCTGCTTTCTGTGGTGAAAAACACACACACACAGAAGATGTCCATAACCGCTTAGTTAAGCACAAGGTATTAATAGATGAAAGTTTTGTTGTTGAAAACATGAGTGGAAGAAATTGATCATAGTAAGTGGAGGTTAATGTAATATCTGAAATTAAATTTCTTACATAGGCAAGACGAAACAATTGAGGAAATTAGTTAAACAACCAATGATATTTTACTAAATTATTTTGTGTACTTAACAGACACTGTATTCTCCTATAATCATATACAAATATACAACCCTCACATACTAAATAATTAACTGGGCATAAGAAGTGCTGTAGGTAAATAAAGTATTATTAATTTCATTATTATTATTGCAAATTTGAACACTCTTTACCATAATTTCCTAATTTGCCGCTTGGAGGAATGAACTTGGCGATCTTCCACTGCCATTATGAATTTCTCTATGTCAGGCAGCAGGGCCTCTAGATGGAAAAAGGGTAAGTTATGCAGACAACTGGCTGGAAAAGAAGCCTGTTTATTTTCAGAGTGTCTTTGGCCTGAGTGCTGAATTTTTTGGCCATTAATTGTCTGAGCCACCTGTCCCACGCCCTCTTTTTTCTGAGAAATAGTTGCTGTTTTCTCCACTGGGTTGTCGGGTGTTAGGAGAATAATAAGTGAAGATATCTGAGGATTCTTTGCCTGCCGGCACTGCCTTGATCTATAGACAGCAACTAGCAAGGAACTCTGCCTCTTTGTTCACACGGATTACTGAAGAATGATTGTGGTTCTGGCCTTGAAATGTTGATGGAAACTCAGCTGCAGGTCTGACATGGGCCTCTGATTTACCAGTAGAGAATACCTTTCCCAAGTATGCTTTCAAAGCAACCATTGATCGAATGCTGGCAAACATAATCAATTTCATTCTCTCTCATTTTGGTGGAGGGCTGGTGAATGAACCCAAGTCCGTCTGTACACTAAACATGTGCTCTTGCCATTGGGCTGCACCCCTAACCCTCCTTTTCTGATGACAAGCCTGGAGTAGTGCTGTTCCCTTTATTTGTGATGGTCTCACTTTCCAATTGTAAGTATGCAAACATGAATAGAAGAATATTCAAACCAACCCTTGGTCCGAATAACTAATGTCTATGCATACCAAAGAGCCTAAACCAAGCACCCACTCCATTTTGTAAAAGTTTCTGAACAATGGGACATGGCTATTTCTACTAAAGAATATGTTACAAATGAAAACATTTTTGTTGACCTACTTTAAGTTTGACAGGCCTGGCCGCTCCAAACTCAGCAAAGAAATAGCAAAAATAATGAAATCAATAAAACAGTATCTTAACTTTCTTAATTCAGAAATGTATATTATCTTCACTGGTTAACTTTTTATTTTAAAATTAACCAAATTAATTCCAATAAATTGAAATCCTCAAATAAAAGTTTCTAATAAATTGGGGGACATCAACCTCACCAAATCATAGGCACACAGTTCAGACTGCAACTAGACAGGCCTTGTTGTGTGGGCTGCAAGATATATTAGAACTGATATCACTGTGTTCATGAAAGAAGAGGCAGAACAGAGCAAGAATACTTGCTTGTATGAAGAGTCAGTCCAGAAAGTCTGAGGCTTCATAGAACAGAGTTGAACACTTAAGGAATAATCTGTCACATTTTACTGTTTTACCAGTTCTTATAAATCTTTTTTCTTTCTGAGTCCTAAAATGGGATATATTTTTAAAATATGTACTTCAACAGTGAACAAATAGCTATAATTTACAGAACATCTATGCTACTCTACTCATTTGATATACATTAACCTTTATTAAAATGATACAAAAATCATAGGGGGTAAAAACTATTTTATTTTATTTTATTTTTAGGTGAGTATAAACCATTTTAGTGCTGTTTTGCATATAATAAAACATAAACACAGGCAAGTTGAGTCACTTGCCCAAGGTTACATAGCTAGGAATATTTGAATCCAGATAGTCTCATCAAAGAGAAATGAACAAAGTGCTGCTATTTTCTTAGATGCATTGCCATTATTTCTCTTGGCTAATACCGACGGACAATTTGGATTCTCTAGGTGGACCAAAATGGTAGAATTGGTCAGGTTTCCAGATTCTGGGACTGTTAAGTAATCTGTCTGCCTCTCTATACTCAGAAAAAGCAGGAAATATTGTGTTAGGATATAGTAGCCAACCTCCTGGTGGCCTCCGTACTTCCTGATTTGCACACTCATTCAGTTCTTCCAGTTTTGTACCAGGATTGGTCTCTGTGACCAACTGCAAGTGGCAGAAGCAGCTAGTACGTCACCTCCAAGGCAGGTTATAATAGACTATGGCTTCTGTCTAGATGGTTCTTTTGTATATGCTCTCTAAGATTGTGGGCTTTGAGGGAATCTAGATACCATGTCACAGGGACATTCAGGGACCCCATGAAATCACCATCATGATGAAGAAAGGAAGTCTGCAGCCAATAGCTGGTGAGAAGGTAAGGCCCTCTAACAGCAAAAGAGCCAGCATGGATGAGCATTCTCAAGCTCCCATCAGACCTAGAAATCATGGCAGAATCACCCTGTCAGCCACTTCCAGATTCTTGATTTTCAGAAATGGTGTAAGAAAATACATATTGCTTTAAACTACTAAATTTTTGGATAACTTGTCATTCTGCAATGGATAACTAACACATAAAGGGTAAGGAAGAAGGCACCTTAGTGCCTGCCAGGGGCTAGAAGACTGGAGTAGGCAGCCCCAGGGTAAAAGAAGGACCACTTTGAACTGAAAGAAAAAAATGAACATTTGATTGCAGACTCGAGGATTCACCGTTCAGAAGTTTGTGTCTGAGTGAGTTTGCAATCAAGGATGAAGGTGAGCTGATGTGCTTTATGGAAATCAGTATTGATGAGAGGGTGAGCTAAATGTGTCAGGTGGAGCAGCGTGTAGAGCTCTGCAAGGAAGTTACTGAAGACGCATGGCAGGTTTTGCAGGTGCCTCTTCACCTTCCCTTGTTTGCAGAATGCTCAGTGCTGAGGCAGGAAGCTATAGGCCTCAGAAATAAGCAGAGCTCTGGTTGGGGTGACCTAACTGTGGCCCCTGACTTGCCGGGCTTCCAGGGTCCCTCACTTAGAGCAGAAACTCTAGAACATCAGGCAGTTGTTGAAAGGCTTGTGAAATATAATCAGAAGAATCAGTCCCATGTCAAGATCACCTAGAGCTCAGCTACTCCAGAAGAAGAGTTTGGGAAACCCAGCAGTTGTGCCCCTCCCAGAGATCCTGGCCCTGGTTTCTGAACTATTGCTGGATCCTCAATACACTGGCTGCCTAGGGCTGCTGTACTCAATACCACAACCTGGGGGGCTTAAAACAACAGAAATTTGTTCTCTTAAAGTCTTTCAGGCTAATGCCCAAAATCATGTGCTGGTAGGGCCATGCTCCCTCACAAGATGCAAGGGGAAAATTCCTTGCTTGCCTCTTTTAGCTTTTCAGGGTTGCCTGCAATCTTCATTTCCCTTGGTTTATAACTTCAATTTTGGCTTGTGCCTTAATATGGTAGTTCCTTTCTGCCTCTGTCTCTTTTTGTAATTTTCCTCTTCTTGCACAGGCTCAGGATGTTTACAGCAAACCCTGGCCCCCTGCTGAGTCACTTAGTTAAACTTCTTAACTTCTCAAGTTGACACAATGAACAACATTCTAGACCAGTAAAGGCATGTCCTCTACACCCAGAGATGTAGAATTGGTTAAGCTTCTAGATTTCTCAAATTGACACATTGTGTCAACCATTACAAGGTTACATTCACAAGCCACAGGTGGGGCTGTGAATTTTGAGGAGATACTGTTCTCTCTAATAACTATGACTCAGTTCTCAAATATGTCCTCCTTAACATCTACTTCTCTGACTAGTCCTGGAGCACAGCAGTCCTGCCCTGATCCCATCCACAGATTCAGCTTCCATTTCTTCAACATCTCTTTACTGTTTTCCCAAACTCCCCTGCCCATCTCTTACACATAGCCAGAAGAGCTGAGCAGCAAGGAGACATAGTTCTGGTATGCCCTTGAGAGGTCAAGGATGTCTCTTTGGGCTCTCTTGCTAGGGTGACATTTTAACTTCCTGGGTTATTAGTTTTCCATGTATAATTATATAGGTGTCAGCACCACCTCTGTTATAACTAAGCAGTTGTTGGATACACAGTCCTTGAACTCCAAGGCCACAGGTTCTTTAGAAGAAACTACCTCTTCTTTCCCTTCAACAGATTTATATTATTAATTGATTGGCTCTGTCATAGACCTTCTTATTTCTCCTTCTTTGGCCACATCTTAGTAAGCACATACAAGTTTCCCAGTGGGACAGTGATATTACCACTTATGACAATAAAATCTCTGGTCCTGCATGCCTTGCCGGACTTGAAAACCCATCCCCACCATGGGTTTCCCTTCCCCCAAATCCTGCCTTACAAGCATCTCTCCTGCTGGGAAAGGTACTGTGCTTTTCCTAACTATTAGCAGCACCTGCTGTCTCCTCCTCTCAAGGTTTTCTGTGTCAGCCAACTCTGCAGAAGTTGTGTAGCCTGAAGAAAGCTCATGCCAGTCCAGCCATTGAGTAGGGGTTGAAGGTAGCAGCCACCCTAACAACTGAGCAGGTTGCTTGTAGTGGCACCCTAACCCTAACCCAGCCCTCCTGCTTTCTCCAAGTACACTCTGCTCCATGAAAACAGTTGACAGTGGGCTTCTGTTAGAGCAGCCTGTACCGGAGCACCCAAGTCCAGCCTGGATGTAGGGCCAGCTACTTCTTGCTTTGGCAGATCATGCCCCACTGCCTCGCAGGGTTCATTTTTGGGTTTTGGTAATTCCAGGTAAAGCTAGAGAGGAAGGATAGCAAATGGCTTCCTCCTCACAGAAACAGCTTCTCCAGCCTGCAGAGATCCAAAAGGTGCAGGCCAGGCCCATAGAGGATGAAGCAAGCAATGAGGGACTGGCTTGGATGGCATTCCTGCGGGGTCACCCTCAATTCATCCCCAGTCCTTTTGGTAACTTGTCTAGATGCTGCTGAGCCCAGCAGTGAGAGTTATAAGTCACTTGCTTGCAAGTGATGGTCAGCTAACCAGAAAAGACTCTGACAGTTTCCCAGAATGCTGGGGCACAGTCCAGGTGGGTTCTGGAGCAGACATGTAAATGAAGAGAGCTAACATTTCACAGTACAGGAAAGAAAGGAGGAGGGTCAAGCCCAAACCTGATCCTCAGCAGACAGGGCTCATGGAGAAGCTCTCTGGTGACCTGTCTGAGCCAAGAGTCTGTCTGCCTGGCCACAGTCATGGTGTCACAATGGTGGGGATAAACCTGGCTGATTCCTACCAGGTGTGGTGGGCTAAAGGGATTTGTAGACATTATTCATTCCTCTCAGTTTTGCTTTCCTTCAGAGTTCTTATCAAGAACTCTGTGATTCACCTTTTCCCTCTCTGGTGGAAACTCCACAAGAACAAATCTTTGGGGGGCGGGGGTGGGGAGTCCATTTGTGCCAGAATCTGGAAAATAGTAGCTAATTAATGTCTCAGATCATTCAAAACTGAATTTTCCTTCTATATTAAACAAGAAAGATAAACTTGATTGACATAATCATTGGAATCCAAAGATCTATAATTCCTCGGTTCAAATCTTTTTTTTTTCCTGTACATTTCACTAGGTCAGAAACCAGGTTGCATCTCGCAAATATATCTCATAACCTTGGGAAGCTGACAGCACCTTTGACATAGTTATCTTTCTGTTTTATGCAAAGCTCCTTTGGCAGCTTTTATCATTGCTACTGCAATTGGCTATTTGTTATTCTTTGTGCTACACTGTTGAGTCTAAGTTCTTTCAAAATATCTTTACAAAGAATACACTATGATTTGGCTTTAATATGAAAAAGTTATTGTGTTGACACAGAAAAGTAAAGAAACAGAACAGCATGGCAGAACGTTGACAGTGCTGAAGTAAATGTTGGGTATTGGAGCAATGGCCACAATTCTTTCTTTTCTTGTAAAGCAACAACCAAGTGCTTTATAAGACATGAAGAAAGAAGATGCTCTGTTATGTCAGTTCATTGATAGGAAGCAAGAAAATAACAATTCAAAATATGTAGAAGGATGTCAACAGTTTAAGAGAAAATCCCAGAAGAAAATTGTTCAAGAAATTCCACATCCCGATGCTCTGATGACACAGAAGCTGTCACAGTGTTCAGAAATGCAAATGTTGATGTCTCTAAGTTAAAAACCATTCAAAAAAGTCAGAATCTCCTTGTGCAGTCATTTTAGGTATTCCTTAACTAAATTATTTGGCTCACGTTTGCTTTTTGATATGTGCAAATGAGTAATACAAAAATTATGTTTAAATAAACAAAAGAGTTCCATTTTAAAGACTTACATAAAAACTCAATGTGATGTGATAATACATTGTGTCATAGTGTAATTGGCAGCATTTTTTTTCCTGGTACCTAAAATCATGTTACATCTTAAAATTTATGACATACTGGATTTGATGCAACATGGTGTACCATATTTTGTACTTTTTTCAGTGCCGTAATGAATAACATTTATTTCTTCCAAAAAATGTTTAGATTTTTTAAAAATGCCTACAGTAATTGTACATGCATTTAAATTTCCCAAACACAGTGAATAGCCTGGTGAAATAATCATAGAGTGGTAGTTAACTACCTCAGAACTAATTTTGGTATTTTAATGATTGTAAAATTGGCTTTTATGTGGAGTTCATAATGAAATCTCAAGATTTTAACTCTTGAGTGAATGGAACATAATATTTTAGTGAACAAAAGTGAAAGATCCTGGTGAAAGTGCATTACCACATGGTTTAACTATTACAGAGGTAGCTCCAATATAAATGCTGCAGTATTGATATAGTCCAGATGCAACCCCTAAAATTCATGTGTTGGAAATTTAATTCCCCACTACAACAGTGTTGGGAATTGGGATTTAGTCAGAGATGACTGGATTATACATGCCACAGAATAATACAGGTTCCACCTACCAGTAAGAATAGGCCTCTTTTCATTATGTTTGGTTTGGTTCTTATTGACCCAGGGACTGCATAAAATAAGATTGTAGGGTACAAATGTAGAGCAGCTACAAAAAGGCAGAAGTACTCCCAATGACATAATTAAAGGGGTAAACAATGCTTGACACCTGTACTGTCTAACACAGGGTCACTAACAATCCATGGCTATTAAAATTAAAGCTCAAATTAATTAACATTTAAATTTCATTTCCACACCACACGTGGCTAGTGATCATTTTATTGGACAGTTCAACTGTGGAATGTTTTCATTATTGCAGAAATTTCTACTGGGCACATTGCTTTAGACAATAGTGTCCAAAAAGTCTTACTACTCATGGAAATAGTTATAAAACACTCATAAAAATGCTTTCAGAATTTTCTACTTCCTACCATCCTTTGAGAAATAGTTCTGGCTCCTAAGTAATAAAGTAACTATTACCTGTCGGAAGGCAGTAGCATTAGATGCAAAGAGAACTATTCTAGGCTAGAAGACCTGGGTTTTAGTTCTACCTCTAGCTTGAACCATAATCTGGGCAACCTGTTGGCAAGCCATCTCATGTCTTCCTTCCAAGTTTTCTCATCTTTCATGCTTGAGTTGAGCTGAATATCTAAATCATTTACCACTCTTATGTTTGATGATTCCAGAAAACTGCTGTTGGCTCCACACCATCTGCCATTTTGCAGTTCTGCACAGTCTTACCATTTATGTAACCAAAGGAAAGCAACCATAGAAAAGGTGTCAACAACACACAATGACTGCCTTCCATCAGGAAGTATTTGAGCAAGCTAAGAAGTCTCTGTTGCAGATAACTATAAAGGGATTCCATGTATTTTGTACATAATTTCCCTTTGTACTTACTTTACTGCGCTATAATCATCACTCTCAATGAGGAACTCTTTTAAGGTGGATACCATTATCTCTCAAATGTTCAGTGCAGAGAAAGAACTCAAAATGTTTGTGGAAGTCTGAATGAAAAATGGATTAATATTTTACCACATGGAATCCACCCCAGCAGTATCAAACTTATAAATGCCTCTCTTCCAGATACGATCTTTTTCCTACAGCCTTCTAGCCTGGGTTTCTATGTGTATCTCCCTGACCTGTGCCTTTAGAGAAGAATTTCCCCAGCTTATTATTCAGACTATTCTCCTTCAGTAATGTCAATTATGCCAAGCTAGCCTTTTCCATTTAGTTACTTTATTCCATATTTTTATTTTTGTTCAAAATGAGATTCAATGTGTTGTCTTTCCATAACAAATTTTCTTCAATATAATAGATTCTTCTGAGAACAAGAATTACTAATGCCTTCTTCAGAAACCCTTTTTGCATCTTAAAGTATATTCCTCTCTTATCTCATAAGGTTTTCCTCTAGTCTTTGGCTTATTTTCAGAGGAGAGATGTCTAACCTACCATGGGCATAAAGTCTAATCAACCCTTCCTGAGAAGCTTGCTCCCTTTGATGTCTCACCCAGGAGTGGCCATGCAGAATCTTCCAGCAAGCAAGGAGACTCACCAGGACAAATCATGTTTACTCCACAGGTGGCATTTCTAGTTCCTAACTGAATTATGATCATTTGGGATTTGAAAGAGAACTCCATGGTCCTCCTCTGAAGATTAACATTTAATTCATTAATTATTTATTGAGCAACAACACAGCTTGCACTATAGAGAATATCATAAAAAATAATACTGGTATCTGCTTTAAGATGGCTTATAATCTATTTAGCAAGGTGAAATATATACACAAATAACTGCACTATACGATAATAGAAGTAGTAACTCTGGATCAGAATGGCAACCGAGGACACAAACAGGAAAGGATTTGTGAAACAATAGACAGTCAATGGTATTTGGATGTGTAAAGCCAGTGATGTAGAATCCTGGAGCTGCTATCAGCTGCAGATTTCTAGATTACAAACAGAAACATGTGCAAGATGCCCTAAGAGCCCCTGTATTTCTCATTGGCACCAAGGGGAAAAGATTCCTCTTCGTTGGAAAGGTACTTATTTTACGTATTCACCAAAGGACAATGAATCAATTAGTACAACTTCTATAGAAATCAGTATGGAGATTCCTGAAACCACTAAAACAAGAAACATATGTTTTTTAGCTCCTTTGTCAAAGAATGAGTGGCCGAATGTGTCTGGAGTTGTTTTTCATACTCCAGTATGTTCCACTAGTCTATGTGTCTGTTTTTATGTTAGTACCTCTCTGTTTTTATCATGGTAGCTTTGCAATATAACTTCAAATCTAGGCTTATGATGCCTCCTGCTTTGCTCTTGTTACACAGGATTGCTTTTGCTATTCTGGGTCTCTTCCAGTTCTATATGAATTTTAGGACTGTTTTCTCTAGTTGTGGAGCGAATGGTCTTGGTATTCTGATTGGGAATGCATTAAATCTACATAGCAGTTTAAATGGCCATTTAAAAATTCTTCACTTTTCTTTTTCTTTTTTATTTTAGTTTATTAGTACACATGACTATTATATAACAGTTACATCTCTTGTGGGGAGTTGGTACATGTATGACCATTTTTACAACGTGGGTTGTGCCCATTCAGGAACTGGGGAAATCTTTCCATTTTCTAAAGTCCTCTTCAGTCTCTTTCTCCTGTAACTTTCATTGTAGAGGGCTTTTTCTTCCTTAGATTACTTCATAAATATTTAATTTTTCTTTATGCTATTGTGAATAGTGTTATTTTCCTAATTAGTTTTGGTTGGTTCATTATTGGCAATTTTTGTGTGTTAATTTTATACCCTGCTGCATTACTGAATTTGGCAATTATTTCTGGGAGTATTTGGGTGGGAGTTTTGGGCTCTCCTATGAAAAGGATTATGTCATCTGCAAATAATGATAATTTCACTTCTTCCTTTCCTGTACATTTCCCTTTAGTTTTTTTCTCTTATCTGATTGCTCTGGCCAATATTTTCAGTACTGTATTGAACAGGAATAGTGATAGTGGACATTCTTGTTTTGTTTTATCTCATCTTTTTTTTAAAGAACAGATTTTCTGCTATTCCTCATTCATTGTTGTTTTATCATAAATGACATTTATCAGACTGAGATGAGGTCTTTTATATCTATTTTCTTCAGGTTTTTTTTAATCATGAGTGGATTTTGGATTTTACCATTGTTGTCCTTTTCTTTAATATATAGTGACATTTTTTGGCTCTTCTGATTAGTTTAAAATTTACTTTGAGAATAAAATTGATACCCCTGCTTGCCTTTGAGGTCCTAGTGGATGGACTATCATTTTCCAACCTCTGATTTTTAGTTGAATTATTTTTGGATGAGATGAGTCTCTTGACTGCAACAAACCATTGAGTTTTATTTTTTGATCCAGCCCTGGGTGTCTTCTACATGGGGAGTTGAGGCTATTGACATTTGGAGTTAGTACTGACAGGTGTTAACTTTTTCCTATTATTGTGTTCTTTTTCTGTTGCTCTTTTCTTTTTTCTTTTCTTATTTAGCAACTCATGATGCTTGATATATTCATTCATCTGACATTTTGATTTTGTTCACTTTGTCGTCTCTGTCTAGGATATTTCTTGAGTATTTTTTGGAGTGTAGGTTTGAGGTTCATGTATCCCCTGAAGTGTTATTTGTCTTGGAATGACCTTAGTTTTCTATCAGTTTTGAAAGATGGTTTTCCAGGATATATTATTCTGAGATAGAAGTTGTTTCCTTTTAAGGTTTGAAATATTTCACTCCAAGCTCTCCTGGCCTTTCAAGTTCATGCAGAAAAGACTGCTATAATCCTAATGGAGTTACCTTTGCAAGTGACTAGCTTTACTGTTGTTGTTTGCTTGCTTGCTTGCTTGCTTGCTTGTTTTTCTCTGCCATCTTTTAACATTCTTTTTATTGGACTTCTGGGATTTTTACTATGCTATGTTGTAGAAAGCTTGTTTCTTCATCAGGGTTATTTGGTTTTCTGTAAGTCTCCCTTATCTGCATGATAAATTCTTTCCCCAGTCTTGGAAAATTTTCTGCTATGATTTCTGTAAACACATTTTTTTATTTGATGTGTGCTGTCTTCTGATTTCTCTCTGATTCCAACTAGCCTTTGCTTAGTCTTCTAAGCATCATCTACTAGCCATTGAACAAATTTTTCTTGCTCTCTCATCTTATTAAGGGTTTCTCAAAATAAATTGGTTTATATTTCCATTTTGTCCTCAATTTGTGAAACTTTATCTTCATTTTGATCATTGCTGCTGTTTATGAATTCTATAGAATTCTTTACCTCTGAGGTTTCTGTTTGGTACCTTTTCCTGGAATCTATTTCTTTAGTAAATGTGTCGATGTTCTGAACCATTTTGGTCGGCTCTTCCAGTTTTTTGTTTCTTGCAAGGCCACATTGGTTAGTGTGTTTGTTAGTTATATTACCTTTTGGTTTACACCCTCTTCAAATTTTTAGAGTTTCTTTACTTCCTTGTCAATCATTTTGTAAAGCTCAGTTGTCTAGTATTTGCCTTCCTCTCTATCAGTGTCCCTTGGTTCTACTTTGTAGATTTGGGAGACTTTGGGGGCATTTTGTTGCCTTTTTTAAATCTCTCTTCCCCCAATACCCTCGTGTGTGTGTGCATTTGTGCTCATGCTGAAGGTTGAGAGCAAATAGAGTGAAAGGAGTTTTCACTGATTTGAGACTCTCACTAGTTAGATTCTGTTTTCTGGTGATTTGTTCTTGACTGTGTTTGTTCAGAGGTATTGTTTTCCACTCTGATATATTCAATTTATTTGTGTTGGACCCTGTCACCTTGTTTTTGCCCTCTAGACAGCCATCTTCTCTTCTTAGATTTAGTATTCTTAAGCTCATGTTTGAATTAATAAAAAGCATCTGATATTTTAGGGACAGGATAATCATACTTTCATAGCAAAGATAATTTGGCCAACTAAAGCAGTGCTGTAAGGTTAACTGTGTTTCTTATCACTGAGATACAATAGCTGACACTCACAACTTATGAAAGGAGAGGGCTTATTTTGGCTCACATTTCAGAAGTTTCAGTTCATGTTCAACAGGTATAAACACAAAAATGGCATAGTAGAGGGCTGGCATGGAGGAAAACCGCACATGTTATGGTGGGCAAGAAGAAGAAAGTGAAGAGAGAAGCCAGGGACATTCATATCCCAAGTGACTCACCTCTTCCAAGCAGGTCCAATCCCCCCCCAACAGTATGTTTAGCTATCAACTAATCCATAAATTAATCCACCAGATAATACACTGCCCTTGTGATCCCATTACATTCCAAGAGCATTGCCTCTCAGTGCATGAAGCTTTTGGGGGAGTAGTCTTGATTTAAACCATAACATTAATCAATATTTTTCTTTGGCTTTACATTTTGTGTCAAAGATTATGTCATTCAATTAGCACTTAGCATCATCCCAGGATAATGGGTTTGTTCTGTCGTGTTGGGATTTTTCTTACCTTTTCTAAATTGAATATGAAATTTGAGTGGTATCCAAGAGGCTTTTACTTAGAGTCCAGGAAATAACAACAATAATGAAAAGATATCATGACTTATTCTGTTGACAACCATCTACAAAATGTTTTTCAGGGTAACCCTATAACCTTGAAGTGAACAATAAAGGGTACATTGTGAGATTTGTCCCTCTTCTTTTTGTTTCGCTGGGATTTCTAAACCATATACAAACTTCTAAGCTTCCTGTCTTGGCCTACTTGAATACAAATACCATAAACTGTGTGGCTTATGAGTAATCTGCATTTATTTCCTCACAATTCCGGAGGCTAAGAAGTAGAAGATCAAGATGCCTTCAGATTCAGTGTCTAATGAGGGTCTATTTCTCACAGAGAACAACTTTCTGTTGTCAGATGGTGGAAAGGAGCTACCATCTCTCTTCTGTCTCTTTTGTAAGGGGTCTAATCCAATCATGAGGGCTCTGCCTCTGTGATTTATTCACTCCTAATAACTCTACCATTTAACACCAGGATAATGTTTCAGCTTATGGATTGAGGATGGAGGTAGAGGTACAAACGTCACACCATAGCACCACACAGAAGTGGATGAAGCTGATGATGCTATCTGAGAAAAGTGTGTTACTGAATGCATTACTTACATGGAACATTCCTCTCATTCATGTAGATTTAGTTATGACCTTTAATTCCAGGACATTTCTATCTAATGGTGGTACAGGAGAGGAAATGAAACCCAAGAGACAAACCACATTCCTAGAAAAATGGAGGTCACTGTTCCTTCTGCCCAGCTTTCCATATTGGCAAGTAGGACATTGGCATATATCGTCCACCCTTAGCTGATTCCACGAGGGAATCTCCTTCTAACATTCCCCCTGCAAATGCAAGGCCATATGGAAAGTTGCTTCACTGCAAAATCAGGTTGCATGTGGGCTGTGAGCCTAGTCCTTGTGTGTGACTTCACCTGAACACAGCTACCAAAAAGAATCAGAGAAAAGCACTACCTTTAATTCTCCTTTCTCAAAGGCTGCCTTTTCCCCTAAAGACAGACTCTGCTGAGATGTTTTTGATCCCTGCCCAACAGATCCAGGAAATGTGGTAAATGAGACAGAGTTCGGTTTTCTGGCAGAAAAAAAAAAAAAGCCAGCTTTCATGTTCAACAAGAGGCCTCTCATAAATGACGTCCATGAGCATCATGCTACAGCTGACAAAATGCAAATCTTGTTTGCATGGGCAGCTTTATAGAACATCAGCAAAGATAGAAATGCTGTCAGAGTGCACTTTTGCTTCACCATCAAGGCTAACCCAAGCAGAGAAATCCATCAACTCAGGTTGTAAAGTAGGCATGGACACAAGGAAAAAAGACAAATTAAAAAAGAGAGAGATCTATATACATGTCGTCAGTTTATAAATGCACCTGGTATACCCCGGACAGAGCAGGCATGGCTGTCCCTGTTCCCTCCATTTCCCGACTCATTGGCCATTCTGTCATTTCAGAGGTCTCATCCACCCTGCCCATAATGTGGTCTTGCAACTTGCCAGCATATTGTTATCAGCATATTGAGTACTGAGGATGATCACCTGGGATTATGCATCCAGGATACTGTACCAGTCCAGGAAGAATCTTTGTGGTATGTCAACTGGCCTCCCAGGAAGAAGTGAGATGCCAGTCCACATGACTCACTCAGTAAGTTGAAAATCATTCACCTCATTGCTGCAATTATTTGACAATAAATGCAGCCACTGTTGATTGTTCATAGGTCTCTAGAGAGTCACTGTGGCTCCATGGAGATATCAGCTACATATGCATCTTGTTTTGGTGCTCCATGAACCAGGTTTGGGTTCGCAAATTTAAGATGCTAAACTTATTCTCCTGTGTGGCAAATATTTGTGTATGAGCTACAGGGGTCTACATAAGTATCCCATAGGCTGTGTTTTAGATAGTTCCCTCATTTCTTAACCCCATTTGGAAAACTTATAATCAAGTTCAGATTATAAATTTAGGCCTATCATTAGCATACAGCTTCTTATTAATAAGCTTAATCTGGCTGATTTTCTGCCAGATAATAGATATTTTTTGAGGTGACCTAGTTTTGCCTACTAGGACAGGGCTGGAGAGATAACCCTAAGATAGTCAAAGCAGCAAGTCAGTGTGAAGGTACTGGTGCTAAGCTACAGAGTTATAGAGGGAAGAAAAAGGAATTACCAAAGATGGACTTTGCTTACTCTCAGCAAAGATTCATAAATTTATAAATACTTATGACTAAAAGGCTTCATTTCCAGCTGAAGTTATTCAGAATTTTGTCTAGTGCCAACAAATGACCATCAAAAGACTCCCACTC
This sequence comes from Hydrochoerus hydrochaeris, assembly GCA_004027455.1. Taxonomy (NCBI): domain Eukaryota; kingdom Metazoa; phylum Chordata; class Mammalia; order Rodentia; family Hydrochaeridae; genus Hydrochoerus; species Hydrochoerus hydrochaeris. The sequence continues at coordinate 120,700 of PVLA01000137.1, read as the reverse complement.
TTGGTTACATGAAAGGCCAGATTTTCTAAGCCATGTGTACAGTACTGTTAAGGTTCAAGAGTCTCATAATCTGGGTTAGAAGAAAATAGGTCTGAAGGTTTCTTGCTGTTTGAGATGACTTTACCTTATCCTCTCACTGGGACTCTCTGTTACCAGTGTACCAAAGTTAGGTAGCATTGAAATGGGCCTTGAAATTTTCCCACTTTTCAAATGAGGAAATGGAAAGTCAAGAAGGTCAAATAACATGCTGTTACAGTTGGGATTAAAAATGTCCCTCAGAAGGCTCAGGTGAGATGTTTAGAACGTAATTAGATCATGAAGAAGTTCGTAGCCAAATGTTCTGTTAAGAAGTGGGACCTTGTTGCAGAAAGCAAGTCACTGGGGCATGATCCCAAAGGAATATTCTTTATTGCCCACTATGCGGGGTCAAGGTATTCAGTCCTAGTCACGGAGTTAGTAAGAGGAGAGACTGAAAATCATGCTTTGGAGTTAGGTTCCATTCTGGCTTATCTACTCCTATTTGACATGGCTTATTCCTTAATCTCTTGAAACCCATTTCCTCACTGGCAATATCGTGCCCACATCATAAGATTTCTGTGAAATTTAAACAAGACTAAAGGATTTGAAACATTTAGCATAATACCTGCCTGGTACACACCTAAATATCCAAATGTGAAATATTATTCTTTAAGAGTATTGGGGAGGGGTGTTTCCCTTTCATCTGTACACTCATGCTTGATCCTGATGCTGAGAATACATAGGATACTGGAAAGGTGCTACAATATAAGTGTGATCCAAAAGTGCTCACATGTTGGAAGGTTGTCTTCGAATGCAGCAATGTGGGAATGGAATGGCACCTTTAAGAGGTGGGCTTTTGAGACCCCACGCTAAGTGTTATTCTCTGAGGGGATTCATATCCTTCCCATGAGACTCCACTTAGTTCCTGCAAAGGTACGATGTTCTAAAAGGATGAGGTTGGTCTTCCCCTCACCCTGCCATCCTGTCTTGCCTTGTGATAGCTTCCTCTGCAGGCTCTCCCACCTTCATGTCATCTGCCACTAGGCCCTCAGCAGAGCTGAGCCAATGCCATGTCCTTGAACCTAAAGAACAGTGAGCTCAAACCAAAACAAAACAACTCTTTTCTTTATGAAGTTACCCAATGTCTCACATACTCCATGATATTAATGGAAAAAGGACAGATACAAATGCTACATCTCATATTGTGTGTAATCAATCACACAAACACATCACAAAGTCTTTATTTTCAAATTTCAAACCTGCAAAATATTTGAGACACTGCTGCAATCAGAGTTCATCTCTGTTTCAATTTCACCAATTAACATTTATCACATGTTCTTGCTTCCTCTGAGTCCCCACCCTCCTTCACCTCCACTAAATCATTTAAAAGAAAATTACAGGCATCTTGAAGATAATTTACCCCCAAGCACTTTAACAGGTGTCTCCTAGGAGTGTAGAGAAAATTGTCAAGAAAAACAACACTGATATGAGAATATTTTCCAACCTATAACTCATATTCAAATCTCACAATTCTTCCTATGTAGTATTTTTCTTTCATTTGACCTAGAATCCAGTCAGAGTTCATGTATTGTATCTTATTGATCTATCTTTATAATCCCTTTTAATCAAGAACACTCCCTTTTTAAAAAAAGTCTTTAAAATACTTATATTTTAACACATTCTATCGAATTATTGTGCATATTGTCCCATAATTTACATTTGTCTGATTCCTTTCTCATTATGAGATTCAGGTTATTTTTGCCTATGGTACTTCTTAGGTGATATTATGATCTTCTTAGTATACCAAATAAGGAGTATACTAAGTTTATCCCATTATTGGTGATGCAGAGTTCACTTGGTTAAGGTGATGACTTCTAGATTTCCCCATTGCAATGTGCCAGGATTTCCTTTATGATTACCAAATAATCTGTGAATCTTTCTCTGAGGCTATGTGACTATCTTGCAATATCTGTCCAGTGGTTTGAGCATCTGTGGATAATACCTTCCTAAATTATTTGGATGGTTACAAAGTGGATCCATTGTAATACTAGAATTTCTTTTTATCTGTTAGCTGCCATTCTTGTTTAAAAACAGCCCTTCCTCTTTCTGTAGTAATATTATAGATTCAAAATTATTTGTTTTACTTATTATAATTTATAGCATTCTTGTTTTTGCTGCTTACATTATACCAAATTTTGGCTATTATGATTCGCCTCAAGTTGTTTTTTCTGTTCTTTTAACACATTCCAAGAAATTTTTAAGCATTTCCTTTGCTTTCAGGTACAAGATATTCTGGGATCACCATGCCCCAGACCTGGAATCAATCACCTTGATTCCATGGTGTCCTGGTTCTTTTCAGTGACAAGTGTTTTGTCTTAAAAGTACACATGACCAATGAATAAAAGTTTATTTCTATATGGTGTGTATAATGATGTAATTAAAATAAATTATTTGTAAAGCCATTAACTTCTAGGATAACAGATTTCACACTTTGTAACCTTCTGGTTGCTAGAGTGGCATTTTTTGCTTTGTGAAACATTTCCAGGGAACTGTGATGCAAGATCAAGGGTAGTATATAATGATTTGACTCATAACTGGTGCGTTTTGTCTCAAAGCTAATCAAAGCCTTGAGAAAAAAAGCAGAATGTGTTTATACATCTTAAACATATTATTTCACTGAATATGGCATCGTATGGAAGTTGAAAATTCTCCCAGGAACTACGAGTCTTTTAAATTCCAATCAACCCTGTGCAAATCTTTGCATCAAGAGAAGCAGAACTAGGGGTTTTCCTGTTCTGGCAATCTATCCAGGGTTTTGCTGAGACCTGCTTTCAAAGTTCAACTGTATTCATATATTCTGCTACCAATACTGCCAGCACAGCTATAATGCTCTCAGGCACGTCCCAGATATTTGCTTTGGGCATCTTATTTGGGTTCCTAATGTTAATTTGAAAACTGGCATCCAGCCCATGCTTAATTTTGGGTGCCAGTTGGGGGTAAATGTTCTCCTGTTTGCTCCAGTAGTGAAGTTTCTTCCCACTCCCTTTCTGTCTTTGAGGCTGGCAGTGGGTCTCCTTTACTTCATAGGACCTTCATTGCTCTTTGTCACTATTACTATTGGCTGCAGTTTTTTCTCTGCATGTGTAACTGAAATTTTTTTATTTTTGGAGATTTGGTTAATTGGTAAGTTTTACACTAAAATCATTAGCTCTAGAGTTAATGTTTTGGCTGATTGTGACTCCAGAATTTGGAATGACTGTGATCCTTTTCAAAGAAATTTGACCTAATATTTGTCATCCATTCTATTTTAAAGAAAGAGGAGTATTTATTATGTTTTTGTTATGATCACTGATCATTTATTGGGCACTTACCCTAGTCTTAGAACTTGTGTGGCCTTTTGTTTACAGTGATAATAAATTTGATTAAGCAAAGTATTTTCTAGTCTTCTACACATATAGCTCAATTCTTAATTTTCTCTGGAACATCACCAGATGAATTTGCAAAGACTTAACACAAATGCTCACCCCAGACCTTGGCAGTTCCACAGAATGCTTGGAACTTGGTTGTAAGATTTAGGACTCCCTGATCCTCCACCCTGCTTCTGCACAACTTCTCTGCTTTCCTCTGCCAGTGGGCACAGAGTCCTGTCTTTCACAGTCCTCACAACACCATCACTGAGTCAGCCTGGAATTCTGTGTCTCAGAAGAAGACAAGTTACCTTAGGAAACCTCCCAGCCCTGCACCTGACCCAGCTACCCCTCAAGGCCTAAAATTACATTTCCCAGGTGGTGTTAATAGAAATAGTTGCACTGTGATCTCAGAATTTCTGGCTGCAGAGAGATTCTCTGTGACTACAGGTGTGTTTTCAGGAACACCGTATGACTTGATAAGGTACTAATTTAACAAGGTGCATGTCCCACAACATATATACAACTCTTCCAAACCACAGCCTCGCCTATATACACCAGGAATTATGGAGAATTCAGCAGTGTACAGTGAAGCACATGATTACAAAACAGGTAAACATGTGATATACAGGATCTGAGGGGTGTCAGGGGGAAAAATCTAGATCTGGCCATTGTAAAGAACAAACCAGTAGATGCCTATCTAGGGGCTGGTGGCATAGCCACCTGATTTTTACCTGCTAGTAAAAATCAGCCTGAAGCATGTAGGAAAGAGCAGAATGGATACATGAGAGGGTCCTAATTCTATACATAGATTCTCACATACAGATTCTAATGCAATTCAGAATGAACATCTTGACTCTCATGGAGGATTTTCTGGGGCTTTCAGGGGCAAACCTGGAAACAGACTAAAGTTTGGGATTCTGTTAAATTGTCCTAGAAGCCAATGGTGACCAGGCCCTTGAGTGGAGGGAGAATAGACATGCTGCCGGATATGAGGTAGGAATAATTACACACTTGTTGAAGAAATGATAGTCAACAGAGTATCTAACAGCTCAGATGAAGAACGCGTCGAGGTCTGAGTGATCGGCTTTGCTCAGTGATGTGTGCTATACCAGATACTCACATCACGAGTTTCTTCTCTCTCAGCATCTTCACCATCTGTGGTGGGGCCTGGGGGGCAGGATTTGTTAAGACAAAGAACTCCCACTTGTCGTCTAGTGGAAAAAGGCCACAGATTGTTTTTCATGATAAAAGGATGATTAAGTTTTATAAATTAAAACATGAGAATTTAAATTATATTATAAATAAAAAAGAAAAGAAACACACATATCTGGCTCAACGTGAATCCACACACGCCCCACCAAACAGTGTACAGTATTTTGTTCCCCTGATTAAGCTGCACTATCTCCCTGATAATTGCTCCCTTTCCAATTTCCAAGATGAAAACAAATGAGGCTCCAATGTAGTCACGAAAACCATGGCAAGGAAAGGCACAGTGAGGCTCTGGGCTTGTGATATGTTCTTCTGAAAATCAGTCCTGCATTTCACAATAGGTAACCTCTTTTCTCAGTGATTACTCTTCCTTCTGTTGCCTCAGTGACAAATGTCTGTGATTATACACATAACATTTATAGTGACAAATACACTGATAAGAAACCCTTTTGGCTGATGACAGCAAAGAGCAAGTGCAGTATAATTATGACATAAAGTAAGATTATAGAAATTTCATAATATTGGCTGGAATTCATATCCAGGCACTAATGTCCCTGTGATTTTCCAACCACTTCCGACTAATCTTTAATGTTCTGAATTTCGCCCTGAGATTCAACCTATTTCTGTTGATCAGTATGGCAGGAAGAGGACTTCTGGCAGGTCCCACCACACCACCTTATTAAGCACAGAGCTTGGAGAACTGGGAATACAGAGCTAGCTTGGTTCTTGCCCTGCTGAGGAAGCTAGCTAGTCTGCCTGCTAGGATTCACCATTGTGAACCCATCTACCAGAGTGTACGCTCTAAAAGAGTGGAGACCACACCTACTGCGTTCATATCTATAATTTACTATAATTCAAAACATGGGTTAGTGAGTATAATAAATGATGAAAGGATGATCTGGTAGACCCCAGTAAGGCACTGCCCTGTGAAGATAGTGGAAGGTGACCCTGACCCATGTTGCCTCACACTTACTTGCTCCAGAGCTCATGGGATCCATTTTATGTCCAAGAAGCTTGGACCATTTCTTATCTGACAGTCAACAAATCTCCTTGACAAGTTAGCTGACAACAGGGCATAAAGTGTAAGTTTTGTGGGAGAATTTCAGGAGTTCAAAGGAATGGACATATCTGTAGTATTGAAATTCTGGCACCCAGAGCACAATATGAACATGAACCTCAATCTCACTGTGTAGGTAGTAACCATTTAGTTTTCTTACAGTGCTCACCTGAAACCATGACCTACCTTCACTGTGACCCAGTTTCTTTTTTTTTCCTAATTATGAGGATTGTGCTCCCAAGAGGATTCCTCACTATAGCATTTTCCTTTTAGGAAAGTCTTTATTGAAGTGAAACATACAGAAGAGTACAAATCATATATGTTTTGATAGGGTATGGCTCAACATTTTTTCAGAGAAATAAACACATAGGTCAATAAATAGAACATTATCAGCACTAAGGAAGCCTCTAGTTCCTAACTCCCCTCTCAAGAGAAAACACTATTCTTACTTTTAATAATACAAATCAAGTTTGCCTATTTTATACTTTATAGAAGTGGAACCATCAAGTGTATATGATTTTGTATCTGGATCCTTTTGCTCAATAATAGGTTTGAGATTCATTCTTTTGTTGTGCATAGCAAAAGTCAGTATAGTATTTCACTAAATGAGCATAACAATACTACTTTTCTATCTTATGTTTGTATTATTTAGGTTGTTTGTTAATGGAGAAAAGTACAAATAGTGGTGCTCCCAACATTCTTATGCCTGTCTCTTGCATTTTTGTCTGGTATATTGTTAGAAATGGATTTATGGGTTATAAAATAGATTAGCCCTCACTGTAGAAGATAATACTAAACAGTGTTGCAAGGGTTGTGTCAATTTATATCCCACAATCAATGTTTGAGCATTCATTGCTCTACATACTGACAATACTTAGTACCACAGGAATTTCAATTTTAGCCATTCTGGAGGTGCTTAGTTAAATCTAACTTTGGTTTGAGGTTGCTCTTGTCATCTTTGTCAAATAGCCACTGGTCATTGAATCATTCTTGTGAAATTCTTACTCAAGATTTTTATTCATTTATCAGAGTAAATTTTTATCTTTTTAAAAATGATTATTGATTTATAGGAGCTTTTTTTTTGAGTTGTAAAAGACCTAAATATATACTGTACATATGTTCTCCTGCTTTGTAGTTTACATTTTTTCTTAGTATTTTTTGACAAAAGGAGGTTTTAAATTTTTATTAACTTCAATTTATTATTTTTCTCCTTTGTGGTTGTGATTTTCATGTGCCACTTAATAGACTGTTCCTACACAAAACTTATTCAGATATTTTCCCATGTCTTCTTAAATGTGTTGCAGTCTCAGCTTTCGTATTTATACCTGGAATCCGCTGGAACTACTTTTGTGTATGGTGTAACATAGGGTATAATTCATATTTTCCAAATTTTAAAATTCACATGGAACCAAAAGAGACAGAGAATAATAAAAGTAATCCTGAATAACAACAACAAATCAGGAGGCATCACAATCCCAGTGAATTTATATTAAAAAGCTATGGTGATAAAAACAGAATGGTACTGACACAAAAACAGACACGAACATCAATGAAACAAAATAGAGAAAGTAGGAACAACCTGGGGTACATTCAATTGTCTGATCTTTAACAAAGGGGTGAAGAACATACACTGCAGAAAAGATAGCCTCTTGAACAAATGATCCTGGGAAGATCGGCTATCCATATGCAGACTATTGACTCTAGACCCATATATCTTACCATGCACTAAACTAAAATAAAAATGGATCAGAGATCTAAATGTTAAAATGGAAACATTTACAATAAAACATTGGTTTGCAAGTAACCTGTGTGAGTGTGCTGCAAGATGAACATTCTTAAAAATTTTAACTTGATAAGCAAGCAGTGTCTTACAATATGAGAAGTACATGATACTAAACATCACATAAACACAACTGAGTCAATGATTCTCTCTCTCTTCTCGTCTCTCTTTCTCATATTTTAGGATTGTGGGTGATGGTCTCTCAATAGCAAGAGGTTCTGTAGAAGAGGAGAGAAAAAAGGCAGAGGAATGCCTCCCTTCAAATGAGATGAGGGAGGTGTACAAAATGTGGAAAACACTGCAAAATTTTGTTAAAAACCACCAACTGAATAAGACTGTAGTAGTGTGAGTGAGGAATATGTTTAACAATGCAGTGTCACACTTGCACAAAACCCTCAAAAGAAGTCAAAAGCAAGTGTCACTTAATAGGTTGTTAAAATTGCACAAAAAGAAAAAAGATTTATTGCACCAATAGTCGATTCTGTTAGTGATTGTGAAAGTCATCCTACAAAATAACCTTACTCTGTCTTCTCCTTTGTTATGATTTGTCTAGATGTTCTCCCAAAGCCTTGTGTAGTCATAGAGGGAGCTTTTCAGAGGTGGCTGGATCTAAATTGTGTCATGCTGGGATTAAATGTGTGATGCTAGAATCAAGGGTGTGCGATTTCCAAATTAGTCCACTGGTGGTTTTGCGAAAGTTCTAGAAATGAATAATGGAAAGGCTCTCTCTGAGTGTGAGTGCTACCCACCCTAAAGGCATGTAGCCCAGATGAAATATAAGGGACAGAAAAACAGTCACTATTGTCTCTTGGTGCTTGCTAAGTTACTGATGCCTGCTGCCTGCCTGGCCTGCTTTGTCATGGTTTGTTTCTCCTCTGCGATGCCCTTCTGCCATGCTACATTGCCTTGGAACTAGCTGATTATGGACTGAAACCTCTACAAACTATTAACTGAATAAGACATTCCTCCTTTAACTTTGGGTGTCAGGTATTTTGTTTCAGCAACAAGTCTAAGGCATCACTGACAGCAGCCAAGAAGGTTTTCAAAGATTACCAAAAGTTAATTTGTTTCTTTTTTTTAAATTTAGAAACAAAATAAAAAAGATAAAAATGATACAGAATTTTTAAAAAATAGCAGGAAATTAACACTAGTTAATATATTGCATATTGTTATCTTGAAAGTAGTTGTTCAGATTACAAGATTTAGGCATGAAAAGAATGATCAAACAATGAAAATACAAACTGTTCTTTTCATGAATTTACAGAGATTAGTAGTAAGGTTATTTATCTTGTATAGATATACATAATTATCTTGTATTATATTATAGAATTATACTCACTTTAAAGGAATATTTTTGGGTTGTCCAATGAATCATCTGAGATTCCATTATTTCTTATGGAGAAATTCAGTTTGATGAGCAATGTTCTAGATTACAAGCATATTTCTGGAACAAATTATGTTTTCAAAACAAAGCTTTACTCTAATCTGCTAGAAGAGTAAGTAATACTATTGATGATATAGGTTTATACAAAGACTTTCTCAACAGAAATTCAATGATACAAGCAAGTATCACTAAATGAGATTATATCAAACTAAAAAGTCTCTGCACAGAAAAGGAAAGCAACAGAGTAAGTGTAATGGTTAACTGATTGTATCAGTTTGAGAAGTTTACAGCCTTAACTAAATCAGCTCAGCAATTCTACACCCTGGGGTAATGGAGGACCTGCCCTGGGGTGGCTCATAGCCTGGAAGATATAAAGGGGAAATGAGGAAGGATGAACTTGCTTCTGTTCTTTGGAAGAGCTCCAGCCTTCAGCCCCAGCTTGAATGTCATCTTCTGTCTTACAGCGCAGACTCTTTGGCTTCTGCTCCAGATCCTTCAGCCATCTGTTGCAGACCCATCAGCCTCCTGATTTGGGCTGCAGTGAACTCCAGACCCTGGATTGAAACATTAAGCCCCCGGTGTGCAGACACCCTTTACATGCTTACTCATCCAACTCTGTGGCTATCAGAAGCCAATCTTGCAATTTATTATACATTTGTATATCTTGTGTTATCTATTTCTCTAGTTAAACACTGACTGATACAGAAAATAAAGAGACAGCTTAGAGAATAGGACAAACTTTGCTAGGGATTCCTAGGATAGAAGGCTTAATATGTCAAGTATATAAAGAAAAAAAAAATTAAATTTCCTCTCAAAAAAAAAAAAAAGACCCAGTCAAAAACTGGGCAGTTGAGATTAATAGATACTTCTCAGATATAGTAGAAATGGCCAATAGATACATGAAAAAATGTTCAACATCATTGGTAATTACAGAAATGAAAATTAAAATAACACTGAGGGTCCATCTCATGGAAGAAAGAATGGCTATTGTGAAGAAATCAAATGATAACAAATGCTGGCAAGGCTCTGGGGAAAAGGCACACTTCTACATTGTTGGTGAGAACATAAACTAGTACTACTACTATGGAAATCAGTACAAAGATTCTTTTAAAAACCAAAACTAGGAGAAAACAAGATGGCCGATCAGTGAGCAACAGAATACGAAGCCTCCCAGGAGAAACAATTCATATGCCAGAATAAAACACCCTGGTGAGACCCAGACAGAGGGAGATGGATCCTCTTGACACAGGAAGAAATTAAAACTTAAAAAAGCTCATCAAATACTTCAGGACTACAGCTGAAACAGCTAAAAACTAAAGGGACCCAGCGTTTTCACAATGACCCGCCAAGACTGCACCAGCTTGAATCCACGCCAGCAGGCAGGGCCGCCCAAACTTCCTACCGCCACTCACAGAAAGAACAGCAGCATTGAAGTCGGGGGTTGATGAGTCCAACAGAGAGCAGAGAGCGGAGCCAGTGGAGGAACCTTCATTGATCCACGGTCAGTGCTGGGAGTGAGACCCCCCCCACAAAGGGAAGGGCGCAACCAGCTGGGCGACATGTTGGAATCGGGCAGGAGGAGCCTGAACTGGGAATGACAGTGACTTTGGTTGGTTGCTCCCTCCCCAGAGCAGATTCATGCGATTTGCTTGGACTGGGCCGCATCCCTGGCTGGGACCCAATGAGACATCCTAAATTGATTCCCTGCACCTAGCAAGAACTAACTGGGTGTGAAGGCCCCTAAATTTTGGCTGGCCTGGTTGGGGGGGGGCAGGCATACCTAGGCTGCTTACACCTGAGTGACAAGAGCAGGCAAGAGAGGGTGGAGTTCCCTTGCCAGCGTGCTTCGGAGGAAACATGGCCAACAGGGAAGGGGCTGGGACCTGCACTGTAACCTGTGTGGAGGAAGCCAGGGCCATGACAGGAGAGAGAGGCAGGAGGAGGCCCCCAGCCCAGAACCCTGAGAACACTGAACCAGGAGAAGGAAAAACAAGGGAGCCTGAGGGCGGCAAACACGCAACATCAGACATGGCTTCAGTGGACATTAAGAGATATCTTCAGGACCTTGTAGACGAGCTCAAATCTGAAATATTAAATCAGGTAAAGCAGGATATGAGTAGAGTAATAAAAGAAATGCTCTCAGGAAGCATCTCTCGGGATGATACAGATGAAAGAAGGGAGGAACACAAAAAAAGGAGAGAAACATTTGATAAAGAATATAAAGAAAATATAGAATATGTGAAGCAGATTCAAAGAGACTATCAGGAAATTAAAAACTCCATTGAAAGCCGGCAAAATGCCTTAAAAGAAACTAAGGATAAACTATCAAAACTTGAAGATAAGTTTGCAATGTGTGATCATGAAAGGAAAGATCTCTTAAAAATAACAAGGAAACAGGCAGTAACAATACAAAGGCTAGAAGATGACAAGAGAATCTACAATTTAAGAATAAGAAACATGAACGAAGAAGCAGGAATACATACAGGCGAATTACAAAGGCTATTCACGGAAATAATTAAGGAAAACTTCCCAAGCATGGGAAAAGAAAATGACATTTGGTTGTGTGAGGCATACAGAACTCCAGCCACCTACAACCAAAACAGAGCTACACCCAGACATATAATAATCAAGATGCCAGAAATTCAATATAAAAACAGAATATTAAAAGCTGTCAGAGAAAAGAAACAGATTACCTATAAAGGTAAGCCCATCAGAATCACAGCTGACTTCTCAACACAGACCATCAGATCAAAAAGAGCTTGGAGTGAAGTCTCTCAAGCCCTAAAAGAAAATAACCGCCAGCCCGGATTGATGTACCCTGCAAAACTGTCACTAGAAATTAATGGAGAAACAAGATGCTTCCATGACAAAGAGGAACTGGGTGAGTTTGTGACCACCAATCCAATCCTGCAGAGAATGCTGAAGGACATTCTAGAGAGAGAGAAAAAAAATACCAGGATTTTAGGAACAATGGCAGAAAAGCCTCAATGAGTGAGGCAGGTAGTAGAATGAAGGAGAAAAGTAGACAAAGGTGGAAAAGTAGCATAGCAGAAATGAGGCTGAGAAGGATAACTAGAAACTCTAACATAGATGGCCTTGATACACTATATTGTTAATAGTGCACCAGGATTTAAGACACACATTACTCACACTACTCTGCTTAGATGTATTATATTCTGTTCCAGTCATTCTTCCTGTACTAGATATGAGGGCACAGACAGTAATCCTGAAAATAACAGGATATAGTACAGTAATCATCCTTAATTTCCTATTAACTTAATCTAAAGCTCTGTAAAACCTACACAGTTTTACCATGACTGATCATAATCGAATCTGGTTTGTTGGATTGCTGTTTTGTATTGATAGATTTTATTCAAAGCTGTTATGATTGATAGTATTAAGTCTGAGAGTATAGGCAACTGCACTTAAGATGACAAGATCCACTAGAATATCCACTCTGGTTTGATTATTACCTGCCTTTGAAGTTTTATACTGTCTATGATGTTTTATTTTACTAATATTGTTATTTACTGCTATACTCAATTATACTGTTATATTCAATTATGCCTGATGATATAGACATTCTATTGAAGATAATAAGAAACAACACAGTAATCATTGTAGATCACCTTGTACTGTGGTTTTATATGACTTTTTGGTTTCATGTTTTTATAGAAATTTGTTTTGTTTTGTCTTGCTAAGTTTTGTTTTTCCCTCTAATACAGAAAGGATAGAAATACACCTAGAGATTCATGCATGCGTAGCTGTTCACACTCTCACTGTTTGACTATCTACTTTGTATGCTTTAATTTTGTAACTTGAACAACTATTTCTAAGAGGATAATATGTAATTTATTAACTAGTGATTTCCTATTATCTTTTTTTTTGGAATTCTGTATGATCTCTACCCTTTACATGCTTTTGTTTCTCTTTAAATAAAATCTTTAAAAAAAACTTTTTACTAAAGAACTTCCAAATGTCTTTAAAATTTTAGAACTAGAGATGTCTAGAATTATGTCATGTAATTCCTCCATTTTGTAGCCATCAATAGATATTAATCATTCAAAAAAAAACTAGAAATACCATTTGATTTAGCTAATCCTCTTCCAGCTATCTTCCCAAAACAGGTGAAGATGTCATATTATAATGATACATGCATGTCCATGTTTAGAGCACATAATTCATAATACCTGAATCTTGGAAATGACCTATATGCCCATCAACAGATCAATTAATAAAGAAAATGTGGTATTTATGCACAATGGATTGCTACTGTGCCATAAAAAGTGATAAACTTAAATTATTTGTGGGAAAATGGATGGACCTTGAGACTATAATGTTAAGTGAAATAAATCAGACATATAAGTTTAAATATCACATAATATCTTTTTTATGAGAAATTCAAAATATAAATAAAGAGTAAAATAAAAGATAAATAAAAGGAAGTAGAGAGATTTTTTTCAAATGAAAAGTGGATCAAGTAATAAAGGGATGGGGAATAAAGGGGAGGGGAAAAGGTTGAAAAAATAATTGAGATGTGTTATGTACATGGACCAACTTCCCACAAGAGATGCAATCATTTTATAATGCAAACACATACAAATAAAAATAAAAGCTGAAAAAATTTGATTTTTTCCCATGTAGATTTTCAGTTGTCTCAGCACCATTTAATCAAAGAGTTGTTTGCTCCCAACTGCACTGCATTGTCAGTTTCATAGGAAATCATGTACCTCTCACATGTGTATTTTTGGACTCTATCCTGTTATAATTGCCTATTTGTTTATTCTTATGTCAGCATCACAGTATCTTAATACTATTATTTCATAAGAAGCTGTAACACACAGTGATATGAGTGTTCAGCTTTGTTCTTCCTCAAAGACATAAATTTTAGAATCAGTTTGCCGGTGTCTTTGTTACTTTTCTCATTGCTGATCCAAAATACTTGACATCCAAAGTTAACAGAGGAAAGGTTTATTTTGGTTTACAGTTTGTAGAGGTTTCAGTCCATAGCTGGCTGGTTCTAAGGCAGGGTAGCATGGCAAAGGGTTTGCCGAGGAAAAACATTTCCTGGCAGAATAGGGCAAGCAGAAGGTAACAGCAGACAAGCAGTAGCAGAAGCAGCAGCAGTACCTGGCTTTCTTTCCATCCCTTGATGTTCCACCTAGGCTACCCACCTTCTGGGCAGTGCCACCCATCTCAGACAGTCACCCTTAATACCAACATCCCACCCTAGATCTAGCCAGTTTTGAAACACCCCACCTGTGATTGCCTAAGGCTTTGAGGGGGCACATCCAGACACAAACCATAACAGTCAGTTTGTATACACTCATGCACACTCACAAACTTGCATATACAATCATTCCAGAATTCTGATTGGGATTATGTTCATCAATTCAGGGAGAATTTGTATATTCCATATTATGTTCTTTCATAAAGACAGTATATATCCATTCATTTGTTTAGGCTTTTTAAAATTTGCCTCAATAATATTCTATAGAACAGTAGAACTACACAATTTGGTAAGATTTATTCAGGGGTGTTTTATAGCTGATGCTTCTTAACTTGTAACTGTTAAAAGATTTTAGTAAAAAAATTATATATAGCTAGACAGGAGAAATATGCTCTAGTTGTCTACAACACAGTTCAGTGTCTTTATTACCACTTAATATATATTTTATGAGTAACTAGAAGACAGGAGTTCATAGGCTCCAAACAAAATAATGGTAAATATTTATGCAGAGGGAAATTTTAGTTACCATGGTTTTATTATTACACATTATATACATACACTGAGTTATTGGTAGGATACAATGTGTAATTATTGTATCAGTTAAAAATAACTTTTAATAAATTAAGGCATTTAAAATTTTTAAAGTTTACTGTTAAAAATTATTCCAAGTATACAAATACAAAATAATTTTCTTTATTATGAATATAGCATTCTTTTCTTTTTACTTATAGCTTATCTATAGTTAAACTTTCTTTCTAAACTGCTTGCCATATTCAAATAATACAGTCTTATTTCTTCCTTTTCAATCCTTATATTTTATTATTTTATTGTCCTGATTGAGGCCTGCAATACAATGTTGACTACAGTGTAGATAATGCTTAGTGATTAATTCCCAGTTGCAAGGAGACTTAACAGAAGTTCTAACCATCTGAGTTGAAGCAAGCCCTCCTCTTTCTCAGTAAAGAAATCTGTAATTTTCCATAGTTTTTAGTTAGTATGTAGAATTTATCTCAGCAGAAAAATAGTGGTGAAAACCTCAGGAATAAAGTATAGAGCAATTATGCCTGCATTTGCATTCCTATAATGAGTCTGGTACAACTTGTATGTATGTGCTGAGGTCTGAGTTTGGATGGGAAAGCAGGGGTCGTCATCAGGAAAAATGTATTGATCTGTGTAGGACTATAATGGTTTGTATCTAGATGTCTCCCCAGAGTCTCACATGGTCACATGTGGGGCTTTTCAGAGATCACTAGATTTAGGGTATATGAATGTGGATCAAGGTTATGACACTGGGATTAACTGTATGGATAAAGGAAGCCCCACCCCAGGTGTGGGTGATGCCAATCAATATAGGCTTATAGTCTGGTGGAATGTAAAAGAACAGACAGAAGGCAGGCTTGCTGCTGCTGCTGCTGCTGCTGCTGCTATGGTGCTCCTGCCTACCCTGCCATCAATTGTTTCTCCTCTGAGACGCCCTTGTGTTCTGCCGCCTTACCTTGGAGCCAACTAACTATGGACTAAAATCTCTACAAATTGTGTGTCAGAATAAACCATTCCTCCTTTAACTTGGGGTGTTTGGTATTTTGTCCCAGAAATGAGAAAAGTAACTAAGACAAAGACCCTAAAATCCCCTCAATTTGGGGAGAATATGGCTGACTGAACAGAATTACCGAATCTTAGACTAGAGGAGCACCTCGGTCAATCTTTTTGCCAATGGCTTGACTACTGGGGAATGTCTTGATACACACTTGGGGCTGGATGATACCTGTGGCCACTCTCAAACCCAGGAGTTTCTCCAATACCATCTGTCTCACAAACATGCTGTGGTCCTTACAGGTTCTTTTCTATAGGCTATGACCCTGCAGGACTACCTACATTTCCCCCTATCACAATGCTGGAGGCAGTTCTCACATTCCATCAGCACCTTTGCTGCTTCTGTGCCATTTGTACAGCCGTAGGTGAGCCCACTACATGACCTGCTGCTCCTGAGTGTTCAGTACCCAAGGCAACCGAGCCCCGACCTTGGTCTTTAGTAATTCTGGGCAGGATTCTCTTCCTACAGAGTAGATTGTGAAGACTTAATCCACTGCAGGAAGAAGCTCCAGCTAATGACAGAGTTATCTAGAGCTCATCGTTCCTTTCTTCTGTCACTACTTCCTTAAATAAATTGGAAGCTATTTAGACCTGCACTATGTCCCCTTCAGGTTTTGCACATTCTTTTTCCTCTTTCTGATTAAGTCTAGTGAGTAGTTTATAGGGTCAGCTGCTCCTAGCCTACACTGTCCTTTAGCGTTCTTGTCTCTCTTGGTTTCTACTGTGCTTCCTCCCCAAGGAGTCCTTCCATTTTTGGAACTCTTGTCTGACCCCGTGCAAAGGGCTCAGGCTCTGGATGATAGGAAATGTGAAGACCAGGCATGGGGAAGGGGTCTGTCACAGGTTCTACCACATGGGTATCAAATGGCATCAGCTCTAGGCTCCATCATATAGAGCTTCTAGGCAGCACACTCACTAAGGCAGAAATGTAAGGCCCATGCTGCTAACAGGATTCTTACATTCCCTATCTGTAACAAATTTGTCTTTCTGAAGAAAAAAAGAGAAATGAAACAGGAATGACAGATCACAAGTTAACCTTCTCCATGTGTGTTTTATCTCTTACCTCTTAGTCCTTTCTATGGCTAGTTTTAATTTATCATACTCTGAATGAAAGGATGAGGTCAGTGACCTATGGGACTATAGAGAACACGAGTGACTAGAGGAAGAGAAGAGTGTGTGTGGTGGGGGCTTTGAATGAATGGATTTGAGGTCTTCTTAGCACAACAGAAGCCTAAGGAGGATGGTAGGGACACCCTGGGCAGTGCCACCCTGCTGGGCTTCTCCCCACGCCTTCATATGCATTCCACACACTGCCAGTGGGACTGGGACATGAGCTGTGCATAATTAATTTTTATTGAAAGAGTTTTTTTGTCTGCAGACATTGTGTTCTGCTATTGCTGTGACGATAAAGTCTCCAGTACAATTTTGGATTTAATTATAGTCCTATTTTGAGGGAATGGGGAGGGAAAAAAAAACAAACCCTATGTCAGAGGCACAGATAATTGGTGATGCCAGGTGGAACCAAGACATGGATTCTGGGGCTTAGAGCAGTTGCTTCCTGCTGACTCAAATCATTTGAATGGCTCTGGTTGGGTTCTCACCCCCTTCCTCCCATCCTCTTTCTCCAGGATCAATGCTGAGAGCCCCCAAAAGACACAGAAAGAAGGAATTGATTTCAAAATTATGACATAATCCTTCTGAGCCTTGCCACTCCTTAGTGTTCAAAGGACCTTAAGCCAGGCCAGGATATTTTACTCTGGCGTTATCAGTAGATTCCTTTGGTGTGGCCAGGGCCCTGGTCCTGCTATGGTTTCAGACACTTGCTCTGGGATTTACTAGATCTGACATGTTTGGATATCCTCTACTTCAGAGGACCAGGCTGAGGCTTCTGAGAAGAGTCTCCAGGAGATGTGACTTTAGCTGTGATAGGTTGGATTGTAGGGCTGTCTCTGGAGAACTGGGTTAGAACATGATGCTTCATAGGCACAGAAAGAGCAACGACAGGGTAGGAAGATCAGTATCAAGACTCAGATGGTACCTTGGATTCATACCTAAGCCATTTGAAGCACAATGCAAACAATAACGACAAAACTCATAAGATTCTGGAGATCACTTAAAGTGTGTAAGAATCCAGAGATCATTTAAAGAGTATAGAAGAATGTTCATTGAAAACTATGTAAATAGAATATCATTTTATATATGGAACTTGAACATCTTTATCGAATCTCTATGAATGCTAAGGGACTACTGCAAAATATTTACATACATGAACCCAGAACAGGAATTTTAAAAGCAATGTCTTTTGATAGATAAGTAGAAGCTATAAAACCCAAACATCAGTGGGAAAATTCACCTTTTGATGATACAAAGCTTTTGTAAGGAGAAATACCCTCATGTTTCCTCCTATCAATCATACTAGCCTTAACACAATCATCATACACATTCTCATCTCTGTGATTCCATGTTCTCCTCCAGTACCATGAAGATTAGGTTTTTGGCAGATACGAAAAGTATCCATCCCTGTGACATGCTCCCTAAAATTCAGAAAACAGCCCTCTTGCCCCTTATAATAATCCTCCTCTGACTTGTTTCTCTCCCCAGGGAGTAATTAAACTCTATTCTGGACACCAAACTCTGCTCCTTACTTTGAAATACAGCTTAAAAAATAAAAGCACCAGAGAAATAAAACACTGTCACAGATTTGATACTAAAGAGCAAGCAAATGATTATTTCATTGGAAGAGGAAATAGGAAGGGGAAATTATAACCCAACCTGTACCAATGAAGACCCTGTAGTGGGCTCCTTTGTCACCTGTGTGACTGGAAAACGTCTTCCATCTTTGCCCCCCACTTCAGTAACCTCTTTCTTAAAATACAGTTCTTTATTTCATGTAGGTTTAAATATCTCTCCTTTGTGTTCCTATGGCTTCTGAGGTGTCCTTGTACCACTATCTTTGTCACATCACATTGAACTAATTTTCCAGAATATGTATAATGTAAGCTGCTCCAAGGAAAGAGTTTAAACTCTTTCTTCAATACTTCCTGGCTGTGAACTCAATGCCTGTACACAGTGGGCACTTAATAAGGGTTTATTTTGAGTTGACTTTAACAGTGAAAAGTGCATAGACTTGGCATTCGGGAATGTAGTTGACTGATAGCCTCAGCATCTGCCAAGTTGAGTTAGAGGAATGGCACAGCTCTGAGTACCCTATCTGCAAAAATGAGCATCATAAAACAAACTCATATGGTCAAAAAGATTTCATGAGGTAAGGTACCTCAGCAGCAGAGGTCTTCACTAGTTGTTTGTAATACTAAAGAGAAACTCACAGCAAAAGCATAGAATGAATCATCATCCCTGAAAGTATACATGTTGTACCCAGAGCTGTCTATATTGCTCCTGAAGGAGCTATATCCATGTATACCTGAGAAAGTGAAGAGACAGGAATATCGACTATGGGTCACAATCAGAAATGAGAATAAAATGCAATCTGATATATATATAAAAAACATTCTGATGTCTTCTTTTTCCTATAACATCTTAGATTGGTTTACTCATTCACAAGTTTGCAACATTATTTTGGCTTAAAAGTTAGACCTCAAACTTGAATTTAATGTCTTACTATCCCCCAATCTTTGAAAGGTTGAGGGATACTACTACCCTTCATTTTTCATCAGCAGTTTTAGAGTGATAAAATGTATTAGTCAGCTTTCCTGTTGCTGGAACATAATACGTGATACCCACAACTGAAAGCAGGAAAGCTTTAAGTTGGCTCATGGTTTCAGGAGTTCAGTCTATGGTCATTTGGCTCCAACACATGAATATCATGACAAAAGGCCAAAGCTCTTAGTTTACAGTGACTGGGAAGCAACCCAGGAAACAGCACCAGAGAAGAAGGGGCCAGGAACCACATATAGTACCCATATAATGTCATATATGTTACCCTCCATGACCTACCCAGGTATATACCCTCAAAGACTCAACAGTTCCAGTGTTGTTCAAAAGTACAAGTGTCTTATGAAATTCAGGACAAACTATTAGCTGTGAACGCCTATAAAAATAAAATCTAGTTACATAATCCTAAAATACAGTGGCAAAAGTAAACATTCTCATTCCAAAGAGAGAGACAGAGAGAAAGAGAGAGAGAGTAAAATAGGCAGTAGAAAAGAAATGGAGCAAAGCAACACTGAAATTCAGTAGGGCAAACGTTAAGTGCTATAGCTCCATGTCCAGCATTTGGACACAGTAGTGGGACGTGAGTTCCAGAGGACTTGGGCAATACCACCCCTGTAGCTTTGCAAGTTACAGCTTACATGGTCTCTCTCCTGGGCTTATCCCAGTCACTGCTTGAAGCTCTCCTCAGAAGATATCCTATGGTCCCAGAATCTCTGACTTCCTGGGGTCTCCACTGAATCTTCATTATCACAGATTTATATACTTACCTTTCAGGGTAATATTGCCTGGTCTCTACGATATTCTTCTCAAATTTAGGTGGAACCTGCCATGATCCTATAACTCTTGAATAATGTGTGTAATACATGTGTAAAACTAGAATCACGTGTAAAATACCAAGATCTGCTGGCAGCGTGAGGAGTAGGCATTTGAACCATAACTACAGTGTCCTTAATGCCTGGATCGCTGAGCCAGGTGAAATAAATCCTAAGGGCAATTCCCCTAGACAACTCTCCACCAACAGGGTTCTACAGGCCTTCTCAAATGAAAGGTTTACACTTTTACACCCAAGAGCCTGAAATGGGTGAGGTTTTACTGATTTCTAATATGCTTTCAAAGCATTTTTCTTGACTCTGTTCAAAATAATTGGTTTCTTTTTAATGACACTAATCTCTTCAGCAACAATGCTCCCTTTAACCTCAACTTTATACCTTATGCATTTTGGGTCAAAATTTGAGATTTTCAAATATTTTTGTTCTGCCCCTGATTCTCCTTATAAAATTTGGCTCAGCAGCCACAGTGCTGATGCTACAGACTAAATGTTGGGCTGCTTTGAAATTTCCTCCATCAGATTAATCAGTCTCTTGCCCAATAACCCTATTTTTCTGGTACACATTGTCTATATTAGTCAACTTTCCTGTCACTGGGATAAAATAACCAACACCTGAAACTTAAAAAAGGTGGGGTTTAACTTGGCTCATGTTTTCATGAGCCATGTAGGAGACTGTCTACATTTGGCTAGCTCCGAGGCAGAAACATCATGGGCACAAGTGCATAATATATCAAAGCTGCTTCATTTGTGGTGGCCAGGAAGCATAGCAAAAAAGCACCAGAGAAGCGGTCAGGGACAAAATATACTACCCAACATCATGTCTCCATGACCCAACCAGACCCACCCAGACACTAATCTCCTACACGTCTTAACCCAGTCAAATTGGCAATCAGGATTAACAGTCACAATTAGGAACATCCAGCCCCACTCTTTCAAGATGACCTCTACTGGCACTGTGGTGGGCTGGGTCAGAAAAGAGACGGCTGTGCCAACTGAGGGATTATAACTGGTGAGTTTGTAAAAGAGATGCTCCTGGCATTTATGGGCAATGCATGTGCTAAATCTCTGAGTGCACTTTCAGGCCAGTGCTGTTTTTGGTATGCATGAGAGAGCGATATTCCAGGCGGAGGAAACAACCAGGGTAAAAGCATAGTGGCCAAAGAGCCTGCTCTGCTCTAAGGCAGACAAGTACTTGGTAATGGCCAGGGAGGTACTGAGAAAAGAGCCAGATAAAGAAGCAAAGGTCACATCAGGTAAAAGGCCCTTCATGTGAGGCAAACCAAGCTGTATGTTACCTAATAGACAATGGGGAGCAACTAAGGGTCATTGAAGCAGGATTGAGACATCGGGAAAATCTCCTAGGGAGAGCTTGGAGGACAGATAGGGGAGGACAAGAATGGAGGTCAGGACACCCATCATGCAGATGTGATATCTCTTAGGACATGCTAGGTCCCACTGTGTTCTCTGCCTATGCCTTCCAGCAAAGGCTCCAGTCCCTCAGGTCTCCCTGCCTCTGCTCCCTGGGGCTTCCTCTCAAAATTGCCTGAGGGCATCAAGGCCAGGTGGATGGCCAGATTTGGTGCTCAAGCCAGCTCTGGCTACTGGCAACCAGAAAAGAGGCTTCCTTTTATGGAAAGCCCAAGACGCTTCCTTGACAACAGTGCTTAACAACTTGCTTAGTAACGGAAGAGCCCCCTCCTGCCTGACAAGTTCTCTCAACAGTGGCTCCCACGCAGCCCCTCCCCCCAGCCCTCAGCTGCCAACAGCACCCCCTGCTGAGCTGCAGAAGGGGCCCCAGCCAGGTCTGAAGGCTTTTTAAGCATCCTCTGCCACACATGTTCATACACATAGGCACACACACACACACACGGAACAATCGTGACTGTGTTTGGAAGGAAATACATTTTTGGGAGGCCAGAGGACTGCATTGGATCCAATGAAGAAAGGTAATGTGGCTTAGTAGATTTTGGAGCCTCACAAAATCGTACAAACTTAGGAAATGCAAAGTCTGTCCCATATCTCTGTGGTAAATTTGTACATGACAAGCTTTCACAGCCTCAGTTTTCTCAAATGTAAAATAGGCATATTCCCTGTGTAAGTTAGAAGAGCAGGCTTCATTTACACAGCCTTTAACAGATCACCTTGAACTTGATTGGTGGGGATGGCAATACTGGAGACTGAAGCCAGGCCTGTCACACTAAGCTCCATCCCCAGCTTTTATTTCATTTTTTGTTTTGAGACAGGGTCTCACTATGTTGTCTAGACTTGTCTTGAACTTGCAATCCTCCTGCCTCTGTCTCCCAGGGTGTTAGGATTACAGGCATGCACTATCACCCCCAACTTTAACTTGACTTTTATGGTCAATGATTCCCTGTAAAGAAAGAAAAAAAAACTGTCTTAACCTAAATCACATATTCTTAATATATGATTCTTGAGGGATTCTAAAAGCGTGTGTGTGTGCACCTAAATGTACATGTGAGAGTGAAAGGGAGGTTTGAGATACTGAAAGACCAAGTTTGTGTGACGTGGTAGGAAGAGTCTCCTCCTTGGGACACAGAAGGACAATGAATGATCGCAGGCTCTTTGGGAGGACATAGGCATCGCTAAAATCGCATTTGTAATCTGCTCTCCAGTCACGTAGTCACTGAACCATAAATATTTCATGAAAGAAAATGTTAAGTCTCTTCAAAAGGTGCTAGAGAAGTTGAACATGAGCCAAACTCTGTATGGGTGGAAGATGGTATGTGAGATGCGGGGAGGCACTTCAGCCTGCAGAACTCAGCAGGTGGTCCCTCCTCCTGGTCTACAGCAAGAGTTCAAAACCAGTACCCTCTGTGCCTGTTCAGAGAGGAAAAAAGCAGAAGACAGGCTCTCTCCTGTCAAGTCTGGAATGCAAACCCTCTTCTAATGCTCCCAGACAAACTGTCTTTCACCACCATAGCTCCTCATCTTGCTTTCTACTCACTGACATCCTCAATTAGTTTATCTATAGGTTGATGTGTCAGGCTGTTTGTAATATCCTCCATCAGCAGTCTGCATTTGAAGATCTTCTAAGAGGGGATATTTCTCCTTGGAGGTTTACAAAGCTTCGGGAGTTATAGCTTCTCAAATCCATTAGGGTGTTATCACAAAAATAAAATATTGAGAACCTACTATTCCAGGTCCCTTCCCTTATTCACTCTCCTTAGCAGTCTTATGAGGGAAATTGGATTATTACTCTTGATTTATGAATGAACAGGCTGAGACACTAAGATTAAATAACTTACCTGAAGTCATACAGTTAATAACTGGACACAAATCTGATACCCAAATCCATACTCCTAGTCACTGCATAAGTTGAGATCAAAAACTATGGTGAAAGTTTTAATTTTAAAAAATTATTATAGCAAAGGCCACATTTACATTAATCCCTTTCAGAATATTTCTTCTATATTTGAACACATTTATCCCATCTTTCTTACTGCCTCTTACAGGCTTTCTGGAAATTCTCTTTCTTGGGAGTCTTTAGTTGCACTGTCATAGCTGCTTCGATGGCCTGAATCAGTTCAAAACATTTACCTCTCATGATCATTTTGAGTTTGGTGCAGAGCCAGTGGTTGCAAAGTGTCAGGTCTGGTAAACAAAGTGGATGAAGACACACTGTAATTTTTTACAAGCCTACCTTTCCCTTGAACGGCACTGGATAGCAGCGTCCACTACATTTTTGATAACACCTGGTAAAGACACTCACAAAACAGAACTTCCAGAGCTGCTGTAGAAAGTGGCAAAATGATGTAATGGAATACATGTGTCCCAAGTGGGATGAGAGTAAAGGCATCCATTAATGGCAATGTTTCTTTTACTTCAATAGATGTTTAAAAATTTAAACATAATGAATGTCTTGATTGGCCCTTGTACTCTTCTGACAACAGACTGAGAAACAATTTTGAAATCCTTTGATCTAAAGGTTCTTTTGACATCATTTGGAGATTCACGCAGATCTCTGGAAAGAAGAGATCAGAAGAAAATGTTAACGGACTCTTCTTGCTTTCAAATGTGAGGGAACTGGGATTGCAATTATGAACAATGACTCCATGGATATCCTGTTATAAAGAATACTAGAACAAACTAGGAGGCACTCTTCTGTCAACAACTCTCTGGGGAGAACAATCCTCTAGGCTTCGGTCTCATTTTCTGAAATACAAAAATCTAGAAAAAAGGCTGTTGAATCTCCTTTCCAATCCAGCCGGAAAATCATGTGATCTTAGGAACACTTCTTTCTCAGGAAACCATGGCAGTCCCTCCTCTTGAAGAAAGATCTTCAACAACCTCTATACCACTGCCTTGGGGGTTTAGTTCCAAAACATAGAGTTGGCAGGTGTCACAAGAATCTGCTGGAGAGAGAAGATGAAGAAAAGGAAGAAAGGAAGAAAGAAATAGAGAAAGAAATAGAGAACTTTTTTTTTCTTTAACTTTTCCTTCTGGCAGCCAAATAACACATCTTGTCTCAGAGAGGCTTTCATGGCATATAATTTAAGGCCTATAAATAGATGACTGTTATTAACAAACACACACACACACATTCACACACATACATTTTTCTCTCTATTCAGACAGCAGCAGAAATATCGCAGATAGAAGAGATGAACTGTGTAAAACGGGAGCCATCTTTTTCCCTCCTCCACCATCTGGATGGTTATCCCTGTCTCTTCTACCTCTTACTCTTGACTCATTCTATTTTTTTCAGGTTTTCTTTCTACCTCTACTGCCCCTTCTATCACTCCCCCTCCCCCCATGTCCTTCCTGTGACTTTCTGTAACACTCAGCTCTCCCCTCTGACTCCTTTGTCTCTCCCTCTCCCTTCTTCACAAAGGCAGATGCCAACTTTACTAGTGTTCCCTAGAATTCCATAGGACACACAGATACAGATACAATTGCTTCAGTAGAAACAATCAGAAGACTTAGAGAAGTTCACATTAGAACAAATTATACCAAGAAAAACATGAATGATAATAAAATGTGCATGATACTATCTATCATAGGGAAATTAAAAAGAGGGCCAACTCTGACGGGATAAGTAGAATTGATTTATTGATGATTGGTATATTACAATGTACACGTATTTGGAAGATATAATTTCCAAAGAGCTCTTCAGTACATGATTTCTGCTGATCTTCAAATTGGTACAGAACCAGGGAGGACATGGAAACAGTGCATTTATCTTTGTCGCTAAAATACCACAGCCAGTGAATGGCAAATCCAAGACTGAAACCCAGGGAATATTCAGGTGTATGTCTTATCTGCGTATTCATTGCAATAATTCAGAATGCTCTGGGTTGGTTTTTTTTTTTTTTTTTTTTTTTGGTCCTTCTTCTCCACTCTTCAATAAGTTCTTTGGTTACATCTCTAGGGGTATGAAAATGTCTGACTGCAGCGGGGAATAAATAAGAATGTTTTCAATGAATGAGTAAATGAAAGAATGGATAGATGAATGTGCACGTGTGCATCTTTTCCCTCAAAGCCAATGTTAAACTTGGTGGTGAAGAAGGTGAAGTTTCAGGTGGGACATCTTGCTGCACGTCACATGATTCTGTTGGTCTCTAGTCCCCTTGCTGTAATTATCAGGTCTTAATGATCTCTCTACTGTCCTTCTGGAAGATCTCAGCTCATTTATATCCCATCTCTAGAACTGGGTACATTCTGCACTGCCATGACATCAGGTGCTGTCATGTCTCTCCTTTTTTTTTGTCATGTCTTTCTTCCTATCATACAGCTTCTTAAGTAGCTGTGTCGTACTTAATTTCCTCATCTATAATTGGAGGAGAACTAATGCTCACTTCAGGTCTACTGAATTTTAGACCTCACATAGCCTCAAGACTTATATATTCATGTTTATTTTTATTGTTGAGGAAACAGAGGGTCCAAGAGTTTATCATAGCACATAATGAGATTAATATAAGACATATTTTTGATTGGAGGAAGAAAAGATGACAGAAATGATTGAAATGGAATGCAAGACTAACTCTTTCTGATTCTGAAGCCCAAGATTTTTCCAATAGATTTTCCTCTTATAATTCTAATTCAAACTGTAATGTCTCTTGCAATTTGAAGGCAATCTGAAAGACTTAAGAAATCATCAGTTAATTGAAAAATCAATTCTTAGTTTCCAGGCCTATGTAATCATCATAGTAATTCTTTGGAGCCATTTTCAACTTTTCTTCCAGAGATCATAAGAACAGCATGCACAGTGCTCCTCGCTGGTACGGTTTTATTTATACACAGGGGGACCTGTTATTAGTTCCATTTTTCAGGCTGAGACATGAAGTGCTTTCCTGTGTGACCCAAACTTACCAAGTGAGTAAAGGATGACTCTGGACAGCAGAGGCTGCTTCTCTTGGCTGGGTGTACAGACCCTGGTCCTGCCACTATTGGAATAATAAAATACTGGTCTTGTCACTGGGTTTCTTTCATCTGGTTTAAAAAATGTATTAACTTTCATGTCTCCAAAAGGAGCCCCAGGAACTGAAATGGATGCTGTCAACACACACTCTCTCAGTAGCTCAGCTACCAGCTGGCACATTCTAATAATCCATGCTTTTGCACACTGCCTTTTGTGATCTAGGATCCTGGAGTTCTGTAAATCGCCAGTGAGCCTCTGAGCAGGCAAAGGAAGGTGAAATTATTTTCCTTCTGATTTTAGCATTAATTTTATGACTTTCTTCTCACTTCTCTATTAGTTCTGTTGGTTCTCACTCATACTTGGGTGAATCCTGCTGGCCCTTTAAGGCCCCAGAGTACCTCACCTCCTAAAGAGCATCATCTGGTCATAATTCCCTTTCGCTGTTGTCTTCTCAGAGTTCCAGTTTCCCTCATGGTCAGTGCTCCTTAATTATTACTCAACTAGATTTTAAACATTTTCCATATGGACATAAGCACTAGAAACACAGGATGTAAATAGCAAATAAATTTTTATCCCTTTATAACCACAAATGTGCCAGTTCAGTATTATACAGGATAAATCACTATTAGTAGATTAGTCAAAATCTTTACTAAATTAACCAGAAAGAACTCTTCATTGCTCAAACTTAAGAGATAATAAGGGTTTGGGGGCCAGGTAGATTGATGTCACTTTGAAAGTGTGCATTAGTGACATGAGGTCAGGCCTACTAAGGTCCTGCATTTGACATAAAGAGCAAGCAAGGTCCTCTGAGACACCACTGCCCATGTTACACCCAGCAACACATAACAGGGAGTGGGAGCTGAGGCTGACTCAGAGCTGCAACTATATTTGTATCCCAGGCAGCACGCTGAATCATATCATGGCAAATATAGGCCTGTGTTGAACAAGGCAGGAAATTCACCACCTCCTCCTTCTCCACAGGCTGCCTGTTGCCTGACATCTGGACCACAGCCCATCTCCAGAGTTGTTCCCCAGCATGAAAGGGAGGTGTCCCTTGGACACAAGCTCCCAATAAAGAGAGATACAAATGCTGGTAGGTAACAGGAAAGTGAAATATTTGGGACACCGACATCTTTTCCTAGGCTGCAGCATATTTCTTAGGAGTAAATTTCCCATGTTCCTTCTTGCTCAAAATTTTGTTGGACACCAGAGGCATATAGTGGTCATATAGTTACAAGGCTAAGCTGCCCTCTTGGATTTTTTATTTTTAATGTAGAAAATTACATATTTGCTAAAAAATAACATTTTAATCATTGTCCTCTAGAATCATATCTCAGTGGGGCTGTATCATGACCAAAAAAAAGAGGAAAGTTAAGGTCTATAATTCAGTCAGTTAGAGCCTCATGGATTCTGGTTAGCAAAGTGTTTGAGAATCGTGTCACTACAGGCCCTGTAACTAGCCTGGATCCTGTGTCTTCTGAACCTCAATTTAAGATAGCAGAAGCTTCTCTGGGAACTATCCTTTTTCCTACCCAGGTTATCTGGGGGGAGAGGGCGGAGAGGATTCAAATTATGTCTCTAATATTAACCACTAAGGACCAGCAATGGTTAGAAAACTGATAGGTAATTCCTATTTCTGTTTCAAGGTAATGTGTTTTATTTTTGGCTATTTATTTATTCTCTGTCTGTGCAGGTAGAATTCAGTAGATAACAACTACTGAGCTTAGAAAAATGGGCAATTGTGACTCTATTTACTCTTCTGGTTTTTTTAACACACAATTTTTGAAAACATTCTTTTGAGATGCTAACAGGCACTGAAATATTTAAGTAAACAGACCGTTAGATTTGAGCAGCAAAGTGTCAAACAACAAAGAAACAATATAGCAATTTCCTGTTTGGTAGACAGACTAGGAAGCTATCCTGAAGAGACAAAAATAAGGAATAAATATTCTAGTAAATGCTGGCTGATGATAGACCTTCCAAGCAGATTCTGCAAAAGGGTTATGCTGTTACAACAACAATGAATTTCATCGGTTGAGACAAGCTTTCCCGTTTGAAATACCTTCCACAAACATCTTACAGCTGCTGAAGCTGGCACAGGTGATCTTCAACAGGTCACAGATGACAAAATTGAGGGTCAGAAAGATTCTATAACTTGCCTAAGGTCACTTAGCTAAGTAGACATTGAACCAAGGCTAAAAATCACATTTTCGTACTGCAAATTCAGTGTTATTTTTAGACTATATGGCTCCAATTAGAGGACGTTGTATTCCTCCAATCAACCTTTGGGTTCCTTTCCTGTTAAACCTACTACTGCCTCTTGATGCCTCCACATTTTTCTGGCTCCTTCAGCTTGGGTTACACTTATGGGATTATTATTACCACTGTTCTAATGGTTCCAGTTCTACTGAAAAGACCCTTATAAAAATCTTTCTGTTAAAGATTTTCAAGAAATTCTACCAAAGAGAAAATCCAAGCCCTGAGGAGCCATACTACTTTATTTCAGTCCACATAATATGCTTCAGGAAGAGCAGAAAGACTCCTGTTCCTCTCTCATCCCCTAACAAATCCTAGGCTACAGGTCAGCAGCCCATGAGAGATGTTCTGCTAGTCTGTGTCTGACTTGCCACTTATGCTAGATGAGCACAAAGGCAAAACTTCCTTTCCTCCTTGATGAGAAAATATTTTTCAAAAGCTTTAAAATGCCATATAAATGCAAAACTTTGCTGTGACTGTGCTATTTTGTGGACACAACAGAAATATCTTTTATTTCCCAACATCCTGCCTTCTATATATATGCCAGCTGTTATGGTTTAAGACTGGATATCCCGCCAAAGATGACTATGTGGTCATAGGGTGTTTTCAGAGGTGGTTGAATCTAGCATGTGTGATTGATTTGTGGTGCAATGCAGGGATTAAGGGTGCTGGGATGAAGGGTGAGTGATTCCTGGATCAGTCCACTGATTGGATTGACAACATCCTCAACCCCGTAGATGGGATACAGTATAAGGGACAGAAGGAGGCTTGTCTTATTCCACCCTTATTACTCTGCTGTCCTCTTTGACCATGAACAGTTGCCCCTCTGCCATGTGCCACCCTGCCTTGGAGCCAGCCAATTATGGACCAAAACTTCTACAAACTGTGAGCTAAATGAACCTTTCCTTCCTGTTTTGTCTCAGAAGTGAGAAAAGTAACTAAGACATCAGCCTAGAAAACATTTTGTCTAGAGTAGGCACTCAATAAAAATGTGTTGATGTTAATATCAGTTTGAACATCTTCAGATATCCCTCTCAATAATGTTTTTTAGATATTAATTCCAAAATATTTTTATTTAACATATGGCATTGTAAAACAGGTATAGTATTCTGGACATACATTTTCCATTATGTTTGTTTAATCAGGATACTCTGTATTTTATTATAATGTGCATATTAACATATTGTAATTCAAAATAGACGTAATTCTTGTCAAGAGGCATGCAAGTATTTAACATTTACATTAAAAGAATTGCTTCAGAAGAAACATTGAATCTACATTATCCCACCTTAAAAAGTTTTTAAAAATCTATTTATAAGGTAGGTTATCCTATTTATTATTTTCTGATATTTTAGATGATTAATATTTTGAAGTCATGTTTGTTTGCACCCTATCATGCAAATTTCTGACTTGCTTTAACATAATAATCCTATTTCTACCAGGAATTCTTAAAGTTGGAAAGGTTTTCTAGATTTTGTATAAAGGCCCCATACTCGCATGTCGGGGCTGGATGGAGTTCACACAATGGATCTTGTAAGATCAACCCTGCATATGCAGTGCAGAAAAATCCAGACATCAAGATCCAGTTGTATTTTGAGAATGGACCTGCTACTTCTCATATGTCCTCATGCTGTTCCCATCTCCTGACCTTTTATTACTCCTTTTATTGGCAACTGTCCTCTGAATGGCACCTCAAATGTTATCCATTATGGCAAGTTGTCCCCACCCTTAGTTGCACCCAACTAAAATCATTGCCTTACCCCTTAATTTATTCTATGGGTGGTTTTCTATCTATCTATCTATCTATCTATCATTTATCTATCTATCTCTCCTCTTTTTTTTTTTTTTGCAGTATTGAGAACTGAACCCAGGGCCTTCACAATGTGCTACATCATCAACTCTTCTTCATTTTTTTTATTTTTTATTTTGAGATAGGCTTTTGCTAAGCTGCCCAGATTGGGCTCAAACATGGGATGCTCTTGCTTTGTCCTCCCACAGTGCTGGGATTATAGGTGTTCACCACCACACATGGCTGGGTGGTAAGCTTTTTGAGGGCCTTACTTAATTCTGTGTCCCTAGCATGGAGCCTGGCACATTGATGGAGCTTAATCTGTGTTTGTCACATGATTGTTTGAGTAAAAATAACACGTTGCAAGAAAAGCCAGAATGCTGAACAGAAGAGCCTCCATGCTTCCTTCTCTCTAAGTCTTACACAGATGCTCAGCATTCTTGGCTCCCAAATGGACTCACTCACATGGGACTATTTCTCAACTATTTCTTTTGAGGAAATTTAACCAGGTTATTCAGCAACTCCTATGAGTCAAATATAGTCCATGGTGATTCGCAAATAGAAACAATAATCCAGTGATGGGAATTCAATCCCTGTTTCCTCTTACTTTAAAAAAAAGTTATGATGTATGAGCTCACACACATAAAAGTATGTAAATCACATATATGAAGCTTATATTAAGTCTCTAAAACAGACCATATACTACCCCATAGAATATGCTTAAGTAAATACAAAGGAAGTGAAATTATCTTACCATAATTCAGTGAAGTTGGAAATCAATGGCAAAAGAAATAGCAAAGACTCCATTAACACATGGAAATTAAATAATACCCTCCTGAACAACCAATGGGCCACAGATGAAATTAAAGAAGAAATTAAACAATGGCTACAATTAAATGAAACTGCAGATACAACATACTGGAACCTGTGGGACATGATGAAAACAGTCCTAAGAGGGAAATATAGCAGTGAATTCTCACATCAGGAAAACAGAATGAACACAAATAAACTATCTAATGTTGCATCTGAAGCTTCCAGAAGAGCCAGTCAAACTAAAAGCCTATACAAGGGGGGAAATTATAAAGAGCAGAGCAGAAATTAACTCAGTTGAGACTAAGAAAACAATACAAAGAATTAATGAATTGCAGAGTTTCTTCATTGAAAGAATGAATAAAATTGAAAAACCCTTAGCCAATCTTATCAGAAAAAGGAAAGTCTCAAATTCATGCCTCAACAAATGAAAAACATGAAATCACTACAGATCCAGTGGAAATTGAGAAGATCATCAGTACCTACTTTGAAAATCTTTATTCTGAGAAAACATAGAAGAAATGATCAAATTTCTAGATACATGTGAATTACCAAAGCTAAATCAAGATAATATAAAAATTCTGAATAACCCAACATCAGTCAATGAAATTGAAAATGTAACTAAAAACTTACCAACAAAGAAAAGCTCAGGCCCTGATGGATGCATAGCTGAATTCTATAAGAAATACAGATATAATGCCAATACTCCTTGAACTCTTTAATGAAGTTGAAAGAGAAGCATATTCCCTAACTCATTCCTGGAGACAAGTATTACTCTGATACTAAAACCAGAGAAAAACCCAAACATAAAATAGAACTACAAGTCACTCTTCCTCATAAAAATAAATGCAAAAATCCTCATTAATAAACTACCAAACAGAAAGCAGCAAATCATCAAGAAGATCATACACCATGACCAAATGGGATTCATTTCAGGAATGCAGGGAAGGTTCGACATATGCAAATCAATAAATGTACTATATCATATTAACAGAGCCAAAGACAAAAATCAGATGATCATCTCAATAGATGCAGAAAAAATCCAACATTGATTCATGATAAAACTCTACAGAAAATCAGAATAGATGGTCTTTGTCTCAATCTGATAAAAGCCATCTATGACAAACCAGTAGCCAACATCATACTAAATAGACAAAAACTGAAAGGTTTCACTTTAACAAGACAAGGATGTTCACTATCACCACTCCTATTCAATACAGTTCTAGAAACATTAGCCAGAACAATTAGACAAGAGAGAAATAAAAGGAATAAAGATAGGAAAGGAAGTTAAATTATCATTATTTGAAGATGACATGATACTCTACATAGAAAACCTCAAAAACTCCACCAAAAGACTGACGTTTAATAATCAAATTCAGTTGTATAGCTAGATACAAAATCAACACTCAAAAATCAATAGCATTCTTGTATGCAAACAAAAAACTCATTGA
Organism: Hydrochoerus hydrochaeris; assembly: GCA_004027455.1. Classification (NCBI taxonomy): domain Eukaryota; kingdom Metazoa; phylum Chordata; class Mammalia; order Rodentia; family Hydrochaeridae; genus Hydrochoerus; species Hydrochoerus hydrochaeris. Next base: position 87,833 of record PVLA01000137.1, on the reverse strand, counting down.
GAGAGAAATTAGGGAAACAACATCCTTCACAATAGCATCCAAAAAATGAAATACTTAGGAATTAGTCTAGCAAAGGAAGTAGCCAGAGTTCAGCTCAATGGCATAAGTGCCTGCCTGGCAAAAGCAGGGTCATGAGTTTGATCCCAGTACAAAAAAAAAAAAAAAAAAAGTAAAGGATCTATACATTGAAAATTATAATATTCTGAAAAAATGAGTTTGAAGAGGATTATCAGAAAATGTAAAGATATTCCTTGATTATGGATAAGAGGAACCAACATTGTAAAAATGGCCATACTCCCAAATCTGTTATACAAATTTAAAGCAATCCTTCTTGAAATACCATCAGTATACCTTACAGAGAAAACATTCCTAATATTCATTTGGAACTGGAGGATATCTAAATAGCAAAAGCAATTCTAGGCAACAAAAGCAAGTCAGGAGGCATCACAGTCCCTGACTTGAAATTATACTACAAAGCTATAGTGATAAAATCAGCATGCTACTGGAAAAAAAAAATAGACCTGATTATATGAATCAAATTCATTGCATAAGAGGAACAGTGGAACAGATTAGAAGATGCAGCCACAACTACAAAGATATTCAGCCACTTGATCTTTGACACACAGGTTCACTGGAAGAAAGGCAATCCATTTAATAAATGATGCTCAAAAAACTGGCTTTCCACATGCTGAAGACTAAAACTAAACACATGCCTATCACCATGCACTAAACCAATGTCGAAATGGGCCAAATATCTAAATATTAAAAGAGAAACACTGACTGTACTGTAAGACAATGTAAGTAGACATCTTGAAGACAATGATGTAGGCAGGGAATGCATGAACAAGACCCAGACTGCACAGGAAATACTTCAAAGAGTCAACAATAGGGATCTCATCTTACTAAAAAGCTTCTGTACGTCAAAAGAAATCATCCATGGACTGAAAAGACAACACAAAGAGTTGGGGGGGGGGGTTTAGCCAATTGTTCCTCGGACAAGGGACTTCTATCTAGAACATATAAAGAATTGAAAAAATCATATCCCCCCAAAATTGAAAGACCCAATCCAAAAAATCGGTATCTGAGATGAGATGAAAGAATTGAAAAAATCATACCCCCCCAAAAGAATTGAAAAAATCATACCCCCCCAAAATTGAAAGACCCAATCCAAAAAATCGGTATCTGAGATGAGATGAATACACACTCCTCAGATGAAGAAATACAAACGGCAAATAAATACATGAAAAAGTGTTCAATATCACTGGTCATTCACGAAATGCAAACTGTAACAACACTGAGATTATATCTTACCCTAGAAGGAATAGTTATCATCAAGGAATTAATTAATAACAAACACTAGAGGGACTGTGGGGAAGAAGGAATCTTTTTCCACTGCTGATAGGTATGCACACTGGTTCAAGCACTGTGGAAGATTCTTCCATATAGGAATTGTGTTTTCTGATCTTTATTATTTGTTTTTGGTTTTATTCTGTCTTTTATTTCTAATCATTTAAGGAAAGATATGAGAATATTGCATAACTTCTTTTCTAACAAAGGTATTTGGTGTTTAAAAAATTAAAATTAATAGATTCCTCAAAAAGCTAGAATTACACGTCCCATTTTCCCCTTCTGAGTATCCCCCCCAGAAAAATTAAAAACATCTTTCCAAAAACCAACTATTGAATCAAAATTTGGAATAAATGACATTTGATTTTCATTTTTCAGTGTCTGCCAGTAACATCTTTAATTTTTATGATAGAAGTTTGGACAAAGATGTTTTGTTAGATTTACTCCCAAGTATATCTATCATATTGTTTCATGCTATTGTAAATAATGTCATTTTATTTTCAACCTGCTGCCTGATTATATGAATTAAACTCATTGTATAAATATTGAATGTGAATACCACAACCATGTCAAATTGTTGTATTAATTATAATAATTTCTCTATGGATTCTTTGAATTTTTGATACATAAGTATATCATCTGTAAGTAGTGACATTTATTTTCTCCTACTTTTACATTTTATGTTCTTTCTTTTTTGTTTTATTGAGATCCCAAAGAACTCCAGGACATGTTTGGATAAATTTAGCAACAGTGGAAATTCTTGTCTGGGTCGAAAATTTCAAACAAAGAGTTTTCACCAGGTGTGATGGTACATGCCTATAATCTCAGCACTTAGGAGGCTGAGGCAAAAGAATTGCCATGAGTTCAAGGCCAGCCTGAGCTACATATGTGAGTTCAAGGCTGACCTGTACTACAAAGCAAGAAATTGCTTTAAAAAACCAGTTGTCTAAGTTTCAGTATTAAATGCAATGCACTAAGATTGTAATAGATATATTCTGTCATAGTAATGAAATTTCATTACAATCCTATTTTGGTAAACATCTTGTCATAAATGAATGTTGACTTTTGCCAGAGAGTTTTTCTGGATCTCATGACAATACACTAATTTTCTCCTGCTAATATGGTGAATTACATAAATAGCTTTTTTGAAGTTATGCTAATTCTGCAAGCCTATGAAAAACCCAAATTAGTCATGATGTGATAGACAGACAGAAAGACAGACAGAGAGATAGATAGATAGATGTTGCTGAGTTCAATCTACTAATTACAGTTTATGTTTTACATTTATATTTGTGGGTGAAATTGAGCTTTAACTTTATTTCTTTGTTTTGTCTTTGTAGAATGTTAGAATCAAGGTTTTAGATAGCTCCATAAGACATAATGAACAATGTGAGCTTTCATCAAAAACTAAAGAAGGAAGGAAAGAAAGAAAGAAAGAAAGAAAGAAAGAAAGAAAGAAAGAAAGAAAGAAAGAAAAGAAAAGAACAAACAGAAAGGGGAAAAAAGTCCTGATTTGTAGTATGCCCATTTTATATTTCTTGCAATTTTACAGCACCAGGGGTTTAATAACCAGCTGGAAAAGTCCCTGAATAGTAGCACCTGTCTCTTACAGGCTGCTATAAGCCAGCCATGGCACACCATTGGTGGGATCTCCAAGTTTTAAGTAATATTTTTACTAAAGTTTAGTTCAAAATGCATTCTAAGTACCACTGTGCTTTGGTGTTTTGACCATACCATTCTGTTATTAAGTTTTCAGTCATATAGGAATATTTTAATTAATGTTTTTAAAATTCTTCTTAATTACATTTTTATTAAAAATTTCTCGGTATAATTTCAATCTAGCTCCACCTGAGATATTCAGAATAATTTCATGACCATCACAGCCATATGGGACATCATTAATATTCTGAATCTGTGATTCCCGAGTAACCAGCGTTGAAGCTCAGAGAAAGACTTGCTCATGGTGGACAGAGCTAAGTATGAATGTCTAGTATATGGGGGAAAGACTCCTTTCATTCTCCTCCTCTTCCTCATCCCAGCCTATTGAGAGTACCACTATCTCTGCCTCTTACAAATATCCTGCCCAAGATGTTTATAGGTAGCTCTCTGGTGATGCTTCCTACATTGTAACCTTGTATCCCAGCTGTCCAAGTCTTGTAGCATTGCAGGTTTCTGAAGATGAGATCCAGGTCAGCTTCATTCTCACATGCATTTTCTGCATGGCTACTTTATCCCTAACCAGATGCCACCAGAAGTCTTGAACTTAAAGAGTAACCTGCTTATATGTATCTAATAAATGCTGGATAGGTACCTAAATAACTGAGGAATATCAATGAAAGGTAAGAGAAAGCACAGATAGAGTTGGCAGATGACTTACTAAATGGGTGTGAGGGAGGAAAGAAAAGAGCATTCACATGTTCTGCTTTTCGATTGGCTATAAAAGGAAATATTAAAATTAAGAGCATTTAGGAAATTAGAGAAGGACAGTGTAAAGAGATAAGGAAAGGGATCAAGGCAGATTCTGGAAGACTCTTAAAGCCCTTGATAACAAATGTCACTGAGATTCAGCTCTAGGTTATAGGACACCAATGGACTGCACCAATTACCACTCCCAGCCCAAATCATAATGGAAGAATTTGCACCACAGCAGAGAGCATGCTGCATAGCTCACACATGCTGTGTGCAAGGCCCCTCCAGGCTGCAATGACCCTCAGCTTTCCCACAATTGCACAGGAGCACCAGAGAAGTCTCCAGAAGGTGAAACAAAGCATAGAGGTGCCTAGGATTTCCTAAGCTACATCTTCCTGACCATCCTCAGCATCCCAGGACTCCCAGCTGAGGCCCTGCTCTGATCTCCAAGGATACCTAAGCAAAGCAACAGAAAGACAAATTCTAGATTTTCAGTGAGTCCTTTGTCTTGACAAGAACAAGCTGATATCTACCCAAGCCACTTCCCAAGCCTGCTACCTCTTCTACAAAATCCTCCCATGATATCTCCTTTCTTATCACTTGTCATTTTGCATTTATGTTTAGCACCTATTATACTACCCTGCTTTACAGTTATGACTTATGTGTTGGCCTGCTCAAAGGTTAAAAGAGTCTTGCAGGTGAAGTCATATCACATTTATATCATCACAGGGTCTAATTAGTACCACTCATCAAGGAAGCATCCAACAGTAAGCCAGTCTATGGAGTTATGGCTGAATGCTTCTTAAATGCTAGGCCACACTCAGTGAAGATGTTCTCTGGGAAGGGGGTCAATGTTGATGGTTGATTAGTGTATTTTCCTGAGGTTGCCATACCTAAGTCCCAGACAGTGGGACTTACCATTTTACAGTTCTGGAGGCCAGAAGTCTAACATCAAGGTGTTGCCACCTTGATTCTTTTAAGGCCTGTAAAAAATCTGTTTCCTGCCCCTCTCCTATCTTCAGTGGCTTTGGGTGGGCCTTGCCTTGTAGATGGTCCTCCCTGTATCCTCACATCATCTCTATCTGTATGTGGCTGTCTGTATGTCCAAATGTCTCCTTTTTATAAAGATACCAGTCATTGCATAAGGATCTTATTTTAATGTGATCATTTGTAAAGACTTAATTTCCAAGTAAGGTCACATGTACAAGTACTCAGGGTTAGGATCTCAGCATCTTTTGAGGCACAGATTTCAATCCATAACAATTAATATTTGGGCACATGCAGAGTCAGAGGGCATTTCAAACTGTAGGTAGGAAATAGTGCAAGGCATGGAGACAGGAATGGACTCCATGGCCATTGGTTACATTAAGTTCCATGATTAGGGTAATATAATGAACTCTAATGCATCTGAAAAGTGTGTCCATGTACATAAAATTTGTTTCCTTATATATAAATTCCCAGTGTGGACACTGACTCACTTTATCTCTCTGGTTCTGCATCTCCTGATATTTATGTTTCAAGAGGTTGCAGTTGGTACAACAATGCAGCCTTGATGCATCCAGCAACCCTTCTGGTCTTACAGAGGTGGTATACTGGCTGTTGTGACTGGGTGCCCTTGGGAACAGGTTGGTGGGGCCCATGATCAGGTAGAGAAAGGTTGGCACAGATGGGCTTTCAGAAAGGGAGACTGACACCTTGGCTATTATCTTCTCAGAGCATATTATGTAAACCATTCTCATCTCCCATTCCATAAACACTGTGTCCTATCCTAAATTGACAGCTCCCAGGAGACTGGCATCTGCTAAGAGCAGACAGCAGATGGCACAAGTGTCATCTCCACTCAGGCAATTCTTAGGCTGTGACCCAGATGCCACCTCTGAGAAATGTTACAGAACCCACAAGTAAATAGGGGCTGCACAATATTTTTGTATTGCTGATAGTGACTGAGTAATGCCTGAGGTATTTGTGATGCTGGGAAAGCTATACTGGTGGTGGCCATAACGCTGCTGACAGTGATGATGAGAAACGTATGTCTTAAGCTATTTAGTGTCACCCACGGAAGCTTGCTGTGAAGTAGAACAGGATGTGAAACTTTTTACAACCCTCTCAATACCTAGCCCAGGACTTCTCCTATAGTAGATGCTAAGTCAATACCTGGCACATGGATACATCATTATCCAATATGATCAATTCCTAATGAATTCAAACTTCTTCATTTAGGAATTGAAGCCTCATTCCACCGCTTATTAATTCTGCGACTCTACAGAACTCACAGCAACAAATCTTGACACTCCATCTCAGGGATGGCGAACTTCTTAGAGACAAGGGCCCAAACTGCAACCCCAAATCCACTTATGTATTACAAAGTGCTAACATTACAGTTTAACCTGAATATTGAAGTATTAGTTTAGAAAGTGCAACTCATATATTAACATCTTTTATCTTAAGAGAAAAACAAAAGCAAGTTTGCCACAGGTTCACTACCACTGCTCTATCTAGACATAGTAAACCTTCCGGCCAACTGTGTTATTATTACAAGAATAATAACAGGACTCTGTTACTATTATTATTTCCATTATTATTATAATTTAGAATTCCTTTTTAAAACACCTGCACATTTCTAGCAGGCTAGTCATGGAGACTGTGAACCCTTCTACTTTAAACACCAGCATAGCTATGGGTAAACTGAAGAGGCACCAACACAGCTCCACCACTGTTACCTGTGACACTTCTATGTCCCTGCCCCTACCCAACATTAACTGTGAGTTACAGCGAGGATGTCAGGCTTATAAATAATGTATTTATTTAGTGATTCAGCAATAAAAACTGAAATTGATGTTACTGACTCATTAAGCAAAATTTCCTTATCTGTGAGTAATATTTCTAAACCCTTTGACTCTCAGAAGGGAGGACTGAGAAGTTGCCTCAGTTCTACCTCCACAGTCCCACTGCTGCGTTTCTTAGAAGTATGAGTCAGAAGGAGAAGATAGGGGTCGGCGAGGGCCTCGTCCACGAGGATTCTCTGGTAGCTTGGGCTGCACTGGCTTTCCCATCACTACTCACCAAGCTCTTCTTTTCTGCTGATAATCTTCCACTCTATCCTCTCCCTATTCCCAATGAGATTTTAAACTGACTCATCTTATTTTTAGCCAAATTAAGAACAACTATATCCAGGAAAAGGCCAATATCCTTGTAAAACTGACAATATATAAAGGTATTTTGTGTCTTTCAAGAAAATGGTAGTAGTTAGCTTGGAAATAGAATTCTACCCATATTTTTTAAGGCAAAGATTATTAATCAAGATAGAAAATTGTCTCCCTCTCATTCGCTCATTCTCTCTCTCTCTCTCTCTCTCTGTCTCTCTCTCTCTCTCTCTCTGATTCACACACACTCACGCTAAACATATAAGACCCTCAACTTTAGCAAACAGCCATTCAGCAGCCCTGGAGGATGAGGTGCTTGTAGAAGGGGAAGCAGGTGCAGTCAGAGGCCTCATGGCCCAGGCAGGGTGACCACCAGTGCTCTGATAGACTTACAAACAGTTTGCTGTAGAACCTGAATGCGTCCATCTGGGAGAATTGGAGAAGTCAGCTGCAGCCCATTTCAATCAGGGCTTTGTGTTTCCCTGGCTTTGTTAGTAGCTGATTGTCTCAATTTTGGTTAGATCTGAATCAGCTGTTAGCATTGTGGAACTATCCAGACCAGCTATGCTTCTATGCTTCTTAATAATAGCTCATATTTATTTAGAGCCACTTTTCTACAAAGCTTCCAACATGTATTATTTCATTAGATACTCCCACTATTCCTGTGAACTAGTTCTGGCAGAAATCAAGGAGGGCCCAATGCTGAATTCAACGCTGCCACCCAGTAGGAACTCTATGTGTTTTTGTTGAAGAAGGTTGGCTGACCGGCTGGATGAAGGAAATTACCTATTTAGTTTAAGTGGCTTTCCTAAAATGTCATGGGTCTTTAATACCAGTCTGAGAACAGAATCCAGCCTTTCTCTTGCTTCCCACCATCCCCCTCACTCTGTCTTCATGTACCACACAGTCAGGAGTCAGCCCTTCTTCACCTGGTGGGGTTGGAATCCCTCCCTGAAATTCCTAGCCTTATTAAACTTGTCACATTTTTCATAGGGCCCCATGGTTATTTTCAGGCTCTGGACTGATTTTTAGAGTTCAGTAGAACAGTAAAATAAATAGTGTCTTAACAGTATCACCACCATTATCAAAATTCATTTGGAAAGAGTATGACATGCATAGGACATTTGCCTTGATTAAAGGCACCTTTTTATGCTTCCCTTAATAATGGACTTCTCATTATTAAGGGCCTAAAATTACAAGCAAAATGACTTGTGTATTTTGTAGTAATTATATGTGTATATAACTTTTAACTCAAAAGATGAAATAGTTGCCACCTGAAAAACATAGAAAAAAATCACTCAACCCCAGCGGCATTAGTACTAAGTTTGGATTTGCAAACCACCTTCCTAGATTTGTCCTGATGCATAGTAACAATTAAAAGTATGGCTTTAGACTGTCTTTGTTCTTCCACCAGTTACTAGTCTACCATAAATATTCCCATAATGCTCCATCAACACTATAATTACCATTTTAATAACTCTGCAATATTCTGCAATTGTTGCACACCATCTTGCACCTTTGTTGGCCACAGTTGCCAATTAGTCGCTCTTACAGATAATATTGCAGTGAATATAGTTTAATTACAGACCATAACGTTTTGCTTTGATGACTATAACTTATACAGATATCCAGATTGAAGTTTGGTTTGTAAAATGGTGTATAAATTGTGTAATTAATGCATGCTTAGTACCTTGGTACAGATACCCAAACATTATAAAGGCACTCCTTCCCCTCAAGAAATTTAATTTTGTTGGGAATCAGCTAAAGGCACATGAGACCCATGGAAGCAGTGTAAGTACCATATGCTATTCTCATGTTGGATGGACACCAACAGCACTGAGATTTTTTTTTAAATGTGCAAGGCAAAGACAGTGATTGAAAGGTAGATGCCTCTTCCATGGGCTGGGTCTGCCCTCACTGAGTCTCAGAGCAAAGCTATCTGATGATTGGTTACCAAGTTAAAAGAAATTAGTGATGGGGAACAGGTGAGTCCCAAACTGTCAGAAGGAGAGATGAGATGAGGGAGTCAGGAGAGAAAGGAACTCACAGAATTGGGTCTGCACCCTGTTACTTGGAGCTGAGAGATAACCAGCTGGAGACCTGGATAAAGCAGCCCACACTAAACAAACAGAAAACACCCTTGGATCCAGGGCATAGACAGGGTACTCCAGGGGACTTGGTATTCAGGTTTGCTTCATTCTTCCAAAAAATAGAATATCTGCCAGGAAGCACATCAATCCCATTGAACAGTACATGCATTTAATTAGCCACAAGGCTATGTTGTCCTGGAGGCCATGCTAGGCTTTTGGGATGCACAACTGAATAAAATGTGGCTATTCAGAAAGGTTCTTATAACCTGTCAGAGGAGACAGACTTGCAAATATCTGTAAGGGCAGAATAAAATGAGCACTAAAACTGTGGAAAGGAGTGATGCATTTTGCAAAGGTCACTCCAGGTATGGCAGTGGCATTTGAATAGGGCTTTGACGACAGATAATTTCCACAGGTGGGGAGCTGGGGATAGAGTGAGGGGTGTACATTAGATAGAGGTTCAGAGCATGAGTGAAAGTGTGCTTGAATACCATGAGCGGTCAGTTGTGAGGAGAATAGAGGCTGTGCGTAGAAATGTGGGCAGCTGAGACGGGAAGAGTGGTGGAACCGGGTTAGGGAGGACATGCTAATGCAAAGAAATAGGAGGTTCGCTTGAACCAACTCCAGTTCCTTAATGCTTACAGATTTGCTCCAGACCGTGATTGTCTCTGAGAGCCTGGCATGTCTTAGAATAACTGCAGCCTGTGGCTCTGGCCACCCAGTCAGCTGCCCTATGACCTCGCATGCAAGGTTGGAGCATCTGTCCAAGCTTTACCTTACGTCTGTCTCCTGGGTACAAATGAGCTTTGTCTTTGCCATCCCAGGCCCTGGATGATGGAGCCCACCATTCCACCAGGAGAGGGGAGAATAAACCCTGTGCAATGTAGGTCATCAGAGAACAGAGCCACCACACTGTTCTTGAACCAGCATAGCCTCAGGAATACAAAGTCAGAAGGCTTCTGGTGGAACCTAGGTGGCTCTTTGCATTGACTTCTCTTAGCCATGTGGCCTTGGGCATTCATGTCCAGCACAAAAAAATGCATGAATCGTAAAAAGGCCAGAGTCTTTTGAACACTTAGGAGCAAAGCACAGGAAAGGACTGTTTTCCAGTTTTAAAAGCTAAGTTCTGGGAAGCCTCATTTACATGGTGTAACTCTGGAAAACTCGTTCACCTGATTAAATTTAATTGAGCAATTAGTATCTGCACCACATTGTATTGTATACTGTTAGACGTACAGGTGAAACTGATGCAGAGCCTTTTCTTGGGAACATATTGTTTTGAAGAGAAATGAGAAACAACCTCAAGAGAAGATAGGTGAAGTGCTATAACCTTTGAGAGGAGAAATTGATTTCTTCCAGCTTGGAGAGAGAAAAAGGCCAAAATGAAGCTTCTGAAGGAAAGTGATCTTTGCAAGGAAAGGGAGGCATTGAAGCATGAATGGAATCTGGAGAGTTGTTGATGAGGGTGGAGAGAAAAGCATTGCTGGTGATGGGGAGAGAAAAGGTGAAAAGCCCAGAGGTGGGAAAGGGTGGGATTTGGAAGCTGCTTGAGCTCAGAAATGCAGCCTTTCATTTCAGTGTCCTAAGCACCCTGGCCAAAGGTTCAATAAATACCTACTGAGTCACTGAATGAGTGAATAAAGAAAAAGCAGTTTGATTTAGTTGAAGCCAAAGGAACATGAAAGGAGTAATGAGAAATAATGTTGCAAAGGCCACACCTCGAATGAATGTGGACTTTATTCTGCAGGGAATAGAGAAGCCACTGAAAAGTTTTAGCAGGGCTAGCACATGATGCAAGCTGTACTTCAGGCAGATTAACTTGATGTGTACCACTGATTTGAGTGAGGCAGAGAGACCATTGGGGAGGTTATTGCTTGGAAAGCAAGAGGTAATAAGCACCTGAATTAGGGCAGCAGCGATGGGAACAGAGGAGGGGCAGATGTGAGAGATAACAGGAAGGCAGAACGGATGACAGACGGTAGCTGGCAAAGAGGAGAAGCAAGGAGGGAGGATTTGAGCCCAGGTGGCAAAAATAGTCCACACAGGAGGTGGTGCTGGGTTGAGAGGAAAGACAGAGAGTTCTGTTTCACACACACTGAGATGCGAAGATACATCCTTTTCTACCTGTGGCATGAATCAACCCTTCATCAGGAGAATGCATGAGAGTGGCAGATGGGCCCCCTGGGGTCCCACAGCTGTATCACCCCATTTTTATGGGCCAGGTCAAGACCCAAGTCATTTCCTGAATATTGGTTTTACAGACAAACTCAAACTATGTTTTATACAGAAACTATTTTGGGGGAAAAGCATATTCTGTTTTAATAAAAATTTGAGGCTAAAGAAAAGTTTGCCAGCATTCTTCCTTTTCCTCATTGTTAATGAATTAGGAGATACTCAGACCTAATAAAAAAAAGCACATAAAAGGCTCATAAACATCCTTCAGATCTTCTTTACCAGTCAGTCACTTTCATTTTATAAAGCTAGAATTTCCAGTTTTAAATATTGCATAAGAGCAGAATTTGACTGCACTTTTAACATGCTATTTCAACAACCACAAAAAAAAATGTGTTGAATAAGCACCCTCAATGTACTACTACCCTGCAAAGCACCCTAAAACAGAAAGAAAGAGAGAAAAATAAAGGTTTCCACCCTCAAGGAAATCAGTCTAGTAGAGGGAGTAAATAAAGCAATAACCACATACAATGTGATATGTAGCATTGTACAAATGTCATTTATCCTACCTTAGAGAAGGGATTTGAGAAGACTTCACGGAAGTGGCAACACTTCTCAATGGATCTGGAGGATTATTCTGGAACAGTGATGGAAAGTGATCTAAGAAAAGCTAGAAGGTGAGAGGAAACTGATTGTAGAGTGAGAGGGAGAAAGAAGAGTGACAGCAGAGAGATGAGGGCTGGATCGTGAAGGGCCACTGCATATACCAAATGCTAAAAACTCAGATTTTACATGTGAGCTGGTGCTTGAATGTTCACTCTGGTCGGATTACAATGTCGCATTATGGAGAATGTCTTCTAGGGTGTGAGATGGGACAAGAACCACATGTAGGAGCAATACCATGGTCAGGCGACAGCCAAGGTAAAAAGAGATGGAGGGTAAAGAATAAAGTATAAAGGGTGGTTTTTAGGACAAAGACTCCATTGGACTTGTTGATTAATAAATAAGAAGAAGGGATCTTGGGTAAGTCTCAGATTCCTGGATGGTGATGTCTGTATAAAAAAAGACAGTACAACAGGAAAAGAAAATAGGGGCAAAAAGAATGGAAAGACAAATCTGTTTTGTATGTTTTTTTTTTTATTTAAAGAGAAAACTGAAAAAGGATAGAAATATTACAGAATTTCAAGAAAAGAAAATAAACAGTAAGAAATCACTAGTTGATAAATTACATATTGTTCTTTTAGAAGTTTTTCAAGTTACAAAATTAAAGCACACAAAGTGGACACTCAAGCAGTGAGAGTGCAAACAGATCTGTTCAACAATCCAACAAAAACCTAGAAATATGGTCATCAATCCCACATAGCTAAACATACATGCAGCTATATCTTTTATAGTGCTTCCTATTTCCTCTTTTTTACAATAGTAATTATACATTTTTAAAATTTTATTTAAAGAGAAGAAAAAAAGCAAAACAGAAAAAAGGGTAGCAACAATACAGAATTCTAAAAGAAAGAAAGAAAAACAAAGGGAAAAAAAAGGAAAATGTGAAAAAAAACCCTACCAAGAAATCACTAGTTTATAAATTCCATACTGTCATCTTGGATGTTGTTGTTCAAGTTACAAATTTAAAGGGTACATAGTAGACATTCAAACAGTCAGACTACAAACAGTTCTGCTCTAAGATCCAACAAAGATTCAGCAATATAGTCATCTATTTTACACACTCAAACATACATGCAGTTATATCCCTTAGAGCACTTTCTTTGCCTCTCTTTTATACAATAGCAATTACACATTTTGGTTTTATTGCACTTATAGTTCTTATTTACTTTTTACACTAGAGACATAATATGATATTTATAAATATGATTTTTATTTATTTCACTAATGAGGATAGTCTCAAGTTGTCTCCATTCACCTATGAAGGCCTCAAGATCATCCTTTTTACAGCTGAGTATTATTCCATTGTATAAAAATGCCACATCTTTTTCATCCACTCTACAGTTGATGGGCATCTTGGTTGTTTTCAGGATTTAGCTATCACAAATTGTGCCGCTGTGAACATGGGTGCACATATATCACTGTGATATGAACCTTTCCGTTCTCCTGGGAAAATACCCAAGAAGGGAATAGCTGGATTAAATGGAACTTCCAATCCTAGTCTTCTGAGAACACTCCCTATGGATTTCCACAGTGGTTGCACCAGTCTACATTTGCACCAACAGTGGAACAGTGTTTCTTTTTCCCTGCAGCCTTGCCAACATTAGTTATCAGTTGATTTCTTGATAGCAGCTATTCTTACCAGAGTGAGGTAGAATCTCAAGTTTGTTTTAAATTGCATTTCTCGAATGACCAGTGATGGTGAACATTTCTTCATGTATTTATTTGCCATTTGTATATCTTTCTCTGAGAACTGTGTGTTCATCTCAGATGCCCATTTTTGGAGAGGGTCTTTGAATTGGGGGGGCTTAATGTTTTTCAATTCTTTATATGTTCTGGACACAAGTCCTTTGTCTCAGAGGTTGCTGGCTAAAATTCTTTCCCACTCTGTGGGTTTTCTTTTCACTCTGTTGGTGATTTCCTTTGAAGTGCAGAAACTTTTCAATATTATGAGATCCCATTTGTTGATTCTTTGAAGTGTTTCCCGTGCAGTTTGCATTGGGTTCATGAATTCTCTGCCTACCCCTATGTCTCCAAGACTTCTACCTACCTTGTCTTCCAGTAGATTTAGTGTTTCTGTTTAATATTGAGGTCTTTGATCCATTTAGACTTTAGTTTTGTGCATGGTGATAGGCTTGGATCTAGTTTCAGTCTTAGCATATAGAGAGCCAATTTTTCCAACACCATTTATTAAAGAGACTATCCTTCTTCCAGTGGACATATTTAGCCCCGTTGTCAAATATCAGGTGGCTGAGTGTCTTTGTAGTTGTGTTTGCATCTTCTAATCTGTACCATTGATCCTCAGATCTATTTCTTTGCCAATACCAAGCTGATTTTATCACTGTGGCTTTATAGTACTGTTTCAAGTCAGGAATTGAGATGCCTCCTACCTTGCTTTTGTTGCCTAGAATTGCCTTTGCTATTCTAGGTTTCTTCTGTTTCCAAATGAATTTTAGGAGTGTTTTCTCTAGATCTGTGAGGTATGTCATTGGTATTTTGATTGGGATTGCGTTAAATCTGTATAACAGTTTTGGGAGTATGGCCATTTTCACAATGTTGATTCTTCCTAACCAAGAGCAAGGAATGACCTTCCATTTTCTAATATCCTCTTTAATCTCCTTTTTCAGCATAGTATAATTTTTAACATATAGGTCTTTTATATTTTTAGTTACGTTGATTCCTAAGTATTTCATTTTTTATATGTTATTATAAAGGGTGATAGTCCCATAATTTCTCTCTCAGTGAGTTTTTCGTGTACAGGAATGCTATTGATTTTTGAGCATTGACGTTGCATCCAGCTACACTGCTGAACTTGTTTATTACTTCTAGCAGTCTTTTAATGGAGTTTTTTGGGCCTTCTATATAGAGTATCATGTCATCTGCAAATAGTGATAATTTAACTTCTTCCTTTCCTAACTTTATTCCTTTTATTTCTCTCTCTTTTTTCTGATTGCCCTGGCTAGTGTTTCCAGAATTATATTGAAAAGGAGTGGTGATAGTGGACATCCTTGTCTTGTTCCTGATTTTAAAGTGAAAGCTTTCAGTTTTTGTCCATTTAGTATAATGTTGGCTATTGGTTTGTCACAGACGGCCTTTATAAGGTTGAGGTAGACACCGTGTATTCCAAGTTTCTGAAGGGTTTTTATCATGAACATGTGTTGGACTTTGTCAAAAGCTTTTTTTGCGTCTATTGAGATGACCATGTGGTTTTTGGTTTTGGCTCTGTTGATGTGGTGTATTACATTTGTTGATTTGTGTGTGTTAAAACATCCTTGTATTCCTGGAATGAACCCCATTTGGTCATGATGTATAATCTTCTTGATGATTTGCTGCATTCTATTTGCCAGTATTTTGTTGAGAATCTTTGCATCAATGTTCATTAGTGAGACTGGCCTATAGTTATGCTTTTTGGTTGGATCTTTCTCTGATTTTGGTATCAGAGTAACACTTGCCTCCAGGAATGATTTAGGGAGGATTGCTTTCTTTTCAATTTCATTGAAGAGTTTAAGGAATATTGGCATCAAATCTTCTCTAAATTTCTTGTAGAATTCAGCTGTGAACCCATCCGGACCTGGGCTTTTCTTTGTTGGTAAGTTTTTAATTACATTTTCAATTTCAATAGCTGATATTGGGTTGTTCAAAATTGCTATATCTTCTTGGTTGAGCTTTGGTAGTTCATATGTTTCTAGAAATCTGTCCATTTCTTCTGTGTTTTCCACTCTATGTGAGTAGAGATTTTCAAAGTAGGTATTCATGATCTTTGAAATTCCATGGGATCTGTAGTAATTTCTCCCTTTTCAGTTCTTATTGCATGAATTTGTGTTTTTTCTTTTTCTCTTGGTAAGGTTAGCTAGGGGTTTGTCAATTTTGTTTATTCTCTCAAAAAGCCAGTTTTTGATTCATTAATTCTTTGTATGTTTTTTTAGTTTCAATTGCATTGATTTCTGCTCTAATCTTTACAATTTCCTCTCTTCTATGAGCTTTGGGTTTAGCTTGCTCTTATTTTTGTAAAACTTTGAGATGGAGAATTAGGTTGTTTATTTGTGCTCATTCTGTTTTCTTGATATGACAATTTATTGCTATATATTTCCCTCTTAAGACTGCTTTCATTGCATCCCACAGATTACAGTATGTTGTTTCTATATTTTCATTGAATTGTAGGTATTGCTTTATTTCTTCTTTAATTTCATCTGTAGCCCACTGGTTGTTCAATAGGCTGTTATTTAATTTCCATTTATTTGTGCAGGTTTTGCAATTTGTTTTGCCATTAATTTCCATTTTCAGTGCATTATGGTCAGATATTATACATGGTATGATTTCAATACCTTTGCATTTACTTAAGAATGTTTTATGGGATAATATGGTCCATTTTGGAGAATGTTCCATGTGCAGCTGAGAAGAATGTGTATTCTGATGTGGTTGGGTGGAACACTCTGTAAACATCTACTAAGTCCAATTGCTCACAGGTATGATTCAGTTCTGTTATTTCTTTGCTGACTTTTTGTCTAGTTGATCTATCTCTCTGTGACAATGGGCTGTTAAGATCCCCTGTTATAATTGTGTTCTGGTGTATTTGGTTTTTCATGTCCATTAGTATCTGTCTTATATAGTTGGATGCTCCTGTATTTGGTGCATATATATTTATAATTGTTAGTTCTTCCTCTTGAATTTTTCCACTAACAAGTATGTAGTGACCTTCTCTATCTCTTTTAATCATTTTAGGTTTGAAGTTCACATTGTCTGCAAATAGAATAGCTACCCCTGCTTTTTTCTGGGTTCCTGTTGCATGGAATACTGTTTTCCATCCTTTGATTTTTAATCTATGAATTTCCTTTTGGGTCAGTTGTGTTTCTTGTATACAGAATATTGTGGGATCATGTTTCTTGATCCATTCTGTCAATCTATTTCTTTTTATAGGTGAATTGAGGCCATTTATATTTATGGATATCACTGATATGTACTGGCTCGACTTTGCCATGTTGTGTTCCATTTGTTTCTTTCTGCTTTTCCCCTTATTTAATTGCTTATCTTACCTGGTGGTTTCTTTCTGTTGTTGTTTTGGGGATTGTGATCATTTTTATCTCTGTCTAGTATGTCTTTCAGTACTCTTTCTAGGGTTGATTTGGTGGACATGAATTTCTTCAGTTGTTCTTTGTCATGGAAGTATCTTGTTTCTCCATTAAATTTGAATGAAAGTTTTTCTGGATACATCAGTCTGGGTTGAAGGTTGTTTTCTTTCAGGGCTTGAAATACCTCATTCCAAGCTCTTTTTGACTTGAGGGTTTGTGCTGAGATGGCTGCCATGATTCTAACGGGCTTTCCTTGATAGGAGTGTTGTGTCTTTCCTCTGACAGCTTTTAGTATTCTGTTTTTATGCTGTATGTCTAAGATCTTAATTATTATCTGTCTGGGTGTGAATTTATGTTGATTGAGATTGTTTGGTGTTCTATATTCCTCACTTATCTATATATCAGATTCTTTCCCCATGTTTGGGAAATTTTCTGCTATTATTTCTGTAAATACTTTACATATGTCATTTGCCTGGACTCCTATATCTTCACTAATGCCCATTATTCTTACATTGTTGCTCTTGACATCATCATGAAGCTTCTGGATCGTCATTTCATGCTGCTTTGTTGTTTTTACAAGTTCTATCCTTTCCTGATCACTAACTGTGATCCTGTCCTCAAGGTCCAAAATCCTATCCTCAGCTTCCTTTAGGCTGTTTTGCAAGCTTTCAATAGAATTTTTTGTTTCTTGGATGTCTCTTTGAGTTTGTTTCATGAATTCTGCTCATTTTCTATATTGTTCATTCAAAGTTTCAATCAGTTTTGCCATGCTCATATACTTTTTTCTCTATTTCTTCTTTAGCTGCATTCAACAACTCCTTTACTAAAGTTGTTATTACTATCTTTACATGGGATAGTACTTCTAATTTGATTTCCTCTACAGCCTGATGGAGTTTTTTTATTTCACTCACTATCTTTTCAGAGATTCCCAGTGTGTTAGTTTTGGAGTCCTCTATTTCAATGTCTCCTATACTTGCTTCTGGTGAACTATATGTTATTTATTTATTTATTTATTTAAAGAGAAAAAACATGTAAAGGGTAGAGATAATACAGAATTTTTTTAAAAAAGATAAACAGTAAGAAATCACTGGTTGATAAATTACATATTGTCCTCTTAGAAATAGTTGTTCAAGTTACAAAATTAAAGCATACAAAATAGATATTCAAACAGTGAGACTGTAAATAGCTATGCATGCATGAGTCTCTTCATGTATTTCTATAAACTTGAAGCTTTAAAATCTTACTGAGATAAAGTATATAATACCTAAATAAATATCATGTCTGAGAATTTAAACACTTATTTTTTTTAACTGAAAGAGAAACAAAAGCATGTAAGGGGTAGAGGTAATACAGAATTCCAAAAAAAAAAAAAAAAGATAAACAATAAGAAATCACTAGTTGATAAATTACATATTGTTGTCCTCCTAGAAATAGTTGCTCAAGTTACAAAATCAAAGCATACAAAGTAGATAGTCAAACAGTGAAAGTGTAAACAGCTACACATGCATGAATCTCTACATGTATTTCTATCCTTTCTGTATTAGAGGAAGAACAAACTTAGCAAGACAGAACAAAACAAATTCCTATAAAAACATGAAATCAAAAAGTCATATAAAACCATAGTACATGGTGATCTACAATGATTACTGTTTCTTATTATCTTCAATAGAATGTCTACATCATCAGGCAAAATTGAATATAGCAGTATAACTGAGTATAGCAGTAAATAATAATAGTAGTAAAAATAAAACATTGTAGACAATATAAAACTTCAAAGGCAGGTAATACTCAAACCATAGTGGATATTCTAGTGGATCTTGTCATCTTAAATGCAGTTGCCAATACTCTCAGACTTGATACTATCAATCATAACAGCTTTGAATAAAATCTATCAATACAAAACAGCAATCCAACAAACCAGATTCAATTATGATCAATGTTGGTAATACAGTGTAGGTTTTACAGAGCTTTAGATTAATTTAATAGGAAATTAAGGATGATTACCATACTATACCCTGTTATTTTTGGGATTACTGTCTGTGTTCTCAAATCTAGTACAGGTAGAATGACTGGAACAGAATATAATACATCTAAGCAGAGTAGTGTGAGTAATGTGGGTTTAAATCCTGGTGCACTATTAACAATATAGCATATCAAGGCCATCTATGTTAGAGTTTCTAGTTATCTTTCTCTGCCTCATTTCTGCCATGCTATTTTCCTGCCTTTGTTTGTCTAGTTTTCTCCTTCATTCTACTGCCTGCCCCACTCATTGAGGCCTTTCTGCTACTGTTCCTAAAATCCTGGTATTTTTTTTTTCTCTCTCTAGAATGTCTTTCAGTATTCTCTGTAGGGTTGGACTGGTGGTCACAAACTCGCCCAGTTCCTCTGTCATGGAAGCATCTTGTTTCTCCATCAACTTCTAGTGACAGTTTTGCAGGGTACATCAATCTGGGCTGGAGGTTATTTTCTTTCAGGACTTGGAAGACTTCACTCCAAGCTCTTCTTGATCTGATGGTCTGTGTGGAGAAGTCAGCCGTGATTCTGATGGGCTTACCTTTATAGGTAATCTGTTTCTTTTCTCTGACAGCTTTTAATATTCTGTTTTTATATTGAATTTCTGGCATCTTGATTATTATATGTCTGGGTGTAGATCTGTTTTGGTTGTAGGTGGCTGGGGTTCTGTATGCCTCACACAACTGAATGTCATTTTCTTTTCCCTTGCTTGGGAAGTTTTCCTTAATTATTTCCCTGAATAGCCTTTGTAATTTGCCTGTATGTATTCCTGCTTCTTCGTTCATGTTTCTTATTCTTAAATTGTAGATTCTCTTGTCATCTTCTAGCCTTTGTATTGTTACTGCCTGTTTCCTTGTTATTTTTAAGAGATCTTTCCTTTCATCATCACACACTGCCAACTTGTCTTTAAGTTTTGATAGTCTATCCTTAATTTCTTTTAAGGTATTTTGCCAGCTTTCAATGGAGTTTTTAATTTCCTGGTAGTCTCTTTGAATCTGCTTCACATATTCTATATTTTCTTTATATTCTTTATCGAACGTTTCTCTCCTTTTTTTATGTTCCTCCCTTCTTTTGTCTGTATCATCCTGAGAGATGCTTCCTGAGAGCATTTCTTTTATTACTCTACTCATATCCTGCTTTACCTGATTTAATATTTCAGTTTTGAGCTTGTCTACAAGGTCCCAAAGATATCTCTTAATGTCCATTGAAGCCACGTCTGATGTTGTGCATTTGCCGCCTTGAGTTTCTCTTATTTTTCCTTCTCCTGGTTCAGTGTTCTCAGGGTTCTGGGCTGGGGGCCTCCTCCTGTCTCTCTCTCCTGTCATGGCCTTGGCTTCCTCCACACAGGTTACAGTGTAGGTCCCAGCCCCCTTCCCTGTTGGCCACAGTTCCTCCAAAGCACGCTGGCGAGGGAACTCTGCTCTCTCCTGCCTGCTCTTGTCACCCTCCCCACTGGGCCAACCAAACTTCAGGGGCCTTTCACCCAGTTAGTGTGTGCTAGGTGCAGTGAATTGATTTGGGAAGGCTCATTGGGTCCTGGCCAAGGGTGCGGCCCAGTCCAAGCAAATCCCATGAATCAGCTCTGCGGAGGGAGCAACCAACTGAAGTCACTGTCACTCCCAGTTCAGGCTCCTCCTGCCAGATTCCAACATGTCGCCCATTTAGTCATGCCCTTCCCATGTGGGGGGGTCTCATTCCCAGCACTGACCATGGATTAATGAAAGTCCCTTTGCTGGCTCTGCTCTCCATTGAGCTTGCCAACCCCTGACTTTAGCGCTGAAGTTCTTCCTGTGAGTGGTGGCGGGAACGGGTTTGGGCAGCTCTGCTGGCCGGCACGGATTCAAGCTGGTGCACATTTGCTAGGTCACCATGAAAACACTGTGTGCTGTAATTTTCAGCTGTTTCAGTTGAAGTCCTGAAGTATTTGACGAGTTTTTTTATGTTTTAATTTCTTCCTTTGTTGAGGATCCATCTCCCTCTGTCTGGGTCTCTCCAGGGTGTTTTATTCTGGTGTATCAGTTGTTTCTCCCAGGAGGCTTTGTATTTTGTTGCTCACTGATTGGCCATCTTGTCTTTGAGACCAAACTATATGTTTGAGACTGCATTTTGCTTTTTCGTTTTGTCATTTTCACTCTGCCTGATGTTTTCTATGTGTAGGAGGGAATCACACACACTCTTTTCAGACTCACCAAAGTCTTACAGTTAGTTGAAGGAGGTTTTACTACTGACCCTATTTATCCACAGTACACCTCTATTGTAGGGACATACTCACCACACTGATACAGTTAATCCGCTGTAGTCCAAGGTTTGCCACCTGGGAGCAAAGTTCCAAATTTTTTCACACTAACTGGAGCCTGCTGAGGTCTTCTGATATTCAAGGTGGGAAGGTGAGCCCAGCAGAAGCAGTCCAGGGCAGTTTTCAGTCTGGGGCAGGCTTCCTCAATGTTCCCCATGGCAAGGCGAACCCACAGTGGAGGTTCCAGGCAGCCTACACCTGACACAGGCTTCCTCGATGTTCCCAGTGGCAGGGTGGGTGTTTTGTATGTTTTACATGGAATCCTAGAACATGAAAAATTGATTTGGGTTGAAATATCAGAAAAAATTGTTTCCTCTGAGAACCAGAAGTATTGACTGGAGAAGAGCAGGAGAGGATTTTTTGCACCAATAGACTTTTGCCTTGATAAGTTTATAAGCAGCCTTGATATGTGAATTTGTCTACATAATGACAATGCAGTCAATATTATTCAGGTAATTAAAAGAACTTAAATATATAAAATAAAACAACAATTATAACCATGTGAAAATTTCTGATTTTCCTTTTTTTATTGTAATTACATACAAAATGTTCTCGTTCTTAGGAAACACAGTGAAGTGTTTGATTGTAAAGGAATATGACTCTTGAACTTACTCTCCAATGATTCAGAGAGAAAAAAAAATCCCATGTTTGTAGGGAAAGAGATGTGGGAGAGAAAAGGGAAAGGACAAGAGGAAGAAAGAGGGAAAACTTCATTAGTCTAGATAAATATGAGACTTACAACATGTAAGTGTAAACTTGTCTGTAAGGTTTATGTACAAATAAAGATGAGCAGTGATGTTATACATAGAAGCAGATTCACCATAGGCCATGAGGGAGGTGGCGGCAGGTAAATTAATGAGCTCATCTGGGGCAGTGATGAGTTTGATTGCTAGTGGGACATCTTGGCAGAGCCATGCAGCAGGCAGGTGGATGTGGTGGTCTGTGACTGCTCAGCGAAAAAGACATGCTCATTTATTCCACTTACTATACCCTGACTTGATCATTCCAGGTCAAAATCCTGAGAACCTTAGCTCTAGCAGTCACTTTTTGAAAGGAGGAAGAGTCTGGAGAAGATATGGATTGGTTGAGGAGGTAGGGGAGGCTAGTGGCTCTTACAATTGCTGGAGTCTGGGACCCTTTTTCCAGGGCGCCAATAGGTCCTCAACAGCCCAGCCACTGCTGGGAGGCCTCTGCCCTGCCCTGTCTCCTCCTTGCCGATCTACCACCCACTCCAAGAAAAGTTACAACCTAAGAACTTCTGACCAGTGATAAAAAATCAGTTTGGATTCCATATACTTTGGAAAATCTCCCAGCGCTCCACTCATCTAGTTCCATAACAGCTTTGACTCTCACAATCCACACTGAGTTCACCCACAGTGACCCTGCTTAGCTTAGCTGTTGAATTACCCTCAAATTGTCCACACCGACACTGTCTAAATCCAACATTTAGTGGGTTTTTATGCTTCTTTTTCAACTAATAGTTTTCAAGTTCCAGGTCAGGACTAGAACTCTGAAACCCACTGCTAGAGCTAGTGCTTTGAATAAGTATTATGAAAAGTACACGGTGTATAAAACATATACAAAAAATCATGTTGAGTCCCTACATCTATTAATTTTGTTATTGCATGACAAACTTAAAACAATACTCAGTGACAACCTCACAATTCTATAGTAAGTTCAAGCCCAGTGTGGAAGGTTATTTGTTCAGGTCTTATGACCTTCAGGTCAGGTATTGTCCAAATTCATTATTTATCTTATCTATGGTTTCAATCCTTTTCCAGGCTAACTCAGGTTTCTAACAGAATTAAGTTCCTTGCCACCATAAGACCTAGGTCTCTGTTTCCTTGCTGGCAGTCATCTGGGACCACCTTCAGCCTCTAGAAGCCATGCTCAGCTCCTTGTCACAGTGCCCCCCTTCATCTTCAAGCCAGCAGCAGAAAAGAAAAAAAAAAGTCTCTCATGTCAAATTGCTCCCACGCTGCAAATCTCTTTCACTAGGAAGAGTCCAGGCCCTTTTAAGGAGGCTCAGCTGATTATATTAGGCCCATCTAGGATAATCTTAAGGCTATCTTAAAGTCAAGTGGTTTGAGATCTTAACTACATCTGAAAAATCTCTTCATAGCCAAAGAGATTTTATATGTGAAGAACTGGGAGAGAGAGTGGGTGTGCACCAGGTGGCAGAAATCTTGAGGACCCTCTTAGAATTCTGCCTACTCCTCCCGTGCAGCCTCCACTCAGCAGGAGAAAGAGAATATTCTAATAAACATGTGCCTTTGCATGCCCCTCCCTTTGCCATCTTCCTAAAGGCAGTATTTACCACTGCTTTCCTCACATACACTTTACCAGTGTTCAGTTGTTGTTTTTTATTTCTTATATCTAACATTCTGTATATTTTCTTCCACAATTCCCTGTTATGCTATTGTCTCTCAGCATCGTATTCTGGGGATTCATTTAGGTTGATCCATGCAGCTCTAGCTCCCTCATATTCACTGATGTACATTGTATGCTTTGTATGGGGTTCATTCACTCTCCTATAAATGAATATGTGGCTTGTTTTCAGTTTCAACTTCTTGTGACTACGAATGATGCTGGTATGAACATATATATATATATATATATATATACACACACACACATCTATATGCATATTTTTTCTTGTACATATGCAAGCATATGCCTAGATGAGTTTCTAGGTCATAGAACATATATATCTTTGCCTTTACTAAAGATCACTAAATTGCTCTTCAAAGTAGTTGCATCAGTTTGTATACCCATTCCCACCGCTATTTATTAGTAATAAAAATGATCAAATTATTGTGCATTCAGCACGTACCCAGTAATAAACTCTGTACATATATAATTGTATTTCATAATCACAAACTTATGAGTGCAGTATGATTATTATCCCTATCTTAGAGATGTGAAAACTGAAACTTAGAAGTATCTTTCCCAAGGTCACAAAGCCAGTGACAGTAGCAGGATTCAAATCCATCAGTTTCAAGAAAATCTTGATCCCTACTTAACACTCACTTTCTTTTCCCCTCCATGAATGAGTGGAGATAAAGGAGGAGTAAAAAGAATAGGGAGAAAGGAAACTGACTGGTAGATCGTGTGTTCTCATCTACCATCATCAGCCAGACATCTGTGAGACTCCACCTACTAGAAAATGAGACATAAATCTTACCACGTAGGAAGAAAAATTCAACATGAGACATTTCTTTACAAATGGGACTATTGACCAGACACATATCCTACAAGGAAACATACACACTGTACCGTCTTAGGGTAAAGTTGATCTCAAACTTAAATCCATTCTTCCTCATGCCTGAGTGACTCTTGAGCAAATCCTTTACCTTTTCTACTTCTCAGTTTCTTCATCTATAAAATTGGCTAATGATTATAAATACAGAGGATCAGTTGAGATAAATGAAAACATCTCACACTCAGCCTGGCATGTAATGACACTCAGTAAATTGGAAGGTTGAATGCATGGAGCAGGGGCTTCCAAAACCTTAAAAGTTCTGTTCAGTACTCGAGATCTACAGAAGCTACAAACCAAGGTGTGGGCAACCCATGGATAGCAGGAAGAACCCAGTGCTTCCAGCAGCCCCTGGGGACTTTCATGAGGTTCCATACAGCAGTTACAATTTTGTAAAGTGTAAGTAGGGTGCGTGGCCATGAGAACTTTGAGCAAAGAACTGCTGTTAGCCCCAGTTTATAGCTACCAACACTCCAGTCAAGATGAACAGGTTCACAAACACATAGGAGAAAAGCCATGGATGTGGTTGTACCTGATCTAGAGAGGACTCATTGCAAAGCAGCCAGGGCCTAAAGATTAAAGCATTGACATTTTGTTTCTATGAAAGCAGAGCATGCAGGCAGCTGCCTGTTATCTTGTCCTGACTACACCGAGTCTCTCTTTAAGGCACACTTCATGCATTGAGAACTTCAGGGCAAAGAAGGAGGTGAAGTTGGTGAGATGATATTTTGGCACAGCTAAGAATGCCACTGAGCACTGGCATTGCCTGGGTACCGGAATAACCACAAGGTTCATTTTCATACATTATAGTTTTTCAAAAAGAAATAGAAACCATGATAGCATAATAGAGTGGGATACGAGAAACTGCAGAATTTAACAGCACCCTCACTCTAAGCCCACTGTAAGTTTTAGCTGAAGTTGGCATCATCTAGAAAAGAACTGGCTCTTGGGGAAAATAAACCAGAAAAGAGGCTCCAAATGCCCTGTGCTATGATGAGGGGATGATGATGAAGAAAATGGACTAGTGCCAGATCCAGAAGGCCAGTGTACAAAAGGACTCAGTCAGCTATGTGCTCCGGTCACAGTGTAATTGGAAAGGTGAGTATCTCTTTCCAACAATGGAGTGATCTTCCAATCCATTAGTCAAGTTTTAAGCATCAAGAGCCATTAATGATATTTAAAAAGGGAGAAGAGAGTAAGGATATGAGGGAAAAAAGAAGGAAGAGAAAGACAAGGAGATAAGAGAAGAAAGAAAAGATCACAAGCCTTACACACAAGCTCCAGAACCTCAATCCTATAGAGAGGACATATTGCCCATGCATATGACCTTTTCTGGATTTGGATGGAGAACCAGAGTTTGCTGTTCACAATCTTCAAATGCTAGAGCTTTTTCTCTGGGGACTGGGCCAGAAGAACAATGGTGGCCAGGGTCTTCTAGGTGGAGGATGTTGCCTCAATGCCTTACTGTTGGAAATAGTTCCAAGTGATAAGCTTCCTTGGGGACTGAGCACCTAATTGGAGCAGCAGATGTTCCTGGTTCCAAAGCATTTCTTTATGGCTGTATTACAGTCTGGCTGTGGGTGAGTCACTTCCCAGAGCATTTCAGTTTCCCATCTGTAGAATGCAGAGACAGCCCTAGACCTGAACATCATAAGGGGAAAGGGAGGGAGAGTCTGGAAAGAGGAGATGCAGATTCAGATTCAGCTCGGTACCAGGAAAGAGAACTAGGCTGCTGAGTCTGTTCTTTGAGTAAGAAGTATTTGCCTATGTGTTGGGTGACAAATTTTGCTCTAGCTCCAACCAAATCCAATTTCTCACCATAAAGTCCCTGGCCTATGAGAAGGGGAGCAGAGTTTAGAAGTGAGTTCCCTCATAACAACCTCCTGGGGCATGATTGTAATATATGTCTCAGCAAAACAAATAATGAGCACATTCTCACCCTTTGGGATCTCTTTCAAGGGTCAAAACTATAAAATTGTTAGTCATGTTCACTGACTTTTCCTGTGATTATAAAAGTGATATGTGCACATTTAAAAAAAATTAAATGTTCAAAACCTATAAAGAGGGTAGTAAAAATGACCCATAAACAACTGTTAATATTCTGATGTATTCCTTCCAATCTCTCTATATGTAAATAAGATAATGGAACCACAATATGTGACTCCAACTTTAGATCTTATTTTTTGTACTTTAGGCTACACTGCAGGCATTTCCCAAGGTCATTAAATATTCTTCAGAAACATGATTTGTAATAGTTTCATAAAATTTCCTCCTATGAGCACAATATAATTTATTTAACTTTCATCCATTTGAGAACATTTATGTAGCCTGTTTCCTATTTTTCTTTTATAAATCATAGTGTACTTAAGTTTTTTGTATGAATTTATGTGTACTTTACTAGTGTAGATTCCTAGAAGTGAAATTAGAGGGTCAAAGTTGGCCTGATTCCAGGGACAAATAACAGAAAATTAAACTCAAAAACTAGGAAGGCTAACAGCCACAAATAGGACGATTGAGGTCTTTGGCCTCATCCTGCAGAGGAGAAAACACTTCTGTTTCTGCATTCCTAGCAAGAGTCTCACCTTTCACCCCGATTTGAATATAAGTCCTATGTTCAACCACACATCAACACTGTGGTTCGGCGCTTGAGATGTTTTGATTGACTTAAATCAACCAGAGACACCTAGGAAGGGAGAGAAGGGCTCACTTTTCCTTAATGTACATTGTCTTTTTAAGAAAAGTAAACATCCAAAGAAAAATTTGAGCAGTATTCAGAATAAGAAAGGCAGAAATAAGGATGAAAAACAAAGCAATAAATATGAACTATAAGAATGAACTTTTAAGGGGTTTCACATAAACATTCAAATTACTTCCTTATAATGCTTGGACCAATCCCAAATCAGCCGTGTGTTGGAAGTTCTAACTGTTCCTTCATCAGCATTGATGATTGTATTAAAATTTTAAAATATTAATTCCAATTTGACACTCCTCATAGCTATTTCATCATGATTTACATTTCTATTTCCATGATTAGTATTGCATGCTTGGGGCCACTTGGGATTTCTAAACCTTAAATATTGATTATAAATATTCTAAAAAACTCTAAGACTTAGGCTGATCTACTACATCCCTGACCAATGAGAGACAGAAAATGGTGATATTTGGGGCCCTGTTTCTAACAGTAAGTGAGGTCCAGATTTAGTCTTTCACCCTTAACTGAATGCTTCTTTAGCAAGTGCCTGGGTACCCCTAAAGTTCTTTGTGCTTCTGGTAAGACAACTCTCCCCTTAACTCAACCTTAGTTCTTAATTTTTACTCAACTTTTCATGGGGACTGGAGCTCTGAGCTTTGCCTCCAAGTATGAAAGATATAGAGCTAGACCTTAGCCCCATATTTTCATCCATAACCCTGTGTTTCCCTTAAGCAACAAACAATAGCCCGTGTCTCAAGGAGCTATACTCCTGGGTTCTAAGATTTTTCCACTAGGCTCCCTCCATGGGGACCAACCCTCTTGAAATGCCATCTTAGCATCTGAGACTGAACTAGTACTTACTATGCTATTTAACTACCCAGAAGATCACTCTTTCTGAAACTAGTCCTCATTATCCTTTTCTACCTCCATACTCCTCTCCCCTAGTCCATGCTGAGATCTCAGCCATGTTGACCTAATACAACCAATGACAACGAAGTCCCTCTCCATAAACTATTGTTTGGCTCCAATTGGAAGCCTCCTTCCTGGGTGTTGGTATCAAGATAAAGGGAAAGATCTGTATGATTAAAAAGTAGAAATGGGTACAAAGTATATTTCACTTTTCAGAAAACTATTTGAAGCAAAAATAAGCAAGGAAGGAGGCCCTATCAAATAGGCTGTGGGATTCATAATAATATCGCCCATGCTGAACTTAGATCTAGGTTGTCCAGGCTTTCAAACAAGAAAAGGGCTTCGTAGCTACTATTCTAGATAAGTCTACCAGGATGTTAGTTCAATGTGCTCTTGGAGTAGTTCTTTAATGCATGGAATATTGTAGTCAGCAGGGATTTTAGAGATCATCTCCATTCATTCCACTTTTTAGTCAAAAGTTCTAGCAGTGAACCAGTTGCTGGGAACACAAATAGATCAGATATTACTCCCAAGAATGGAAAGGTTCAGGCAAACAAATGCAAAAACAACAACAACCAGGTGATGTTGGTACTATTGCAGTCATCTTTTCAGTTAGGGAACAAAAACAAAGGGGTTCAGAGCATGTCTTCAAATAAAGTATGCTTGATCTGAATCTTAAAAAGTTCACAGGGAATTAATTCTCCAGGAGCACAAAATGGGGTGAAATAGAGAAAACCTGGAGAGAAGTTATAAGACATGACACATCCTGGAAGATTCTGAAGAACTTAATTCAGCATTTCTGGGTAATAAGGAAGGAAAGCAAGAGACGGAGCTGCAGAAATTGATCAAACAAACAGAAGAGTTTGATGTTCATATAAAGGAAATGGCATAGATATTTATTGCAAATGTCTGCATGGAGAATGAATGAAATGCCATACCAAAGGCAAATAAGAGATCATTGTCCTAACAAGTATAAGACAAAAGGCATACAAGAGATGGTGAAAATTGTAGCATACCAGGCTTGGTTACCGGTTAGATATGAGGACTGGAGGTAATGAGCAGCAAAGGAAAACTACTAAATCATTTATCCATACAATCATATAGGCATTCAATCATTTATTTACTCTTTCACTATATATTTGAGTTAAGCACATGCTAATTGCTAGTTAGGCTCCAGGGACATAAACTAATCATGAGCCCTGTCTTTATGGAACTTCAGTTCAATGAAACAAATGGTAACAGTGAGAATGGTCAGTGCTGTAAAAAGACAAGTATGGGATACTGAGTATGATTAATCTTTCCTAGGAGACAGACAGAGCCCAGTTAAAAGAGTGATGTTTACACTAACACATGAAGGGTACATTGAAGCTAGCCAGAGAGAGACAAGGATGGAAAACAAAGCATTCTTCATGAAGAAAATAATTTATAAAGGTCCATGTTATGAGACTTCGGGAAATTTAGAGAGGATGAGTACACTGAGATTATTAAGAAGAAGGGAGAGTGGCAGGGTATGAGGCTATAGGCAACACTGGATGCCAACAAGTAATTGCCAGGTGAGCCATGTTGCAGCTTAGACTGATCCTAGAGGGAAGTGATGTTATGGATTTTAGAACACAGTGAGAGTTCCCTAAATTCTACAGTGTGCCTTGTCAGGTGAGTGACAGGACCAGATACACTTTTAGAAAAGATTCTGTCTTAATTGTGCAGAATGGTTTGAAAAACATCAAGACTTGAAGAAGGAATGTCCAACAGGATATCATGAGATCAGAACAAAATTCAGCGGAGCCAGTTGGGCAGTATCTAATAATAAGTGAAACCTCACTAGGTTTCTAACACATCCATGGAAATGGAGCCAGATGAAGATAATCTTGTGTCTTAGATGCTCTGGCAATCAGAAACATTAAGTGACTGGAAAGAACGGTTTGATAAACCACTATGGCTATAAGAATACTTCCTTGTCTCAACTATATCCTCTCAACCCTACCAAAGGACATGATCTACTTACAGCAGATAAATAATTTCACATATGAATAGACATTTAGGTTGACTCCATTGCTTGGCTATTGCAAATAATGTTGCAATGAATGTAAGAGTACAGACATCTCTTTAGCAAAGTGGTTTCAATTTTTGAGTGATATCATATGGTATTTCTGTTTTTAGTTTTTAGAGGAGACTAATGGCTGTAATGGCTGTACTAATTTATATTCCCATTGAGTTTTGAAAAGGTCCCTTCTTTTCATCCTAGACATTTTTTATTAACACCCATTCTGGCAGCTCTAAAGTGTTCTTCATTCTGGTTTTAATTTGCATTTCCCTAATTTTTAGTGATGTTGTACCATTAATGTGCATTCATAGATAGATAAATTTATAAATGTGCATTCATAATCTAAGGGTCTATTAAAAGATGAATGGATAAAGAAAATGTAAGATAGATAGATAGATAGATAGATAGATATAATGGTATGTTATTCAGCCTGAAAAGAGAAAGTTTTGTTATGTGCAACTATATAAGATAGAATTGGAGAACACTTATATCAGTGAAATAAACCCAGCACAGATAGACAAATACCATGTGTTCTCACTGATACATGGAATGTAAGATAATTAAATGCAGGGAAACAAAAAAAATAGTATTTACCAGAGGCAGAATAAGGGGGATGAGAAGATGAGAGTCAGAGAGCACAAAGCTTCAGTTAGGCAGGAAGAAAATGTTGTTTTTTTCTGATGTATATTCTACAGCATGATAAACAATGATGTACATTTCAAAATTGCTGAAAATAAATCTATAACACAAAAGTTAGTAAGTATCTGAAGTAGTGAATGTATCAATTGGTTGATTTAATTAATCCACATCACATTCATATATCATAGCATTACTTTGTGCCCCTTAAATATATACATCTAGGAATAGTAAATTTGCAATTTAAAAATAAGAATGCTAAAAAAATAAAAACTATGACATATAATTCTTTAAGGAAACATATGTGTGGCCCTGGAGCTGAATTGTTTAGGACAGTAGAATAGGGGCTTAGCAAACATTTTCTGTAAAAAGCTAGGGAGTAGATGTTTTAGACCAGGCAGGCCAGTTAGTATGTGCTACAGCAATGAACTCTGCTACCTTTGTATGAAAGTGGTCATGGCCAGCACTTCAGTGATTGGGCATAGTTTTGTTCCAATAAAACTTTATTTACAAAAAAGGTGGCTAGCTCACTGACTTTTATTTTCTAATTCTTACATGAAATAATATGATCACCACTTATTAAAAAAATTAAATTTGTTTCTGTCATAATCGGCGTTAAAAATTGTGCATAGTTTTAGAGTATAGTGTAACAATTTGATGTTTGTATATAGTAATGATCAAATCACTTATCTCTTTTGGCACCAGGAAACTTCAATCTCTTTTTGTTCTTGATAAAATATATAAGAAGTTATTGTAAACTATAGTCACCCTACAGTGCTGTGAAACACTGGAATTTATTCTTTGTATCTATTTTGGCACCATTATTCAATCTCCCCCATTCTCCCTTTACACTTCTCAGCCTCTAGTGATCTCTATTCTTCTGCTCCTTACATCTACGAACTTTATCTTAAAATCTTGAGTATTTATTTTTTCCTCCAAATGCACATTGGTTATACACTCACACAATGTTGTTTTGAAGATGTGCCGAAACACTAGTCTCCCTGGAAGACTCACAAGTGCTGCCCTCTCCTGGGTGACAAGTGCTCGTTAGTGGAGAAGTAGAGTCATGTTCTATGTAGATGGTAACATTACTAGGACTTGGTGATGTTTGGATGTAGTGTTAGATGTGATATGGGTTAAGAAAGCTTTCCAGCAGTTCTGGGTTTGCTTGTTCATAATTGTGAAGCAGTAAAGGAGAGACAGCTGGTTTGGGGAGTGGGGATGAATTAAGCACTTGAGGTATTTTCTCTCTAAGTCTGAAAATCACAGAGATGGAATTATCTCCTTGGAAAGAAGTGGAATTTCTGAACTTGACATCCAAAATATACTCTCAACTTAGAAATATAGGTTTGAAAGTCATCAGTAGAGAAATGAGAGAAAAAAACTCAGAAGACTGGTAAAGGGCTGAGAACAACTGTAGAGACACCAGGATTTAGCAGACAAGTGGGGGAAGAAGAAACAGAAATAGAAACAAAATATGAACAGCCCAACAGATGAAAGTAAAACCTAATGAGTATAGAGTCCCAGAGGCTAAGGATTCTGGGAAAGGGGAAATGGTTAACATTATTTAATTTGCAAGGAAGAGAGTAAGAAAGGATGATCCAGAAGATTTTCTTAAAATGACAGAATCACAAACATTTCACAACTTTCTTCCACTTCCCCACAAGGTTTATTTTATAGAAAAGAAAAGTATATCTCTTTAATTCTGGCTTCCACCTTTCCTTCATTCTTTCCCCAGTGGAGCCATTAATTGAGCCAAAATAAACATCCCAGGATTAACATTCAGGGCTCAGTTGTGATGGGAAGGAAAGTTAGGTATTAAGGAAAATAAACTTGTTTTCCCACCCAGAGAGCTTGGATTGCCTAGGGATAAGTATTTAAAAACAGGTAGGCTTAGAAGCAGGAGAGCTCCCTTCCTGTGCTCAAACCCTCACGTGGCATCCTTTTTCTACCCTGGGGACCAGGACACATTGGTAGACTCAGGCTGGTATCTTTGCTGCCTGCCCAGCCTCTCCATCAGCAATTCCTAACCATCTCTGAATGTCTCCCTTTTTAATACCACCACTTCCAAAGCTTCCAACATTTTCAAAATCACCAATATTAGCCACACCCAGGCAGTTCAATAAGAACTGCCCAGTATAGAAAAGAATCAGAAAAATTACTCTAAATAACTCCAATTCCTGTGTGGTAAACATAAGAAAGTTTGTGGTGGGGAAGCCCTAACTGAGCTGCCTTCTCTGTCCTGCAAAAAAAAAGCTGTGCTAATTGCAGCAAGAAGCCCTTGTTGAGATACCACAGGGTGAACAGAAGAGACATCCAACCTGCTGAGACTTTTCTTTCCCTGCCTCAGCCTCCAGGAAGGAGAGGGTTATAAATCCTGGCTGGTCTTCCACTCCCTCAAAGCTCATCTTACAGCCCATAGCCAGGGGACTGTGCAGAAACTTGATGGCGCAGTTCAGTGAACTGTACAAGGAATAAGGAACAAAGCCCATTATTCCTAACAAGTTTGGGAGAGGGCCTTTAATTAGACTGGCAGAGATCTTCTTGGGTATGGAAGGAACTTCCTCATACTAATCTAGCAGCAAAGACAAGACCTGGAAAGGGAACTGTCTTCTGCTAAGCTACCTGTGAAGTAAACTCTTTCACTGGGAACATTCCATTATTGTCCTTGAAGCTTCCTCAGATTTTAGCAATTCGTGGTCCTGAGGGTTCATTGCTAAGTATCAGATTTAATCACAGAACATAATGGGTAGAGCACCACCAGTCCCAGCTCTGTAAACTAGGTAGTTACAGACTTGTCTTTTACCTACATTGTCAAGGTAACCAGCCTGCATTCTGAGACAAATCCTGGCAACGTTCCCATGCATCTGGTGGGAAGAGGACATTGGAATCTGCATGGAAGCAGTTTATTAAGTAGTCTGAACTCAGTGGGTTGCATGCATAAAATAATTGCATTTTTTTTCTAGTCACAGGTTCCATTTTTGCTCTGTAGAAACTTCCTTTCCTAATTAATAGCACACATCTTAATAAGAACTTGGGCAAATTCCATAACTTTCTGGTCATATTTGGCTTGTAAAGTGTAGCTCTGGTTAGGGTTTCAATCAGTAATAGACGTAAATTATGTCTCCCTCTCCTCCCACCTGCACAGCTTTGGGCTTTGTGTTAGATTTCTAGGGCTGCTGTAACAATGTACAGGTTGGTGGCTTAAAACAACAGGAATTTATTGCTTCAGATTTCTGGAGGCCAGAAATCCAAGATCAAGGTGACAGTGGGACTGGGAGCCCTCTGAAAGTGCCAGGAAAGGATACCTCCTTAACTTTTCCAGCTTCTGCTGGTCCCAGACATCCTTTGGCTTGCAGCAGCATCAGTTTAAACATCACATGGTGTCTTCTCTATGATTGTAAACATGTCCTTCCTCTATAGGTCTGTGTCTAAGTTTCTTCTTTTTTAAATTATATTTAATTGGGGCCCTCTTCAATGATCTCATCTTAAGTTCTGGCCTCCTCAAGTCCTTACTTCCAAATAAGGTCACTTTCTGAGAAACTAGGGACCAGGATTTCAGTGTATCTTCTAGGGAACACAATTCTGTATGTATTTAGCACAGATACGCATCTCACAAACAGGATATTACTAAGACAAATCAAAAACAAGCAGATTAATGTCTTGAAAAATGTAGGAAGCTTGGTAAATTGGTATCAACCCAGAATTGCTAGAATTACCTACAGGATAAACTGTCCTTGCCCTTATTCCTTTTTTCTAAACTCAGTGATTGGTTCCAAACATCATTTTCATGAGCCAAGAATTTTTTAAGGACAGAATTGAAAAAAATAGTGGTCACAGTTTGCTGATTATAGGTGGACAGTAGTAGAGAGATAACACATAATGATTGCTACTGTTTATTTCCCTTTCCTATAGGGAAGATGCCATGTTTCACACTTTATATGCATTATCTGATTTCTCTCCACATGAAACTGTCACTGCCCCAGTTTCATGGAAACTGCTTAGAGCATTTAAGGGCCATGCCCATGATCATCCCACTAGCAGTAGGATCTAGAACTAGCAGGTGAACACAGCCAGCCTGACTCCAAGGTCACATTCAACCCCACTGAATCCTGAGGATCTAGGAGATGCTCATAGACAATTCCTCAAAATTTACCCTCCCTCCCACTCCTTTGACTCTGATTGAAATCCAGAGCATTCAAATCAGTGCTTAGTGTCTTTATTTCCCTATAATAACCTCTGGATCCCATTGCTACTGGCCCCTAAGGAATCTTGTGAATTCACATTCACCTGTACTGAAGCGAGCTATAGCTCTCTTAATGAATGCTGAGCTTAAAGTGGAGTTCATCAATATTTTAGGTTTAGACAAGAGCACAGAGAACAGGAATAAAATAGGCACATACAGGAATGGAAAAAATATTTCCCTCAATAGAAACTAAAGAGAGGAAGGAAGAGATAGAAATGATCACATTAATTCCTTTTACCTCTCAGAGGTCAATTTGAGATATTCAGACTAAGAGGAGAACCTATGTAATATAACAAAATCCATGTGCAATTATAATGAGCTCTGGCAGTGTTTTTTTGTTGTGTTCAAACCATCTCTGAATATAAAACTGGACTATGCAATGGAACGAAAAAGAGAGAGCAGGAAACTGACAGAAGGGAAAAAGAGAAAAATTCCAGATTGAGGCCAAGTGGGAAGAAGGAATGAATTCATGTTAAGTTCCTCTGGTATTTTTTTTAACAGAGCATCTCCTATCAAGTGAAGAAAACCATTGTGAAACCATTGTCAAAGCTTCTGCAATGCTTATAGTAAATGCCTGACCACAATACAAGACTATTTATAAATGGATGAAAATAAACAGTAGAGATGAAGGTGAGGGAGAATTGGAAAAGTGAAATACAATGCACTCAAGTCCACAATTTCCATTCTCCATGTCTTTGGATGGAAAAAGTTATTTTACAATTCACAATGACAGATGATGCTGTGTCCTCTTGGGAGGAAGACAGGGGAAGTACATTTTACCTTTAAATGCAAAGAGGGTTGGCATAATCACCAGAAACACATTTGCCAACTCATCTCAGTAACACTCATTGTCATTGACACCTTGCTACTTGACATCCACAGGTTGATGTGTACTGGAAACATATGAAGTTATTGGCTTTGGAGAATGCAATAGCTATTAGATACTGAATTTGTGCCCTGAGCATAGGTGGTTAGTATCCAAACTTTCAGAAATAGAAGATTCATTCAAGTACATGTCCCAAAGAGAGGTCTGGATCACTATATCCAGGGACAGGAAAAAGATTCAAATCTCAAATATAGATTGTATCTACTTTTCAAGCCCTTTTAGAGATCTACCATTTATATTCTCTTACTCCAACACCTATTAGTTTTTATTGCCAACAAAGGCTTTCTGGCATTTAATCCAAATCACTCATCAGAGCACAGATGTGTGCTCTATTGCAATGGCCATTCACAGAAATGAAGGCTACTTCAAAAGTCACCCCCCTTAGATTTTAACCCCTTCTCCCTAATCTTATCTTGATGACTAAATAGTGAAACATTCTTTCTGCTCCACTGAAATCACACTGTATTCCTGAAGGCCTCCTTCAGTTTATTTGTACAAATAACTGATTAAGTATTTATCATTGCATTAGATATTTTTCCTCATCCTCCTGAAGCTCCCAATCTATAACCTTTAATCATTAGATCTTGGCACTATAGAAACGTTCAGTTGCATGAGAAGCTATGGCTTCCTGAATGCATCCAGTCCTATTCAACCATTCACATTGGTGCTAATGATAATCACACAAACCACAGGTGTGCAGAGACATACCATAGACTGGAAGTCATGTCCAGTACATGAATATTGTCCAGCTAAGTTGACTTTCTTTCTCCACTCTTACCTAAAGACAAGTCAATAAATACAAAATTAGGCTCTGCCCAGTGAACTCCAAGTGGCCACTAGGAGTCTGAATTCAGTCCTGGGGGGTGGGGGAACATGGGTGGGTTGAATCCCAGTGCACAGGGAAGCCTGGAAAGTGGCTCCCAAATGATAAGACCATGCCCAGCATCCCAAATCACCAGAGAATGCCCAGGAGATCCTCATGGGCCTAACTGGGCCATGCCCAGTGACCTTCAAGTGACCACACCAAGACATATAATAATCAACATCCCAGAAATCCAACATAAGAACAGAATATTAAAAGCTTCTAGAAGGACACTGGGAAACCAAGAAGACAACTTGCCACCCTGCTAAGTGTCTGTGACCTAGCAAGCCGTGGCCGCCTCAAGGTGAGAACCATCAGTGTCTCCTGAGATCTGCACCAGGTTGGAGCTTAGGGCACTGGGAAACAAGCAGCCAGCTTGCCACCCTGCTAAGTGGTTCTGAGCCTACTGGTTCACAGGCTAAGATTCAAACATCCATCCCCTCCATTAGTAAGTGGGAGCCAGAGATCTGAGCATCTCTTGTGAGGTTGACTATATGCAATATAGCAAATAAGGGAGATTTCCTTCTACCATCTCTTTGAAGGCAAATATTTTTATCACTGTTTTGCCTTGTTCTGATTAATGGTATTGCTCTATTCAATATTCTGCTTTGATAAATTCTATAATGTTCTGTATTTCCTTTGACTTTGTTATACCTGATTGAAAGAACAACTATTATGAAGAAAACGAAATATACTATGGTACCTATTACTGTTATCCTGGTAACGTGCTGTGAAGTTCTGTACCAATTTCACTACACTGTCTCAATTGGCTTTGTTCTGTCTTGTTCTGTTGTATTTTACTACCTTCAAAATAAAAAAATAAAAGCTGCTAGAGAGAAGAGAGAGATCACCTATAAAGGAACATGAAGTCAAGAAGATGAAGTCAAGAAGAGCATGGAGTGAAGTATTTCAGATCCTAAAGGAAAATGACTTCCAACCTACACTGATGTACCCTGTAAAACTGTCCTTCAAAATGGGTGGAGAAATAAGATACTTCCATGACAAAGAATAGCTGAAAAACATCATGACCACCAAACCAACCCTGCAAAGAATACTGAAAGACATTCTAGATAGACATAGGAAAAAACTACTAAGCAAGGCAAACAATTAAACAGAGTGGAAAGGTAGAGAATCAACAGCAGAAAGATAATATGTCAAAAGTAAACCAATTTATATCAGTTATAACCATTAATGTAAATGGCCTCAATTCACCAATTAAAAGAAACAGACTGGCAGAATGGATCAAGAAACAACATCCAACCATATGCTGTACACAGGAAACCCATCTAACCCAAAAGGAAACTTATAAACTGAAAACCAAAGGATGAAAATGCAACAGGATCCATGCAACAGGATCCCCCCAAAAAAGCAGGGGTAGCTATTCTGTTTGCAGACAATGTGAACTTCATATCAAGAATGATCCAAAGAGATAAAGAAGGTCACTACATATTAGTTAGGGGAAAACTTCAAGAGGAAGAGATAACAATCTTAAATATATATGCACCAAATTTGGGAGCACCCAGCTATACAAAACAAACATTAACAGAAATGAAAAATCAAATAGGCAATAACACAATAACAGGAGACCTTAACATGCCATTGACACAAAGGGACAGATTAACTAGACAAAAGTCAACAAAGAAATAATATAACTGAATCACATCTGTGAACAAAGGGACTTAGTAGACATATAGAGTGTTTCACCCAACAACATCAGAATATACATTCTTCTCAGTAGCACATGGAGAATTTTCTAAAATAGACCATATACTAGCCCACAGAACATACTTAAGTAAATGCAAAAGAATTGAAATTATCCCATACTTGTTATTGGATCATAGTGCCATGAAACTAGAAATTAATAACAAAAGAAACTGCAAAAACCCCACAAACACATGGAAATTGAATAATACACTCTGAAGCAATAAATGGGTCACCGAGGAAATTAAAGAAGAAATTAAACAATACCTACAAGCAAACAAAAATACAAATACATCTTACCAGAACCTGTGGGACACAATGAAAGCATTCCTCAGAGGAAAATTTATTGCAGTGAAATTCCACATCAGGAAAACAGAATGAACACAAATAAACAACCTGATGCTGCACCTCAAACATCTAGAAAAAGAAGAGCAAGTCAAGCCCAAAGCCAAAAGAAGGGAGGAAATTATAAAGGTCAGAGAAGAAATCAATGCAATAGAGACTAAGAAAACAATAAAAATAATCAATGCATCAAACAGTTGGTTCTTTGAAAGAATAAATAAAATTGATAAACCGCTAGCCAACCTTATTTTAAAAAGCAAAGAAAAAACTCAAATTCATGCAATAAGGAATGAAAAGGATGAAATCACTACAGACCCTGTGGAAATACAGAAGATCATGAATACCTATTTCTAAAAACACTACTCTCATAGGCTTGATAACACAGAAGGAATGGATAGATTCCTAGAAACATATGAATTACCAAAGCTGGGTCAAGAAGATGTAAAATGGCTGAACAACCCAATTTCAATTAACGGAATTGAAAATGTAATTAAATCCTTACCAACAAAGAAAAGCCCACATCCACACAGATTCGCTATGGAATTCTACAAGAAATTCAAAGATGATTTAATGCCAACACTCTTCAAACTCTTCAATGAAATTGAAAGGGAAGCAATTCTCCCTAAGTCATTCCTGGAAGCAAATATTACTTTAATACCAAAACCTGAGAAAGACCCAACCAAAAAAGAGAATGGCCAGTCTCCCTAATGAACATAGGTGCAAAAATTCTCAATAAAATTTTGGCAAACAGAATGAAGCAAATCATCAAGAAGATTATACACCATAACCAAGTGGGATTCATCCCAGGAATGCAGGGAAGGTTCAACATACAAAAATCAATAAATGTAATCCACCATATCAATAGAGCCAAAACTAAGAGCCTCATGATCATTTCTATAGATGCAGAAAAAGCTTTTGATAAGGTCCAACATTTATTCATGATAAGAATCTTACAGAAAATTAGAATAGATGGTCTTTCCCTCAATATGATAAAAGCCATCTATGACAAACCAACAGTCAGTATCATATTAAACAGGCAAAAAGAAAAGCTATTACCCTAAAATCAGAAGCAAGATAAGGATAACCTTTATCACCACTCCTATTCAATATAGTGCTGGAAATACTAACCAGAGCAATTAGACAAGAAATAAAAGGAGTAAGGATAGGAAAAAAAGTTAAATTATCATTATTTGCAGATAACATTATACTCTACATAGAAAACCCCAAAACTCCATTGAAAGACTCGTAGGTATAATAAATAAATTCAGTAATGTAGCTGAATATAAAGTCAACACTCAAAAATCAATAGCATTCCTATACACTAACAACAAAAACACTGAGAGAGAAATAAAAGAAGCCACACCCTTCACAATAGCATCCAAAAAAATGAAATACTTAGGAATTAATCTAATGAAGTAAAAGTTCTATTCAGGGAAAATTAAAATACCCTGAAAAAATAAATCAAAGAGGACCTCAGAAAATGGAAAGACATCCCTTGTTCATGGATAGGAAAAACAAACATTGTGAAAATGGCCATTCTCCCCAAATTGTTATACAGATTTAATGCAATGCCAATCAAAATACCACAAGCATACCACATAGATCTAGAGAAATCAACCCTAAAATTCATCTTGAACCAGAAGAGACCTAGAATAGCAAAGGAGATTCTAAGCAGCAAAGGCAAGGCAGGAGGCATCACAACCCCTGACTTGAAGTTACACTACAAAGCTACTGTAATAAAATCAACATGGCACTAGAATAAAAACAAACCTGAAGATCAATGGAATAGATTAGAAGATACAACTACAAACACACTCAGCCATCTTATCTTTGATAAAGGGGGCAAACACATCCACTGGAAGAAAGATAGTATCTTCAATAAATTGTGCTGGAAAAATTGGCTCTCCATATGCTGAAAACTAAAACTAGGCCCATGCCTATCACCATGTACTAAACTAAGTCTAAATGGATCAAAGATATAAGTATTAAAACAGACACACTAAATATGCTGGAAGACAAAGTAGATAGAAATCTTGAAGACATAGGGGTAGGTAGAACTCATGAACAAAAATCAAACTGCATGAAAAATACTTTTCAGAATCAAAAACTTGGATCTTGTCTTATTAAAAAGTTTTTATGTGTCAAAAGAAATCTCCAACAGAGTGAAAAGAAAACCCATGAAATGGGGAAAAAAATCTTAGTCAACTGTCCCTCTAAGGACTTCTATTTAGAATATATAAAGAATTAAAGAAAATCAGGCCCTTGAAATTCAAAGATGTAATCCAAAAATGGGCTTCTGAGATGAAAACACAGTTCTCAGTGAAAGAAATACAAATGGCAAATAAATACATGAAAAAATGTTCATCATCATTGGTCATTAGAGAAATGCAAATTAAAACCACACTGAGATTCCATGTCATTCTGGAAAGAATGGCCTGGATCAAGAATACTACCAACAACAAATTCTGGAGAGGCTGCAAGGGAAAAGGAACTCTTCTGCACAGACTGGTGCAACCATTGTGCAACTGGTGGGAGCACAGACTGGTACAACCACTGTGGAGGTCAGTCTGGAGATTCCTCAAAAAGCTGGGATTGGAACTCCCATTTGACTCAGCTATTCCACTTCTAGGCATATTTCCAGAAGAACTGAAAACATCATACTACAGTACTACATGTGCACCCATGGTTATAGCACAATTTGTAATAGCTAAATCTTGGAAACAACTCAAATGCCCATCAATCATGGAATGGTTAAAAAAGATGTGATATTTTATACAATGGAGTACTACTCAGCTAAGGATAAATTCAAGGCTTTTATAGGTAAATGGATGCAACTTGAGACCATACTCTTTAGTGAAATATATCAGACTCACATGTGTAAACATCATATTATCTTCCTAGTGTAAAAACTGAAAGATCAAATGAGATCCAAACTATATAATACACATTGTAAAAGTGAAAAAGGAAGAAACTGCTCAAAATGAAAGAATATCTTGGGTGAGGGAAAGGAGAAAACAAAGAAGGAAAAAGATAATTATACTATTAGTCTATATTAGTTCATCAAAAAGAATGGTTTGTACTTTCATTGTTTGATCATTTTTTCATGCCTATATCTTGCAATCTGAGCTACTATTTTTAAGATAACAATATGTATCTTAACCCTTGTCAGTCTCCCATTATCTTGTTTTGAAATTCTATATCATCATTTTTATTATATTTCTTTTTTAAATTTTAAAAAAAGAAAAGAAAAATCGGCAGAGAGTCTAGTCAGGTGCTGAACCCTCTGGTCATGGCATTTATTGACCAAATTATTGGATTATCATGTTATACATAGCATAGAAAGTCCCCAAAATTTGGTACCAAATTAAATCATGTAAAGAGTTTCAATTGTAGTGTTTTTCAAGAAAAATAAAGTTATAATACTGTGTAGAATGTTCAGAATGGAAGTATAGAAATTTATAAATAATTTGCCCTTTTTAAACTGGGGAGATATTTTTCTACCAAGAACATCACATTTCTCAAAATAATAACTTTTTGTTTTTGTGTTTGCCTTTAGATACGGTTCCCTGAGTGGAGAAAGAAAGGCAACTTTTCTGGTAGGTGCTTGGATACCGAACACAGTTCTCTCCTCAGCTTTATCTCTAACAATTCAGTTTTCTTATTTTTGATCTGGCTTCTTCATTTTCCCATGGTTTCCTGATCTGCTTCTACTCTTCTGCTCATGCCACTCTCCACTCTTCTTCCTTGATCATGTCTTCCAGCATCTTCCAGCATCTCTTAGCCAGTTTCACCCAATCTTCTCACTCAAGTTTGAGTCCTATGTCTTCTGAGTAGCCTCCTCAACCCACCTTTTTTGAACTGCTAAAGCTTTTACTGTGTATCATTCATGGTGCAGTTAATCACATAATGCTCCATGGCACTGCCTATGATGCCATTGTCTTTAGCTGCTATTTCTCTCTTATAATGTTATTTAACTTTTCACTGATTTATGTCATGTCTCTACAAATAGATTATAAACTTGCTAAGGGCAAAGACCCTGTCTTATAGCTCTTTGTATCCCCTATAATACTTAGTACTGTATTTTTCACACAGTAGGCATTCAATAAATATGTTGATTTATTCTCCTCCCATCTTTCAAAGTCCAGTTAAATTTTCTTTCATTTATATCTCCTTCTCATCAGACTCAAATATACATTTATTTTCCTCTATTCAGGTTCAGTTTTATTTCCTCTGTGTCTTGCTCAATACTCACACTAAGAGGTATAATCCTACTTACAGTATTTGTGTCTAAAAAGTGTTCATACAACTGAATAGTCTGAAAACAGAGCCATGGCCTTGGGATTCTTCTACATTCTTTCTAGGGTCATGCATTGGATAAGTCCTCAATAAATAATTTTCACTGATCTAAAATACTTCTCAAATTCAACCTAGGTAAAATATAATGGGATAGAATTTAAACAAGATATGAATTGAATATTTACAGAGATGTTATCCCAGCACAGTTCATTATACTTAATTTATAAGTAAAGACTATAGCATAATGTATAATTTTGGTGTCTGGGCTTTGACTGTGATGAACACATATTGAGTGACTTGCCTGGAATCTACTTGACAAGTAGACCTAAGCAAAACTACACAAACATAAAATGTACTTTGAAGGCTTTACACCCAAATTGTGATTGACTTGTAAGACCTTTCACGGGCTGTGAGTTGCTCCTTTAGACACCAGGTACTTAGGCAGTGATTCTGATGACAAATACAAATTATGTCTAATTCTTAAATCTTTTGCACTTTGTTTCATAATATACTTACTGATAACAGACTT
This sequence comes from Hydrochoerus hydrochaeris, assembly GCA_004027455.1. Lineage (NCBI taxonomy): Eukaryota > Metazoa > Chordata > Mammalia > Rodentia > Hydrochaeridae > Hydrochoerus > Hydrochoerus hydrochaeris. The sequence goes on along the minus strand of PVLA01000137.1, from coordinate 44,232 downwards.
ATTCATTGATTCCTCTTACTACAGGGCCTGTGTTAGCACTGATTGTACAATGATGAACAAAGTAGAAATGGCCCTTTCCCAAAGAAAATGACTGAACAAGTAATCACAAGAAAATACTGGGGAAAAAAACCCTGAAATTTTTCATGTGAGTAGTGTCTTGTTTATTCAGCCTAGTTTATAATTAACTATAAACTAGGTAGCTTACAAACAACAGAAATTTAGTTTCCACAGTTCCAGAAGGTAGGAGGTCCAAGATCAAGGCACTAGTGGATTTGATGTGCCTTGAGGGACTTGCCATTCTCTGGTTTGTAGTTGATGTTTTCTGTCCTGTCCTCACAAGGTGGAGAGAGTAAACAAGTTTGGAGGGGCACTTCTACAAGGCATTAATCTTATTCATGAAGGCAGAGTCCTTATGACCTAATCATATCCCAAGCATCCCTTCCCTTAATACTATCACACTGATGAATACATTTCAACCTGCAGATTTGGGGAAGATACGATCATTCAGATCATTGCAGACCATAAGAGATTTTTCCTAAGAAAGCTCTGTAAGCTGTGACTTGATGGATGAAAATAAGTCAGTCAAGGGAAGAATTGGACAAATAGAGTTCCAGGAAATGTGTGAAAGGGCTCTGGGGCAAAAACTTTGAAAAACTGAAGTAAAGCATGTGGCTAGGACACAGTGAATAAGACACATATATTTAAGGTATAAGTCCCTATAACTTTTAATCCTTGCTGAAGATCAGACTTCAAGCCTCCCCCATATATACTCTAGATGCAGCTTCCAACCATATATGGGGTTGATCACAGCAGCTGAGGCAGAGGAAAGACACAGACCAATGTGACAGAGACTGAGTCAGCATCCCAGATCTACTGCTAGATAACTAGATAGTGTATTCATTTCACCTCTCTTGGCCCCATACTGTCCCTCTACTAAGTCTTTCATTCATTCAACAGCTATATATGAAGCATCTGCTAATGTGGAGCATTTCCAAAAAAGGAAGAGATGCATGTCCAGTGGACATTCAGAGAGGACTGCTGCAGGAAAAAGGAGGAACAGAGAGTTCCAGAGGCAGGAGTGGGCTCCCTAGCTTCAAGACACAGCGAGGAAGCCGATGTGACTGAAGATAGTGAGGAAGAGAGTGATGAGAACAATGGAAATGAGTCTTACCATTATCTCTCCCTTTGAGATTCAGGGGTTCCCTACTAACGTGCAGAGGGGTTATCCACACGTAAATATTTGGAATTGATATGTGCTGAGACCACATGCACAACCATGTGAGATTTACAGGATCCCTGCATTCTGGTAACCAATCAGGCTATCTCAGGAGCAAGTGGTAAGGGGAGAGGGGGTGATGGAGAGTCACAGACATGGCCATGAGCAGGGTGAGACTGGAGCAGGAATGGGGACACAGGTGGGGCGTGAATGTGGTGGTGGGCAAGGCAAGGGCAGAGGTCAAATAAGCAAAGGCTGAAGAAAGGGGTTAGAACCTAGGACAGACCTCAGTTGAGGTCTAGAGGACAGTACAAACAACGGACCTCACATTGTGTCTTCAAGGAAGTATGTTTAGAAACTTTTTGGATATTTTAAAGAATGGATCAGAAATTAAAAGAAGCAAGAGTCCTATCAAGGAAAGAATTGCTAGGGAAAAGAACTGGCAAGGAACCTGAGTCCAGGTATAACCAACCGAGCTTTCTGGAGCACATCTGAGAGCCAGCCACTCACTTAGGTGGCTTAGAATGCCATTCGCATTAGTGAGGCAGCCCTGTGGATTAGAAGCAGCTCCCATTTCTGCAGCATGCTTACTGTTCCCTCTGCCTCCCTGCCCTGGGTATGATGGCATTTGTGTGTGTTAAGGGTAGACTCAGGGACGTGCTGCTCCTAGCACTACTGGGGTATGTGCAGGCCCTGGGAAGTGCCCCTGGGGCTGGACCTCTTCTCTCTTCTGTGTTTTTCACATGTAACTTGAACAAAGCTGGGTTTCATCCCAAAGTTCTAGGAAAAAGTCCTTCATGAAAGATACTTTAGAGGATTTGGAGCACAGTAACAGTGATGGTAGAAAACATGTATTTCCAAGGGTAGCATTTTTAGTAGTATAAACAAAATTATTGTTACTGGTATTTTTTTTAATTTTATTTTAAAGTTGGCTTCCCTAAAATAATGCTCAAAGGCTGGGTGGGTAGTGAGAGAAATGAATCAGAGACTGGAAACTAGGTGCCTTTGGGTGAGCTCCTGTCCTGCAACTTCTGCAAGACAGGACTTATGCATCATTTGCATAACAAATACCTCACCTGAGGGAGCAGATTCTGCAGTGGCTAGCTGATGATACCTTTCCTTATTTTGTTGCTTTGCCTGTACTGAAATGTATTCACGAAGGAAAAAGAAATTATTGAAACTGGTGAAAAAGGCCTACATCAACAATAATGAATCCTAATGTTTTCTTGGTTTTAGCTCCTTCAGGATCTGAAACAAGCAAATGACCCTCCTTCCCATAAAATGGCACAGAGGCACCTGCAAAGTTTTGCAAATAAACTGTCAGGGAGTGGTGTGGAGCATGAAGATGGCATGACGTAGATCTCCAGAGTTTTCACAGGGAGCTTGCTGGAGCACCCACATCAGAAAGATCCAGGATGCGAATTAAAATCACAGACTTCCAACCCCCAAGCCCACAGTTAGGAGAAAAGAATCTATAAGAGTGATTCTCCAGTATCTGCATGTTGTCCACTCTGTAGGTGTGTCTTAAGCACACTAAACCTTAAGAATCTTAACCCAGTATGTCTGAGGTTTAATACTCCTGATTTTGAACAACCTGACAACACTTATTGAACTGCAGATCCATATTCAGAATCTGTGATCATGTACGCCTAGGATGCCATATAGAATACAGACAACCTAATCACTCCAGTGATTTTGACACTTTTAGCAATGACCTGGAAAGCACTGCTGAAAAGCTGATGTTGGAGTGTTTCACCTCTTTCCTGTCCTCCCAAATGCCTAGTGCTGGAGCTGACTCTTTAATATTGAGGCTTCTCCTACAAGATCGTCTCATCTAAATAATTTACCTAAGAAAAGTAACTATGCAATACGTCACCTCTGATGGTCAAACCCAGATGAAAGAAGTGCTGATCTGAAGCAAAGTTCAAGTTTCATCATGCTGCATAATGTAATTTCATGTGTTTATGCTTGTTAGGCCATAGGACACAGCCACAGTAAAATGAAAGATGGACAAACTGACTTCTGAGTTTTACTGTTTTCACCACCACCAGAGACTTAAAGCTGTCTGAAGGGGCAGACCAGGGCATCCTTACTTTGTGTGGGCAACTCCGCTACAAGTTTTAAAACATAACTGATGTTCAGTAATTGTGATTTGATCCTCCTATGCCTTTAGTGTGGTGGGTACCTCCCGCTCCATGAGAGCTGTGTAGTTACCTGTGTCTAGGGAAGCAGAACTGGGTGACCAAAACCTTGCTCAGAGAAGACCGTATGCCATCCCTTCCAAAGCCAGCTAGCCAGTGCGTCACTCACTAGCAATACAGAAGTGAGCTGTCCCCAATGATTTACTTCTCCTCTACTTCCTTTCTCAAAGAAGGTTGTTAAAAGTGGAAAAAGATAGATGCTACCACCTTGAACAAGACTTAAAGCCAAATAAATGGCCTGGCATGTTTGTGGGCTCCAAAGCTGAGCAGTTGGAAGCACTGCAAGAAAGTAGACAGTTTTAACAAAGCAATTTGTCTCAAGAAAGTTTCCCTGGAAACTTAGTTTAAAACTGACTTGGCAATTCAGGCTCACTGATTAAACACTGGCCAAAAGGCCATAGGGTAGTGACAAATTGCCAAGGAGCTCATTTATGGGTAAGTGTCTAATTGGTGCCACAGAGTTTGGGGTAAGGACTTGTCTTTCTCCACAGCTTTATTAATGACCTAGAAATTTTTGGAAATGGCATATTCATGCTCATTTGGGAGCTAGTGCATGTAGGATAATTGTAGAATAATATAAATAAATAGACTAAACACAATGGGAAATAGTCCCATGGCATTCAGCTTAAAAAAACAAACTTTAACTTTAGAACAAAATAGTGAGATAAAGAGAGGCAAGAGGATTGCAAAAAAAGTGTTTAATGGATATAGCAAAACTAGAAATACTCAAGTAGAATAGCAAATGCAAAAACCCTTTAAACTATTAGACAGCCAGAGGTCAGAATGACTTTCAAAACCATGAAGGAGAGTAGAAATAAGTTACAGCTACTCTGTCCCCACATAATACCGAAACTCATCCTAGCAGTCCCAGGCTCGCTTAATGGGATTCCTGAGTATGCCTCAAGAATCAGTGTGACAGTTGCTCCATAGCTGGGTTGCAGGTTCCTGACGCTCACAAATTAAAAGAAGGGCCCTGGGAGAAAAAAAAATCAAGAATTGGGAAATCAATGCCTTCTCAGTAATATAAGAGGACACTGACCAAGGCCAATGTATCTCACACCTGGCGAGAACAGATACAAAGGCAACCACATTTGGATGCAGATGTTTATAAAATGGAGTGGAACAGCCTTGCAGAGAAAATCGAAGGGCACACTCACATCTAAAGAAAAATACAAGAGGGCTTTAAATGAAATTCAGTGGAAGTAGTTAGTGTCACATAACCAAAGATAAAGGGCAAGGGCATGTGCCTATAAGGTCAGCACTTTGGGAGACTGAGGCAAGAAGATCACAAGTTTGAGTCCCAGCTGGAGAACTTAGCAAGCTCCCATCTCAGAAAGAAACAAGAAAGAAAGAAAGAAAGAAAGAAAGAAAGAAAGAAAGAAAGAAAGAAAGAAAGAAAGAAAGAAAGAGAAAAAGTAAGAAAGAAAGAAAGAAAGAAAGAAAGAAAGAAAGAAAAGAAAAGAAAAGAAAAGAAAAGAAAAGAAAAGAAAAGAAAAGAAAGGCTGTAGATAAGTGCAAAGGCCATGAGTTCAATATTCAGTACCACAAAAAAAAAATTAAAATTAAATAATAAGAGAAATCATGGGTCAGATATGCCAGTAATGCTCAAAAGAAATGAACACAATGAGGCCCACAGAGATTCTCACAACTAAGAATTTATCATGAAAAGTAAATATTATATAAAGGACTGATTAAAACCCAATTGCTATCAGCCATTTAATGATGAGAGTACTAGAATGATAGCCAGGAGAACTGGTCTTTGAGTTCCATGTTTGCTAACAATCTGAATATGGTCATAAGAACTTAGATATCTAGACCCCTAGTTAAGAAAGCTGGGGGAGCAGGTATGAAGCATGCACCATTCATTCTCTATCCTGGGCTTCTTAGCCTAGAAGTCTCCAGTCCCTGCTTTGGTTAAGTTCAGGAGTTTTACTCTATTTGGAAACATCTAAAGGCCATCAGGAAAAAAGCAAGTCATACAGAAGAGGAAGTAGTTGATATAAAGGGGTGTGTTTGCATGGGTCCACTATATGTGAAACTTAGAAACTGAGAACAGGAATACCATGAGAATTAGGTGTTAGGTGGAATAATGTCCTTCCAAAATTCATGTCCACCTAGAGTCCCAGAAGGCAATCTTATTTGGAAATAGGGTTTAATGCAGATAGAAATAGTTAAGATGAAGTCATACTGGATCATCACAGGTTCTAATCCAATGACCAGTGCTTTTATAAGAAAACAGACTCAAGGAGAGGATGCCCTGTAAGAACACAGGCAGAGACCAATCTGATGCATCTGCAGGCCAAAGTATGTCAAGGATCAGTGGCCACCATCAGAAGCCAAAGAGGCAAGGAAAGATTTTTTTTTTTCCCTAGAGATGTCAGAGAGAGCACAGCCCAGCCACACTTGAATTTTGGACTTTTTGTCCCCAGAACTGTGAAAAGACAAATTTCTGTTGTTGACACAACCCAGCTTGTAGCATCTTGCTGCAGCAGTCCTAGAAAGATAAAACAAAGGTGGTCCACTCTGCTAATATCAAAGGTAGATAAGAACAGATCGTGAGAAGTCCCCCATCCAGTCTACCCAACAGCACACAGGGGAACAAAAAACATCGGAAACTCTGGCTCATGGCCACAAACACTACTTGCACTGGAGGCCAGAAAAATTGAGAGATGAGGAATATTTTTAGTTGAAGACATTTACATTAGGAGTCGTACAGAAGTAGTAGTTTATTAAATCTTAAATCAATAAACCCCCGGTCAGAAGCATACAGTCTGACATCAATTTTTTTAAATATAAGAATTATGTAAGTCTTTAGAAAAATACAAAATTACATTATTCCATTTTTATTAAACACGTTTAATACTCTTTGTCAAAATAATAGTTATGCTAGCATCTAGCAGCTAAAAAAAAAATCCAAGTGGGATTCTGATGCCAGAAACCAGTCTTTCTGTGGTTTAAGGCACTGAGCCATGTTCAGTTTCTGCTGTGTGTGTCAGAAGCACTGACAAACTGCAATACATCAGGTGGCCAGTGATAAGAATCTTTTTTTGAGTCCAACATACTCTCCTAAAATTCTACCCATACATTAAATCTTTAATAAAGTTTTGTCTTCCCGCAGTTTCCTGATAAAATGTAAACACCATGCTCCTGAAGGAAGTTACTATAAGTCATTGAAGTCCTAGCAGCAGGTGATCTATCAGACAATTTACTGTCTTGAAAGCAAATGAGCAAGATATGAATTGAAGGGAAGGTGTGCAGGTGAGGATAGAGATCAGGAAAGGGGTTGGAGTAGCACAGATGAATAACAGAGAGGGGCCCTTTGGTGAGGGGCTCTGAGCAGCTGGATCCCAAATGATGATTCCAAGCACCCAAGGGAGACCACACCAAGAGGAGGAGCAAACAAAGGGACAAGACTGAGCCTGTCAAAACAAGCTTTAGCAACTTCATGATTCCACCATCTGGAGCTTTGAAATTTCAGGTGCATGCAATTCATAGAATCATAGCAAGGCTAGTTTTAGTGTTGCCACCATAATGTCTGGTTCATCTTGGTTTACTTACTAAGCTATTTGTCTCAGAATAAGCACAGGCAGTGAATGCCACAAGTTATTTATATGTTTTTTAAATTACTTTGCCCCTGCGACTTGCCATCTGTTAGTCTCTCATTTTTTGTAACCAAGGAAAATAAAAAATAAAAGCCTCTCTCCATAGCAGGTTCACCCATGGTCTCACCTTCTCCCGCTGTGAAATTGGGTGATCGGTTTGTATATCAAACTGCCCAATTGTTGCTATTCCAAACAGACCATCAGTGTTGGATCTGTGTTCCAGAACCCAGAGTGGCCAGGCTCAGACAATCTAATGCCAGAGATGCAGCTCAGCTGTGAGAATACAGAGCAGAGAGGTGAGCAACGGCACAGTGGAGCCCTTTCATACCAAACAGGAAAGTTTAGGATAATGCTATAGCATAGACTGCCTCCTGCACTAATCACAAGTCATCAGGAAACTCAAGCAATTCGTTTATTTGTGATATAAGTTGTGGGCCTCTGTCTGCAACCCACTGAATGAAAATCTCTCGGGGAGTCTGCATGTCAGCATCTTTCTTGGGTAACTCAGGATGAGGGGAGTTCTGACCTCCCCAGCATCAGAGCACCAGGAGAATTTTAAACAGCTGTGAAAGGTGATCAGATTAGGGGTTGCTGAGCATCAGTCCAGAAGGTGGGAGGAGATGGATTGGAAGGTGGTAAGACCACAGGTGGGGAGACCATTTAGAGGGCTGTTTCAATAACGCAGAAGGAAAAAAAGAGTTCGAATGAAGACAGAAATCAGTGGGAGAACAAGGAGCACAAAGGCATTAAAATCGCCAAGACTTAGCAAATGAGCAGGCGATGCTCAGAGGTCCACTGTCTCGTGCTGAGCACCTCTCAAGAACAAGTCTTGATCTACTGAGTTTATTAAAATAAAACCCTGCAGGAAGCAAGAGTCTTTGTAGTACTCTGAGGAAAGTCTAAATGTGCTGAGAAACATTCTGTAAGGTTCTGACCCACTTCCTATCAGCCATTCTTTCTGGTTTCCAGGTCATTTCAGCTTCCCCCCACCCAGTCACCCTTTACTGGTTTCTAGGCATCCCCTGACTCTAGCCTTCAGCCCTCTCCCTTCTGCATTTAAGGCCCCATTTTGCTTCCCATAGATGGTCCCAGCCCAGAAGGTCAGAAATCTGGGTGAACCTTGACATAAAGGTTGTGACAGTCATCAGGGCTCCCCCAGCAGCTGCTTAAGGGTGTGTGTGTGTGTGTGTGTGTGTGTGTGTGTGTGTGTGTGTGTGTCTGCTATTGTTGGATGACAAATGCCCCCAAATTCTTGTTGGGAGCAGGTAGAACAGATGAGATGTCAGACCTCATGAGAATTTCTTAGGTTACTGGGAGCATGCTCTCAAAAGGGATTGCAGAACCCCAACCATTTCTCTCTCTTTCTCTCTCTGTTTCTCTTTCTCTCTTTCCAACTGCCCCTCTCTCCCCCTGCCTTCTATGTCAACATGTAACCACTCTATCCTACATACACTCCCAACATAATATGTCACCATCCACCATCCACCATTCTCACCTGAACTGAGTTGATGCAGTACGCTATGCCTTTGAATATCCATACCCATGAACTAAATGGACCTTTTCTCTTTCTAAAGATCATTGCTTGGGTATTTCATTATAGTAATGCAAGCTGACTAATTTGAGGTTCTATTCATTATCCTATTCACACTATCTGTTCAAGGGTGCCCACATTTTCTGCTCCCCCAGGACAGCTTCTTTCTTGGGCTCTCCACTCACACATGCTTCATTCAGTCTTTTTCCCAAGATTTGTTTTTTCTCCTGTACCCACTCATAAGTTTTTGTTTCCTGTGTTATTGACTCTGTGAAGGAATGTTTTAATTATATCACTATAAAATACCTTTTCAGGACTGTTTTCTGTAAACTCCATGTGGTTCAGTAACCATCTGTCTCAGTTGACCCTCACCGCACTCCTTGCAACCTCCAGGGGTGGTCTGATCTGATACAGTGACACAGGCAAGCTGGTCTGCCATACTTGGTTTTGCTCTGCTGGGATCATTTTGCTTAGTACCAGGTACTTGCTTGGAGGGAAAGGAAAACTTCAGAGTGGGTTTTTAGTGTACATCCCTGAAGAGGAGCATGAGGCAGAGGGATATCTCCACTGCTCTTCTGTGTACTGTTGTCTCTTGGAATCTAAAGGGGAATATGGCTCCAGGAAATATCTCTGTCTCTGTGGATACCAAAATCCATGGTGCCCAAGTCTCTGATATAAAATGGTACATAGTATTTACATAGAACCTACACCATCCTCCTGTATGTCTTAAATCATTTGTAGATTACTCACAATATCTAGTACATTGTGAGAGCTATTTAAATAATTGCTACACTGTAATGTTTATAGGACAATAACAACAAAAATTGTTTATACATGTTTGGTAAAAATCCAGTATCTTTTCCTGGATTTTTTGACCCATCATTGGTTGAATCCACTGATGTAAAACCCATGGATACAGAAGGCCAATTGTAATTTTCTTTTCTTGTTTTGTTGTTTCTGTTGTTTTCTTTTCTGGCTTAACCTTGATGTGACTGCTGGGTGAGAAATGGATGGAAGAGTGTTTCAATATATGGAGAGCCAGACTAGGATTACATTCTCTGCACTCAGAAGTGGACAGGTTATGGTGGTAGGGGCAGTGGGAAGTGGGAAATTGTGGGCAATGTGCAGGAAGATAGCGCAGAGAAGAGAAAAACTGAGGAGATCTATGGTCATATGATCTATGATCTAATGTCATGCATATTGCTGATCAAAGATGTGGGCGAAACAATGGGGTTGTGGTGCCATGGCAGGAAGCTTGTCCTAGAAGCTGGCCTGTCAGAGCTCGCAGAGACACGGTGTGCTGACTGCAGGAAAGCTCAGGGTGCCTCACTTTGGATCTATGCATGACTTTCCTGCTGCCCTCCCAGGCCCCGAGAGCTGTCATAACCATGGGAAAGATCCCTCCCAGCACACTTAGGCCTCCTCTTATTACAGATGCCATGGTAGTGACCTTTTCCCATACATAAGAAAATATATATTGTTTACATCTACAAAATGAGAGATAAGAGAGCTTTCTCTTTCTGCCATCTTCCCACTCATTTTTCTTCCATGCCTCAGATAAGGGAGACAGAGTTGTTTTAATTATGTTTTCACCGTGAGAATTCAGACTCTTCCTTCATGCAATTTCCGGAGCTCCCTTTGGTGCTGCTGGGTTTTTCATGGGTCTGTTTTCTTTGGAAAAAAAGAAGAGGAGGCTTCTTTGTCACTGGAAATGATGTATCCAGTTCTCATTCAAAGACTTGTGTTCAACCCTGGAGGCCCCAGGAAGGCGGGAGGGCTACTGGACAGTGGTTGGTGCTATTTCTGGAGGCAGAGTCTCAGTTGCATAAGGAAATTCTGGTCTTCCCAAACTCAAGCTTGAGACTACCAGCCCAATAAATAGAAGAGATATAAAGCTTTCTCCTGGCTCAGGCTCATGAGCCCTTAGTCTGGTTCTTTTGCTAGATGACTAATATTGAGCAATGCACTATATTTATCCAACCTTCTCCTTATCAAAGCATCTTTGCATCTGTGTTCTCAAGTGAATGTCCTTGGACAGTTCGGTGAAGGAGGAAGATGCACATAGTTATGACTTCTTTACACATAAAGAAACTGAGGCACAGAAAGATAAAATGAACACATACACACAGTCACCAAGGGTGAGTGTATTATTGATGTTTCTGTTGCTAAGCAAAATACCTGACATGCACACTTAAAGAAGAAAAGGTTTGCTTTGGAGTCACAGATTCCAAGGTTTCAGTCCTCAGGATCAGGTGGTGGCTAGGCAGAGATGTTGTGGAAGAGAACCTCACAGCAGCCAGGGAGTAGAATGAAAGGGAAAAGGCAAAAGAGAGAAGGCATAAACCCAATGACCCACTACCTGTCCTGGGATGCCCTCTTCCTAACAGCCCATTCAGCAATGAACTCATCAATGAATTAATTCATGAGTGAAGTTAGAGTGCCCAAGATCATATCTCCACATTAGAATTTGGGGGCCATTTTAGATCTAAACATAACAATCAGTGAGTCCACAGTCAGGATCAGATTCACACACAGTCTTCCAAGTCTCTGCCTTCCTCAGCAGACATTCCAGCTGAGGGCTCAATGCCAAGCCCTTGGGAGGAAACCCTTACAGTCTCTCCTCCTCTTCTCTCCCCACTTCCAACCAATCACAGCCAGGTCCTGCCAATTCTTCCTTTGTAGGGTCTCCCTTTGTGTGCAATAAGAGGGGTAGAAGTGTTTTACAGACTCGAAATACTTCAACTTTTGGGGTGATGTCTTACCTATTTTGTCAACATCTTGGATCCCCTCATCTTGAGTCCATCTGCAACACATTTGCCCATAAGATTAAGTCTATTTGTTTACTTTCCATGGCTTCTTTTTCCATAAAGATTAAAATCCAAGTTCTGTAAACTACTGTCCGAGGTTATTACTGCCTGGCCCTTGCTGACTTCCCAGCCTGGGTCTCAGTGAGTTACCTCATCACTCTCAAACTCACCTTGCCTAAGCCACTTGTGCTTGTTGACTTTCTTCCAATACGTTCTCATCCCTGATTCTGGGTAGTTGTTTAAGTGTACACTCATTAAAAGCAGAAGAATTGATTCACACCTTGCTTTGCCTCTTAGTGACTATATGAGTTGGGTTACTTAGCCTTTCTAACCCTTGGTTTTTGTAGCTGTAAGATGGGAATGCTACTACATACTTGCTCATAATGTTATAAAAACAGAACCTTATCACAAGAGTCATCCACAGGAAATTCTGAGTTATTTTTATTATAGTCTACAACTTTCTCTGCTCAAAACTCACTTTACCCCTCAAGACTTCCTAGATAGCCTAGTAATATCAATGATAATGATAATAATGTTAGATAATAACACTTTTGGTCTTTCTCACATGTCAGGCATTACTTTATGTGATAGATAAATAGATAGATAGATAGATAATAGATATAGAGGGATAGAGAGAGAGAGAGATAGAGAGATATTTTTCCTCAAAACTACATCCATGTGGTGCTCTATATCAGAGCATTCTCAGTCCAACACAGACTGAGATCCTGACCAGAGACCCCTCTGACCATCTCTCTCCCAAATCTCACAGCTGCCCACGTTTCCCCTGGCCTTGAGGAGATAGAAAGATAACTCAAGAACCACTCAGCAAGGAATGAATGGATTCAGGTCTGCAAAATAAGGAAGTGAGTGGATATCCCACCACCCTACACCCTGCCGTGTGGCTGTGATACTGAGGCTTATGGAAACAATCAAAGCCTGGGAATGAAGCTGTAATAGGCCAGTGAACGCAGGGAGAGGGTGATTGGTGGGATGAGCACACAGAGTTGATAAAGTCATGGTCCTATTCATATTAAATGCTTTTCAGTTTTTATCATAATTAAATGTTTTTAAAATGTTAATGGAATAAATTGAACTTGACTTCCCTATTTTCTCCACATCCTGCAATTATGCTCAAGGCCTGTCTTGAAAGGATGCCAGAGGGTGATGGATTAACTCTAAAATAAATCTAATTTCTCTTACCACAGAGTTAGGGAAATACAATAAGCATTACATCCTGCCTCTGGTGATGGAAGAGTTGCATTGCCTCTCCTCAGCCGTTCAGCTCAGAAGAGTCTGAGGAGTAAGCTTGCTCATGTAGGGTCATAAACCGAACCTCTCTTGCCACCACACAGTGGGTGAACAGGCCTGGGCAGCAGTTCTGCCAAGCTCCCTCCCTTGCCAAGCCTCCCTCCCAGTAAATATCCAGCTAGTGAACTCTCAGATATGAGCTGGGCATGATGACAGCCTGATTGCCAGCTTGCCAGGATGGGTGGTACAGAGGACCAGACACCTGCCTCCCCGTGCTCAGGCTAGTGTGGGACATGACCGACCTGGGACATCTCTGGTTTGGATTCAGGAGGACCAGAACTCCATCAGTACCCAGTACCCTGAGGCAGCTGCAGAAGGTCCCACCTGTACCTGGAAAGGCTGAAACCAAGTACTGTTCTGGAGGGAGGCACAGGGGAATCTGGAGTCTCTTCCTGGGATGAATGAAAATGATCTGAGTTTATTAGAAATAGAATCTTCCCTCACCCCCACCCAAGATCTGATCTGGGCAAATGGAAATGATACGTGTTCCCCACAAGTAAATCCCCAATATACATCCATCCTCCTTACTTCACACTCTCTTATTACCTGTCCCTAAGAACTTTTCACATTGATCCTTCATTCACATCTATATGGGATTTACTGATGTCAATTACAGGAGTAATAAGATAGTAATCAAAGTCTTAAGAGAAGAGAGGTAAGTGCTAGTAGAGAAGATTCAGCCCTAGGCCAGTGAAGGCCATTAAATTTCCCAAGAGTCTCTGACACAAAACTGAGTTATTTCCTCTGTATCTGAGAGCCCTTCTGATAATCTGTCAATTCTATGTTGCATTGACTTGGGTTCTATTGTAGAATTGGGATAAGTCTGAGTTCAGCATCCCACTTCTGGAAAGCTTTCCTTATATTGGCCCTAAACTGGTCCTCAAAAGCCTTTTTATTCCATCTTTGAGGATATCATAGCAGTTTTCTGACATTAAACTCTCTATCCTGTAACTCCTGAAATAAATCTCTTTTCTCCATTCCTTCCATTATCCTCAACTGAGGATTTTTCAGGTAATCTTTACTAAACTTATCTTCTCTCCTCTATTCCAGTCTATCCTAGCTTCTTCTTGCAATATCCAGAATGGAAACTAAAATTTCTGATTATATCTGACCAGTAGAATGTGGAGTAGAAATCCTCTGTTGCACTCTCTACTTCTATTTTATTTGTTTGTTTGTTTGTTTGTTTGCTTGCTTGCTTGCTTATTGTTATCAGGAATCAAACTCAGGACTTTGTGCTTGCCAGAAAGGTGCTGTGTAGCTGAGCTATACGCCCAGACCCTCTACTTCTATTCTTACAGCCCAAAATCTGAGTATCACTAACAGAAGCCTCATAACAAAGTTGCATATTCTGTTGATGCAAATGGATAAACTTTCCACATGAGCTTCTATTAAGCCACGCTCTCTCTCGCATACTCATGACATTTAACAAACATGAGTTGCCCAATTGCACTCTTTAATCCAGTCTTTCAAAACCCTACCTATTTACTATATCTCCATCTCTCACCTATTTATGTAGGTATACATAGGAAAATGGGAAGACAAGTTTTATTTAGTTTTTCTTCTGAAAATCTGCTTCCATCCAACTCAAAGATGATAAACTTGAATAGGAGTTCTAAGTCAGACAATGATACATAGATTTTCTCCACATTCAATAAAGCAGATGCCCTTTCAGCTGGCTCCCCAGATGACTATATACTATGGACCTAATCAATGTGTTCCTGGCTTTCCACAGCTAGACCCTTGTTGGATTCAAATGACCTTAATGTTTTTTTCCCTCAGTACTTCTGAGCATACCTTTAAGCAACCTAGTAAATTGTGGCTGTGTTGTGAATCGAGCTTATAGGTCCATAGTGTATAAAATCTGCCTTCCAGGACTTCAAGAAGCAGAGCTCCATTCAGAGAGACATTACTGTAAAGTATGTGCTCCTGCCACTCGAAATGGCAGCTTATATTCTGGTTCATTAAAGACTGTTGCAGATATTTGGTGGCCAGGCTGTCATTTGACTCTTCTCCCCTTCCTGTTAAGCTGACTGCCTTTTCCAAAGGATCCTCCCCTGCCTGGAGTGTCAATAGACTTCAATGTCAGTTTCAGTTTCAGATATGGGCCCCTAGCATACACCAGTGAAGCACACACTGAAGGGCAGAGAGAGGTCAGAAATAGAATACCTGTATGCTGCCTTGGGGGGATCCTGGGCTTACTGGGGCCTTTTGGGTTATTTGGTACAGTAAATGACTATAAGACAACATTAAATCCAGAGGAATTCTACAGTGTAGCATTTGTCACCACCTCTTGCCTGTTTATGCCATCCTTCCTATTCTGAAGCAGTACCAATCTCAGCTCCCTTTTCTGAGAGCTTGGGTCAGTGTTCTCAGCAATATCTTTCTGATCCTGGTCACATGTTGTGAATGTGAGCCCTTAAGCGGGGATTAAGATGGGGCAAACTCATGAAATAATGGACAGCCATTTACTCTAGAATACAACCCTTAAACTTTCCTAGGTTAGGATTTGGGGAATGATGATGACACCTCCTCTAGCTCCCTCACAGGGAATGAGCCAATTTTTGCACACAGGAAAATGAGATTATTAGCAAAGGGAGAGTGGGGAGAGTTAATCATAGGGTTTGAAAGCCATAGAGCAATTCTGTTACTTGGGAACAGCTTGGAAAAAAATGAGACAAAAACAACTTCCCAGTTCCTTCTGAGAAAAATAAAAACAAAATCAAATGAGTTCTGCATTTGGGAAGTCTGTCCTCTCTACTCTTTTCTCATCACTCTTAATAATGCTAACTCAATATTTCCTACACTGATCTGTCAGAAGAATTATTTGGGGCTTGTTTTAAAACAGAGATTGCCCAGCAGGGTTTCTCAACCTTGGCTGTATATTATGACCGCTGAGGGAGCTTTTTAAGGTGCAGATATCTAAGCCAAAACTCAGTGAATCAGACTCTCTGGGATTAAGATTTAGTTACTACTAATTTTTAAGGCTCCCCAGTTGATTCCATTGTCCCAACAAATTTGACAATTATTGTTCCTGAGTCTCCCCCAAAACCAAAGAAATCAGACTCCCAGACATGCAGCCTAGAAATTAGTATTTTTAACAAATGTCCCACGTAATCATAATAGTTAAACAAGCTGAGAATATTACCCTTTGAAACTTCTTTCTCTTGTTAAGAATGCTCTTCATTTAAACTTTATTTAATTTTTCACAAAATAGAAGTAGGAAGGGTGTGTCACTCAACACACTGGAATAAGCCTGGGGAGACTGTGACTGAAGGGAAGGTCTCTGAAATTCTATAAGAGTAACTACATAGGAGCCTGACAAACGGACTAATGCAATTCTGTTTCAAACAGAAAACAGTGATGAGGTCAAATCATCCCACACACACACACACTGAAAGAAGCAGAAGTTTAGGGATGCTCCAAGGATTAACCTATGAGATTGTCGCTATTGCACAAACTTGGAGAAGGGAAAACTGAAAGCTCTGTGCCATAGCCCATACTTTTCTTCTAAATCCAAACTGCCACATGTAGATGCCTGAAGATACCTCAACTCCTAAAAGTCTTGCCTGGGGCTTAGGGCCACAACCTAGTAGCATGTTTTGCTCTTGAGTTGACAGATCCCAGAAGAAGCCAACAAAAGCTCTAGGATGGGCTGAATGTCTTTGGGACAGGAAGTCTGGGTTTCAACAGGATACATCACAGTATACCTGAGAGAATGATGTTGGGTGAGAATTTTGGGAGCCATGTCCTTCATGCAATGGAATCCTTCATTAGTGGATAAGGACAAAGACAGAGGAATGCTAGAGTGAGTCCTTCAAAGTACAGGGCTTGGGACAGATTGAGTTGTCCACCTCTTTAGAAAGAACTGCTGATTTACACAATGAAAGAAACTCTCTGCCCAAAGGCTCTGCCTGATTTCCCAGAGTAGACAGAGCCTTCCACTAAGTATTTGAACTTTCTCTGCAAATCTCACTTTTGGTAGAAGATGAAGTATCACCATAGAGTCACACTAAAACCATAGAAGAAAGCTAAGACCTAAACTTCTTACTGGCTTCCTCTTGCCAAGGGATATGCTCCTCTCCTTTCTGGGTAGGGTTGGTTAGGCAGTTATGAATTTCTTTGGTTGTTCTTTGTCATGAAACCATCTTATTTCTCCATTAATTTTGACATACAGTTTTGCAGGGTGCATCAATCTGAATTGGAAGCTATTTTCTTTCAGGACTTGAAACACTTCACTCCAAGCTCTTCTTGACTTGATAGTTTATGTTGAAAAGTCTACCCCATGATTCTGAAGGAATTTTCTTTTAGATGATCTGTTTCTTTTTCCTAACAGCATTTAATATTCTGTTCTTGTGCTGAATTTCTTGGATCTTGATTATTATATGTCTGGGTATAGATTTATTTTGGTTATAGCTAGTTGGAGTTCTATATGCCTTCCTTATGTGTATGTCAGGTCCTTGTCCCATGCTTGGGAAGTTTTCTGCCACTAATACTTCTTCTTCTTCTTCTTCTTCTTCTTCTTCTTCTTCTTCTTCTTCTTCTTCTTCTTCTTCTTCTTCTTCTTCTTCCTCTTCTTTGCTGTGGTTACTAGAGGCTAGGGACAGGAGGTTTGATCACTGTGTACTAAGTTTGAGAAAGGAGCTTAGGGTACTATTATAGGTAATAATAATGTACTATACATTTCAAAAACCTAGAAAAAAGGAATTTGAAACTTCATCACAACAAACTCATGTTCAAGGAGATAAATTCATTCAACTTCATTTAAACATTATGCAATGTATATATGTATTGTACATTACATGCTGCTCCATTAATATATATAATATTTGTGTTTTCGAGTGTAATTAAAAATAAACAATAATTTGAAAAGCACAAAGAATAACAACAACAACAACCAGCCTCTTTGACTGTTGACTTTCACATAAGGGGATATGCCTACCCCAGTGGATCAGAGCTGGCTGGGTGGCCATATACATTTGGAACAGAGCAAGAAGGGAAGATTCTTGAGAGTGAGGTATGCCTCTGCTGCTGCAGATTAGTCTTCCCAGAATTTCACAAACAAGAGAGCCTCAGTAGGTACCTCTGATCAGAGAAAGTCCAGAAGCCATAAGCACAGACTATCCTCTTAAATATCTTTATGAAAAAAATGAGTCAAGATGTTGTCTTAATTACTTTCTCATTGCTGGGATAAAATACCTGACACTCACAAGTTGATGGGGGAAGGTTTATTTTAGCTTATAGTTTGTAGAGGTTTTGGTCTGTAGTATGCTCACTCAAGGCAGGGCAGCATGGCAGAGGAGAAACAGCCCATGGCAGGGCAGGCAGAAAGCTTCTGCCATTACTTATGTAAATAGACTTTTTTTTATCTCATTTGTGTTGATTCCTGCTTTTTCATTGACACCTGTCATTCTTAAATTATTTTTCTTTGCATTGTTTTGCAGTTGTTGAATTGTTATTTTATGGTATTTTGTTTTTAAGAGATTTTTCCTTTCATGATCACTAGCTGCATCTTGTCTTCAAGGTCTGAAAGTCTACAGTTTCATTCAAATGATTTTGCCATCTTTCAAAGTTTTTAATTTCTGGAATATCTCTTTCAGTGTTTCATATATTCTAATTCTTTCCTATATTATTCCTTCAAGGTTTCTGTCATTTTCCTATACACCTTTTTTTAAAAATTTTTTTATTTAAAGAGAAAAAAACAGAAAAAAGGTAGAAATATTACAGAATTTCAAAAGAAAGATAAACGGTAAGAGATCACTGGTTGATAAATTACATATTGTCCCTTTAGAAATAGTTGTTCAAGTTACAAAATTAGAGCATACAAAGTAGATATTCAAGCAGTGAGACTGCAAACAGATCTGTTCAACAATCCAACAAGAACTTAGAAGTATGTTTATCAATCTTACACACTTAAATATTCATGCAGTTGTATCTTTTTTAGCACTTCCTATTTCCTCTCTGTTTACAATAGCAATTACACATTTTTTAAAAATTTTAAAGAGAAAAAAAAGCAAAAGAAAAAAGGGTAGCAACAATACAGAATTCTAAAAGAAAAAAGAGAAAAAACATTAAGAAATAACTAGTTGATAAAATACATATTGTAATCTTGGATGTTCAAGTTAAAAAACTGACATATAGTAGACATTCAAACATTGAGATTACAAACAGTTCTTCTCAGAGATTCAACAAAGATTCAGCAATATAGTCATCTATTTTACACACTCAAACATGCATGTAATTATATCCCTTAGAGTACTTTCTTTTCCTCTCTTTTTTACAATAGCAATTACACATTTTGGGTTTTATTGTTCTTATAGTTCTTATCACTTTTTACACTAGAGACACAATGTGATATTTATAAATATGATTCTTACTTATTTCACTAATGAGGATAGTCTCAAGTTGTCTCTATTCACCTATGAAGGCCTCAAGATCATCCTTTTTATAGCTGAGTAATATTCCATTGTATAAAAATACCACATCTTTTTCATCCACTCTGCAGTTGATGATCACCTTGGTTGTTTCCAAGATTTAGCTATTACAAATTGTGCTGCTATGAACATGGGGGCACATATATCACTGTGATATGAACTTTTCAGTTCTTCTGGGAAAATACCCAGGAGGGGAATAGCTGGATTGAGTGGAACTTCCAAGTCTAGTCTTCTGAGAATACTCCATATGGATTTCCACAGTGGTTGCACCAGTCTACATTTGCACCAACAGTGGAGCAGTGTTCATTTTTCCCTGCAGCCTCACCAACATTTGTTATCAATTAATTTCTTGATGGCAGCTATTCTTTCTGCAGTGAGGTGAAATCTCAATGTTGTTTTAGTTTGCATTTCTTGAATGACCAGTGATGGTGAACATTTCTTCATGTATTTATTTGCCATTTGTATATCTTTCTCTGAGAACTGTGTGTCCATCTCAGATGCCCATTTTTGGAGAGGGCCTTTGAATTTGGGGAGCTTGATGTTTTTCAATTCTTTATATGTTCTGGACACAAGTCCTTTGTCTCAGGGGTTGCTGGCTAAACTTGTTTCCCACGCTTTGGGTTTTCTTTTCACTCTGTTGGTGATTTCCTTTGAAGTGCAGAAACTTTTCAATATTATGAGATCCCATTTGTTGATTCTTTGAAGTGTTTCCCGTGCAGTTTGCATTTTGTTCATGAATTCTCTACCTATCCCTATGGCTCTAAGATTTCTATCTACTTTGTCTTCCAGTAGATTTAGTGTTTCTGTTTTAATATTTAGGTCTTTGATCCATTTAGACTTTAGTTTTGTGCATGATGACAGGCATGGATCTAGTTTCAGTCTTTGGCATGTGGAGAGCCAATTTTTCCAACACCACTTATTAAAGAGGCTATCCTTCTTCCAGTGGACATATTTAGCCCCGTTGTCAAATATCAGGTGACTGAGTGTCTTTGTAGTTGTGTTTGCATCTTCTAATCTGTTCCACTGATCCTCAGGTCTATTTCTTTGCCAGTACCATGCTGATTTTAATCACTGTGGCTTTGTAGTATAGATTCATGTCAGGAATTGAGATGCCTCCTGCCTTGCCTTTGTTGCCCAGAATTGCCTTTGCTATTCTAGGTTTCTTCTGTTTCCAAATGAATTTTAGGAGTGTTTGCTCTAGATCGGTGAGGTATGTCAGTGGTATTTTGATTGGCATTGCATTAAATCTGTATAACTGTTTTGGGAGGATAGTCATTTTCACAATGTTGGTTCTTCCTAGCCAAGAGCAAGGAATGTCCTTCCATTTTCTACTATCTTCTTCAATCTCCTTTTTCAGTGTACTATAATTTTCAGCATACAGGTCTTTTACATTTTTAGTTAGGTTGATTCCTAAGTATTTCATTTTTTTACATGTTATTGTAAAGGGCAATATTTCTATAATTTCTCTCTCAGTGAGTTTTTGGTTTGTGTATAGGAATGCTATTGATTTTTGAACATTGACTTTGTAACCAGCTACACTGGTAAAGTTGTTTATTACCTCTAGTAGTCTTTCAATGGAGTTTTTTGGGTCTTCTCTATAGAGTATCATGTCATCTGCAAATAGTGATAATTTAACTTCTTCCTTTCCTATCTTTATTCTTTTTAGTTCTCCAGAATTATATTGAAAAGGAGTGGTGATAGTGAACATCCTTGTCTTGTTCCTGATTTTAAAGTGAAAGCTTTCAGTTTTTGTCCATTTAGTATAATGTTGGCTGTTGGTCTGTCATGGATAGCCTTTATAAGGTTGAAGTAGTCACCATGTAATCCGAGATTCTGAAGCGTTTTTATCATGAGCATGTGTTGGACTTTGTTGAAAGCTTTTTCTGTATCTATTGAGAAGACCACGTGGTTTTTGTTTTTAGCTCTGTTTGATGTGGTGGATAACATTTATTGATTTACATATGTTAAACCATCCTTGCATTCCTGGAATGAACCACACTTGGTCATGATGTAAATCTCCTTGATGATTTGCATTCTATTTGCCAGTATTTTGTTGAGAATCTTTGCATCAATGTTTATTAGTGAGATTGGCCTATAGTTATCCTTTTTGGTTGAATCTTTCTCTGATTTTGGAATCAGAGCAATACTTGCTTCCAGGAATGATTTAGGGAGGATTGCTTCCTTCTCAATTTCATTGAAGAGTTTAAGGAGTATTAGCATCAAATCTTCTCTAAATTTCTTGTAGCGTTCAGGTGTGAATCCATCTTGACCTGGGCTTTTCTTTGTTGGTAAGTTTTGAATTACATTTTCAATTTCAATAGCTGATATTGGGTTTTTCCAAATTACTATATCTTCTTGGTTGAGCTTTGGTAGTTCATATATTTTTACAAATCTGTCCGTTTCCTCTGTGTTTTCCACTCTATGTGAGTAGAGATTTTCAAAGTCAGTATTCATGATCATTTGAATTTCCATGGGATCTGTAGTAATTTCTCCCTTTTCAGTTCTTATTGCATGAATTTGGGTTTTTTCTTTCTTTCTCTTGATAAAGTTAGCTAGGGGTTTGTCAATTTTGTTGATTCTCTCAAAAACCCAGCTTTTTGATTCATTAATTCTTTGTATTTTTTTTTTTTAGTTTCAATTGCATTGATTTCTGCTCTAATCTTTACAATTTCCTCTCTTCTATGAGCTTTGGGTTTAGCTTGCTCTTATTTTTGTAGAAGCTTGAGATGGAGCATTAGGTTGTTTATTTGTGCTCATTCTGTTTTCTTGATATGACAATTTATTGCTATATATTTCCCTCTTAAGACTGCTTTCATTGCATCCCACAGATTACAGTATGTTGTTTCTATATTTTCATTGAACTGTAGGTATTGCTTTATTTCTTCTTTAATTTCATCTGTAGCCCACTGGTTGTTCAAAAGGTTGTTATTTAATTTCCATTTATTTGTGTGGGTTTTGTAATTTGTTTTGCCATTAATTTCCAATTTCAGTGTGCTATGGTCAGATATTATGCATGGTATGATTTTAATACCTTTGCATTTACTTAAGAATGCTTTATGGGATAATGTATGGTCTATTTTGGAGAATGTCCCATGCACTGCTGGGAAGAATTTGTATTCTGATGTGGTTGGGTGAAACACTTTGTAAACATCTACTAAGTCCAATTGCTCACAGGTATGATTCAGTTCTATTATTTCTTTGTTGATTTTTTGTCTAGTTGATCTGTCTCTTTGTGACAATGGGCTGTTAAGATCCCCTGTTATAATTGTGTTCTTGTGTATTTAGTTTTTCAGGTCCATTAGTGTCTGTCTTACATAGTTGGATGCTCCTGTATTTGGTGCATATATATTTATAATTGTCAGTTCTCCCTCTTAAA
Organism: Hydrochoerus hydrochaeris; assembly: GCA_004027455.1. Lineage (NCBI taxonomy): Eukaryota > Metazoa > Chordata > Mammalia > Rodentia > Hydrochaeridae > Hydrochoerus > Hydrochoerus hydrochaeris. Next base: position 21,760 of record PVLA01000137.1, on the reverse strand, counting down.
TTTTTCCACTAATGAGTATGTAGTGACCCTCTTTATCTCTTTTAATCATTTTAGGTTTGAAGTTCTCATTGTCTGCAATTAGAATAGTTACCCCTGCTTTTTTCTGGGGTATTCAGTATTCCTGTTGCATGGAATACTGTTTTCCATCCTTTAACTTTTAATCTATGAGTTCCTTTTAGGTCACATGTGTTTCTTGTATACTGCATATTGTGGGATCATGTTTCTTGATCCATTCTGTCAGTCTATTTCTTTTTATAGGTGAATTGAGGCCATTTACATTTATGGATATCACTGATATGTACTGGCTTGACTTTGCCATGTTATGTTCCAGTTGTTTATTTTCTGCTTTTCCCCTTATTTAATTGCTTATCTTACCTGGTGGTTTCTTTCTGTTGTTGTTTTGGGGATTGTGGTCATTTTTATCTCTGTCTAGTATGTCTTTTAGTACTCTTTCTAGAGTTGGTTTGGTGGACATGAATTTCTTCAGTTGTTCTTTGTCGTGGAAGTATCTTGTTTCTCCATTAAATTTGAATGAAAGCTTCACTGGGTACATCAGCCTGGGTTTAAAGTTGCTTTCTTTCAGGGCTTGAAATACCTAACTCCAAGCTCTTCTTGACTTGAGGGTTTGTGCTAAAAAGTCTGCTGTTATTCTAATGGGCTTTCTTTGATGGGTGAGTTGTGTCTTTTCTCTAACAGCTTTCAGTATTCTGTTTTTATGCTACATGTCTGAGATCTTAATTATTATGTGTCTGTGTGTGGATTTATGTTGATTGTGATTGTTTGGTATTCTATATGCCTCTCTTATCTGCATATCAGATTCTTTCCCCATGTTTGGGCAATTTTCTTCTATTACTTCTGTAAATATTTTGGCTACATCATTTGTATTGACTCCTGCCTCTTCCCTGATGCCTATTAATCTTATATTGTTGCTCTTGGCATCATCTTGAAGCTGTTGGATTGTCACTTCATGCTGCTTTGTTATTTTTAAAGTTCTATCCTTTAATGATCACTAATTGTGATCCTGTCCTCAAGGTCCGAAATCCTATCCTTAGCTTCATTTAAGCGATTTTGCAAGCTTTGAGTAGAATTTTTTGTTTCTTGGATGTCTCTTTCACTTTGTTTCATGAATTTTGCATGTTTTCTATGTTGTTCATTCAAGGTTTCAAACAGCTTCCCATGCTTCTGTACTTTTTTCTTGATTTCTTCTTTAGCTGCACTCAGCAACTCCTTTACTAAGGTTGTTATTTCTGTCTTTACATGGGAGAGTACTTCTAATTTGATTTCTTCTATAGCTTCATGGAGCTGTTTTTTTATTTCACTTGCTATCTTTTCAGAGGTTCTCACAGTGTTACTTTTGGGGTCCTCTATTTCAATATCTCCTGCACTTGCTTCTGGTGGACTACATGTTTGAGACTGCATTTTGCTTTTTCATTTTGCCATTTTCACTCTGCCTGATGTTTTCTGTATGTAGGAGGGGGTCACCCACACTCTTTTCAGTCTCACTAAGGTCTTACAGTTAGTTGGAGGGGGTTTTACTACTGGCCCTATTTACCCACTGTACACCTCTATTTTAGGGGCATACTCACCACACTGGCACAGTGAATCCACTGTCATCCAAGGTTCTCCATCTGGGAGCTAAATTCTAAGTTTTTTCTGTGTACTGGGATTCTGCCAGAGTGCATGGTCAGGGCTTATGATAGACACAAAATTTACTATGTAATGTAAGTATTGAGAATTCAGTAGGAACACACACACACACACACACACACACACATATGAGCACAAATAGAAAAATCTGAACTAGAGAATTCTGTGGATTTTATCCATGTCAATATTATGGTTTTAACACTGTACTATAGTTTTATAAGATGTTTCTATTGGAAAAAAACTAGGTAACAGATAAAGAATCCCTTTGTTTCATAAAACTACTTGTAAAAGTACCATTTTCTCAGGAAAAATTGTACTCACTAAACTCATGTAGTCCAACACAGGATGATTTAAATATCATTATATTAACATCACCTCTTTAATCTCAGAAAAGAATTAGATAATCTCACCCAGAGATTGGTACCAGTAGATAGTTTGATAGAACTATTACCCAAGAAAGTTTATGACTTTACAGGAATTAGACCCTGTTTATTTAAGGCTGACAGAATGTTTATTTTGCAACAGGGCCAGGACAGAGACACAACTGACAAAACCTGGAGAGCAAGTGGCTCCTTGAATTTTACAACCTGAATACCTCCCTTACTTTACACTAATCTCATCCCTAATGATTTCACTTTTTAGTGAGTTTGGAGCACAGGTTACTCAGGAAGATGGCATTCCTGTGATTTATAACCCTGGAAGTCCCATGACATTGCCATGGCTTTTTAAAAGTTCTGCTGAAATGTTCCTGTTTCATGATGACTTTTATAAATATTTATTCAATGCCTACTGTGTGCCAGGAATGTTTACAGAGGTAGGGAAAACAGTAGTAAAACACCATCTCTTTTCTTATGAATCTTACATTTCCTCATTTTGAGACTCTGTGATTCAATATAGGAAATCCCCAACTCAAATTAGTTCCAGGCTCAAACAAGGCTCCTGATTTGGGTGTTAGTTTAATCTGTGCATTTTTACTTCATTTTGTCCAACTTGACAGGCTTTCATGTGCAGACAGTCAGCAAGACGGCAAAGTGTTAACAGATGGAAAGAAAAGGAAAAGGAAGAAAGAGCTTTTCTCCCAGATGGGATGACTGAATTACATTGACCACACAGGGCTCCATGGGCAGTGTGACACCATAGAATGCTAGCTCAGAGACTTGGAAGCAAGAACACTTTAGTGTATTCCCTGTCCCTCCCTCTTAATAATTTCTATAGGATTCAGATGCTTTGGGCCCAAGATTATACATTGCTCAAGATTCTTGTAACAGTTCAACAACAGGTGTACAGGAAAATCACAAGCCAATGCAATTAGCACAGTTACAGCCACACAGGAGGCAGTGGATGGACTGTAGCTGCTGTTCTTGTTGCACAGAAGCCTCTCGTAGTTGGCAAGCTCCTTCTTCACAATTGGTCTCCTGATACAGTTGAAGAGCTGAGGCCTGGTGCATTTGTTCATAATTATTCATAAACAGTGGGGTGGTGTCATAATTGGAAGGGCCTTGATGACAAGCATAACTCTGATCTCTTTGGTATTTCTCCCAAGTACCTTCTTATAGGGTTTAAGTAAAACAGAAAACTCAATAAACACTTGTGAAACTTTAAGTCAATATGTGTTCATGGATATCAAGCCTGTGCACTGAGCCACTGTGGCAGACAGTGAATAGTTCTGGTGGCTTAGACAATTATTTTGGGGTTCAAAATAATGAGATTTTGAATAAGAAATAGTTTTATATAGATAATAAAATACATGTTAACATAGGTCCAGAAAGTAAGCTGTAAAAACATCATCAATTTTCTAATCTATTAATTAAACATACAATATTGTAATGATAGCTTACTGAATGTATATGATGTAAGCAATGTAATGCATGCAATATGTGCTAGACCCTGGATTTTAAGAAATAAATATTGAAACAGATGCATTTAACTATCTCATAGTCCAGGAGGGGCAATAAATAATTATACACCTACTGTCAATAGTTATAATTAGAAGCACACATAAAATATATAAGTATAAAGAGGAGTAAGTCAGGAAATTTCATCCACAAGGTTACAGCCTTAAAGTTACTCTGCATGAGCAAAGTGACACTTTTGTTTGACACTTTGGAGTGAGGTCGGGCAGATCACTATGGTCCCAGCTAGATTTCAAAATCAGAAAGTGGAGAGGGAGGGAAGACCAAAATCATAGAGGCCTTATCAGGCCATGCCTATAAATGTAGACTTTGTCATTTAAGCAACAAGGACCCCTGAAGGGCTTGCACAGAGTGAAAATCAAATCTACCTTTTAGAAAGATATAGGCAATTATTCGGATACAGTAGAGGAGATGAACCAGAGTTGGATAGACCTGTGTCATAACTGACCTGGGCCCATCACCCTGGTAATGATAAGAGTTTGAACCAAGGTAATGGTAGAGGAGAAAGAAGGAAGGGAGGGAAGGAAGGAAGAAAAGGAAGAAAGAAGGAAGGGAAAGGAACTACAGAAGATAAGGGATCAAGAGATGTTTACAAGTTGTAATTCCAACATCTTAGTGCACTTAAGATGCAGGTAAAGAGAAATGTAGGAGTTCTTTTAGTTGAAGGTATTAAAAGATCAGATAAAGCTGTGAGACTGACCAGGAGAATTGCATGTTAGAGTCCAGGTTTGATAATTTGAACTGTTCAGACTGCCTCAAAATAAAAAAACAGGGGCGGGGGATTTAGCTCAGCGGCTCAAGTGCTTGCTTGGTAAACATGAGATTGTGAGTTTGATCCCAAGTACCAAAATTAACCTATTAAATTAAATTAAAATTAAAAAACAAGAAAAGGCCTGGGGATGTAGCACAGGGTTCAGTCTCCAGTACTAGCACCACCACCACCACCACTACCACCACCACTACCACCAAAAAAGGAAAAAGAAAACAGTGAAGCAGAGAGAGAAACCCAACAGTAGGGGCAAAGAAGCACATGCGTTTTAAGGAGGGCGTGAAGACCTGGGGGAGAGTTGTTCATGTCTTTGGGGTGAATGTTTTTTCGGGCTCCAGGTACATGGACTATCCCAGAACCTGTTCTTTGCAGCACTGTCCGAGTGGGCACCAGTTGAGTTTATCTGAGGTACACAATACCTAAGTAGGACACAGTCGCACAGTGTCCACATGGCTCTCCTCCCTCTCTCTGTCACACTTTCTAAAGACTCACAAGAACCCACAGTTGGCAGAGCCACATTCAGAAGTCAAACTTGAAAATTGGTGCTGCAATCCCTGGGTTCCCTCATTAGCAGTTACTAATGGTTGGTGTGTTAACGATTCAATTAGGGCTGTAATAGGCCCAGTGTAAACTGCCTCCCTTCAAAGGGAAGGGAAGAACTGGAAGAGATGACTGATGCCACAGTGAAAGTGCCAGATCGGACCAGAAGTTGCCCCACTGTCTTTATTAACTGGGTTGCACTAGGTCTGGATTAACAAGAACACAGCCTAGCAGCTGAATATCAGACTGCAGAAAGCAGTGATTCTGGGACATGATCAGGAAGGAAGTTGTAGACCCTCTGTTCCAAAAAGAGGTCCCTTCAATACCTGCAGAACCAGAGCTGGACTTCCTGCTGTGCCACACCCTCTCCCAGTCCTGTAACTGTGAGTGCTGCCCTTACCCCAAGGCATATTCAAAGGACTCAATTCAGAAAGGTTGCTGATGAAGCCACCTCCTCCAGCACCTGGTCCGCTTCCCCTCTCCAGGTCACCTTTTTCTTCCAAGATGTCTGTTTGGTTATAAGACAGTCTGAGATTTGGAATTTGCTGAGAAGTTTCATAGGGCAGAGGGCATTGCCAGCACAGGGACTTCACACAATCCAAGAGACTCAGAGGCAAGACTGATGAATGGCCTCTTTTCATGGTGTGTGGGATGAGCTCTAGAAAGGTATGGCTAGCACTGATGATGGACAGCCCTCACCAAAGAAGGACCAGTGTATATTTCCTACCGGTAATTGAAAGAGAAGTGGTCATGAAGCTGCTTCTTCATTTTGTTGTTGTTTCAAATATTTTTTAAACTTTTTAAACATTTATTAGTTTATGTTTGCAACAGATAATAAACATATTCATTATGGATTATCAGTACATATACATATCTCATCTTAGTCATTTTTACTTCCGCCTTCTCTCCTTTCTCCTGCCTCCTCCTTCCCAAATTCTCTTCCCATTTCTGCAAACTCTTATCTCTCTGTTTCCGAACATCTTTCTTTTACTTTGCTCTTTAAATTATGTATATTGGGCCAGGGATATAGCTTAGTAGCACAAGTGCCTGCCTAGCAAGTGCAAGGCCATGAGTTCAATCCCCAGTGCCAAATAAATAAATAAAATATACTTTAGGTTTCTCATATATAAGAAACCATGCGATGTTTAACTTTCCATGTCTGATTTCTTTCATTTAGCATTACAAACCCAAGGTGCATTCATTTTCTTACAAATGACTCAAATTTACCCTTCTCCATGAGTGAGTAGCATCTCCTAACCAGTCCTTTCATTAGCCAGTGGAGTTGCAGGAAGGTGGGATATTTCTCAAAGAAATGATCTAGTCTCAGACTTAAAGATTGACACACCTACCTTCTGTTTTTACATCATTTCATCATTTTTTATTTGCTTAATTATTCCTTTTGGAAAAAGGTAACCAGCTAACATACATACAGTTGATGTTTCTTAATCTCTGCTACCTCATAGTAACCTGTTTGGGTTCTTCGCTCAGAGGCCCTCACAAGGCTGGGACCCTTCAGTCTCACATCTAGGCCTTGAGCTGACCTCAGGTGCACAGTCCAAACCAATTTGCACAGGAAAACTAGAAATTAGGGTGCTTAACTCTCTTATCTGGTGTTGTCTGCAACTGCTTTCCCAGCCCTTTACATCTTCCTCATCTCACTTTCCTTGTACTGTTGGTGGAAAGCATACTCCCTGGGGTGTGCTGTTGAAGTCTGCAAGCCTAATGTTTGGACTCTGGAAAGTTTCATATTTCTTAGACCTGGACAATGTAGCCAAAAACCCCACCTGCTGGACTCCAGGGTAGAAAACAAACTGAAGATCTCTGGAAAACTTTTCTGAGATCATCTAAAGGCCAGCGGCAAATAACCGGCAGAGTAAGATATCTGACCCTAGTGTTGATGGAAGGCAGTAGAAAGAACACTTGACTAAGAGCGCTAACAAGTCAATTTTGGTTTTAAATCCTGTCACCCCTTTGGACTTATCTCTAAATGGAGGTGAGTACTGTGATCACCATTCTGTGAGTAGCACAGAAGAGAGACCTTTGTCTTATCTGACAACCCCAGGATCCCAGGCCTGCCTCAATGCGGGCAGCTTGTATGGGAGACCCAATCCCTGAGCTCTCTATGTCAGAGCTGCAATTGCTAGAAACACATGCTGCAGATTCTAACCTAATTTTGTCACTTAAAGTATAAAAAAACCTACCATGTACCAAGATGTTTTATCCATGAAAATGTGGCAGAAAGTAGTTAGGGAGTTGACAGCAGAGAGTTTTGTTACTATCACTGTCAAAGGTAGCAAAAGCAAGTGCTGTGTTCTAGAGGTAGTTGTAATACACAACAGTGACAGACCAATTTCTAAGCTGGCCCTATGCCCTTAATTCCTGGTGGCACTCCAGTGATTATACTACATTACATGTCAAAAGGAATTTGCAGGTATATTTAAGTTACTAATCAGCTGACTTTATCCAGAGATTATCCATGTAGGTCAAACCTGATCACTTGGATCCTTTGAAAGCAGAGAACTTTCTCTAAATGGTAGAAGGAAGAGGAAGTGTGAAAGATTTGATGAGAATAAAGCTCTGTTGCTAACATGGAGAAGTCACAAGGAAGAACCTCAAGAGACAAGTGTCCTGAAGCTGAAAATGACCATCAAACTATGGTCAGCCAGAAAACAGAGACTGCAGTCCTATAACCACAGTAACTAAATCTGCTAATCATCTGAGTGGGCTTGGGAATGATTTCTTCCCCACAGACTCCAGACAACAGCCCAGACTACCCAATACCTTGATTTCAGCCTTCTGAGACCCTGAGCAGATAACTCAGCTGAACCCATCCAGACTGCAGATCTCTGGAGTGATAAATGGGTGTTTTTCAGCTATGAGATTTGTGATAATGTGTTATGCAGAAATTTAACAATTAGTATAAGTAACTTGGACCTGTCTGCCACCTGTTCCTAACAGGCATCTTGGATCTGGGGCTGAGTTAAGGTCTAGTATTTCAAGTGAGAAAATCTGATTATGATGGCTAATTTCATGAGTCATGTCTCCTGGCACCCAGAAAACTAGCAAAATGTCATTTCTGTGTGTGACTAGGAGAGTCTTTCTGGAAGAGATTAACGTTTAAATCAGTATGTCTTGTAAAGAAGATAGACTTCAGTGATATAGGTAGGCATCACACAATCCATTGAGGGTGTGAATAGAACAAAAAGGCAGGGGAAGGGAGATTTGCTATCTGCTTGAGCTGGGACATTCATCTTCTCCTGGCCTTGGATGTCAAAGCTGCTGTTTCTCAAGCCTGTGAGTTTGGACAGGAACTGGGCTAATAGCTCTCCTTGGTCCCCATATTACACAAAACAGATTGAGGGTCTTGTAGCTCCTGTAATCATAGCAGCCAATTTCTCACAATACTTCTCCTCCATCTATCTCCTCAAGAACACTGACTTATACCTGTACAATGGAAATTTCTAAATGGAAAAGCCAGGAGCTTAGGCCCTGTTCCCACATTTATCATCTATGTGACCCTGATAAAAAACACTCAGTGCCCCATTGCTTCTTCACCTCTGAAATAAAAGGGTTCAAGCAGACCAGTTGTTCTCTGATTTTCTGTGAGGGGCTTGAAGGCTTCACAGGTTAAGTGGTAAACAGGCTAAGTACTGGATCCTTCCTTCAAAGAGACAAGCTCTGCTTTAAACTGCTCCACACACAGGGCTTCTGAGTAGGATTTCATTAAAAGGAGATTTTTCTGTTGCCAAACAGAATCTGAGAGCCACTGAGCAAGATGATTATTAGGACCCCTTCCGGCTTTTTCATCCTTCCCACATGCAGATGGAGTTTGGGGTCACAGCAGCTGAAGCTGCTGGATGGCTTGAATCTCCACTGTAGATGTTCCCTCACATCTAAACCATCTACATCTACCTCTTTTTCTAGAAGCTAAAGGTTTAAATTAGACAGATTTCAGTCAAATCATGGCTCTACATTCAAATCATGACATTTGGTAAGTAAACAAATGTGACAACTAGGGTAGCCTTTCAACTTGTTTGGCTTTGGAATCTGTGCCAGAGATTAGTTGGAGCATTCTTCTAGGTGTGCCTGGGTGGATAATGAAGGCATAGCCTTGGATCTAGTCTGGTCCCTCACACCTTCTTCTCTCGCATTTATCCTGTACTGTTGTCCGGTCACTATGAAATCAATTTTGTTCTACCATGATGTTCCACCATATCTCTGCCTTGGAGCCAGCCAAGTCCATGTTATGAACTGCACCTCCTGAAACTGTGAGCCAAATTAAATCTCTCTTTTAAATTGTAGGCCTTGAGTATTGTGTCTCAGTGATGAGAAAGCTGACTAATGCAATAAAATCTGAGACTGATTTTAAATTCTAAGAGTAGTAAGTCTTTTACCTATGTTTAGTGGTGACTTCACTATTTTGTTATTGTGTGTATTAGCTGATGTGGTCTAAACTGATACAACTGATCTCAAAGGATAGAAAAGTGTTGGGGGTTTTTTCTCTCTCATGACAATAACCTAGCATAGACCCAGACATTCTTTCAAGGACCCAGGCAGATGGTGGCTCTATCATTTTCACCACATGACTTGCAAGGCTCTCTGAGGCTAATGTTGCAGCCATCAGAAAGTTTAGGTAACAATGGATGTGGAACCAAAAAAACACTGGGACAAGTTCTCATGATCAGGACTGGAAGTGGCTCATATCACTTCCACTCACATATAACCCCTAACCCCTCATTCCAAAAGGAGCTAATAATTAGTCCTCATCTGTATAACTACTTCCCAGCTAAAATTCTGTTTTTCCTGCAGTTTGTGTGAAAGTAGCAGTAGTTTCTGTCCTATTATATAAAGATTCTTAATACCATGGAATTTGGAGCCCAGCATCCTTGTAGACTCAGCTGTGTTAATGAAATGGGTTTCCATGTGGGACTAAGTGGCAATACCCAGAGACCTACTTTATCCTCATTTCAAAAAATTTTGTAGCTACTTCCATCTACTTTTCCTCAAGGATTCTCTTTGGCTATATACCCTCATTCTTCCATTCTCTGATTTCCATCTCAGGCCTTGGATGTAGTCTGGCTCCCCTGGTTCACAAACTGGTGCCCACACTGGCCTGTCTGGGATATCCCCCTTAAATTGTGTCAGTCCTACTCTCTGTCACCAGAGGACTGAGCAGAGTTGTGCCAAGGAAGGCTGCCAGCCACAAGCAAGGTTCATGAAGAAGATGTTCCAATGCAACAGCAAAAAGTGCAGTTCCTATGAATAACTTTGCTAATATCTGAGAATTACTTCCCTTGTTCCTTATCGTGCCACTGGGTATTAGAATACAAGAGCCAGGACAAGGGAAATAACAAATTAAAATGGTGCTATGCTCATATACTGCACAGATATGGAAGGGCAAGTCCTATAATCCTGGGATTTTTATAAGCTTCCACTTTCATTGGACCAAACTTGCCTTTGGAAGAGTAAATGGAAATTTTCTGGGATTTTTTTTTAAATTTTTTTTTCATCAAGAAACTATGGATAGTGCACATTCAAATTAAAATTCTTCAAATCCCAAACCCAGAAAACAGCTGCTATGAGCTATGTTCTGCTTCTCTGGTTTTGGATTTTGTTCCCATGAGGATAGGGCAGTGGGTGTGCCCAGCCCTGGGATAACAAGAAACTGTCAGCTTCCAGTGGAACACAGTTGAGCTTAGAACTGGGCATGAGAGCAGGCCACTGTGCCACTCTCCACCAGCATGAGAACCCCACCAGACAAATAGCCAGCAAACACCAGCTGCAGTCTGAAACATGGAGACATTGTTCTCCTCCCAGTTTTCCCTAATTTCCATAAAACTGCTATCAGAAAATATCTACATAGTTGAAAAAGTCAATGATTGATAAGACCTGTATGATTGCTCTCAAGATTTCTGATATCTTGGCAAGTTGTCTTACAAAGAAGGAGGAAGAAATAATCAAGGGTAGAATTTCAGGCTTTCATGAACTATTTGGGGAATGAATCCATTTGCATCTCCCCTAACACTCACAGACCCACACACACACACACACGGATCCTCAGTCACACAACTGAGATGATGACCTACTCTGCCAGTCTCTGGTCTCATTCCACTGGACAGACAAATGGGACTGGAACAAGTTGTCTCACTGCAGTAGGTGGCAGGGAGTACTGTGGAGACAAAGAGGATGCAGACAAATATAACCGGTGGAAACACTGGCGAACTGAAGAACCCTTCTGCTTTTATTAGAGAAGAGCTGGACACCACAGATCTAGTTTCAGCCCCTTGTTTTCCAGACGAGAAAACTGAGGCACTGGAGTGTTGAACATATCCGATGATGGCGCATCCAGACAGTAGATTAAGCTATGGGAATTATTTTTGCTCAGTGTAAATGAGTATAAATGGGTGGTCAGCTCAGCACTCAGGCCTCTGTCAGCTGGGCTCTGACCCTAGCTGCTGAGGTGCCACCTCCAAATATCAGAAAGCCACTGACTTTGCTAACAACCAAAGTAAGGGAACAAATGATGAAACTCAACTTCTTTTCCCTTTCTTTTCTTCCTTTCTGAGGAGGGGAGGGGAGGGTGAGTACCAGAGATTGATGCCACATGATAATAAACTACATCCCCAGCCCTCTTTAACTTTTTATTTTGAGACAGCTGATCTCAAGCTCACAATCCTCTTGCCTCAAATTCTTTCCTCTTACCTCATCTTTACCTGGGATTACAAGCAGGTGCCATTGTGTCAGGCCAAGCCTCTGGCCCTTTAATGTCATTTCACATTCATCTTCCATCTTTCTCAGTATAATCAAAGGGCAGCATTTTCTCTGAAATCTCCCCTCTTGCCTGATGCAAATGAGGCATGTTGCTGTTATCTTTTTCTTCCTTTACCTTTAGTAATTTTTATTATTTCCTGGATACCTGGATACTCAAGTGACACTAAGGTCTCAGAAAAGTGCCACTTCTGGCTTATCTCTAGCAACAGCTGTGGGAATTAGGATGCATTCCCTAGGACAGTCTGAGTGCTCTTGGACACATTCTGCTCAATTACACAAGCTCTTCCCTTGAGGCTGCAAGAGACCAACAAAATCCATCCAGAGAGAACAGCTAGGAGGAGAAAGAGACTCTTCAACAATTGGAACAGGGGCTATAATTGACAAGGGGAAGCAGAAAATAAAAGATGTGAGGCATTAATGACAGCAGACAACATGTGACAGGTGTTAGGTATATGAATCACACTAAATTTCTGTCATTTATACTGAGCAAAAAAGAATTCCCATAGACCTCCTCCATAATTTAGCATTAGCCAGCTTTAAAACACTCATTTTTTTGCTTTTCCAAAACACTTTGTACGTCTCCAGCTTCCATTCTCAGAGTGGGCAATCAGGCTTCTCTCCTCTTCTCTCCTCTACTCTTCAGCTAACAACGCATGTTCCACTGGGGCTACATGCCTTGCCCAAGTCTTTAGTGACACAATCATTGTCCTGCATCCCAACACTTTGTTTTTTGCAAGTATTGTGCTGCCTTTTCCTACCTGTTCTGGTTTTCCTAAGGTGGTGACACATTAGATGTGTAAATTCCTCAGGCACATCTTCAGTCTGCATAAACACCACAGGCTGCCAGCCTCATGGGAGTTTGAAGATGGCCCATTTTCACTTGTCACATTTGCTAGCACCAAGTAAAGCAGAACATCAGGAATTTCATAGCCTCTGCCCTGTGAGTTTTGTGAGAGCTTTGGAATTGCAAAAACATAGAACTCTGCCATATTTTTTATAAGACAATCAAGGGATACAGAAGCAGATTAGTGAGAAGCAAGGAGAGAATTTACAAAGCCAAAGAAAGCTTGTCCTAATGTAGTTGGATGGAAACAGAAGAAGGTACTGAAGCCAGATAGCCCTGCCCTCCCTGCCTTTCTGCTGAGAAAGGGAATTTAAGCTAAAAGAACAAATGTATACATCAGGAATTTCTTAATATTCTCCCTGTAATTATGTAGCCTTGGAAGACGAGGAATTGTAAAGCAGACATTAGCTTAAATATTGGACACTTTCCCAGTAGGATTTTGTTGTATTTTCTTTTTGTCCTTAGAAAACAAGAAACAAATCCTGTATATGAGATTCAGAGAATCAGTAAGCTTTGTCTTACAGTGTGCCAGGAGTGACAGCCAACCTTGTAAGAGTCAGAAGAACCTACCCTGGTACATAGCTTTCATTTCTGCTATTAGTCAAACACTAACATCTTTTCTTAAGTGAGATAGAGAGACTCTACTTTAGATTTTAGTATTAAGAATAAAGAGGCCTTAAAAATGAAAAAGCCCCCATTCTATTAAGTTATCTACTACTTACTGGTTTCAGAAAGAATCAAAAGGAGTGAAACTACCCTAAGAAAGTTGCACTCCAACTGTGGAGTTGGGATTCCAGGCAGTGCATCTTTGTTCTCCTATGACTTTCAGGCTCAACTCAACTTCAACCATTTTCCCTATAAAACAAAAGAAGAGAATATACCTTTCTTAGGACAAATGAAATATCAATGTCCTGTAACAGTAAAACCAAAGATAGGAGATTGGGAGCAAAATGAGTGATTGTCACTGTTTCTTCCCCTCATTCCCAATACTCAACTAATTAGGTTGCTCCTCTTTTTGCTCTGGAATTTAAAATACTCAATGCAGCTGACATATTGGCAGGTTGGACAGGAACTAAAAAAACACATTTCCCAGGCCAATCCTGAAACAGCGTAAAGACAAATCCATGCACAGCCCCAACACACACACACACACACACACACACACACACACACACTTTCCTTACCTCTTCCTAGGCAGGAAGGAATGGGAAAGAAATGTTAGTTTCTGGTTAGGCTCTCTGAAGACAATTCCTTAGGCACAGATAATTCTTAAACACTTGCTAAAAAGCAGCATAATCTACAGACTTAATCTGGATCACAATGAAATAAAGCTCATATTCCAGATTCAAATATGGTTTTATTTCTCACTGTAGCTCCTTCTCACTGTCAAAGTCATGCCCCTCCTGATGGTTTGTTAAGGATAAACCCCTTTTTGCTCCTAGCTCTTCCCCTTAACTGCCCTTCCTTAGAATGAACTATCCTGTGGAATTCACTCTTAGAATACGGCTTTGGAGGCAAAAAAACTACTTTCTGAGAGGGAGGTCTCACCAGAGCATGAAACATACTCAAGTTCCCAATTACACTGCAGGCTTGACTAACAGTTTCACTTCCTGATTCTCTCAGTTCCACAGCTTTCTTCTACCTTCTCCTCATCTACTCTAATTTCAGCATTGTGGTTTGCTGTTGGACATGAAATCTATTCTTTCCTATTTCAATGATTATCCTCTATCTTGCATGACATGTACACCAAGCAGCAAATCTGGCACTCTGAGTTTTACTCTCAGCCACAGTTACGCTGTGAACCTGTCGTGTGATGTCTCTGGCCCTGAGATTTCTCAGGTTTAAGGAAGCAGACATATAGTACTTTCTTAGTCTCTCTGGTTTTAATTTTTATCAGAAAATAAGTTATTTCCTCATCTGGATTCCTATGGAAAATTGTTCATACTTCTCTGTAGACTTGGCACATTTTATTAGAGGTCATCTCTCTACAAACCTACTTCCCCATTGGAAACTTGTCCCTCAAAAACAACAATAATACCTTAGTTATTTTTATTACCTGGGGAGGAGGAAGAAAAGAGAAAGAAAGGGATGGTATTAGTGTAGTGTCATACCAGAAGCTTTGTTAAGTGTCTATTAAGTGAAATGTTCTATGGTACACATAGTTCATAATAGGACTTCTTTTAAAACTCACAGAATAGCATTACAATCACACATCAACAGATGGAGTAACTGAAAGATCAGTTTACCTAGGTCATAAAACTGGATCTGAAATGCAATCCTGGTTTTTCCTAGTTTGCCTACTCTCTGGGACTTGCCATTAAAGGCTCCATCAAAATTCTTAAACTATCTAATAGGTGCTCAATAAATGTACATTAAATGGATGTGAAATAAATTATTTTACTTGGTCTTTGCTCAGACTAAAATATACCTTTGCTCCTTATCTACACTGCGATGAAAGGAGCGCAAAGCTAGGGTAGAAGATGAGAGCATAGAATATGATTTTATTTCAAGGACTTCAGAATTCCTTAATTAAGAAGGAGACAGGATGCTGCTCTTACTGGGTATTGGGAAATAATGATAAAATGTTATCAAGGTAACTCGAGGTCTCAAGCACTTCACCCTGAAGCATAATCTAGAGGATAATTTGCATCATCATTCAACCTACAAATCCTCATAGAGGAGAGGATTGTTTTCACAGCCCTGGAAGGTCACATTACTCTTCCTTGCTCTAGTGCCCCTCACAATTATGCACAGGTGAGCAAGCAAAGAAATCTATATTAAAGCCTCAAAGTGTGAGGGGCCCTCAGCTCAAAAGCCTGCAAGGTGCTTGGCCCAAATGCCACACCAAATGTTATGGGCTCCTATCCTGTGGGCCGACCAGGAGTAATATTGGAATTGAAATGGATTACTGTCTTTAGGGCATTCCAGCCTGGTACCAACACCTGAGAAAAAGCTCTTTGGTTCTAGTTAATTTATCTTAAGCACAAATAAATTCTCAGAGCCAACTGAGCTAATGTTTGCCTTAGGGGAGAAAGGAAAAAGAAAGCAGATCATCTGTTCCTAAGGGTGCCTCAGGATTATGCCTGAAGCTCTTAACCCATTCAGGAGCCACCTCAGTCTCACTAGAGGATCTGATAGGGATTCAACACGAAGTGCATCTAGGAAGAGAGAAGGAAATGTTCGTTTCCATCTGGTGGTGAGTTAACACTGGTCTGCATGCAAAGTACAAAATAAACAACATATTGCATCTCTTTCTTCTTAAAGAGAGCACTGCTTGAAAAGCTGACCAGAGGATGGGACTGTTAGGTTTCCATATCTGAAACAAACAGATCCTCACACTTCAGAGAGGTGGCCCATCCTGTAAAGAACCTTATACATCATATAACAGAGCTAAACTGTGACTTGCTTTTTCTGCTTAGTCATGTGCTGTGGTTTGAATGTGTCCTTTCCAAAATTTAAGAGTTGAAACTTAAAGGTTAATATTTGGGATCACTTATGCAGGGAATGGTGGCACATGCTTGTAATCCCATCACTCAGGAGACTGAAGCAGGAGGATCACTGTGAATTGAAGGCCAGCCTGGGCTATAATGTGAGTTCAAGGCCAGCCTGAACTCCATAGCAAAACTGTCTCAAAAAGATAAAAAAAAAAAGTTGATATCATTTTAATGTGCCCTCCATAGTGCTATGTGTTGGAAACTTGGTCCCCAGGATAGAGACATTAGGAGATGGTATGGAACCTTTAAGAGATAGGTCCCAGTGATGAACACTACACTTGGGAGGGATTACTACAGTCCTGCAATTTGGGGAAGTTATCCCCAGAGTGGGTTGTTATTAAAGCCCAAGCCTGACCCCACCCAGTTTTCCAATTCCTGTTTAGAGACATGATCTTTTCCTTTAGCTTGTACTACCGCCATTATCAGTCACCATGGTGTATTACAACCAAGGAGGCCCTCAGCAGAGCTGAGTAAACACCAGTGCTATGCCCGCATGAGGCAAGCAATGCATGGCAAGTTGGCCAGACAATATGGAGATCCAGGACAAGTGCAGGCCCTGAAGCTGGTACCCGTCAAAGAGAGTTATCGTCAATCTGACTGGCACAAGATCAAGCAGATGTTTGATAGGATTTCCTAGATCTTGTCAAAATGGTGATATAAAAGATGCTGGCCACTAAGCTTGTGGCTGCTCAGAAACTTGTCACCAGCCTGCTCTGTTTCTCTGCAGCATGTACTTCTTCTCTATTTCTCTTCCTACTTTAATTGGCATGCACTTCCTCTGCAGGGCACTTCTTTTCAGATTACTTTTTCTCTCTTCTTTTCTTACCTTTAATACATTTAATAATGAATTTTTTTAAAAACCTCACTGCGTTTCTCACTTGTCTTGTCCAATTCTTTGTACAGGACTATAAAAGCTTGGAAAGGTCCCTGGAAAGAATCCACAGGACCTCAGTACCCTGTTAACACTTGGACTTTCAAAACTATGAGCTAAATAAAACTTTTTCAGCCTGCCTCAGCCAGATCATCATATTAATGAAAAATATGTGTCAATAGTTGTGGGGTGTTTAAGAGGTATTTAAGTCATGAGGACTCCTCCCTCAAACCAAATTAAGGTTCTTATAAAAAAGTTTCACACCGAGTTCAGCACGCTTCATCTTCCATGTTCCAATGACAGGACACAGTTTTTTCCCTTCCAGAAGATGCAGCAGCTTGTGAGGGCAGAGACTGAGCCCTCACCACTCAGAGCCTTGATCTTGGACTTCCAGGTTCAGGACTGTGAGAAATAAATGTCTGTCCTTTATAACTTAGTCTTAGTTATATTTGTTATTAGACAGCAGCATAATAGCCTGAGACCATACAGTACATTTAGTTCATATATTTACTCATATTTCTGAATACATGGGATTAAAGGAAGAATAACAGATTAATTAGAAACGTAGACCTTGTGCCTGGCAAGCTGTGGCCACCCCAGGGCAAGAACCATCAGTGTTTCCTGAGATCGGTGCCATGTTGGAACTTGGGACACTGGGAAAACAAGCAGCCAGCTCACCACTCTGGTAAGTGCCTGTGAGCCTACTGGCATGCAGGCTAAGAATCAAACATCCATGCCATTCCCCCACCATGAGCAAGTGAGAGCCAGAGAGCTGAGCATCTCTTGTGAGTTTGCCTATATGCAATATAGCAAATAAGGAGGATTTTCTTCTGCCATCTCTTTGAAGGCAAATATTTTTATCACTGTTTTGTTCTGTTCTGATTAATGGTATTGCTCTATTCAATATTCTGTTTTTATAAGCTCAGTATTTCCTTCTATTTTGCTGTACCTGAATGAAGGAACAACTATTGTGAAGAAAATGAGGTATACTATTGTACCTATTGCTGTTATCCCGGTAACCTGCTGTGAAGTTCTGTACCAATTTCACTACACTGTCTCAATTGGCTTTGTCCTATCTTGTTCTGCTGTATTTTACTATCTTTAAAATTAAAAAAAAAAATTTAAATTTAAAAAAAAACATAGACCCCAGAACTATAGCCTTGCCTGACTCCTGGCTTAGCCTCTTGCTGTGTGATTATTCTCAAGTTGCTTCTGTTCTCTGTATCTCCCTTACCTTGCATATAAAATGGAGAAAATAAAAGTACCAACGTGAGAAGTTTTTTCTGAGTATTAAATTAGATAATATTGAAAGTACTTAGAATACCTGTAAGATACAAGAAGTGCTATGTAATATTGGCTATTACCACTGCTAAGCACTGGAACCAAACCTTCACCCAGGCTGTTAAGACCTGTAGGATGAAGAAACATATACTGACTGAATAGAGTGAGTTTCTTACCTAGGTGGAAAGGACAAAAGTCACCTACCTAAGAGGCTTAGGGAATCTTTTTTTTATTTTAAACAGAATAAAACTAAGCAAAATAAAACAGAACAGAACCAATCAAAGCAAACCAATGTAAGTGACACAAGATTTTCAAATAATACAAAATCAACAATGGTTACCATAATGCTTCTTCTTGGCTTCAAAATAGCCGTAGATACCTTCAGACATAGTAAAAATCAAACAAAACAGAACAGAATAGAATCAATAAAAACAAAACAGTGAATGCAATAAAAGACTTCAAAACAAGACAATAGTAAATCCAAAAAGGCTACCGTAACATACCTTGCTATCTTTGAAATGGCTGCCCATGCCATCGGATATAACAAAATCAAACAAAACAAAACAGAATAAAACCCAACCCAACAAGACAATGAAAATGATACAAGACTTCAAAACAAGATAATAGGGAATTCACAATGGCTACCACCTCCAGAAGGAGACCCCCCATAGATGCCACGCTGCGTGCCATTATCATCTGAATAGATGAGCAGACCACTGGCCCTAGACCTGCAAAGCCAGTGAAACACCAAACACCACAAGCATCAAAGTGCATTTTACCATAGCCTGTGTTTCTTCATCAGCCAGTTGCTCATGGCAGAGAGGTTGGCTCTTCTTTCCCAGCCACATGCCAGAAGGAACTGGGGTCTGGCTGGCTATCTGGTTTGCAGGGAGGGCTTGCTTCTTGTTGACTTCTTGTTCTCTTCCCCCATAGTCTGTGAACAGTGCTGTCTCATGGAAAAGGCTAGGGTCTGGATGTCCCCCAGGTAGCAGTGACCTGCACATGGCACTGGTTCACAGAGAGGGCTTGCTTCTTTGACTTAGGGAATCTTAGAATATAATGCAATGTTGATGCAAAAGTTTTATACATATATCCCAGTTGGTAAACCAGTGGGCTGTATGTCATAAGAGGGAAAGTTTTCCTAAACTTTTAATAGTTACATATTTAAAGTCAAGTATATTAAGAAAATATATCATTTATGGATACTTCTACTTAAGGCTATATAAAAAAAATCTTATGTTTATTTAAACAGAAGACCCTTGGGTTGCCATAGGATACTAGCAGCTGCCTAAATGTAAATTTCTCCTATCCCTTCCAAAAATCAAATAGACACGTGAAACAAATACAGGAAAAACCCTAGCCCACAGGAGCATAACCAGGAGTCAAATTGTAATAAATTAGATAATCTGATTACTACTCAGCAAATATTCACTCTCACCCTCCACCTGATAATCACCTCCACCACCATTCCTACTGATTGTGGCAGTAAGAATCATGCTTGCCAAAGGGTATTGAGACTGACAGAGGTAGAAACTGGGAGTGTATGTGAATAGTCGAATTTGGTCTGTTGCACTCCTGTCTTTTGCTCTGAGAAGAGTATGTCTTACTTAGCAGTTTGTCATTAAAAAATGTAAAGACATTTGAAGAGGATCTGGATGCAACTTGAGTCTTTTAATCAAGTGTAGATGAACCCAGCCTAGTTCACTTGAATCTCAGTCAAATTGCAAAAACATAAGTGAAAGTGTTTATCATCTTGTGCGCCTGAGTTTTAAAACAATAGATTAAAACTACATTGGAACCAGGAATAGCCTTACGACTTCAACAAACAATTATAATATTTGGTATTAGCTTTGGGACTAGAAAGTAAGCAATGAATAAACTGTTAGATAAGGATGAAAAATAGTGATCTGTATCTTACATGACAAATTATTTACTAAACTATCACCTTCGGTATCTTAGGAGACAGGAAACATACCTAATATTTCATGATGGATGAAGACATTTTTAAGTAGATTTTGAAAGTGTGCACTGGTTGCTATTAGCTACATTCAGGGTACTACATGAAGGGGATTATATCAGAATAATACTAAGCAGTTTGCAAGCAAAATTTAGAGGAAAATTACAGGGTTGAAAAATAAAAGTGCTTATTACTAAATCAAAAGTGTTGACACTATGACATAGCCTCCAGAAAAAAGCCAAACCCATGGTGCTTCACGTAAAACACACCTCAGAATACAGATCAACACAGATTAATCAGGGTGTGGCTATAGCACTTGCTTATCTCTCTTAAAGATGGAGTTAATTTCTAATAGACCTTTTCCTCTAAATAAAAGGACAACTAGAAAACTGGAGAACATGCACTCTTAGAAGCATGGTGTTTCCAAATTTGCAACAGTTTAATTCTGTAAAGAGACAGGGATATATAACACTGTGTGTGTGTGTGTGTGTGTGTGTGTGTGTGTGTGTGTGTGACTTTTGGTACTAGCATTGATTGAAGTCAAATAATAAAACAAGAAGGAACTCCCAAAGGGTAGACTTCCCCCAAATTAGCAAGGAATGATGGATTTAGCAATACTCTCACAGGGGCTCAACAGAACAAAACTTCTACTCCCTAGGTAGTGGAATCTGACATTTGCCAACAGGACTTCAGAATTTCTACAGACCCGTGACTATGTGTTATGTTATTGTCATTTTTGCTCTTTTTAGTTCTACAGTTTATTTTTTCTGGTCCACCATTATGTATTTCATTAAGTGTGAAGGGGTGGAATACAAATTTCTCTGAATGAAGAAGAGCCACATCCATACTTGATGCATATCATGAGATCCTAGATCTAAAGCCTATGCCATGATTTAAAGGACTCTGGGAATTCTTGGGATAGATGTGAGACTATTTTGAATACTGGTGAGACAAAGCTATTTATTCATGATCAGGAAGTAAGACTGTCTTAGATATTTTTCTCATTGCTGAGACAAAACAGTTGATACAAATTGAGGAAAGGTTTATTTCAGCTCAAAGTCTGTGGAGATTTGAATTTATGGTTGGCTGCATCTAAGACAGGGCAGCATGGTAGAGGGGCACCACACAGAGAGAAACAGTCTACGGCAGGGAAATCAGAAAAAAGCAGCAAGCAACAAGCCTCCATTTCCCTTTTATCCCACGCAGGCTCCAGCTTTCTGGATGGTGCCACAGACATTCAGGGTAGATTTTCCATTATCCACTCCTAGAACAATTTAGTTATCATACATCCTTGATTCCAGTATAATAAACCCTAATCCAGTACCACACATCCATGATCCACCCCCCTCTCAAAAGTCCCACCTACACTGCTCCACTGTTGGTGGGAATGTAGGCTGGTGCAACCATTATGGAAATCCATATGGAGAATTCTCAGAAGACTAGGATTGGAAGCCCCATTCAGTCCAGCTATTCACCTCCTGGGCATTTTCCCCAAAGAACTGAAAAGTTCATATCACAGTGATATATGTGCACCCATGTTCATAGCTGCACAATTTGTGATAGCTAAATCCTGGAAACAACCAAGATGCCCATCAACTGCAGAGTGGATGAAAAAGATGTGGCATTTTTATACAATGGAATATTACTCAGCTATAAAAAAGGATGATCTTGAG